>CM060595.1:35956960-36601960 GCA_030578255.1 Tiaroga cobitis | reverse complement strand
AAAAATTGCCAGGGGATTTTTGATATCTCGAACGGTTTGGCCGTGGCGAGTAAACGAAATTATGGCGAGAAACGTGAAACAGGAAGTGTGTTATAACTACTGCATACATTAACTAATCTTGATGAAACTTCAGCAGTGTGTTCGTTGTAAGAGCCCGATCACATGGATGTGACTATTGTGAGTCAAAGTTATAGCGCCACCAACTGGAAGCAGGAAGTGTGTCACTTTCAAAATGCTTTTAAATCACCCTCTTATTTTTACCCGATTTGCTTCAAACTTCATGTGCATAATGTAGACACACGCCAGATGTAGACCTGTGAAAGGATTATTGATATCTTAGATACTGTTGCCATGGCAATGCATCAAACATTAATATTCCTTTTTTTAAGCTTTTTCATGCTTTTTTATGCTTTCGGGCACTTTTGGGGTTCTTAACGTGCTCGAAAACTCTTGAAACTTTGCACACGGGACAAAACCCGCGGCCATCAGGGCCAGGCTGAAGCTGGTACCCGGGCGTGGCAGGGGGGCTCGACAGCGCCCCCTTGAACGGGTCAGACAATTTGGTCCATATATCCAACACGCTTTACCCTATTTGCTTCAAACTTGATGTGTATAATGTAGACACAAGCCAGATGTAGACCTGTGAAAGGATTGTTGATATCTTAGATGCTGTTGCCGTGACAACGCATCAAACTTTAATATTCTTTTTGGATACTTTTGAGATTCTTAGCGCACTTTTGGGGCCCTTAACGTGCTCAAAAACTCTTGAAACTTTGCACACGGGTCAGAAACCGCGGCCATCAGGGCCGGGCTGAAGCTGGTACCCGGGCGTGGCAGGGGGGCTCGACAGCGCCCCCTGGAATGGGGTCCGAAAACTTGGTCCATAAATCAAACAGGCTTTACCCGATTTGCTTCAAACTTGATGTGTATAATGTAGACACACGCCAGATTTAGACCTGTGAAAGGATTGTTGATATCTTAGATGCTGTTGCCGTGACAACGCATCAAACTTTAATATTCTTTTTGGATACTTTTGAGACTCTCAGCGCACTTTGGGGGCCCTTAACGTGCTCAAAAACTCTTGAAACTTTGCACACGGGTCAGAACCCGTGGCCATCAGGGCCGGGCTGAAGCTGGTACCCGGGCGTGGCAGGGGGGCTCGACAGTGCCCCCTGGAACGGGGTCCGAAAACTTGGTCCATAAATCAAACACGCTTGAATGTAATAATATGAAACTCGGTACACATATAGATCTCATCGATTCATATATCCTTTGTACTTTTACTTTTTACCCCAGCCCAACAGGAAGTCGGCTATTATGGTTTGTTTGGAAGCGTATGCCCCTGGAATTCGATATACTCCTCCTAGAGAATTCAACCAATCGCCACGAAACTCGGTCAGCATGAAGTCAAGACATTGAGGATGAAAAGTTGCCAGGGGATTTTTGATATCTCGAACGGTTTGGCTGTGGCGAGGAAACGAATTTATGGCGAATAAAGGAAACAGGAAGTGTGTTATAACTTCTGCATACATTAACTGATCTTGATGAAACTTCAGCAGTGTGTTCGCTGTAAGAGTCCGATCACATGGATGTGACTATTGTGAGTCAAAGTTATAGCGCCACCAACTGGCAGCAGGAAGTGTGTCACTTCCTAAAGGCTTTGAAATCACCCTCTTATTTTTACCCAATTTGCTTCAAACTTTATGTGTATAATGTAGACACACGGCAGATGTAGACCTGAGAAAGGATTATTGATATCTTAGATACTGTTGCCGTGGCAACGCATCAAACTTTACTATTCTTTGTTGATGCTTTTGAGACTCTTAACATACTTGAAATTGCATGAAACCCGACAGACACATCACATTTATTAGACAGTAGACATGTGCAGAGTTTCAGAAACGGGCATGGTGAGAGCAAT
This sequence comes from Tiaroga cobitis, assembly GCA_030578255.1. Lineage (NCBI taxonomy): Eukaryota > Metazoa > Chordata > Actinopteri > Cypriniformes > Leuciscidae > Tiaroga > Tiaroga cobitis. The sequence goes on along the minus strand of CM060595.1, from coordinate 36,600,039 downwards.
TAGAGAATAATGTTTAAGTTTAAAAACAGCCAGAATGGTTGTTTAGTCAAAAAAAATTTTTTTCCAAATCATACATAGTGTTATACTGCCCTCTTGTGTTCAAAATCAGGTAAAAAGCGAAAGTAAAATAAGGACGTCTGCACAATTCATTAATAATGGTGCAGAGTAGAGTGAGCTTTTTCAATTAATTCCTATGGAAGTAGGAATGAACTAAACAACGTTCGCTCTGTTCTGCTCGTCCCTCACCGTGGGCGCGCAGAGTTATGAATGCCCGTGCAGCCGTGAGCATTTTAGTTTCATTTTAAAATTAGCGCCATTTCGGGGGACGTATTACTTTAATTTATTTAACAAAAACACAATGTTGTGTTTAATTGCGAGTGTACACAAATATAAGTAAACACTTTGACGTTTGAATGATGTCCTGTATGAAGAAAATGACGGAGTATGTTTCACTGTTCAATCGCGCTGAGCCACCCAGACCCCCACACACACACTGACACACACACACACACACACACACACACACACACACACACACACACACACACACACACACACACACACACACACACAATAATAAAACATTCAACCTAACATATACAAATTACACTGCTATGTTGAAATAGTCAGTAGTACAATTTGTATCATTCACAGTAAGCACCGCTTCACTGTGATTTTTCCAAGCACATTTTTGCACAAGTGAAGAGGATGATTTTTTCCGTCGATATTGGAACGTGAGTGAAGTACAAAGCCTGTAATAAAGAATAGTTTAGCATCCAAATACATCGCAAATGTTGCAACATTTAGATTCTAAAGAGAGATTTACGTGAGCCTAACACCACTTACTTTTACTTTTGTTTTAAATTATTTCGTTTTGGCTTTATTATAGTTATTTTTTTATTTGTGTTCTGTTCTGAATATCATTAAATTTAAAGGATTTGTTGTGGAATATTTTGAGTGTATAATCAAATAACACTAAACCGTCACTAGGTGTCGCCAGGCGACCGTCTTAATGAGCGGGTCATTGATTCATTCGTTCAAACGATTCGTTTGAACGACTGAGTCATTCATGAATGAGACAGATGTTTATGGATTGGTCATTGAATCTTTGAGTCAACCAATTTGTTCAAAATGCTGAATCATTCAGTAATGAGAAAACACGTTGCTGTGAGATGCAATGGTTCTGCTGTGATCTTTGTTTAACTATTTTCGCTGCTGAAACAGAAGAACAGTCAATATTGCATCTAAAATGTAAGTGACTTGACACGTGTGTGTGTGTGTGTGTGTGTGTGTGCGTGTGAGTGCGTGCGTGCGTGTGTGTGTGTGTGTGTGTGTGTGTGTGTGTGTGTGCAATCAATCCCAGGTAAGAGGCATGAATAATGAGAATTGGACTTCTAGGAGTGAGGTTAATATTCCAGAGATGGTTCCCTCGGATTGTGAAAAGGAGGCGGCGCGGGAGTGGCCAGGCATTGCGCTACTTCTGTTTCAAAGTTTAAAACAATGCTAATATCATTTTTTTGAACGATTTCATTACAAATGTTTATTTTATATATTTATAAAATATTATAAAATATAATAACTATGTTTTGTCCTATTAACAAAAGACAGGCAATGTACTATTCTGCCCTACAAAGGCAAAACGCCGTAACATCATGTTTCGTCAAAAATGAGTTAGTGTCATTTTTGTGGTATTTGAGACCTCCTTTATCATGTGAATAAATATCGTGAGTCAATTTGATTGTTTTAACGAGAAAATAAAGGGATATGACAACCGTAACATCCAAAACCATGTGAGAAACCACAGCAGAACGCCGTAACAGCTGTTACGGCTCTTTGCCTTTGTTCCAGCACGCTGAAGTTGAGTTAAGGTGTTCTGGCTTTGTTTAGCCTGGCATCAAGAGAGATGTTACGGTGCCGCTGTGATGTTACTGTACTCTGGCTTTGTCATACTGTCAAATTTTGCCGCTCTCAAACCACGTAACATACACACGACACATCTTTGTTAAGAACATACCAAAAATTTTATTATAAACATGATACATTTTCGATTGCATTCTGCTTAATTCAGTTTGCTAAAACAACATACCACCAACTTTGCTGGCCAGACAAACTGCTAAGTATGCAATCAGAAACAAAGCAAGGTGAACAAGCCATACTTAGATGCAAGCTAATAGGTTGTCATAAATGTTGTTTTTCGTTCAGGGCGATTGGTTCAGATCTGTCAATGTCAGTGACAGCCCGGAGCTAGCTAAATTTAATCTGTGTCACGTAAATTAGCGCTAACGTTCAGAGACGCCAAAAACGAATTATTAAATACACAGGCATCCTACCTTTCCATGCAATCCGATATAATCCATGGAAAATCCATAATCCATATAGCAATGCACGTCATTTGCTGTATCCACAACAATTCATACGTGTTTGAGCCATATTCCTTCTTGCAGGTGTTCCATATCAGATCTTACTCAAATCCATATAGCACTAAGCTAGTTATCACTAAAGTCCGTACAAAGTAGGCTAACCTAAATGGTAAAAGTAATTCCAGCTTTTTTTCGGTTGACTCTGTCTATATTATCTCAGAATTAAAAAGCAGTAATCCAAGTCAAGTTCGTTGACTGTGCATCTTGAGCAGTTTGGTGGCCCATAACCCTTTAACTGTCACCACACCCCTCCCCTTCTCCCCTCCCCTCCCTTTTTTCGCATAGACATGAAAATCACTATCCAAACTTAAATGGTTGTAATATAATAATGCTTTGTAATAGACCTATGGACAAATTGTGTTCCAAATTTTAGGTTGATATCTAAAAAAAATGAGCTTTTAGTAAGATTTTATTTGGGCGCAGTAACAAACTTTGTCACTAGATGGACAGCCAAGCTTCCTTACTGACCATATAAGGATGCCTCCATTTTCATATAAGCTTTGAGTGATCTGAACCAAGTATTTTCATAATTTGCATACAATTTATGAAGTAGAAATCCTATTCAGAAGTAGTATGAGTTGTTTGGCAGTATTTGATTTGAATTCAACCTCTAATAAACGCATAAAACAAGCATATATGTGCTTTACAGCTGGCAGCAGCATCACAAATCGAGAATCCATAATATTTTTGTTTATATATTTAAAAAAGATTTCTGACTTTTTTTTAAAATAAAATTTAATTGTGTTATTTTTTGAACTCTTGGTATGAAAACAAACTGAGCTTTCTACCAATTTCATGATTTTTCATGTTTATTGCTTTTTCAAAATAAAGGCCAAAGACGTCTAATGAATATGAAATATTCTTGTTGCAAATTGATAAATTATGTTTAATTAATTATTACTCTATATCTTGCATTTAAATAAATATACCTTTGTATTCAATTATAATTAAATTATCTTTATTGTGGAAATATTTATTGTATTTAGGCTATTCATACATACTGTACTGCAAAGTAACTTATCTGTCATACTGTTTAACTGTGTTAGTGTTGCCGGACTATCATGATCATTATAGCACTAAATAGGAACAACCAAAGGTCTTCTATATAATTTAAAACACATACCATGATGACTAGACCTTGGTTAGGTGTTCTTATTTTGGATGTAAGTATGGGGAACAGCAAGCAAATATTGATTGTATGTCAGTTACTGCCTTTTGCCTTTGCACGACTCCTTATTTTTGGCACATGATACAAAGGCAGAGTACAGTAACTGCCAAACAAGGGTCAAAGGTCAATTTTGAGCTCAAGATTTTTTGCATACAAACATTTCTTCATTATAGCAACTAGTTGTCAAATTTTGGGAGTCCTACCTATAATAGTTTTGTCTGGACAAAACAGAAACTTTAAAGTCATTTTTCTCAGTTTCACACTCTAGCGAGTTAAGGTCTTTTGCCTTTGCAGGGCAGTATTAACAAATGTTAATAGTTTTTTAAAAGTTAAAATGATACTTTATGCATTTGTTTTGTGTCAGATGATTAACAATATAAATTAAACAAAGCTTAAAACAAACAAAATAATAAAACGAAAACAAAGCTTGAACATTTTATTTAATTGAAAAGCCTTTTTGAAATAAAATGTGTTTTTTTCCCTCTGAAATAGCAAAAGCATCGCACACTTAGCTGTACCTGCTCTAAATAAATAATAGTATTTAAATAAAAATACAAAATCGAAATAAATAAATTATATAAAACAAAATCAAATCAAAGAAAATAAATCTTATTAAAGTTATGCAGGCACACATTTAACAATAATTTTCAAGTGACAAATAAAATCAATCAAAATTCCTTACACATGGAGTTAATCCTGACGATTCCTGAGGCGCCTTTCCTCATGACACTCGCTTTTTTTTTCGAAGATATATTTTCTTTGGTTTGATTTTGTTTTTGTAATAATTTATTTTATTTAGTTCGATTTTGTATTTTTATTGAATTACTCTTTTTTATTTAGAGCAGGTACAGCTAGTGTGTGATGCTTTTGCTATTTCAGAGGAAAACAATAATTTTATTTAATTAATAATTTTTGTTTCAGTCCACCATATAATTATGTTGTGTTTGATCTATGGAAAAAAGTTAGTTGTGAAATGGTTGAATATTAACAAAAGTTAATAGTTTTTTACAAGTTAGAATAATACGATATATATATATATATAAACAAGCCGGTGGCACCGCCACCCCGGTGCCTTTACGGTTACTGTGCATGACGGGCAATATCGTAACTCCGCTTTGACCTTTGAGAAGATGTGTGCTATAGAGCTTGCATTGGTGTGGGCTCTGCAAAAGTGTGTGTGTGTGTGTGAGGCGTGATTGAACAATGTAGACATATATATATATATATATATAAAGGCACCGGGGTGGCGGTGCCACCGGCTTGTTTATATATATATATATATATATATATATATATATATATGAATATAGCTGCGAGCAGCGATGAAGGGCCAAAGCCGGCGGCACCGCCACTCCGGTGCCTTTAGGTAACTAAAGGCACCGGGGTTGCGGTGCCACCGGCTTGGGCCCGTAATCGCTGCTCGCAGCTATATTTTATTATTATTATTATTATTATTTTACTACCTTTTGGGCACTTTTGGGGGCCTTAACGTGCTCGAAAACTCTTGAAACTTTGCACACATCTCAGAACCCGCGGCCATCAGGGCCGGGCTGAAGCTGGTACCCGGGCGTGGCAGGGGGGCTCGACAGCGCCCCCTGGAACGGGGTTTGAACACTTGGTCCATAAATCAAACACGCTTGCATGTAATAATATGAAACTCAGTACACATATAGATCTCATCGGTTCATATATACTTCATGCTCTTACTTTTTACCCCAGCCCAACAGGAAGTCGGCTATTAAGGGTTGTTTGGAAAACACATGCAATGGAATGTGAAATACTCCTCCTAGAGAATTCAAACACACGGCACGAAACTCGGTCAGCATGAAGTCAAGACACTGAGGATGAAAAATTGCCAGGGGATTTTTGATATCTCGAACGGTTTGGCCGTGGCGAGTAAACGAAATTATGGCGAGAAACGTGAAACAGGAAGTGTGTTATAACTACTGCATACATTAACTAATCTTGATGAAACTTCAGCAGTGTGTTCGTTGTAAGAGCCCGATCACATGGATGTGACTATTGTGAGTCAAAGTTATAGCGCCACCAACTGGAAGCAGGAAGTGTGTCACTTTCAAAATGCTTTTAAATCACCCTCTTATTTTTACCCGATTTGCTTCAAACTTCATGTGCATAATGTAGACACACGCCAGATGTAGACCTGTGAAAGGATTATTGATATCTTAGATACTGTTGCCATGGCAATGCATCAAACATTAATATTCCTTTTTTTAAGCTTTTTCATGCTTTTTTATGCTTTCGGGCACTTTTGGGGTTCTTAACGTGCTCGAAAACTCTTGAAACTTTGCACACGGGACAAAACCCGCGGCCATCAGGGCCAGGCTGAAGCTGGTACCCGGGCGTGGCAGGGGGGCTCGACAGCGCCCCCTTGAACGGGTCAGACAATTTGGTCCATATATCCAACACGCTTTACCCTATTTGCTTCAAACTTGATGTGTATAATGTAGACACAAGCCAGATGTAGACCTGTGAAAGGATTGTTGATATCTTAGATGCTGTTGCCGTGACAACGCATCAAACTTTAATATTCTTTTTGGATACTTTTGAGATTCTTAGCGCACTTTTGGGGCCCTTAACGTGCTCAAAAACTCTTGAAACTTTGCACACGGGTCAGAAACCGCGGACATCAGGGCCGGGCTGAAGCTGGTACCCGGGCGTGGCAGGGGGGCTCGACAGCGCCCCCTGGAATGGGGTCCGAAAACTTGGTCCATAAATCAAACAGGCTTTACCCGATTTGCTTCAAACTTGATGTGTATAATGTAGACACACGCCAGATTTAGACCTGTGAAAGGATTGTTGATATCTTAGATGCTGTTGCCGTGACAACGCATCAAACTTTAATATTCTTTTTGGATACTTTTGAGACTCTCAGCGCACTTTGGGGGCCCTTAACGTGCTCAAAAACTCTTGAAACTTTGCACACGGGTCAGAACCCGTGGCCATCAGGGCCGGGCTGAAGCTGGTACCCGGGCGTGGCAGGGGGGCTCGACAGTGCCCCCTGGAACGGGGTCCGAAAACTTGGTCCATAAATCAAACACGCTTGAATGTAATAATATGAAACTCGGTACACATATAGATCTCATCGATTCATATATCCTTTGTACTTTTACTTTTTACCCCAGCCCAACAGGAAGTCGGCTATTATGGTTTGTTTGGAAGCGTATGCCCCTGGAATTCGATATACTCCTCCTAGAGAATTCAACCAATCGCCACGAAACTCGGTCAGCATGAAGTCAAGACATTGAGGATGAAAAGTTGCCAGGGGATTTTTGATATCTCGAACGGTTTGGCTGTGGCGAGGAAACGAATTTATGGCGAATAAAGGAAACAGGAAGTGTGTTATAACTTCTGCATACATTAACTGATCTTGATGAAACTTCAGCAGTGTGTTCGCTGTAAGAGTCCGATCACATGGATGTGACTATTGTGAGTCAAAGTTATAGCGCCACCAACTGGCAGCAGGAAGTGTGTCACTTCCTAAAGGCTTTGAAATCACCCTCTTATTTTTACCCAATTTGCTTCAAACTTTATGTGTATAATGTAGACACACGGCAGATGTAGACCTGAGAAAGGATTATTGATATCTTAGATACTGTTGCCGTGGCAACGCATCAAACTTTATTATTCTTTGTTGATGCTTTTGAGACTCTTAACATACTTGAAATTGCATGAAACCCGACAGACACATCACATTTATTAGACAGTAGACATGTGCAGAGTTTCAGAAACGGGCATGGTGAGAGCAATTAGAGAATAATGTTTAAGTTTAAAAACAGCCAGAATGGTTGTTTAGTCAAAAAAATTTTTTTTCCAAATCATACATAGTGTTATACTGCCCTCTTGTGTTCAAAATCAGGTAAAAAGCGAAAGTAAAATAAGGACGTCTGCACAATTCATTAATAATGGTGCAGAGTAGAGTGAGCTTTTTCAATTAATTCCTATGGAAGTAGGAATGAACTAAACAACGTTCGCTCTGTTCTGCTCGTCCCTCACCGTGGGCGCGCAGAGTTATGAATGCCCGTGCAGCCGTGAGCATTTTAGTTTCATTTTAAAATTAGCGCCATTTCGGGGGACGTATTACTTTAATTTATTTAACAAAAACACAATGTTGTGTTTAATTGCGAGTGTACACAAATATAAGTAAACACTTTGACGTTTGAATGATGTCCTGTATGAAGAAAATGACGGAGTATGTTTCACTGTTCAATCGCGCTGAGCCACCCAGACCCCCACACACACACTGACACACACACACACACACACACACACACACAAACACACACACACACACACACACAATAATAAAACATTCAACCTAACATATACAAATTACACTGCTATGTTGAAATAGTCAGTAGTACAATTTGTATCATTCACAGTAAGCACCGCTCCACTGTGATTTTTCCAAGCACATTTTTGCACAAGTGAAGAGGATGATTTTTTCCGTCGATATTGGAACGTGAGTGAAGTACAAAGCCTGTGATAAAGAATAGTTTAGCATCCAAATACATCGCAAATGTTGCAACATTTAGATTCTAAAGAGAGATTTACGTGAGCCTAACACCACTTACTTTTACTTTTGTTTTAAATTATTTCGTTTTGGCTTTATTATAGTTATTTTTTTATTTGTGTTCTGTTCTGAATATCATTAAATTTAAAGGATTTGTTGTGGAATATTTTGAGTGTATAATCAAATAACACTAAACCGTCACTAGGTGTCGCCAGGCGACCGTCTTAATGAGCGGGTCATTGATTCATTCGTTCAAACGATTCGTTTGAACGACTGAGTCATTCATGAATGAGACAGATGTTTATGGATTGGTCATTGAATCTTTGAGTCAACCAATTTGTTCAAAATGCTGAATCATTCAGTAATGAGAAAACACGTTGCTGTGAGATGCAATGGTTCTGCTGTGATCTTTGTTTAACTATTTTCGCTGCTGAAACAGAAGAACAGTCAATATTGCATCTAAAATGTAAGTGACTTGACACGTGTGTGTGTGTGTGTGTGTGTGTGTGTGTGCGTGTGAGTGCGTGCGTGCGTGCGTGTGTGTGTGTGTGTGTGTGTGTGTGTGCAATCAATCCCAGGTAAGAGGCATGAATAATGAGAATTGGACTTCTAGGAGTGAGGTTAATATTCCGGAGATGGTTCCCTCGGATTGTGAAAAGGAGGCGGCGCGGGAGTGGCCAGGCATTGCGCTACTTCTGTTTCAAAGTTTAAAACAATGCTAATATCATTTTTTGGAACGATTTCATTACAAATGTTTATTTTATATATTTATAAAATATTATAAAATATAATAACTATGTTTTGTCCTATTAACAAAAGACAGGCAATGTACTATTAACAAATGTTAATAGTTTTTTAAAAGTTAAAATGATACTTTATGCATTTGTTTTGTGTCAGATGATTAACAATATAAATTAAACAAAGCTTAAAACAAACAAAATAATAAAACGAAAACAAAGCTTGAACATTTTATTTAATTGAAAAGCCTTTTTGAAATAAAATGTGTTTTTTTCCCTCTGAAATAGCAAAAGCATCGCACACTTAGCTGTACCTGCTCTAAATAAATAATAGTATTTAAATAAAAATACAAAATCGAAATAAATAAATTATATAAAACAAAATCAAATCAAAGAAAATAAATCTTATTAAAGTTATGCAGGCACACATTTAACAATAATTTTCAAGTGACAAATAAAATCAATCAAAATTCCTTACACATGGAGTTAATCCTGACGATTCCTGAGGCGCCTTTCCTCATGACACTCGCTTTTTTTTTCGAAGATATATTTTCTTTGGTTTGATTTTGTTTTTGTAATAATTTATTTTATTTAGTTCGATTTTGTATTTTTATTGAATTACTCTTTTTTATTTAGAGCAGGTACAGCTAGTGTGTGATGCTTTTGCTATTTCAGAGGAAAACAATAATTTTATTTAATTAATAATTTTTGTTTCAGTCCACCATATAATTATGTTGTGTTTGATCTATGGAAAAAAGTTAGTTGTGAAATGGTTGAATATTAACAAAAGTTAATAGTTTTTTACAAGTTAGAATAATACGATATATATATATATATAAACAAGCCGGTGGCACCGCCACCCCCGGTGCCTTTACGGTTACTGTGCATGACGGGCAATATCGTAACTCCGCTTTGACCTTTGAGAAGATGTGTGCTATAGAGCTTGCATTGGTGTGGGCTCTGCAAAAGTGTGTGTGTGTGTGTGTGAGGCGTGATTGAACAATGTAGACATATATATATATAAAGGCACCGGGGTGGCGGTGCCACCGGCTTGTTTATATATATATATATATATATATATATATATATATATATATATATATATATATATATATATATATATATGAATATAGCTGCGAGCAGCGATGAAGGGCCAAAGCCGGCGGCACCGCCACTCCGGTGCCTTTAGGTAACTAAAGGCACCGGGGTTGCGGTGCCACCGGCTTGGGCCCGTAATCGCTGCTCGCAGCTATATTTATTATTATTATTATTATTATTTTACTACCTTTTGGGCACTTTTGGGGGCCTTAACGTGCTCGAAAACTCTTGAAACTTTGCACACGGGTCAGAACCCGCGGCCATCAGGGCCGGGCTGAAGCTGGTACCCGGGCGTGGCAGGGGGGCTCGACAGCGCCCCCTGGAACGGGGTTTGAACACTTGGTCCATAAATCAAACACGCTTGCATGTAATAATATGAAACTCAGTACACATATAGATCTCATCGGTTCATATATACTTCATGCTCTTACTTTTTACCCCAGCCCAACAGGAAGTCGGCTATTAAGGGTTGTTTGGAAAACACATGCAATGGAATGTGAAATACTCCTCCTAGAGAATTCAAACACACGGCACGAAACTCGGTCAGCATGAAGTCAAGACACTGAGGATGAAAAATTGCCAGGGGATTTTTGATATCTCGAACGGTTTGGCCGTGGCGAGTAAACGAAATTATGGCGAGAAACGTGAAACAGGAAGTGTGTTATAACTACTGCATACATTAACTAATCTTGATGAAACTTCAGCAGTGTGTTCGTTGTAAGAGCCCGATCACATGGATGTGACTATTGTGAGTCAAAGTTATAGCGCCACCAACTGGAAGCAGGAAGTGTGTCACTTTCAAAATGCTTTTAAATCACCCTCTTATTTTTACCCGATTTGCTTCAAACTTCATGTGCATAATGTAGACACACGCCAGATGTAGACCTGTGAAAGGATTATTGATATCTTAGATACTGTTGCCATGGCAATGCATCAAACATTAATATTCCTTTTTTTAAGCTTTTTCATGCTTTTTTATGCTTTCGGGCACTTTTGGGGTTCTTAACGTGCTCGAAAACTCTTGAAACTTTGCACACGGGACAAAACCCGCGGCCATCAGGGCCAGGCTGAAGCTGGTACCCGGGCGTGGCAGGGGGGCTCGACAGCGCCCCCTTGAACGGGTCAGACAATTTGGTCCATATATCCAACACGCTTTACCCTATTTGCTTCAAACTTGATGTGTATAATGTAGACACAAGCCAGATGTAGACCTGTGAAAGGATTGTTGATATCTTAGATGCTGTTGCCGTGACAACGCATCAAACTTTAATATTCTTTTTGGATACTTTTGAGATTCTTAGCGCACTTTTGGGGCCCTTAACGTGCTCAAAAACTCTTGAAACTTTGCACACGGGTCAGAAACCGCGGCCATCAGGGCCGGGCTGAAGCTGGTACCCGGGCGTGGCAGGGGGGCTCGACAGCGCCCCCTGGAATGGGGTCCGAAAACTTGGTCCATAAATCAAACAGGCTTTACCCGATTTGCTTCAAACTTGATGTGTATAATGTAGACACACGCCAGATTTAGACCTGTGAAAGGATTGTTGATATCTTAGATGCTGTTGCCGTGACAACGCATCAAACTTTAATATTCTTTTTGGATACTTTTGAGACTCTCAGCGCACTTTGGGGGCCCTTAACGTGCTCAAAAACTCTTGAAACTTTGCACACGGGTCAGAACCCGTGGCCATCAGGGCCGGGCTGAAGCTGGTACCCGGGCGTGGCAGGGGGGCTCGACAGTGCCCCCTGGAACGGGGTCCGAAAACTTGGTCCATAAATCAAACACGCTTGAATGTAATAATATGAAACTCGGTACACATATAGATCTCATCGATTCATATATCCTTTGTACTTTTACTTTTTACCCCAGCCCAACAGGAAGTCGGCTATTATGGTTTGTTTGGAAGCGTATGCCCCTGGAATTCGATATACTCCTCCTAGAGAATTCAACCAATCGCCACGAAACTCGGTCAGCATGAAGTCAAGACATTGAGGATGAAAAGTTGCCAGGGGATTTTTGATATCTCGAACGGTTTGGCTGTGGCGAGGAAACGAATTTATGGCGAATAAAGGAAACAGGAAGTGTGTTATAACTTCTGCATACATTAACTGATCTTGATGAAACTTCAGCAGTGTGTTCGCTGTAAGAGTCCGATCACATGGATGTGACTATTGTGAGTCAAAGTTATAGCGCCACCAACTGGCAGCAGGAAGTGTGTCACTTCCTAAAGGCTTTGAAATCACCCTCTTATTTTTACCCAATTTGCTTCAAACTTTATGTGTATAATGTAGACACACGGCAGATGTAGACCTGAGAAAGGATTATTGATATCTTAGATACTGTTGCCGTGGCAACGCATCAAACTTTATTATTCTTTGTTGATGCTTTTGAGACTCTTAACATACTTGAAATTGCATGAAACCCGACAGACACATCACATTTATTAGACAGTAGACATGTGCAGAGTTTCAGAAACGGGCATGGTGAGAGCAATTAGAGAATAATGTTTAAGTTTAAAAACAGCCAGAATGGTTGTTTAGTCAAAAAAATTTTTTTTCCAAATCATACATAGTGTTATACTGCCCTCTTGTGTTCAAAATCAGGTAAAAAGCGAAAGTAAAATAAGGACGTCTGCACAATTCATTAATAATGGTGCAGAGTAGAGTGAGCTTTTTCAATTAATTCCTATGGAAGTAGGAATGAACTAAACAACGTTCGCTCTGTTCTGCTCGTCCCTCACCGTGGGCGCGCAGAGTTATGAATGCCCGTGCAGCCGTGAGCATTTTAGTTTCATTTTAAAATTAGCACCATTTCGGGGGACGTATTACTTTAATTTATTTAACAAAAACACAATGTTGTGTTTAATTGCGAGTGTACACAAATATAAGTAAACACTTTGACGTTTGAATGATGTCCTGTATGAAGAAAATGACGGAGTATGTTTCACTGTTCAATCGCGCTGAGCCACCCAGACCCCCACACACACACTGACACACACACACACACACACACACACACACACACACACACACACACAATAATAAAACATTCAACCTAACATATACAAATTACACTGCTATGTTGAAATAGTCAGTAGTACAATTTGTATCATTCACAGTAAGCACCGCTCCACTGTGATTTTTCCAAGCACATTTTTGCACAAGTGAAGAGGATGATTTTTTCCGTCGATATTGGAACGTGAGTGAAGTACAAAGCCTGTAATAAAGAATAGTTTAGCATCCAAATACATCGCAAATGTTGCAACATTTAGATTCTAAAGAGAGATTTACGTGAGCCTAACACCACTTACTTTTACTTTTGTTTTAAATTATTTCGTTTTGGCTTTATTATAGTTATTTTTTTATTTGTGTTCTGTTCTGAATATCATTAAATTTAAAGGATTTGTTGTGGAATATTTTGAGTGTATAATCAAATAACACTAAACCGTCACTAGGTGTCGCCAGGCGACCGTCTTAATGAGCGGGTCATTGATTCATTCGTTCAAACGATTCGTTTGAACGACTGAGTCATTCATGAATGAGACAGATGTTTATGGATTGGTCATTGAATCTTTGAGTCAACCAATTTGTTCAAAATGCTGAATCATTCAGTAATGAGAAAACACGTTGCTGTGAGATGCAATGGTTCTGCTGTGATCTTTGTTTAACTATTTTCGCTGCTGAAACAGAAGAACAGTCAATATTGCATCTAAAATGTAAGTGACTTGACACGTGTGTGTGTGTGTGTGTGTGTGTGTGCGTGTGAGTGCGTGCGTGCGTGTGTGTGTGTGTGTGTGTGTGTGTGTGCAATCAATCCCAGGTAAGAGGCATGAATAATGAGAATTGGACTTCTAGGAGTGAGGTTAATATTCCGGAGATGGTTCCCTCGGAATTGAAAAGGAGGCGGCGCGGGAGTGGCCAGGCATTGCGCTACTTCTGTTTCAAAGTTTAAAACAATGCTAATATCATTTTTTTGAACGATTTCATTACAAATGTTTATTTTATATATTTATAAAATATTATAAAATATAATAACTATGTTTTGTCCTATTAACAAAAGACAGGCAATGTACTATTAACAAATGTTAATAGTTTTTTAAAAGTTAAAATGATACTTTATGCATTTGTTTTGTGTCAGATGATTAACAATATAAATTAAACAAAGCTTAAAACAAACAAAATAATAAAACGAAAACAAAGCTTGAACATTTTATTTAATTGAAAAGCCTTTTTGAAATAAAATGTGTTTTTTTCCCTCTGAAATAGCAAAAGCATCGCACACTTAGCTGTACCTGCTCTAAATAAATAATAGTATTTAAATAAAAATACAAAATCGAAATAAATAAATTATATAAAACAAAATCAAATCAAAGAAAATAAATCTTATTAAAGTTATGCAGGCACACATTTAACAATAATTTTCAAGTGACAAATAAAATCAATCAAAATTCCTTACACATGGAGTTAATCCTGACGATTCCTGAGGCGCCTTTCCTCATGACACTCGCTTTTTTTTTCGAAGATATATTTTCTTTGGTTTGATTTTGTTTTTGTAATAATTTATTTTATTTAGTTCGATTTTGTATTTTTATTGAATTACTCTTTTTTATTTAGAGCAGGTACAGCTAGTGTGTGATGCTTTTGCTATTTCAGAGGAAAACAATAATTTTATTTAATTAATAATTTTTGTTTCAGTCCACCATATAATTATGTTGTGTTTGATCTATGGAAAAAAGTTAGTTGTGAAATGGTTGAATATTAACAAAAGTTAATAGTTTTTTACAAGTTAGAATAATACGATATATATATATATAAACAAGCCGGTGGCACCGCCACCCCGGTGCCTTTACGGTTACTGTGCATGACGGGCAATATCGTAACTCCGCTTTGACCTTTGAGAAGATGTGTGCTATAGAGCTTGCATTGGTGTGGGCTCTGCAAAAGTGTGTGTGTGTGTGTGAGGCGTGATTGAACAATGTAGACATATATATATATATATATATATATAAAGGCACCGGGGGTGGCGGTGCCACCGGCTTGTTTATATATATATATATATATATATATATATATATATATATATATATATATATATATATATATATATATATATATATATATGAATATAGCTGCGAGCAGCGATGAAGGGCCAAAGCCGGCGGCACCGCCACTCCGGTGCCTTTAGGTAACTAAAGGCACCGGGGTTGCGGTGCCACCGGCTTGGGCCCGTAATCGCTGCTCGCAGCTATATTTAGGGCCCAAGCCTTGAAAAGGCGAAGGCCCTATTGTTTTCCTTAGGATTATTATTTATTATTATTATTATTATTTTACTACCTTTTGGGCACTTTTGGGGGCCTTAACGTGCTCGAAAACTCTTGAAACTTTGCACACATCTCAGAACCCGCGGCCATCAGGGCCGGGCTGAAGCTGGTACCCGGGCGTGGCAGGGGGGCTCGACAGCGCCCCCTGGAACGGGGTTTGAACACTTGGTCCATAAATCAAACACGCTTGCATGTAATAATATGAAACTCAGTACACATATAGATCTCATCGGTTCATATATACTTCATGCTCTTACTTTTTACCCCAGCCCAACAGGAAGTCGGCTATTAAGGGTTGTTTGGAAAACACATGCAATGGAATGTGAAATACTCCTCCTAGAGAATTCAAACACACGGCACGAAACTCGGTCAGCATGAAGTCAAGACACTGAGGATGAAAAATTGCCAGGGGATTTTTGATATCTCGAACGGTTTGGCCGTGGCGAGTAAACGAAATTATGGCGAGAAACGTGAAACAGGAAGTGTGTTATAACTACTGCATACATTAACTAATCTTGATGAAACTTCAGCAGTGTGTTCGTTGTAAGAGCCCGATCACATGGATGTGACTATTGTGAGTCAAAGTTATAGCGCCACCAACTGGAAGCAGGAAGTGTGTCACTTTCAAAATGCTTTTAAATCACCCTCTTATTTTTACCCGATTTGCTTCAAACTTCATGTGCATAATGTAGACACACGCCAGATGTAGACCTGTGAAAGGATTATTGATATCTTAGATACTGTTGCCATGGCAATGCATCAAACATTAATATTCCTTTTTTTAAGCTTTTTCATGCTTTTTTATGCTTTCGGGCACTTTTGGGGTTCTTAACGTGCTCGAAAACTCTTGAAACTTTGCACACGGGACAAAACCCGCGGCCATCAGGGCCAGGCTGAAGCTGGTACCCGGGCGTGGCAGGGGGGCTCGACAGCGCCCCCTTGAACGGGTCAGACAATTTGGTCCATATATCCAACACGCTTTACCCTATTTGCTTCAAACTTGATGTGTATAATGTAGACACAAGCCAGATGTAGACCTGTGAAAGGATTGTTGATATCTTAGATGCTGTTGCCGTGACAACGCATCAAACTTTAATATTCTTTTTGGATACTTTTGAGATTCTTAGCGCACTTTTGGGGCCCTTAACATGCTCAAAAACTCTTGAAACTTTGCACACGGGTCAGAAACCGTGGCCATCAGGGCCGGGCTGAAGCTGGTACCCGGGCGTGGCAGGGGGGCTCGACAGCGCCCCCTGGAATGGGGTCCGAAAACTTGGTCCATAAATCAAACAGGCTTTACCCGATTTGCTTCAAACTTGATGTGTATAATGTAGACACACGCCAGATTTAGACCTGTGAAAGGATTGTTGATATCTTAGATGCTGTTGCCGTGACAACGCATCAAACTTTAATATTCTTTTTGGATACTTTTGAGACTCTCAGCGCACTTTGGGGGCCCTTAACCTGCTCAAAAACTCTTGAAACTTTGCACACGGGTCAGAACCCGTGGCCATCAGGGCCGGGCTGAAGCTGGTACCCGGGCGTGGCAGGGGGGCTCGACAGTGCCCCCTGGAACGGGGTCCGAAAACTTGGTCCATAAATCAAACACGCTTGAATGTAATAATATGAAACTCGGTACACATATAGATCTCATCGATTCATATATCCTTTGTACTTTTACTTTTTACCCCAGCCCAACAGGAAGTCGGCTATTATGGTTTGTTTGGAAGCGTATGCCCCTGGAATTCGATATACTCCTCCTAGAGAATTCAACCAATCGCCACGAAACTCGGTCAGCATGAAGTCAAGACATTGAGGATGAAAAGTTGCCAGGGGATTTTTGATATCTCGAACGGTTTGGCCGTGGCGAGGAAACGAATTTATGGCGAGAAACGTGAAACAGGAAGTGTGTTATAACTTCTGCATACAGTAACTGATCTTGATGAAACTTTAGCAGTGTGTTCGCTGTAAGAGGCCGATCACATGGATGTGACTATTGTGAGTCAAAGTTATAGCGCCACCAACTGGCAGCAGGAAGTGTGTCACTTTCAAAATGCTTTTAAATCACCCTCTTATTTTTACCCGATTTGCTTCAAACTTTATGTGTATAATGTAGACACACGCCAGATGTAGACCTGTGAAAGGATTATTGATATCTTAGATACTGTTGCCGTGACAACGCATCAAACTTTAATATTCTTTTTGGATGCTTTTGAGACTCTTAGCATGCCTGAAATTGCTTAAAATTGCATGAAACTTGACAGACAGATCACATTTATTAGCCAGTAGACATGTGCAAAGTTTCAGAAACGGGCGTGGTGCAGGGGCTCAGTAGCGCCACCTTTTGTGACAAAAGTGTGTGTGTGGGGGGGGGTTAGTTTCATCTACAGTTACAAAACTTTTTCAACTTGATGAAAATACTTTAAAGATGCTAAATTGTGAACGGATATTGAATATCTCAAACGGTTTTGCTATGGCGAGGGATTATGTCAAAAAAAGAATCAGGAAATGTCTCATATCTTTCTAAAATGTAATTATACACCATTTATTTTTCTATAAAATTATACTAATATTAGAACTAAACCCATTGTCTTCCTTTTTTTCAATTTAAGATTTATGTTTAAGTTTAAAAACAGCCAGAATGGTTGTTTAGCCAAAAAAAAAAAAAAAAAAAAAATCATTCATAGTGCTTTACTGCCCTCTTGTGTTCAAAATCAGGTAGGCCAATTGATGCTACTATGGGAATATTTTCCCACCGTGACTCCGCTGGGGGCTTTAAAATCGCTAACTTGAAAGCGAAAGTAACGGACGTCTCCACAAGACGTGCAGCTGTGAGCATTTTCGTTTCATTTTAAAAGAAGCCCCATTTCGGGGGCGGATTTCTTGAATGTATTTTACAAAATCACAATGTTGTGTTTGATTGCGAGTATCCAAAAATTAGTAAACACTTTGCAGTTTGAATGATCTTCTTGAATAAAATGACGGAGTAGCCAATGTTTCCACTGTTCGATCGCGGACGTCCACACGGACATTGATAATGGTGGCGCGTGCAGAGCGCGTGCTTGAATTGTGAGTTCAATAGTCTATTATTTTTCACGGAAAACACAACAACAAAAGAGTATAATGATAGATTCGCTTAAATAGGCGCTTTTACATAAAATAGCCTATTCCGTCATCATCTTTTCAGTCAGCTCTTCACTCTCGTGATTAATGAAATTTGACTCCTGTTGCTGATATTTGCTGCAACTTTCGTTCAGCTCACAATTTAGTAAGCAAACACGCTTCAAATGTGTTTATTTTATTTTTGTGTATATATATGTGTGTATATATATATATATATATTATATATATATATATATATATAGCTTATGTTTCAAATATGAGTTAATTAACAATCGTTGGAAAGAATGATACTTTTAAACATATCACTAAACCGTCATTAGGTGTCGCCAGGCGACCGTCTTAATGAGCGAGTCATTGATTCATTCGTTCAAACGATTCGTTCGAACGGCTGAGTCATTCATGAATGAGACAGATTATGGATTGGTCGTTGAATCTTTGAGTCAACCGATTTGTTCAAAATGCTGAATCATTCAGTAATGAGAACGCGTTGCTGTGAGATGCTCGATGGTTCTGCTGTGATCTTTGTCGAACTATTTTCGCTGCTGAAACAGAAAAAAAGTCAATATTGCATCTAAAATGTAAGTGATTTGACGTGTGTGTGTGTGTGTGTGTGTGTGTGTGATTGTGTCTGTTACAGTGATTGTTTAACCCTTGTTAAAGTTTAGGCTTTGTATTTTTGGATATATATCTTTTTATATATAAAAAAATTGCATACAACCCATATATTTTAAATGTATTGTTTGCTTTAAATTACATTGAGATTTGTATGTTTGGTAATTGAACCTGAATGAATTTTAAATGAATGTGCGATATTTCAGATCATATTTTTGTTTTCCTTAAAATTTGAACTAACACTAACTTTACTCTCATCTGAATGATAGATTATTTATTTATGTCTAAAATAAAAGCACATTTGATTTTTCTTTTTTAATCAATGTAGAATGTGTAACTGAAAAAATAAACAGATTAGGGCTCTGTTCGAGAACAAGAAATGAAAACCAATGCAATATGATGAATGTCCAAAAGATTTTTTTGCTTTTAAACTATGTGTGTCTGTGTGTGTGTGTGTGTGTGTGTGTGTGTGTGTGTGTGTGTAAGAGATTTTGGTTGGGTGACAGTTGTAGTTTACAGTTTGACAAAAGCACAATGTTGTGTTTTATTGCGATTGTACACAAATATAAGTAAACACTTTGTAGTTTGAATAATGTCCTGTATGAACAAAAGGACGGAGTATGTTTTTATGTCTACATTGTTCAATCACGCCTCACACACACACACACACACACAAAAACTATTTTTCTAATCAGATCAGGCAAATATTCTGTCTTGGCACACTTCATATAACTTTCAAACTTGTGTACTTATTTCATGTTTCCATTAAGTCCATGAGACCGTAGGGTGTCTCATTTTTCATTTTAGGTTTCAGAAGGTTGCTCACGCATACTTTGTGGTTGATATGTGCCCTCAATGCACACTTTTGCAGAGCCCACACTGATGCAAGCTCTACAGCACACATCTTCTCAAAGGTCAAAGCGGGGTTACGTTATTGCCCGTCACGCACAGTAACCCTAAAGGCACCGGGGTGGCGGTGCCACCGGCTTGTTTATATATATATATATATATATATATATATATATATATATATATATATATAAACAAGCCGGTGGCACCGCCACCCCGGTGTGCAAAAGTGTGCATATAAATATAGCTGCGAGCAGCGATGAAGGGCCAAAGCCGGCGGCACCGCCACTCCGGTGCCTTTAGGTAATTAAAGGCACCGGGGTTGCGGTGCCACCGGCTTGGGCCCGTAATCGCTGCTCGCAGCTATATTTATTTATTATTATTATTATTTTACTACCTTTTGGGCACTTTTGGGGGCCTTAACGTGCTCGAAAACTCTTGAAACTTTGCACACATCTCAGAACCCGCGGCCATCAGGGCCGGGCTGAAGCTGGTACCCGGGCGTGGCAGGGGGGCTCGACAGCGCCCCCTGGAACGGGGTTTGAACACTTGGTCCATAAATCAAACACGCTTGCATGTAATAATATGAAACTCAGTACACATATAGATCTCATCGGTTCATATATACTTCATGCTCTTACTTTTTACCCCAGCCCAACAGGAAGTCGGCTATTAAGGGTTGTTTGGAAAACACATGCAATGGAATGTGAAATACTCCTCCTAGAGAATTCAAACACACGGCACGAAACTCGGTCAGCATGAAGTCAAGACACTGAGGATGAAAAATTGCCAGGGGATTTTTGATATCTCGAACGGTTTGGCCGTGGCGAGTAAACGAAATTATGGCGAGAAACGTGAAACAGGAAGTGTGTTATAACTACTGCATACATTAACTAATCTTGATGAAACTTCAGCAGTGTGTTCGTTGTAAGAGCCCGATCACATGGATGTGACTATTGTGAGTCAAAGTTATAGCGCCACCAACTGGAAGCAGGAAGTGTGTCACTTTCAAAATGCTTTTAAATCACCCTCTTATTTTTACCCGATTTGCTTCAAACTTCATGTGCATAATGTAGACACACGCCAGATGTAGACCTGTGAAAGGATTATTGATATCTTAGATACTGTTGCCATGGCAATGCATCAAACATTAATATTCCTTTTTTTAAGCTTTTTCATGCTTTTTTATGCTTTCGGGCACTTTTGGGGTTCTTAACGTGCTCGAAAACTCTTGAAACTTTGCACACGGGACAAAACCCGCGGCCATCAGGGCCAGGCTGAAGCTGGTACCCGGGCGTGGCAGGGGGGCTCGACAGCGCCCCCTTGAACGGGTCAGACAATTTGGTCCATATATCCAACACGCTTTACCCTATTTGCTTCAAACTTGATGTGTATAATGTAGACACAAGCCAGATGTAGACCTGTGAAAGGATTGTTGATATCTTAGATGCTGTTGCCGTGACAACGCATCAAACTTTAATATTCTTTTTGGATACTTTTGAGATTCTTAGCGCACTTTTGGGGCCCTTAACGTGCTCAAAAACTCTTGAAACTTTGCACACGGGTCAGAAACCGCGGCCATCAGGGCCGGGCTGAAGCTGGTACCCGGGCGTGGCAGGGGGGCTCGACAGCGCCCCCTGGAATGGGGTCCGAAAACTTGGTCCATAAATCAAACAGGCTTTACCCGATTTGCTTCAAACTTGATGTGTATAATGTAGACACACGCCAGATTTAGACCTGTGAAAGGATTGTTGATATCTTAGATGCTGTTGCCGTGACAACGCATCAAACTTTAATATTCTTTTTGGATACTTTTGAGACTCTCAGCGCACTTTGGGGGCCCTTAACGTGCTCAAAAACTCTTGAAACTTTGCACACGGGTCAGAACCCGTGGCCATCAGGGCCGGGCTGAAGCTGGTACCCGGGCGTGGCAGGGGGGCTCGACAGTGCCCCCTGGAACGGGGTCCGAAAACTTGGTCCATAAATCAAACACGCTTGAATGTAATAATATGAAACTCGGTACACATATAGATCTCATCGATTCATATATCCTTTGTACTTTTACTTTTTACCCCAGCCCAACAGGAAGTCGGCTATTATGGTTTGTTTGGAAGCGTATGCCCCTGGAATTCGATATACTCCTCCTAGAGAATTCAACCAATCGCCACGAAACTCGGTCAGCATGAAGTCAAGACATTGAGGATGAAAAGTTGCCAGGGGATTTTTGATATCTCGAACGGTTTGGCTGTGGCGAGGAAACGAATTTATGGCGAATAAAGGAAACAGGAAGTGTGTTATAACTTCTGCATACATTAACTGATCTTGATGAAACTTCAGCAGTGTGTTCGCTGTAAGAGTCCGATCACATGGATGTGACTATTGTGAGTCAAAGTTATAGCGCCACCAACTGGCAGCAGGAAGTGTGTCACTTCCTAAAGGCTTTGAAATCACCCTCTTATTTTTACCCAATTTGCTTCAAACTTTATGTGTATAATGTAGACACACGGCAGATGTAGACCTGAGAAAGGATTATTGATATCTTAGATACTGTTGCCGTGGCAACGCATCAAACTTTATTATTCTTTGTTGATGCTTTTGAGACTCTTAACATACTTGAAATTGCATGAAACCCGACAGACACATCACATTTATTAGACAGTAGACATGTGCAGAGTTTCAGAAACGGGCATGGTGAGAGCAATTAGAGAATAATGTTTAAGTTTAAAAACAGCCAGAATGGTTGTTTAGTCAAAAAAAATTTTTTTCCAAATCATACATAGTGTTATACTGCCCTCTTGTGTTCAAAATCAGGTAAAAAGCGAAAGTAAAATAAGGACGTCTGCACAATTCATTAATAATGGTGCAGAGTAGAGTGAGCTTTTTCAATTAATTCCTATGGAAGTAGGAATGAACTAAACAACGTTCGCTCTGTTCTGCTCGTCCCTCACCGTGGGCGCGCAGAGTTATGAATGCCCGTGCAGCCGTGAGCATTTTAGTTTCATTTTAAAATTAGCGCCATTTCGGGGGACGTATTACTTTAATTTATTTAACAAAAACACAATGTTGTGTTTAATTGCGAGTGTACACAAATATAAGTAAACACTTTGACGTTTGAATGATGTCCTGTATGAAGAAAATGACGGAGTATGTTTCACTGTTCAATCGCGCTGAGCCACCCAGACCCCCACACACACACTGACACACACACACACACACACACACACACACACACACACACACACACACAACACACACACACACACACACACAATAATAAAACATTCAACCTAACATATACAAATTACACTGCTATGTTGAAATAGTCAGTAGTACAATTTGTATCATTCACAGTAAGCACCGCTCCACTGTGATTTTTCCAAGCACATTTTTGCACAAGTGAAGAGGATGATTTTTTCCGTCGATATTGGAACGTGAGTGAAGTACAAAGCCTGTAATAAAGAATAGTTTAGCATCCAAATACATCGCAAATGTTGCAACATTTAGATTCTAAAGAGAGATTTACGTGAGCCTAACACCACTTACTTTTACTTTTGTTTTAAATTATTTCGTTTTGGCTTTATTATAGTTATTTTTTTATTTGTGTTCTGTTCTGAATATCATTAAATTTAAAGGATTTGTTGTGGAATATTTTGAGTGTATAATCAAATAACACTAAACCGTCACTAGGTGTCGCCAGGCGACCGTCTTAATGAGCGGGTCATTGATTCATTCGTTCAAACGATTCGTTTGAACGACTGAGTCATTCATGAATGAGACAGATGTTTATGGATTGGTCATTGAATCTTTGAGTCAACCAATTTGTTCAAAATGCTGAATCATTCAGTAATGAGAAAACCTGTTGCTGTGAGATGCAATGGTTCTGCTGTGATCTTTGTTTAACTATTTTCGCTGCTGAAACAGAAGAACAGTCAATATTGCATCTAAAATGTAAGTGACTTGACACGTGTGTGTGTGTGTGTGTGTGTGTGTGCGTGTGAGTGCGTGCGTGCGTGTGTGTGTGTGTGTGTGTGTGTGTGTGTGTGCAATCAATCCCAGGTAAGAGGCATGAATAATGAGAATTGGACTTCTAGGAGTGAGGTTAATATTCCGGAGATGGTTCCCTCGGATTGTGAAAAGGAGGCGGCGCGGGAGTGGCCAGGCATTGCGCTACTTCTGTTTCAAAGTTTAAAACAATGCTAATATCATTTTTTTGAACGATTTCATTACAAATGTTTATTTTATATATTTATAAAATATTATAAAATATAATAACTATGTTTTGTCCTATTAACAAAAGACAGGCAATGTACTATTAACAAATGTTAATAGTTTTTTAAAAGTTAAAATGATACTTTATGCATTTGTTTTGTGTCAGATGATTAACAATATAAATTAAACAAAGCTTAAAACAAACAAAATAATAAAACGAAAACAAAGCTTGAACATTTTATTTAATTGAAAAGCCTTTTTGAAATAAAATGTGTTTTTTTCCCTCTGAAATAGCAAAAGCATCGCACACTTAGCTGTACCTGCTCTAAATAAATAATAGTATTTAAATAAAAATACAAAATCGAAATAAATAAATTATATAAAACAAAATCAAATCAAAGAAAATAAATCTTATTAAAGTTATGCAGGCACACATTTAACAATAATTTTCAAGTGACAAATAAAATCAATCAAAATTCCTTACACATGGAGTTAATCCTGACGATTCCTGAGGCGCCTTTCCTCATGACACTCGCTTTTTTTTTCGAAGATATATTTTCTTTGGTTTGATTTTGTTTTTGTAATAATTTATTTTATTTAGTTCGATTTTGTATTTTTATTGAATTACTCTTTTTTATTTAGAGCAGGTACAGCTAGTGTGTGATGCTTTTGCTATTTCAGAGGAAAACAATAATTTTATTTAATTAATAATTTTTGTTTCAGTCCACCATATAATTATGTTGTGTTTGATCTATGGAAAAAAGTTAGTTGTGAAATGGTTGAATATTAACAAAAGTTAATAGTTTTTTACAAGTTAGAATAATACGATATATATATATATATAAACAAGCCGGTGGCACCGCCACCCCGGTGCCTTTACGGTTACTGTGCATGACGGGCAATATCGTAACACCGCTTTGACCTTTGAGAAGATGTGTGCTATAGAGCTTGCATTGGTGTGGGCTCTGCAAAAGTGTGTGTGTGTGTGTGAGGCGTGATTGAACAATGTAGACATATATATATATATATATATAAAGGCACCGGGGTGGCGGTGCCACCGGCTTGTTTATATATATATATATATATATATATATATATATATATATATATATATATATGAATATAGCTGCGAGCAGCGATGAAGGGCCAAAGCCGGCGGCACCGCCACTCCGGTGCCTTTATTAGGGCCCAAGCCTTGAAAAGGCGAAGGCCCTATTGTTTTCCTTAGGATTATTAGGGCCCAAGCCTTGAAAAGGCGAAGGCCCTATTGTTTTCCTTAGGATTATTATTTATTATTAGGGCCCAAGCCTTGAAAAGGCGAAGGCCCTATTGTTTTCCTAAGGATTATTATTTATTATTATTATTATTATTATTATTATTATTATTTTACTACCTTTTGGGCACTTTTGGGGGCTTTAACGTGCTCGAAAACTCTTGAAACTTTGCACACATCTCAGAACCCGCGGCCATCAGGGCCGGGCTGAAGCTGGTACCCGGGCGTGGCAGGGGGGCTCGACAGCGCCCCCTGGAACGGGGTTTGAACACTTGGTCCATAAATCAAACACGCTTGCATGTAATAATATGAAACTCAGTACACATATAGATCTCATCGGTTCATATATACTTCATGCTCTTACTTTTTACCCCAGCCCAACAGGAAGTCGGCTATTAAGGGTTGTTTGGAAAACACATGCAATGGAATGTGAAATACTCCTCCTAGAGAATTCAAACACACGGCACGAAACTCGGTCAGCATGAAGTCAAGACACTGAGGATGAAAAATTGCCAGGGGATTTTTGATATCTCGAACGGTTTGGCCGTGGCGAGTAAACGAAATTATGGCGAGAAACGTGAAACAGGAAGTGTGTTATAACTACTGCATACATTAACTAATCTTGATGAAACTTCAGCAGTGTGTTCGTTGTAAGAGCCCGATCACATGGATGTGACTATTGTGAGTCAAAGTTATAGCGCCACCAACTGGAAGCAGGAAGTGTGTCACTTTCAAAATGCTTTTAAATCACCCTCTTATTTTTACCCGATTTGCTTCAAACTTCATGTGCATAATGTAGACACACGCCAGATGTAGACCTGTGAAAGGATTATTGATATCTTAGATACTGTTGCCATGGCAATGCATCAAACATTAATATTCCTTTTTTTAAGCTTTTTCATGCTTTTTTATGCTTTCGGGCACTTTTGGGGTTCTTAACGTGCTCGAAAACTCTTGAAACTTTGCACACGGGACAAAACCCGCGGCCATCAGGGCCAGGCTGAAGCTGGTACCCGGGCGTGGCAGGGGGGCTCGACAGCGCCCCCTTGAACGGGTCAGACAATTTGGTCCATATATCCAACACGCTTTACCCTATTTGCTTCAAACTTGATGTGTATAATGTAGACACAAGCCAGATGTAGACCTGTGAAAGGATTGTTGATATCTTAGATGCTGTTGCCGTGACAACGCATCAAACTTTAATATTCTTTTTGGATACTTTTGAGATTCTTAGCGCACTTTTGGGGCCCTTAACGTGCTCAAAAACTCTTGAAACTTTGCACACGGGTCAGAAACCGCGGCCATCAGGGCCGGGCTGAAGCTGGTACCCGGGCGTGGCAGGGGGGCTCGACAGCGCCCCCTGGAATGGGGTCCGAAAACTTGGTCCATAAATCAAACAGGCTTTACCCGATTTGCTTCAAACTTGATGTGTATAATGTAGACACACGCCAGATTTAGACCTGTGAAAGGATTGTTGATATCTTAGATGCTGTTGCCGTGACAACGCATCAAACTTTAATATTCTTTTTGGATACTTTTGAGACTCTCAGCGCACTTTGGGGGCCCTTAACGTGCTCAAAAACTCTTGAAACTTTGCACACGGGTCAGAACCCGTGGCCATCAGGGCCGGGCTGAAGCTGGTACCCGGGCGTGGCAGGGGGGCTCGACAGTGCCCCCTGGAACGGGGTCCGAAAACTTGGTCCATAAATCAAACACGCTTGAATGTAATAATATGAAACTCGGTACACATATAGATCTCATCGATTCATATATCCTTTGTACTTTTACTTTTTACCCCAGCCCAACAGGAAGTCGGCTATTATGGTTTGTTTGGAAGCGTATGCCCCTGGAATTCGATATACTCCTCCTAGAGAATTCAACCAATCGCCACGAAACTCGGTCAGCATGAAGTCAAGACATTGAGGATGAAAAGTTGCCAGGGGATTTTTGATATCTCGAACGGTTTGGCTGTGGCGAGGAAACGAATTTATGGCGAATAAAGGAAACAGGAAGTGTGTTATAACTTCTGCATACATTAACTGATCTTGATGAAACTTCAGCAGTGTGTTCGCTGTAAGAGTCCGATCACATGGATGTGACTATTGTGAGTCAAAGTTATAGCGCCACCAACTGGCAGCAGGAAGTGTGTCACTTCCTAAAGGCTTTGAAATCACCCTCTTATTTTTACCCAATTTGCTTCAAACTTTATGTGTATAATGTAGACACACGGCAGATGTAGACCTGAGAAAGGATTATTGATATCTTAGATACTGTTGCCGTGGCAACGCATCAAACTTTATTATTCTTTGTTGATGCTTTTGAGACTCTTAACATACTTGAAATTGCATGAAACCCGACAGACACATCACATTTATTAGACAGTAGACATGTGCAGAGTTTCAGAAACGGGCATGGTGAGAGCAATTAGAGAATAATGTTTAAGTTTAAAAACAGCCAGAATGGTTGTTTAGTCAAAAAAAATTTTTTTCCAAATCATACATAGTGTTATACTGCCCTCTTGTGTTCAAAATCAGGTAAAAAGCGAAAGTAAAATAAGGACGTCTGCACAATTCATTAATAATGGTGCAGAGTAGAGTGAGCTTTTTCAATTAATTCCTATGGAAGTAGGAATGAACTAAACAACGTTCGCTCTGTTCTGCTCGTCCCTCACCGTGGGCGCGCAGAGTTATGAATGCCCGTGCAGCCGTGAGCATTTTAGTTTCATTTTAAAATTAGCGCCATTTCGGGGGACGTATTACTTTAATTTATTTAACAAAAACACAATGTTGTGTTTAATTGCGAGTGTACACAAATATAAGTAAACACTTTGACGTTTGAATGATGTCCTGTATGAAGAAAATGACGGAGTATGTTTCACTGTTCAATCGCACTGAGCCACCCAGACCCCCACACACACACTGACACACACACACACACACACACACACACACACACACACACACACACACACACACACACACACACACACACACACAAACACACACACACACACACACACAATAATAAAACATTCAACCTAACATATACAAATTACACTGCTATGTTGAAATAGTCAGTAGTACAATTTGTATCATTCACAGTAAGCACCGCTCCACTGTGATTTTTCCAAGCACATTTTTGCACAAGTGAAGAGGATGATTTTTTCCGTCGATATTGGAACGTGAGTGAAGTACAAAGCCTGTAATAAAGAATAGTTTAGCATCCAAATACATCGCAAATGTTGCAACATTTAGATTCTAAAGAGAGATTTACGTGAGCCTAACACCACTTACTTTTACTTTTGTTTTAAATTATTTCGTTTTGGCTTTATTATAGTTATTTTTTTATTTGTGTTCTGTTCTGAATATCATTAAATTTAAAGGATTTGTTGTGGAATATTTTGAGTGTATAATCAAATAACACTAAACCGTCACTAGGTGTCGCCAGGCGACCGTCTTAATGAGCGGGTCATTGATTCATTCGTTCAAACGATTCGTTTGAACGACTGAGTCATTCATGAATGAGACAGATGTTTATGGATTGGTCATTGAATCTTTGAGTCAACCAATTTGTTCAAAATGCTGAATCATTCAGTAATGAGAAAACACGTTGCTGTGAGATGCAATGGTTCTGCTGTGATCTTTGTTTAACTATTTTCGCTGCTGAAACAGAAGAACAGTCAATATTGCATCTAAAATGTAAGTGACTTGACACGTGTGTGTGTGTGTGTGTGTGTGTGTGCGTGTGAGTGCGTGCGTGCGTGTGTGTGTGTGTGTGTGTGTGTGTGTGCAATCAATCCCAGGTAAGAGGCATGAATAATGAGAATTGGACTTCTAGGAGTGAGGTTAATATTCCGGAGATGGTTCCCTCGGAATTGAAAAGGAGGCGGCGCGGGAGTGGCCAGGCATTGCGCTACTTCTGTTTCAAAGTTTAAAACAATGCTAATATCATTTTTTTGAACGATTTCATTACAAATGTTTATTTTATATATTTATAAAATATTATAAAATATAATAACTATGTTTTGTCCTATTAACAAAAGACAGGCAATGTACTATTAACAAATGTTAATAGTTTTTTAAAAGTTAAAATGATACTTTATGCATTTGTTTTGTGTCAGATGATTAACAATATAAATTAAACAAAGCTTAAAACAAACAAAATAATAAAACGAAAACAAAGCTTGAACATTTTATTTAATTGAAAAGCCTTTTTGAAATAAAATGTGTTTTTTTCCCTCTGAAATAGCAAAAGCATCGCACACTTAGCTGTACCTGCTCTAAATAAATAATAGTATTTAAATAAAAATACAAAATCGAAATAAATAAATTATATAAAACAAAATCAAATCAAAGAAAATAAATCTTATTAAAGTTATGCAGGCACACATTTAACAATAATTTTCAAGTGACAAATAAAATCAATCAAAATTCCTTACACATGGAGTTAATCCTGACGATTCCTGAGGCGCCTTTCCTCATGACACTCGCTTTTTTTTTCGAAGATATATTTTCTTTGGTTTGATTTTGTTTTTGTAATAATTTATTTTATTTAGTTCGATTTTGTATTTTTATTGAATTACTCTTTTTTATTTAGAGCAGGTACAGCTAGTGTGTGATGCTTTTGCTATTTCAGAGGAAAACAATAATTTTATTTAATTAATAATTTTTGTTTCAGTCCACCATATAATTATGTTGTGTTTGATCTATGGAAAAAAGTTAGTTGTGAAATGGTTGAATATTAACAAAAGTTAATAGTTTTTTACAAGTTAGAATAATACGATATATATATATATAAACAAGCCGGTGGCACCGCCACCCCGGTGCCTTTACGGTTACTGTGCATGACGGGCAATATCGTAACTCCGCTTTGACCTTTGAGAAGATGTGTGCTATAGAGCTTGCATTGGTGTGGGCTCTGCAAAAGTGTGTGTGTGTGTGTGAGGCGTGATTGAACAATGTAGACATATATATATATATATATATATATAAAGGCACCGGGGTGGCGGTGCCACCGGCTTGTTTATATATATATATATATATATATATATATATATATATATATATATATATATATATATATATATATATATATATATATATATATATATGAATATAGCTGCGAGCAGCGATGAAGGGCCAAAGCCGGCGGCACCGCCACTCCGGTGCCTTTAGGTAACTAAAGGCACCGGGGTTGCGGTGCCACCGGCTTGGGCCCGTAATCGCTGCTCGCAGCTATATTTAGGGCCCAAGCCTTGAAAAGGCGAAGGCCCTATTGTTTTCCTTAGGATTATTATTTATTATTATTATTATTATTTTACTACCTTTTGGGCACTTTTGGGGGCCTTAACGTGCTCGAAAACTCTTGAAACTTTGCACACATCTCAGAACCCGCGGCCATCAGGGCCGGGCTGAAGCTGGTACCCGGGCGTGGCAGGGGGGCTCGACAGCGCCCCCTGGAACGGGGTTTGAACACTTGGTCCATAAATCAAACACGCTTGCATGTAATAATATGAAACTCAGTACACATATAGATCTCATCGGTTCATATATACTTCATGCTCTTACTTTTTACCCCAGCCCAACAGGAAGTCGGCTATTAAGGGTTGTTTGGAAAACACATGCAATGGAATGTGAAATACTCCTCCTAGAGAATTCAAACACACGGCACGAAACTCGGTCAGCATGAAGTCAAGACACTGAGGATGAAAAATTGCCAGGGGATTTTTGATATCTCGAACGGTTTGGCCGTGGCGAGTAAACGAAATTATGGCGAGAAACGTGAAACAGGAAGTGTGTTATAACTACTGCATACATTAACTAATCTTGATGAAACTTCAGCAGTGTGTTCGTTGTAAGAGCCCGATCACATGGATGTGACTATTGTGAGTCAAAGTTATAGCGCCACCAACTGGAAGCAGGAAGTGTGTCACTTTCAAAATGCTTTTAAATCACCCTCTTATTTTTACCCGATTTGCTTCAAACTTCATGTGCATAATGTAGACACACGCCAGATGTAGACCTGTGAAAGGATTATTGATATCTTAGATACTGTTGCCATGGCAATGCATCAAACATTAATATTCCTTTTTTTAAGCTTTTTCATGCTTTTTTATGCTTTCGGGCACTTTTGGGGTTCTTAACGTGCTCGAAAACTCTTGAAACTTTGCACACGGGACAAAACCCGCGGCCATCAGGGCCAGGCTGAAGCTGGTACCCGGGCGTGGCAGGGGGGCTCGACAGCGCCCCCTTGAACGGGTCAGACAATTTGGTCCATATATCCAACACGCTTTACCCTATTTGCTTCAAACTTGATGTGTATAATGTAGACACAAGCCAGATGTAGACCTGTGAAAGGATTGTTGATATCTTAGATGCTGTTGCCGTGACAACGCATCAAACTTTAATATTCTTTTTGGATACTTTTGAGATTCTTAGCGCACTTTTGGGGCCCTTAACATGCTCAAAAACTCTTGAAACTTTGCACACGGGTCAGAAACCGTGGCCATCAGGGCCGGGCTGAAGCTGGTACCCGGGCGTGGCAGGGGGGCTCGACAGCGCCCCCTGGAATGGGGTCCGAAAACTTGGTCCATAAATCAAACAGGCTTTACCCGATTTGCTTCAAACTTGATGTGTATAATGTAGACACACGCCAGATTTAGACCTGTGAAAGGATTGTTGATATCTTAGATGCTGTTGCCGTGACAACGCATCAAACTTTAATATTCTTTTTGGATACTTTTGAGACTCTCAGCGCACTTTGGGGGCCCTTAACCTGCTCAAAAACTCTTGAAACTTTGCACACGGGTCAGAACCCGTGGCCATCAGGGCCGGGCTGAAGCTGGTACCCGGGCGTGGCAGGGGGGCTCGACAGTGCCCCCTGGAACGGGGTCCGAAAACTTGGTCCATAAATCAAACACGCTTGAATGTAATAATATGAAACTCGGTACACATATAGATCTCATCGATTCATATATCCTTTGTACTTTTACTTTTTACCCCAGCCCAACAGGAAGTCGGCTATTATGGTTTGTTTGGAAGCGTATGCCCCTGGAATTCGATATACTCCTCCTAGAGAATTCAACCAATCGCCACGAAACTCGGTCAGCATGAAGTCAAGACATTGAGGATGAAAAGTTGCCAGGGGATTTTTGATATCTCGAACGGTTTGGCCGTGGCGAGGAAACGAATTTATGGCGAGAAACGTGAAACAGGAAGTGTGTTATAACTTCTGCATACAGTAACTGATCTTGATGAAACTTTAGCAGTGTGTTCGCTGTAAGAGGCCGATCACATGGATGTGACTATTGTGAGTCAAAGTTATAGCGCCACCAACTGGCAGCAGGAAGTGTGTCACTTTCAAAATGCTTTTAAATCACCCTCTTATTTTTACCCGATTTGCTTCAAACTTTATGTGTATAATGTAGACACACGCCAGATGTAGACCTGTGAAAGGATTATTGATATCTTAGATACTGTTGCCGTGACAACGCATCAAACTTTAATATTCTTTTTGGATGCTTTTGAGACTCTTAGCATGCCTGAAATTGCTTAAAATTGCATGAAACTTGACAGACAGATCACATTTATTAGCCAGTAGACATGTGCAAAGTTTCAGAAACGGGCGTGGTGCAGGGGCTCAGTAGCGCCACCTTTTGTGACAAAAGTGTGTGTGTGGGGGGGGGTTAGTTTCATCTACAGTTACAAAACTTTTTCAACTTGATGAAAATACTTTAAAGATGCTAAATTGTGAACGGATATTGAATATCTCAAACGGTTTTGCTATGGCGAGGGATTATGTCAAAAAAAGAATCAGGAAATGTCTCATATCTTTCTAAAATGTAATTATACACCATTTATTTTTCTATAAAATTATACTAATATTAGAACTAAACCCATTGTCTTCCTTTTTTTCAATTTAAGATTTATGTTTAAGTTTAAAAACAGCCAGAATGGTTGTTTAGCCAAAAAAAAAAAAAAAAAAAAAATCATTCATAGTGCTTTACTGCCCTCTTGTGTTCAAAATCAGGTAGGCCAATTGATGCTACTATGGGAATATTTTCCCACCGTGACTCCGCTGGGGGCTTTAAAATCGCTAACTTGAAAGCGAAAGTAACGGACGTCTCCACAAGACGTGCAGCTGTGAGCATTTTCGTTTCATTTTAAAAGAAGCCCCATTTCGGGGGCGGATTTCTTGAATGTATTTTACAAAATCACAATGTTGTGTTTGATTGCGAGTATCCAAAAATTAGTAAACACTTTGCAGTTTGAATGATCTTCTTGAATAAAATGACGGAGTAGCCAATGTTTCCACTGTTCGATCGCGGACGTCCACACGGACATTGATAATGGTGGCGCGTGCAGAGCGCGTGCTTGAATTGTGAGTTCAATAGTCTATTATTTTTCACGGAAAACACAACAACAAAAGAGTATAATGATAGATTCGCTTAAATAGGCGCTTTTACATAAAATAGCCTATTCCGTCATCATCTTTTCAGTCAGCTCTTCACTCTCGTGATTAATGAAATTTGACTCCTGTTGCTGATATTTGCTGCAACTTTCGTTCAGCTCACAATTTAGTAAGCAAACACGCTTCAAATGTGTTTATTTTATTTTTGTGTATATATATGTGTGTATATATATATATATATATTATATATATATATATATATATAGCTTATGTTTCAAATATGAGTTAATTAACAATCGTTGGAAAGAATGATACTTTTAAACATATCACTAAACCGTCATTAGGTGTCGCCAGGCGACCGTCTTAATGAGCGAGTCATTGATTCATTCGTTCAAACGATTCGTTCGAACGGCTGAGTCATTCATGAATGAGACAGATTATGGATTGGTCGTTGAATCTTTGAGTCAACCGATTTGTTCAAAATGCTGAATCATTCAGTAATGAGAACGCGTTGCTGTGAGATGCTCGATGGTTCTGCTGTGATCTTTGTCGAACTATTTTCGCTGCTGAAACAGAAAAAAAGTCAATATTGCATCTAAAATGTAAGTGATTTGACGTGTGTGTGTGTGTGTGTGTGTGTGTGTGATTGTGTCTGTTACAGTGATTGTTTAACCCTTGTTAAAGTTTAGGCTTTGTATTTTTGGATATATATCTTTTTATATATAAAAAAATTGCATACAACCCATATATTTTAAATGTATTGTTTGCTTTAAATTACATTGAGATTTGTATGTTTGGTAATTGAACCTGAATGAATTTTAAATGAATGTGCGATATTTCAGATCATATTTTTGTTTTCCTTAAAATTTGAACTAACACTAACTTTACTCTCATCTGAATGATAGATTATTTATTTATGTCTAAAATAAAAGCACATTTGATTTTTCTTTTTTAATCAATGTAGAATGTGTAACTGAAAAAATAAACAGATTAGGGCTCTGTTCGAGAACAAGAAATGAAAACCAATGCAATATGATGAATGTCCAAAAGATTTTTTTGCTTTTAAACTATGTGTGTCTGTGTGTGTGTGTGTGTGTGTGTGTGTGTGTGTGTGTGTGTAAGAGATTTTGGTTGGGTGACAGTTGTAGTTTACAGTTTGACAAAAGCACAATGTTGTGTTTTATTGCGATTGTACACAAATATAAGTAAACACTTTGTAGTTTGAATAATGTCCTGTATGAACAAAAGGACGGAGTATGTTTTTATGTCTACATTGTTCAATCACGCCTCACACACACACACACACACACAAAAACTATTTTTCTAATCAGATCAGGCAAATATTCTGTCTTGGCACACTTCATATAACTTTCAAACTTGTGTACTTATTTCATGTTTCCATTAAGTCCATGAGACCGTAGGGTGTCTCATTTTTCATTTTAGGTTTCAGAAGGTTGCTCACGCATACTTTGTGGTTGATATGTGCCCTCAATGCACACTTTTGCAGAGCCCACACTGATGCAAGCTCTACAGCACACATCTTCTCAAAGGTCAAAGCGGGGTTACGTTATTGCCCGTCACGCACAGTAACCCTAAAGGCACCGGGGTGGCGGTGCCACCGGCTTGTTTATATATATATATATATATATATATATATATATATATATATATATATATAAACAAGCCGGTGGCACCGCCACCCCGGTGTGCAAAAGTGTGCATATAAATATAGCTGCGAGCAGCGATGAAGGGCCAAAGCCGGCGGCACCGCCACTCCGGTGCCTTTAGGTAATTAAAGGCACCGGGGTTGCGGTGCCACCGGCTTGGGCCCGTAATCGCTGCTCGCAGCTATATTTATTTATTATTATTATTATTTTACTACCTTTTGGGCACTTTTGGGGGCCTTAACGTGCTCGAAAACTCTTGAAACTTTGCACACATCTCAGAACCCGCGGCCATCAGGGCCGGGCTGAAGCTGGTACCCGGGCGTGGCAGGGGGGCTCGACAGCGCCCCCTGGAACGGGGTTTGAACACTTGGTCCATAAATCAAACACGCTTGCATGTAATAATATGAAACTCAGTACACATATAGATCTCATCGGTTCATATATACTTCATGCTCTTACTTTTTACCCCAGCCCAACAGGAAGTCGGCTATTAAGGGTTGTTTGGAAAACACATGCAATGGAATGTGAAATACTCCTCCTAGAGAATTCAAACACACGGCACGAAACTCGGTCAGCATGAAGTCAAGACACTGAGGATGAAAAATTGCCAGGGGATTTTTGATATCTCGAACGGTTTGGCCGTGGCGAGTAAACGAAATTATGGCGAGAAACGTGAAACAGGAAGTGTGTTATAACTACTGCATACATTAACTAATCTTGATGAAACTTCAGCAGTGTGTTCGTTGTAAGAGCCCGATCACATGGATGTGACTATTGTGAGTCAAAGTTATAGCGCCACCAACTGGAAGCAGGAAGTGTGTCACTTTCAAAATGCTTTTAAATCACCCTCTTATTTTTACCCGATTTGCTTCAAACTTCATGTGCATAATGTAGACACACGCCAGATGTAGACCTGTGAAAGGATTATTGATATCTTAGATACTGTTGCCATGGCAATGCATCAAACATTAATATTCCTTTTTTTAAGCTTTTTCATGCTTTTTTATGCTTTCGGGCACTTTTGGGGTTCTTAACGTGCTCGAAAACTCTTGAAACTTTGCACACGGGACAAAACCCGCGGCCATCAGGGCCAGGCTGAAGCTGGTACCCGGGCGTGGCAGGGGGGCTCGACAGCGCCCCCTTGAACGGGTCAGACAATTTGGTCCATATATCCAACACGCTTTACCCTATTTGCTTCAAACTTGATGTGTATAATGTAGACACAAGCCAGATGTAGACCTGTGAAAGGATTGTTGATATCTTAGATGCTGTTGCCGTGACAACGCATCAAACTTTAATATTCTTTTTGGATACTTTTGAGATTCTTAGCGCACTTTTGGGGCCCTTAACGTGCTCAAAAACTCTTGAAACTTTGCACACGGGTCAGAAACCGCGGCCATCAGGGCCGGGCTGAAGCTGGTACCCGGGCGTGGCAGGGGGGCTCGACAGCGCCCCCTGGAATGGGGTCCGAAAACTTGGTCCATAAATCAAACAGGCTTTACCCGATTTGCTTCAAACTTGATGTGTATAATGTAGACACACGCCAGATTTAGACCTGTGAAAGGATTGTTGATATCTTAGATGCTGTTGCCGTGACAACGCATCAAACTTTAATATTCTTTTTGGATACTTTTGAGACTCTCAGCGCACTTTGGGGGCCCTTAACGTGCTCAAAAACTCTTGAAACTTTGCACACGGGTCAGAACCCGTGGCCATCAGGGCCGGGCTGAAGCTGGTACCCGGGCGTGGCAGGGGGGCTCGACAGTGCCCCCTGGAACGGGGTCCGAAAACTTGGTCCATAAATCAAACACGCTTGAATGTAATAATATGAAACTCGGTACACATATAGATCTCATCGATTCATATATCCTTTGTACTTTTACTTTTTACCCCAGCCCAACAGGAAGTCGGCTATTATGGTTTGTTTGGAAGCGTATGCCCCTGGAATTCGATATACTCCTCCTAGAGAATTCAACCAATCGCCACGAAACTCGGTCAGCATGAAGTCAAGACATTGAGGATGAAAAGTTGCCAGGGGATTTTTGATATCTCGAACGGTTTGGCTGTGGCGAGGAAACGAATTTATGGCGAATAAAGGAAACAGGAAGTGTGTTATAACTTCTGCATACATTAACTGATCTTGATGAAACTTCAGCAGTGTGTTCGCTGTAAGAGTCCGATCACATGGATGTGACTATTGTGAGTCAAAGTTATAGCGCCACCAACTGGCAGCAGGAAGTGTGTCACTTCCTAAAGGCTTTGAAATCACCCTCTTATTTTTACCCAATTTGCTTCAAACTTTATGTGTATAATGTAGACACACGGCAGATGTAGACCTGAGAAAGGATTATTGATATCTTAGATACTGTTGCCGTGGCAACGCATCAAACTTTATTATTCTTTGTTGATGCTTTTGAGACTCTTAACATACTTGAAATTGCATGAAACCCGACAGACACATCACATTTATTAGACAGTAGACATGTGCAGAGTTTCAGAAACGGGCATGGTGAGAGCAATTAGAGAATAATGTTTAAGTTTAAAAACAGCCAGAATGGTTGTTTAGTCAAAAAAAATTTTTTTCCAAATCATACATAGTGTTATACTGCCCTCTTGTGTTCAAAATCAGGTAAAAAGCGAAAGTAAAATAAGGACGTCTGCACAATTCATTAATAATGGTGCAGAGTAGAGTGAGCTTTTTCAATTAATTCCTATGGAAGTAGGAATGAACTAAACAACGTTCGCTCTGTTCTGCTCGTCCCTCACCGTGGGCGCGCAGAGTTATGAATGCCCGTGCAGCCGTGAGCATTTTAGTTTCATTTTAAAATTAGCGCCATTTCGGGGGACGTATTACTTTAATTTATTTAACAAAAACACAATGTTGTGTTTAATTGCGAGTGTACACAAATATAAGTAAACACTTTGACGTTTGAATGATGTCCTGTATGAAGAAAATGACGGAGTATGTTTCACTGTTCAATCGCGCTGAGCCACCCAGACCCCCACACACACACTGACACACACACACACACACACACACACACACACACACACACACACACACAACACACACACACACACACACACAATAATAAAACATTCAACCTAACATATACAAATTACACTGCTATGTTGAAATAGTCAGTAGTACAATTTGTATCATTCACAGTAAGCACCGCTCCACTGTGATTTTTCCAAGCACATTTTTGCACAAGTGAAGAGGATGATTTTTTCCGTCGATATTGGAACGTGAGTGAAGTACAAAGCCTGTAATAAAGAATAGTTTAGCATCCAAATACATCGCAAATGTTGCAACATTTAGATTCTAAAGAGAGATTTACGTGAGCCTAACACCACTTACTTTTACTTTTGTTTTAAATTATTTCGTTTTGGCTTTATTATAGTTATTTTTTTATTTGTGTTCTGTTCTGAATATCATTAAATTTAAAGGATTTGTTGTGGAATATTTTGAGTGTATAATCAAATAACACTAAACCGTCACTAGGTGTCGCCAGGCGACCGTCTTAATGAGCGGGTCATTGATTCATTCGTTCAAACGATTCGTTTGAACGACTGAGTCATTCATGAATGAGACAGATGTTTATGGATTGGTCATTGAATCTTTGAGTCAACCAATTTGTTCAAAATGCTGAATCATTCAGTAATGAGAAAACCTGTTGCTGTGAGATGCAATGGTTCTGCTGTGATCTTTGTTTAACTATTTTCGCTGCTGAAACAGAAGAACAGTCAATATTGCATCTAAAATGTAAGTGACTTGACACGTGTGTGTGTGTGTGTGTGTGTGTGTGCGTGTGAGTGCGTGCGTGCGTGTGTGTGTGTGTGTGTGTGTGTGTGTGTGTGCAATCAATCCCAGGTAAGAGGCATGAATAATGAGAATTGGACTTCTAGGAGTGAGGTTAATATTCCGGAGATGGTTCCCTCGGATTGTGAAAAGGAGGCGGCGCGGGAGTGGCCAGGCATTGCGCTACTTCTGTTTCAAAGTTTAAAACAATGCTAATATCATTTTTTTGAACGATTTCATTACAAATGTTTATTTTATATATTTATAAAATATTATAAAATATAATAACTATGTTTTGTCCTATTAACAAAAGACAGGCAATGTACTATTAACAAATGTTAATAGTTTTTTAAAAGTTAAAATGATACTTTATGCATTTGTTTTGTGTCAGATGATTAACAATATAAATTAAACAAAGCTTAAAACAAACAAAATAATAAAACGAAAACAAAGCTTGAACATTTTATTTAATTGAAAAGCCTTTTTGAAATAAAATGTGTTTTTTTCCCTCTGAAATAGCAAAAGCATCGCACACTTAGCTGTACCTGCTCTAAATAAATAATAGTATTTAAATAAAAATACAAAATCGAAATAAATAAATTATATAAAACAAAATCAAATCAAAGAAAATAAATCTTATTAAAGTTATGCAGGCACACATTTAACAATAATTTTCAAGTGACAAATAAAATCAATCAAAATTCCTTACACATGGAGTTAATCCTGACGATTCCTGAGGCGCCTTTCCTCATGACACTCGCTTTTTTTTTCGAAGATATATTTTCTTTGGTTTGATTTTGTTTTTGTAATAATTTATTTTATTTAGTTCGATTTTGTATTTTTATTGAATTACTCTTTTTTATTTAGAGCAGGTACAGCTAGTGTGTGATGCTTTTGCTATTTCAGAGGAAAACAATAATTTTATTTAATTAATAATTTTTGTTTCAGTCCACCATATAATTATGTTGTGTTTGATCTATGGAAAAAAGTTAGTTGTGAAATGGTTGAATATTAACAAAAGTTAATAGTTTTTTACAAGTTAGAATAATACGATATATATATATATATAAACAAGCCGGTGGCACCGCCACCCCGGTGCCTTTACGGTTACTGTGCATGACGGGCAATATCGTAACACCGCTTTGACCTTTGAGAAGATGTGTGCTATAGAGCTTGCATTGGTGTGGGCTCTGCAAAAGTGTGTGTGTGTGTGTGAGGCGTGATTGAACAATGTAGACATATATATATATATATATATAAAGGCACCGGGGTGGCGGTGCCACCGGCTTGTTTATATATATATATATATATATATATATATATATATATATATATATATATATGAATATAGCTGCGAGCAGCGATGAAGGGCCAAAGCCGGCGGCACCGCCACTCCGGTGCCTTTATTAGGGCCCAAGCCTTGAAAAGGCGAAGGCCCTATTGTTTTCCTTAGGATTATTAGGGCCCAAGCCTTGAAAAGGCGAAGGCCCTATTGTTTTCCTTAGGATTATTATTTATTATTAGGGCCCAAGCCTTGAAAAGGCGAAGGCCCTATTGTTTTCCTAAGGATTATTATTTATTATTATTATTATTATTATTATTATTATTATTTTACTACCTTTTGGGCACTTTTGGGGGCTTTAACGTGCTCGAAAACTCTTGAAACTTTGCACACATCTCAGAACCCGCGGCCATCAGGGCCGGGCTGAAGCTGGTACCCGGGCGTGGCAGGGGGGCTCGACAGCGCCCCCTGGAACGGGGTTTGAACACTTGGTCCATAAATCAAACACGCTTGCATGTAATAATATGAAACTCAGTACACATATAGATCTCATCGGTTCATATATACTTCATGCTCTTACTTTTTACCCCAGCCCAACAGGAAGTCGGCTATTAAGGGTTGTTTGGAAAACACATGCAATGGAATGTGAAATACTCCTCCTAGAGAATTCAAACACACGGCACGAAACTCGGTCAGCATGAAGTCAAGACACTGAGGATGAAAAATTGCCAGGGGATTTTTGATATCTCGAACGGTTTGGCCGTGGCGAGTAAACGAAATTATGGCGAGAAACGTGAAACAGGAAGTGTGTTATAACTACTGCATACATTAACTAATCTTGATGAAACTTCAGCAGTGTGTTCGTTGTAAGAGCCCGATCACATGGATGTGACTATTGTGAGTCAAAGTTATAGCGCCACCAACTGGAAGCAGGAAGTGTGTCACTTTCAAAATGCTTTTAAATCACCCTCTTATTTTTACCCGATTTGCTTCAAACTTCATGTGCATAATGTAGACACACGCCAGATGTAGACCTGTGAAAGGATTATTGATATCTTAGATACTGTTGCCATGGCAATGCATCAAACATTAATATTCCTTTTTTTAAGCTTTTTCATGCTTTTTTATGCTTTCGGGCACTTTTGGGGTTCTTAACGTGCTCGAAAACTCTTGAAACTTTGCACACGGGACAAAACCCGCGGCCATCAGGGCCAGGCTGAAGCTGGTACCCGGGCGTGGCAGGGGGGCTCGACAGCGCCCCCTTGAACGGGTCAGACAATTTGGTCCATATATCCAACACGCTTTACCCTATTTGCTTCAAACTTGATGTGTATAATGTAGACACAAGCCAGATGTAGACCTGTGAAAGGATTGTTGATATCTTAGATGCTGTTGCCGTGACAACGCATCAAACTTTAATATTCTTTTTGGATACTTTTGAGATTCTTAGCGCACTTTTGGGGCCCTTAACGTGCTCAAAAACTCTTGAAACTTTGCACACGGGTCAGAAACCGCGGCCATCAGGGCCGGGCTGAAGCTGGTACCCGGGCGTGGCAGGGGGGCTCGACAGCGCCCCCTGGAATGGGGTCCGAAAACTTGGTCCATAAATCAAACAGGCTTTACCCGATTTGCTTCAAACTTGATGTGTATAATGTAGACACACGCCAGATTTAGACCTGTGAAAGGATTGTTGATATCTTAGATGCTGTTGCCGTGACAACGCATCAAACTTTAATATTCTTTTTGGATACTTTTGAGACTCTCAGCGCACTTTGGGGGCCCTTAACGTGCTCAAAAACTCTTGAAACTTTGCACACGGGTCAGAACCCGTGGCCATCAGGGCCGGGCTGAAGCTGGTACCCGGGCGTGGCAGGGGGGCTCGACAGTGCCCCCTGGAACGGGGTCCGAAAACTTGGTCCATAAATCAAACACGCTTGAATGTAATAATATGAAACTCGGTACACATATAGATCTCATCGATTCATATATCCTTTGTACTTTTACTTTTTACCCCAGCCCAACAGGAAGTCGGCTATTATGGTTTGTTTGGAAGCGTATGCCCCTGGAATTCGATATACTCCTCCTAGAGAATTCAACCAATCGCCACGAAACTCGGTCAGCATGAAGTCAAGACATTGAGGATGAAAAGTTGCCAGGGGATTTTTGATATCTCGAACGGTTTGGCTGTGGCGAGGAAACGAATTTATGGCGAATAAAGGAAACAGGAAGTGTGTTATAACTTCTGCATACATTAACTGATCTTGATGAAACTTCAGCAGTGTGTTCGCTGTAAGAGTCCGATCACATGGATGTGACTATTGTGAGTCAAAGTTATAGCGCCACCAACTGGCAGCAGGAAGTGTGTCACTTCCTAAAGGCTTTGAAATCACCCTCTTATTTTTACCCAATTTGCTTCAAACTTTATGTGTATAATGTAGACACACGGCAGATGTAGACCTGAGAAAGGATTATTGATATCTTAGATACTGTTGCCGTGGCAACGCATCAAACTTTATTATTCTTTGTTGATGCTTTTGAGACTCTTAACATACTTGAAATTGCATGAAACCCGACAGACACATCACATTTATTAGACAGTAGACATGTGCAGAGTTTCAGAAACGGGCATGGTGAGAGCAATTAGAGAATAATGTTTAAGTTTAAAAACAGCCAGAATGGTTGTTTAGTCAAAAAAAATTTTTTTCCAAATCATACATAGTGTTATACTGCCCTCTTGTGTTCAAAATCAGGTAAAAAGCGAAAGTAAAATAAGGACGTCTGCACAATTCATTAATAATGGTGCAGAGTAGAGTGAGCTTTTTCAATTAATTCCTATGGAAGTAGGAATGAACTAAACAACGTTCGCTCTGTTCTGCTCGTCCCTCACCGTGGGCGCGCAGAGTTATGAATGCCCGTGCAGCCGTGAGCATTTTAGTTTCATTTTAAAATTAGCGCCATTTCGGGGGACGTATTACTTTAATTTATTTAACAAAAACACAATGTTGTGTTTAATTGCGAGTGTACACAAATATAAGTAAACACTTTGACGTTTGAATGATGTCCTGTATGAAGAAAATGACGGAGTATGTTTCACTGTTCAATCGCACTGAGCCACCCAGACCCCCACACACACACTGACACACACACACACACACACACACACACACACACACACACACACACACACACACACACACACACACACACACACAAACACACACACACACACACACACAATAATAAAACATTCAACCTA
The DNA here is from genome assembly GCA_030578255.1 of Tiaroga cobitis. Lineage (NCBI taxonomy): Eukaryota > Metazoa > Chordata > Actinopteri > Cypriniformes > Leuciscidae > Tiaroga > Tiaroga cobitis. Next base: position 36,556,285 of record CM060595.1, on the reverse strand, counting down.
ACATATACAAATTACACTGCTATGTTGAAATAGTCAGTAGTACAATTTGTATCATTCACAGTAAGCACCGCTCCACTGTGATTTTTCCAAGCACATTTTTGCACAAGTGAAGAGGATGATTTTTTCCGTCGATATTGGAACGTGAGTGAAGTACAAAGCCTGTAATAAAGAATAGTTTAGCATCCAAATACATCGCAAATGTTGCAACATTTAGATTCTAAAGAGAGATTTACGTGAGCCTAACACCACTTACTTTTACTTTTGTTTTAAATTATTTCGTTTTGGCTTTATTATAGTTATTTTTTTATTTGTGTTCTGTTCTGAATATCATTAAATTTAAAGGATTTGTTGTGGAATATTTTGAGTGTATAATCAAATAACACTAAACCGTCACTAGGTGTCGCCAGGCGACCGTCTTAATGAGCGGGTCATTGATTCATTCGTTCAAACGATTCGTTTGAACGACTGAGTCATTCATGAATGAGACAGATGTTTATGGATTGGTCATTGAATCTTTGAGTCAACCAATTTGTTCAAAATGCTGAATCATTCAGTAATGAGAAAACACGTTGCTGTGAGATGCAATGGTTCTGCTGTGATCTTTGTTTAACTATTTTCGCTGCTGAAACAGAAGAACAGTCAATATTGCATCTAAAATGTAAGTGACTTGACACGTGTGTGTGTGTGTGTGTGTGTGTGTGCGTGTGAGTGCGTGCGTGCGTGTGTGTGTGTGTGTGTGTGTGTGTGTGCAATCAATCCCAGGTAAGAGGCATGAATAATGAGAATTGGACTTCTAGGAGTGAGGTTAATATTCCGGAGATGGTTCCCTCGGATTGTGAAAAGGAGGCGGCGCGGGAGTGGCCAGGCATTGCGCTACTTCTGTTTCAAAGTTTAAAACAATGCTAATATCATTTTTTTGAACGATTTCATTACAAATGTTTATTTTATATATTTATAAAATATTATAAAATATAATAACTATGTTTTGTCCTATTAACAAAAGACAGGCAATGTACTATTAACAAATGTTAATAGTTTTTTAAAAGTTAAAATGATACTTTATGCATTTGTTTTGTGTCAGATGATTAACAATATAAATTAAACAAAGCTTAAAACAAACAAAATAATAAAACGAAAACAAAGCTTGAACATTTTATTTAATTGAAAAGCCTTTTTGAAATAAAATGTGTTTTTTTCCCTCTGAAATAGCAAAAGCATCGCACACTTAGCTGTACCTGCTCTAAATAAATAATAGTATTTAAATAAAAATACAAAATCGAAATAAATAAATTATATAAAACAAAATCAAATCAAAGAAAATAAATCTTATTAAAGTTATGCAGGCACACATTTAACAATAATTTTCAAGTGACAAATAAAATCAATCAAAATTCCTTACACATGGAGTTAATCCTGACGATTCCTGAGGCGCCTTTCCTCATGACACTCGCTTTTTTTTTCGAAGATATATTTTCTTTGGTTTGATTTTGTTTTTGTAATAATTTATTTTATTTAGTTCGATTTTGTATTTTTATTGAATTACTCTTTTTTATTTAGAGCAGGTACAGCTAGTGTGTGATGCTTTTGCTATTTCAGAGGAAAACAATAATTTTATTTAATTAATACTTTTTGTTTCAGTCCACCATATAATTATGTTGTGTTTGATCTATGGAAAAAAGTTAGTTGTGAAATGGTTGAATATTAACAAAAGTTAATAGTTTTTTACAAGTTAGAATAATACGATATATATATATATATAAACAAGCCGGTGGCACCGCCACCCCGGTGCCTTTACGGTTACTGTGCATGACGGGCAATATCGTAACTCCGCTTTGACCTTTGAGAAGATGTGTGCTATAGAGCTTGCATTGGTGTGGGCTCTGCAAAAGTGTGTGTGTGTGTGTGAGGCGTGATTGAACAATGTAGACATATATATATATATATATATAAAGGCACCGGGGTGGCGGTGCCACCGGCTTGTTTATATATATATATATATATATATATATGAATATAGCTGCGAGCAGCGATGAAGGGCCAAAGCCGGCGGCACCGCCACTCCGGTGCCTTTAGGTAACTAAAGGCACCGGGGTTGCGGTGCCACCGGCTTGGGCCCGTAATCGCTGCTCGCAGCTATATTTATTATTATTATTATTATTTTACTACCTTTTGGGCACTTTTGGGGGCCTTAACGTGCTCGAAAACTCTTGAAACTTTGCACACATCTCAGAACCCGCGGCCATCAGGGCCGGGCTGAAGCTGGTACCCGGGCGTGGCAGGGGGGCTCGACAGCGCCCCCTGGAACGGGGTTTGAACACTTGGTCCATAAATCAAACACGCTTGCATGTAATAATATGAAACTCAGTACACATATAGATCTCATCGGTTCATATATACTTCATGCTCTTACTTTTTACCCCAGCCCAACAGGAAGTCGGCTATTAAGGGTTGTTTGGAAAACACATGCAATGGAATGTGAAATACTCCTCCTAGAGAATTCAAACACACGGCACGAAACTCGGTCAGCATGAAGTCAAGACACTGAGGATGAAAAATTGCCAGGGGATTTTTGATATCTCGAACGGTTTGGCCGTGGCGAGTAAACGAAATTATGGCGAGAAACGTGAAACAGGAAGTGTGTTATAACTACTGCATACATTAACTAATCTTGATGAAACTTCAGCAGTGTGTTCGTTGTAAGAGCCCGATCACATGGATGTGACTATTGTGAGTCAAAGTTATAGCGCCACCAACTGGCAGCAGGAAGTGTGTCACTTTCAAAATGCTTTTAAATCACCCTCTTATTTTTACCCGATTTGCTTCAAACTTCATGTGCATAATGTAGACACACGCCAGATGTAGACCTGTGAAAGGATTATTGATATCTTAGATACTGTTGCCATGGCAATGCATCAAACATTAATATTCCTTTTTTTAAGCTTTTTCATGCTTTTTTATGCTTTCGGGCACTTTTGGGGTTCTTAACGTGCTCGAAAACTCTTGAAACTTTGCACACGGGACAAAACCCGCGGCCATCAGGGCCAGGCTGAAGCTGGTACCCGGGCGTGGCAGGGGGGCTCGACAGCGCCCCCTTGAACGGGTCAGACAATTTGGTCCATATATCCAACACGCTTTACCCTATTTGCTTCAAACTTGATGTGTATAATGTAGACACAAGCCAGATGTAGACCTGTGAAAGGATTGTTGATATCTTAGATGCTGTTGCCGTGACAACGCATCAAACTTTAATATTCTTTTTGGATACTTTTGAGATTCTTAGCGCACTTTTGGGGCCCTTAACGTGCTCAAAAACTCTTGAAACTTTGCACACGGGTCAGAAACCGCGGCCATCAGGGCCGGGCTGAAGCTGGTACCCGGGCGTGGCAGGGGGGCTCGACAGCGCCCCCTGGAATGGGGTCCGAAAACTTGGTCCATAAATCAAACAGGCTTTACCCGATTTGCTTCAAACTTGATGTGTATAATGTAGACACACGCCAGATTTAGACCTGTGAAAGGATTGTTGATATCTTAGATGCTGTTGCCGTGACAACGCATCAAACTTTAATATTCTTTTTGGATACTTTTGAGACTCTCAGCGCACTTTGGGGGCCCTTAACGTGCTCAAAAACTCTTGAAACTTTGCACACGGGTCAGAACCCGTGGCCATCAGGGCCGGGCTGAAGCTGGTACCCGGGCGTGGCAGGGGGGCTCGACAGTGCCCCCTGGAACGGGGTCCGAAAACTTGGTCCATAAATCAAACACGCTTGAATGTAATAATATGAAACTCGGTACACATATAGATCTCATCGATTCATATATCCTTTGTACTTTTACTTTTTACCCCAGCCCAACAGGAAGTCGGCTATTATGGTTTGTTTGGAAGCGTATGCCCCTGGAATTCGATATACTCCTCCTAGAGAATTCAACCAATCGCCACGAAACTCGGTCAGCATGAAGTCAAGACATTGAGGATGAAAAGTTGCCAGGGGATTTTTGATATCTCGAACGGTTTGGCTGTGGCGAGGAAACGAATTTATGGCGAATAAAGGAAACAGGAAGTGTGTTATAACTTCTGCATACATTAACTGATCTTGATGAAACTTCAGCAGTGTGTTCGCTGTAAGAGTCCGATCACATGGATGTGACTATTGTGAGTCAAAGTTATAGCGCCACCAACTGGCAGCAGGAAGTGTGTCACTTCCTAAAGGCTTTGAAATCACCCTCTTATTTTTACCCAATTTGCTTCAAACTTTATGTGTATAATGTAGACACACGGCAGATGTAGACCTGAGAAAGGATTATTGATATCTTAGATACTGTTGCCGTGGCAACGCATCAAACTTTATTATTCTTTGTTGATGCTTTTGAGACTCTTAACATACTTGAAATTGCATGAAACCCGACAGACACATCACATTTATTAGACAGTAGACATGTGCAGAGTTTCAGAAACGGGCATGGTGAGAGCAATTAGAGAATAATGTTTAAGTTTAAAAACAGCCAGAATGGTTGTTTAGTCAAAAAAATTTTTTTTCCAAATCATACATAGTGTTATACTGCCCTCTTGTGTTCAAAATCAGGTAAAAAGCGAAAGTAAAATAAGGACGTCTGCACAATTCATTAATAATGGTGCAGAGTAGAGTGAGCTTTTTCAATTAATTCCTATGGAAGTAGGAATGAACTAAACAACGTTCGCTCTGTTCTGCTCGTCCCTCACCGTGGGCGCGCAGAGTTATGAATGCCCGTGCAGCCGTGAGCATTTTAGTTTCATTTTAAAATTAGCGCCATTTCGGGGGACGTATTACTTTAATTTATTTAACAAAAACACAATGTTGTGTTTAATTGCGAGTGTACACAAATATAAGTAAACACTTTGACGTTTGAATGATGTCCTGTATGAAGAAAATGACGGAGTATGTTTCACTGTTCAATCGCGCTGAGCCACCCAGACCCCCACACACACACTGACACACACACACACACACACACACACACACACACACACACACACACACACACACACACACACACAAACACACACACACACACACACACAATAATAAAACATTCAACCTAACATATACAAATTACACTGCTATGTTGAAATAGTCAGTAGTACAATTTGTATCATTCACAGTAAGCACCGCTCCACTGTGATTTTTCCAAGCACATTTTTGCACAAGTGAAGAGGATGATTTTTTCCGTCGATATTGGAACGTGAGTGAAGTACAAAGCCTGTAATAAAGAATAGTTTAGCATCCAAATACATCGCAAATGTTGCAACATTTAGATTCTAAAGAGAGATTTACGTGAGCCTAACACCACTTACTTTTACTTTTGTTTTAAATTATTTCGTTTTGGCTTTATTATAGTTATTTTTTTATTTGTGTTCTGTTCTGAATATCATTAAATTTAAAGGATTTGTTGTGGAATATTTTGAGTGTATAATCAAATAACACTAAACCGTCACTAGGTGTCGCCAGGCGACCGTCTTAATGAGCGGGTCATTGATTCATTCGTTCAAACGATTCGTTTGAACGACTGAGTCATTCATGAATGAGACAGATGTTTATGGATTGGTCATTGAATCTTTGAGTCAACCAATTTGTTCAAAATGCTGAATCATTCAGTAATGAGAAAACACGTTGCTGTGAGATGCAATGGTTCTGCTGTGATCTTTGTTTAACTATTTTCGCTGCTGAAACAGAAGAACAGTCAATATTGCATCTAAAATGTAAGTGACTTGACACGTGTGTGTGTGTGTGTGTGTGTGTGTGCGTGTGAGTGCGTGCGTGCGTGCGTGTGTGTGTGTGTGTGTGTGTGTGTGTGCAATCAATCCCAGGTAAGAGGCATGAATAATGAGAATTGGACTTCTAGGAGTGAGGTTAATATTCCGGAGATGGTTCCCTCGGATTGTGAAAAGGAGGCGGCGCGGGAGTGGCCAGGCATTGCGCTACTTCTGTTTCAAAGTTTAAAACAATGCTAATATCATTTTTTTGAACGATTTCATTACAAATGTTTATTTTATATAAAATATTATAAAATATAATAACTATGTTTTGTCCTATTAACAAAAGACAGGCAATGTACTATTAACAAATGTTAATAGTTTTTTAAAAGTTAAAATGATACTTTATGCATTTGTTTTGTGTCAGATGATTAACAATATAAATTAAACAAAGCTTAAAACAAACAAAATAATAAAACGAAAACAAAGCTTGAACATTTTATTTAATTGAAAAGCCTTTTTGAAATAAAATGTGTTTTTTTCCCTCTGAAATAGCAAAAGCATCGCACACTTAGCTGTACCTGCTCTAAATAAATAATAGTATTTAAATAAAAATACAAAATCGAAATAAATAAATTATATAAAACAAAATCAAATCAAAGAAAATAAATCTTATTAAAGTTATGCAGGCACACATTTAACAATAATTTTCAAGTGACAAATAAAATCAATCAAAATTCCTTACACATGGAGTTAATCCTGACGATTCCTGAGGCGCCTTTCCTCATGACACTCGCTTTTTTTTTCGAAGATATATTTTCTTTGGTTTGATTTTGTTTTTGTAATAATTTATTTTATTTAGTTCGATTTTGTATTTTTATTGAATTACTCTTTTTTATTTAGAGCAGGTACAGCTAGTGTGTGATGCTTTTGCTATTTCAGAGGAAAACAATAATTTTATTTAATTAATAATTTTTGTTTCAGTCCACCATATAATTATGTTGTGTTTGATCTATGGAAAAAAGTTAGTTGTGAAATGGTTGAATATTAACAAAAGTTAATAGTTTTTTACAAGTTAGAATAATACGATATATATATATATATAAACAAGCCGGTGGCACCGCCACCCCGGTGCCTTTACGGTTACTGTGCATGACGGGCAATATCGTAACTCCGCTTTGACCTTTGAGAAGATGTGTGCTATAGAGCTTGCATTGGTGTGGGCTCTGCAAAAGTGTGTGTGTGTGTGTGAGGCGTGATTGAACAATGTAGACATATATATATATATATATATATATATATATAAAGGCACCGGGGTGGCGGTGCCACCGGCTTGTTTATATATATATATATATATATATATATATATATATATATATATATATATATGAATATAGCTGCGAGCAGCGATGAAGGGCCAAAGCCGGCGGCACCGCCACTCCGGTGCCTTTAGGTAACTAAAGGCACCGGGGTTGCGGTGCCACCGGCTTGGGCCCGTAATCGCTGCTCGCAGCTATATTCATATATATATTTATTATTATTTTACTACCTTTTGGGCACTTTTGGGGGCCTTAACGTGCTCGAAAACTCTTGAAACTTTGCACACATCTCAGAACCCGCGGCCATCAGGGCCGGGCTGAAGCTGGTACCCGGGCGTGGCAGGGGGGCTCGACAGCGCCCCCTGGAACGGGGTTTGAACACTTGGTCCATAAATCAAACACGCTTGCATGTAATAATATGAAACTCAGTACACATATAGATCTCATCGGTTCATATATACTTCATGCTCTTACTTTTTACCCCAGCCCAACAGGAAGTCGGCTATTAAGGGTTGTTTGGAAAACACATGCAATGGAATGTGAAATACTCCTCCTAGAGAATTCAAACACACGGCACGAAACTCGGTCAGCATGAAGTCAAGACACTGAGGATGAAAAATTGCCAGGGGATTTTTGATATCTCGAACGGTTTGGCCGTGGCGAGTAAACGAAATTATGGCGAGAAACGTGAAACAGGAAGTGTGTTATAACTACTGCATACATTAACTAATCTTGATGAAACTTCAGCAGTGTGTTCGTTGTAAGAGCCCGATCACATGGATGTGACTATTGTGAGTCAAAGTTATAGCGCCACCAACTGGAAGCAGGAAGTGTGTCACTTTCAAAATGCTTTTAAATCACCCTCTTATTTTTACCCGATTTGCTTCAAACTTCATGTGCATAATGTAGACACACGCCAGATGTAGACCTGTGAAAGGATTATTGATATCTTAGATACTGTTGCCATGGCAATGCATCAAACATTAATATTCCTTTTTTTAAGCTTTTTCATGCTTTTTTATGCTTTCGGGCACTTTTGGGGTTCTTAACGTGCTCGAAAACTCTTGAAACTTTGCACACGGGACAAAACCCGCGGCCATCAGGGCCAGGCTGAAGCTGGTACCCGGGCGTGGCAGGGGGGCTCGACAGCGCCCCCTTGAACGGGTCAGACAATTTGGTCCATATATCCAACACGCTTTACCCTATTTGCTTCAAACTTGATGTGTATAATGTAGACACAAGCCAGATGTAGACCTGTGAAAGGATTGTTGATATCTTAGATGCTGTTGCCGTGACAACGCATCAAACTTTAATATTCTTTTTGGATACTTTTGAGATTCTTAGCGCACTTTTGGGGCCCTTAACGTGCTCAAAAACTCTTGAAACTTTGCACACGGGTCAGAAACCGCGGCCATCAGGGCCGGGCTGAAGCTGGTACCCGGGCGTGGCAGGGGGGCTCGACAGCGCCCCCTGGAATGGGGTCCGAAAACTTGGTCCATAAATCAAACAGGCTTTACCCGATTTGCTTCAAACTTGATGTGTATAATGTAGACACACGCCAGATTTAGACCTGTGAAAGGATTGTTGATATCTTAGATGCTGTTGCCGTGACAACGCATCAAACTTTAATATTCTTTTTGGATACTTTTGAGACTCTCAGCGCACTTTGGGGGCCCTTAACGTGCTCAAAAACTCTTGAAACTTTGCACACGGGTCAGAACCCGTGGCCATCAGGGCCGGGCTGAAGCTGGTACCCGGGCGTGGCAGGGGGGCTCGACAGTGCCCCCTGGAACGGGGTCCGAAAACTTGGTCCATAAATCAAACACGCTTGAATGTAATAATATGAAACTCGGTACACATATAGATCTCATCGATTCATATATCCTTTGTACTTTTACTTTTTACCCCAGCCCAACAGGAAGTCGGCTATTATGGTTTGTTTGGAAGCGTATGCCCCTGGAATTCGATATACTCCTCCTAGAGAATTCAACCAATCGCCACGAAACTCGGTCAGCATGAAGTCAAGACATTGAGGATGAAAAGTTGCCAGGGGATTTTTGATATCTCGAACGGTTTGGCTGTGGCGAGGAAACGAATTTATGGCGAATAAAGGAAACAGGAAGTGTGTTATAACTTCTGCATACATTAACTGATCTTGATGAAACTTCAGCAGTGTGTTCGCTGTAAGAGTCCGATCACATGGATGTGACTATTGTGAGTCAAAGTTATAGCGCCACCAACTGGCAGCAGGAAGTGTGTCACTTCCTAAAGGCTTTGAAATCACCCTCTTATTTTTACCCAATTTGCTTCAAACTTTATGTGTATAATGTAGACACACGGCAGATGTAGACCTGAGAAAGGATTATTGATATCTTAGATACTGTTGCCGTGGCAACGCATCAAACTTTATTATTCTTTGTTGATGCTTTTGAGACTCTTAACATACTTGAAATTGCATGAAACCCGACAGACACATCACATTTATTAGACAGTAGACATGTGCAGAGTTTCAGAAACGGGCATGGTGAGAGCAATTAGAGAATAATGTTTAAGTTTAAAAACAGCCAGAATGGTTGTTTAGTCAAAAAAATTTTTTTTCCAAATCATACATAGTGTTATACTGCCCTCTTGTGTTCAAAATCAGGTAAAAAGCGAAAGTAAAATAAGGACGTCTGCACAATTCATTAATAATGGTGCAGAGTAGAGTGAGCTTTTTCAATTAATTCCTATGGAAGTAGGAATGAACTAAACAACGTTCGCTCTGTTCTGCTCGTCCCTCACCGTGGGCGCGCAGAGTTATGAATGCCCGTGCAGCCGTGAGCATTTTAGTTTCATTTTAAAATTAGCGCCATTTCGGGGGACGTATTACTTTAATTTATTTAACAAAAACACAATGTTGTGTTTAATTGCGAGTGTACACAAATATAAGTAAACACTTTGACGTTTGAATGATGTCCTGTATGAAGAAAATGACGGAGTATGTTTCACTGTTCAATCGCGCTGAGCCACCCAGACCCCCACACACACACTGACACACACACACACACACACACACACACACACAACACACACACACACACACACACACAATAATAAAACATTCAACCTAACATATACAAATTACACTGCTATGTTGAAATAGTCAGTAGTACAATTTGTATCATTCACAGTAAGCACCGCTCCACTGTGATTTTTCCAAGCACATTTTTGCACAAGTGAAGAGGATGATTTTTTCCGTCGATATTGGAACGTGAGTGAAGTACAAAGCCTGTGATAAAGAATAGTTTAGCATCCAAATACATCGCAAATGTTGCAACATTTAGATTCTAAAGAGAGATTTACGTGAGCCTAACACCACTTACTTTTACTTTTGTTTTAAATTATTTCGTTTTGGCTTTATTATAGTTATTTTTTTATTTGTGTTCTGTTCTGAATATCATTAAATTTAAAGGATTTGTTGTGGAATATTTTGAGTGTATAATCAAATAACACTAAACCGTCACTAGGTGTCGCCAGGCGACCGTCTTAATGAGCGGGTCATTGATTCATTCGTTCAAACGATTCGTTTGAACGACTGAGTCATTCATGAATGAGACAGATGTTTATGGATTGGTCATTGAATCTTTGAGTCAACCAATTTGTTCAAAATGCTGAATCATTCAGTAATGAGAAAACACGTTGCTGTGAGATGCAATGGTTCTGCTGTGATCTTTGTTTAACTATTTTCGCTGCTGAAACAGAAGAACAGTCAATATTGCATCTAAAATGTAAGTGACTTGACACGTGTGTGTGTGTGTGTGTGTATGTGTGCGTGTGAGTGCGTGTGTGTGTGTGTGTGTGTGTGTGTGTGTGTGCAATCAATCCCAGGTAAGAGGCATGAATAATGAGAATTGGACTTCTAGGAGTGAGGTTAATATTCCGGAGATGGTTCCCTCGGATTGTGAAAAGGAGGCGGCGCGGGAGTGGCCAGGCATTGCGCTACTTCTGTTTCAAAGTTTAAAACAATGCTAATATCATTTTTTTGAACGATTTCATTGCAAATGTTTATTTTATATATTTATAAAATATTATAAAATATAATAACTATGTTTTGTCCTATTAACAAAAGACAGGCAATGTACTATTAACAAATGTTAATAGTTTTTTAAAAGTTAAAATTATACTTTATGCATTTGTTTTGTGTCAGATGATTAACAATATAAATTAAACAAAGCTTAAAACAAACAAAATAATAAAACGAAAACAAAGCTTGAACATTTTATTTAATTGAAAAGCCTTTTTGAAATAAAATGTGTTTTTTTCCCTCTGAAATAGCAAAAGCATCGCACACTTAGCTGTACCTGCTCTAAATAAATAATAGTATTTAAATAAAAATACAAAATCGAAATAAATAAATTATATAAAACAAAATCAAATCAAAGAAAATAAATCTTATTAAAGTTATGCAGGCACACATTTAACAATAATTTTCAAGTGACAAATAAAATCAATCAAAATTCCTTACACATGGAGTTAATCCTGACGATTCCTGAGGCGCCTTTCCTCATGACACTCGCTTTTTTTTTCGAAGATATATTTTCTTTGGTTTGATTTTGTTTTTGTAATAATTTATTTTATTTAGTTCGATTTTGTATTTTTATTGAATTACTCTTTTTTATTTAGAGCAGGTACAGCTAGTGTGTGATGCTTTTGCTATTTCAGAGGAAAACAATAATTTTATTTAATTAATAATTTTTGTTTCAGTCCACCATATAATTATGTTGTGTTTGATCTATGGAAAAAAGTTAGTTGTGAAATGGTTGAATATTAACAAAAGTTAATAGTTTTTTACAAGTTAGAATAATACGATATATATATATATATAAACAAGCCGGTGGCACCGCCACCCCCGGTGCCTTTACGGTTACTGTGCATGACGGGCAATATCGTAACTCCGCTTTGACCTTTGAGAAGATGTGTGCTATAGAGCTTGCATTGGTGTGGGCTCTGCAAAAGTGTGTGTGTGTGTGTGAGGCGTGATTGAACAATGTAGACATATATATATATATATATATATAAAGGCACCGGGGTGGCGGTGCCACCGGCTTGTTTATATATATATATATATATATATATATATATATATATATATATATATATATATATATATATATATATATATATATATATGAATATAGCTGCGAGCAGCGATGAAGGGCCAAAGCCGGCGGCACCGCCACTCCGGTGCCTTTAGGTAACTAAAGGCACCGGGGTTGCGGTGCCACCGGCTTGGGCCCGTAATCGCTGCTCGCAGCTATATTTATTATTATTTTACTACCTTTTGGGCACTTTTGAGGCCCTTAACGTGCTCAAACTCTTGAAACTTTGCACACGGGTCAGAACCCGCGGCCATCAGGGCCGGGCTGAAGCTGGTACCCGGGCGTGGCAGGGGGGCTCGACAGCGCCACCTGGAACGGGGTTTGAACACTTGTCCATATATCAAACACGCTTGCATGTAATAATCTGAAACTCGCTACACTTATATATCTCATCGGGCCGAACAACTTTCGTGCTCTAAGTTTTACGCCAGCCCAACAGGAAGTCGGCTATTTAGGGTTGTTTGGAAACGCATGCTCAGGAATTTGAAACACTTCTCCTAGGGAATTCCCCCGTTCGTCTCCAAACTCGGTGTGCATGATGTCAAGACATTGAGGATGAAAAATTGCCAGGGGATTTCTGATATCTCGAACAGTTTGGCCGTGACGAGGAAACGAATTTATGGCGAATAATGGAAACAGGAAGTGTGTTATAACTTCTGCATACATTAACTGATCTTGATGAAACTTCAGCAGTGTGTTCGCTGTAAGAGGCCGATCACATGGATGTGACTATTGTGAGTCAAAGTTATAGCGCCACCAACTGGCAGCAGGAAGTGTGTCACTTTCTAAATGCTTTGAAATCACCCTCTTATTTTTACCCGATTTTCTTCAAACTTTATGTGTATAATGTAAACACACGGCAGATGTAGACCTGTGAAAGGATTATTGATATCTTAGATACTGTTGCCGTGGCAACGCATCAAACTTTATTATTCTTTGTTGATGCTTTTGAGACTCTTAACATGCTTGAAATTGCATGAAACTCGACAGACACATCACATTTATTAGCCAGTAGACATGTGCAAAGTTTCAGAAACGGGCGTGGTGCAGGGGCTCAGTAGCGCCACCTTTAGTCAAAAATGGTGTATTAGTTTTACCTACAGTAACAAAAATAGGCACGTATATTGTTCTCCTCGAGCCGGACAACTTTCTAATTTACACTCACTAGCTCGGATCGACAGGAAGTCAGATATTTTGGTTTGAATGTGATTTTCAGGAGGATTTTCTCCCTCCCTCTCTCTCTGTCTCTGCATGTGTGTGTGGGGTGAGGGGATTGTCTGTTGAGTGAAAATGCTTTTAAAATGTTTTTTCAAGGTTTTGGGGCCCTTAACGTGCTCAAACTCTTGAAACTTTGCACACAGGTCAGAACCCGCGGCCATAAGGGCCGGGCTGAAGATGGTACCCGGGCGTGGCAGGGGGGCTCGACAGCGCCCCCTGGAACGGGGTCCGAAAACTTGGTCCATAAATCAAACACACTTGCATGTAATAATATGGAACTCGGTACAAATATAGATCTCATCGGTTCATATATACTTCATGCTCTTACTTTTTACCCCAGCCCAACAGGAAGTCGGCTATTTAGGGTTGTTTGTTAAACGCATGCAATGGAATTTAAAGTACTTCTCCTAGAGAATTCAAAGAAATGCCACGAAACTCGGTCAGCATGAAGTCAAGACATTGAGGATGAAAAATTGCCAGGGGATTTTTGATATCTCGAACGGTTTGGCCGTGGCGAGGAAACGGATTTATGGCGAATAATGGAAACAGGAAATGTGTTATAACTTCTACATACATTAACTGGTCTTGATGAAACTACAGCAGTGTGTTCGCTGTAAGAGGCCGATCACATGGATGTGACTATTGTGAGTCAAAGTTATAGCGCCACCAACTGGCAGCAGGAAGTGTGTCACTTTCTAAATGCTTTTGACAAAAGTGGGGGGGTTAGTTTTATCTACAGTAACAAAACTCAATATGTATATTGTACTCTTCGAGCCGGACAACTTTCTAATTTACCGTAATTAGCAACGACCAACAGGAAGTCAGATATTTTGGTTTGAATATGGTGAGCCTCTCTCTGAGCTCTGTATGGCAAGCCCTTTTAACATTTAAAAGCTAAGTTTGACTATCCGGAATTAACATTGTTGATATCAACAACGTCTTTCTGACAAGTCGTAATTATATTTTGGATAGTTTGTATTATCATTTAAGATATCTGTAACGTAATTGGCCTATGGCTAAGCCACGCCCCCAAACGCGATGAGCCAATCACAGTGCGCATAGCTAACCCAATAAAATGAAAGTTACAGATATCAAATTTCAGATATCTCTAATCAAAATGAATTTCAAGATATCTTTCACTTGATAATTTTGATAATAGATATTAGATATCTATTATGACTATCCCTAACTCCAGTTTGAGATATCTACAATGCCGTTCTGACTAGTCATAATTTAAATGTATTTAAATGTATTGTTTGCTTTAAATTAAATTAAGATTGTATGTTTGGTAATTTAATCTAAATTAATTTAAAATGTATGCACTATATTTCAGATCAATATATTTGTTTTCCATCATTTTAATCAACACTAATTTTATTCTCATCTAAATTATAAATAACTTATTTCTGTATAAAATAAAAAATCCCGAATAATCCAGACCAACCAGAGCGCACTATTCCTACAACATCATCAGTGCTGAAGCGGAACTACCAGAGCCGTTCGGCAGATAGCAAGCAGATGCAGCATATGTGTTGTAACGAGGCAGGGTCAGGCCAGGGGGGTCCATTTGCAGCTTTTTATTAAGAAAGGTCAAGACAGGCAGGGTGAGCAATGGCAAACAGGGCAGAACAGAAAAGGCAGAGACAAACCAGGTTGACAGGCAAAGGGCAAAGACCTCCAGATAAATACTGGGCTTCTGGATTTACACATTTAAGTGCTGCAAAACAGATTGACTTATGACATCCTATGACAGGGGTGGGCAACAGTTTTAGTCTGAGGGCCACAGTTACTTTGGCAAAGTAAACGGAGGGCCACACTTTGGACAATTGCAATTAAACAGTTACATGATTAAATGGTACAAATTAATTCAATGCAAATATGTATAAGGCTACTCTACAGTTACTTTGACTTTGCCAGCCTATTTCAAGGCCTGATATTTATTTTTGCTATAGGCCAGTCTGACCTAGGCCACTCTAAGGTTACAATAACTTGATTTACTTTCCTACACTACCCTGCACATTGTTCATGTCATTCATACCAGCTGTAACTATTCAAGATGGAAAGCTATTAACAAAACTGCAAATGTATGTGTGCAGGTTACACTAACATTAGGGATGTGCACGAATATTCGAATTTTCGATCTGTAATTATTATTAGTAAAATAAAATACTATTCGAATTGTACTACGTTGCTTTGCTGGCCGTAAATGCAGTGAATCCATGATAAATCCCAAGCACTAACTCGCAATTATAATTAAATGCACTGGGTGGCGCTGTGGAGTGTGTTAACAAGTTGTGTGTATTTGATCACATAATGTTGTCGTCTGCCTCGCGAAGTTTGGAATTACTTGAAAATGATCTTACTAAATGGAATTACTTTTGATCAAATTAATGAATTAATCTGAGTTATAATATCATCATCACCACAATGAGAAATCACATGAAATCCAAACAGTCGACTGAGGAAAGACAGCTGACCAACACTGCATTCACGACTGCAGGTAAGCGCAGCTGGACCCCGCGTGATCCGAGCTTAGATGATAACTTATCTTATAGCAAAATTATTTTGAGACATATACTTCCTTTAAGTTTCGTTGAGGGAGACCGGTTTAAGAACAGAAAACGCAAAGTGCTGTTAGAAACTTAGAACACCGTTATCTTTGTGTCTCTGAAACGTCTGTCAGCGCAGCGCCTTTTCTCACTCGATCATAAATTGCTGGCGGCGCCCCTGCATGTGGATATTGTTTTTCTCTATATAAACATGAAACAATATAAACACGATAATCATATGCTGACTCGAGTGTGTGTACGTTCTGTACGATATCTGGCGCAACCGCTTTATTAGGCGTTTTTTTCCCGTTCGCGCTGCTTGAGCATTCTTTTATTAATGCTTTTGTTTTTTATATTTTTTGTTTACACACAGGCCTAATGTTTAATGTTTTCAACTAAAAGAAATGGTGACAAAAACGTAAAAAAAAAAAAAAAAAAAATGAAAAAATAACATCTTTTTCGTTAAATGTCATTTAAATAAACGAATATTCGAATATTCGATTTTTATGAGCCCAAATATTCGAATGCAATATTTTTGAAAAATGCCCATCCCTAATTATCATACAGACTTCCAGTGTTGGGAAGGATACTTTCAAAACATATTTCGTTGCAGAATACATGACTGGCAAAACCAGCAAAAGTAATGATTATGAATATGTAAAATATAGCAAGGAGATATTTTAATTGTTTATTAACAAATAAGTGTTTTCTTTGTCATTGTCGGCTAAGATGAAGTTGACGATGCTGACTCGCGATCTTCAGTAGCCTAGTGAACGCGCCAGAGAGAAATGCACATTTCAAAAGGATTACATAAGCAGAGAGCAGTCTGTAGTCTGTTTTCTTTCGTTTTGAATTGTTCAGTTTAAAAGTAGACGTGAGGCAAGTAGGCTACTTTATATGCTGAGTTTCGGTTCATTTATGAGACGAGCTCCAGTTCACGCGCCGGCGTGATTATCTCGTTATTAATGTTTCGTGATTATCTCTATATTGTCTGCTATATTTACTTCTTATTTATTAAATACAGGCTATTGGTTGATGAAACATTGATTAAAATTAAGATACAATTAATACAAAACGAAATTCACTTTAAAGAAAGGTTTTGTGCTTTCTGTTTGATGTCTTTGTGAAAGTTTTAAAGCATCTTTTAGTGCCGCTTTCAGAGCGCTCACGTCCGTAACGGAGAACACGTCCGTAACATTGTTTTTCCTCATAAATGCGAGCACGAAAAATAAAATAAAATGAATATTTTATGTTATGTGGAGACAGAGACAACCCTTCATCCGGTGGGTAGTATTAATTTTGGTTTGCGCAGTGTAATTCACAGAATTACTAAAACATATTTGCCACCTAAGTTAAAGATTGTTTTGTGTCACGCATGTTTATTTCGGCGTGTGTTTCATCCAAATTGCGATCGCATCGCGGGGGCCGGATTGAAGCACTATGCGTGCCGGATCCGGCCCCCGGCCGTATATTGCCCATGTATGTCCTATGACATTAAAAATGATTCTAAATTTAAATGATCTCATATATGTGGCTATTGTGATTCACGATCATAGGCCCTGTCCAAAATGGTACACTTCATATGAATTTTCGGTCTTGTGTACTTATTTCATGTGTCCGTTAAATCCATGGGACCGTAGGGCGACAGTGAAAGCGGGGTTACATTTTTGCACGTCGTGCACAGTAACCCTAAAGGCACCGGGGTTGCGGTGCCACCGGGTTGGGCCCGCAATCGCTGCTCGCAGCTATATTTATTATTATTATTCTTTTTCTGTCAACCTTTCGGGCACTTTTGGGGCTCTTAACGTGCTCGAAAACTCTTGAAACTTTGCACACAGGTCAGAACCCGCGGCCATCAGGGCCAGGCTGAAGCTGGTACCCGGGCGTGGCAGGGGGGCTCGACAGCGCCCCCTGGAACGGGGTCCGAAAACTGGGTCTATAAATCAAACACGCTTGCTTGTAATAATTTGAAACTTGGTACACATATAGATCTCATCGGTTCATATATCCTTCATGCTCTTACTTTTTACGCCAACCCAACAGGAAGTCGGCTATTTAGGGTTGTTTGGAAACGCATGCTCTGGCATTTGAAACACTTCTCCTAGGGAATTCATTCAATCATCGCCAAACTCGGTGTGCATGTAGTCAAGACATTGAGGATCCCAAATTGCGAACGGATTTTTGATATCTCGAACGGTTTGGCCGTGGCGAGGAAACTAATTTATGGCGAATAATGGAAACAGGAAGTGTGTTATAACTTCTGCATACATAAACTGATCTTGATGAAACTTCAGTCGTGTGTTCGTCGTAAGAGGCCGATCACATGGATGTGACTCTTGTGAGTTAAAGTTATAGCGCCACCAACTGGCAGAAGGAAGTGTCACTTTCAAAATGCTTTGAAATAACCCTCTTATTTTAACCCGATTTGCTTCAAACTTCACTACTATAATGTAAACACACGGCAGATGTAGACCTGTGAATGGATTCTTGATATCTTAGATACTGTTGTCGTGGCAACGCATCAAACTTTAATATTCTTTTTTCATACTTGAAATTGCATGAAACTCGACAGACACATCACATTTATTAGCCAGTAGACATGTGCAAAGTTTCAGAAACGGGCGTGGTGAGGGGCTCAGTAGCGCCACCTTTTGTCAAAAGTGGGGGGATTAATTTTATCTACAGTAATAAAAATCGGTATGTGTATTGTTCTCCTCGAGCCAGACAACTTTCTAATTTACACTCAATAGCTCCAACCAACAGGAAGTCAGATATTTTGGTTTGAAAATTGTCATTTTATGTCTCTCTCTCTCTCTGAGCCTACGTCTCTGTGTGTGTGTCTGTGAGTGTGGGGAGGGGGAGGGGGAGGTGGGCTAGATTAACCATTTGACTGCTGTGTGGTTTGGCCTGCATTAAAAAAGAAAATAAATGTCTTACGCCTTGTATTTTTTTAAATAAGTTGTATTAATAAGTAAAGGCATATAACCAGTTGAATTGTAGTGCATTGAAAATAGTTTTATATAATTAGTGTATTAATTAAATTAACTTGGTCCATAAACTTCGTCAGAAAATTTGGTCCATAAATCAAACACACTTGCATGTATTATTATGAAACTCGGTACACGGGCCAAACAACTTTAAGCCAGCCCAACAAGAAGTGGGCTATTTTGGTCTTAATGTGGATGTTTTGCAAAACCAGGCTCTACATTTTTACCCACTCCTCTTAAGTGGTTTCTTTTATTCCCACCAAACTTTTTCAACATGATGAAAATACATTAAAGAAGCATAATTGTGAATATCTATTGAATATCTCTAATTGTTTTGCTATGGCGAGGGATTAAAGTCATGTAAAAAAAAATAAACACTAAAAGCCTCATATATTCTAAAAATGTAATTATACACCATTTATTTCTAGATAAAATTATACAAATATCAGAACTAAACCCATTTTATTCTTGTTTTCAATTTAAGAAGTGATTTTACAAGTTTAAAAACAGCCAGGATGCACTATTCAGTTAAAAAATAAATATATCAAATAATACATAGGGCTATACTGCCCTCTTGTGTTCAAAATCAGGTAGGCCTGTTGTATTTAAATATAGGTAGCTGCTATGTGACTCCGAGAATTTTTTCTCACCGGTTATTTGACGTGTAACACCGCTGGGGGCTTTTATATCGCTAAGTTAAAAGTGAAAGTAAAGTAAGTACATTTATAGTGGTGGCGCTCGCAGTGCGCTCGAATGAATTTCTATGGAAGTAGAAATGAAAAAACGTTCGCTCTGTTTTGCTCGCTCGTCGCCATGGATGCCACTGCACCGTAATGAATGCCACTGCAGCCGCATACTTTTTAGTGTCACTTTAAAATTAGTGCAATATCGGGGGCCAATTGCTTGAATTGTGAGTTCAATAGTCTATTATTTTTCACGGAAAACACAACAACAAAAGACAGTGACAGATGACAGATTCAATACAATGACATATTCGATACAATGACAGATTCGCTTAAATAGGCGCTTTTACATAAAATAGCCTATTCCGTCATCATCTTTTCAGTCAGCTATTCACTCTCGTGATTAATGAAATTTGACTGCTGTTGCTGATATTTGCTGCAACTTTCGTTCTGCTCACAATTTAGTAAGCAAACACGCTTCAAATGTGTTTTTATTTTATTTTTTGTGTATATATATGTTTGTATATATATATATATATATATATATATATATATATATATAATATATATATATATATATATATATATATATATATATAATATATATATATATATATATATATATATATATATATATATATATATATATATATATATATAATATATATATATATATATATATATATATATATATATATATATATATATATAATATATATAGCTTATGTTTCAAATATGAGTTAATTAACAATCGTTTGAAAGAATGATACTTTTAAACATATCACTAAACCGTCATTAGGTGTCGCCAGGCGACCGTCTTAATGAGCGAGTCATTGATTCATTTGTTCGAACGATTCGTTCGAACGGCTGAGTCATTCATGAATGAGACAGATTATGGATTGGTCATTGAATCTTTGAGTCAACCGATTCGTTCAAAATGCTGAATCATTCAGTAATGAGAAAACACGTTGCTGTGAGATGCTGGATGGTTCTGCTGTGATCTTTGTTTAACTATTTTCACTGCTGAAACAGAAAAAAGTCAATATTGCATATAAAATGTAAGTGATTTGACTTGTGTGTGTGTCTGTGTCTGTGTCTGTGTGTGTGTGTGTGTGTGTATGATTGTGTCTCTTACAGTGATTGTTTAACCCTTGTTAAAGTTTAGGCCTTGTCTTTTTGGATATATATCTTTTTATATAAAAAAATAGGCATACAACCCATATATTTTAAATGTATTGTTTGCTTTAAATTACATAAAGATTTGTATGTTTGGTAATTGAACCTGAATGAATTTTAAATGAATGTGCTATATTTCAGAGTTTTCCTTAAAATTTGAACTAACACTAACTTTATTCTCATCTGAATGATAGATTATTTATTTCTGTATAAAATAAAAAAGAGATTTTGGTTGGGTGACAGTTGTAGTTTACAGTTTGACAAAAGCACAATGTTGTGTTTTATTGCGATTGTTCACAAATATAAGTAAACACTTTACAGTTTGAATAATGTCCTGTATGAACAAAAGGACGGAGTATGTTTTTATGTCTACATTGTTCAATCACGTTACACACACACACACAGACACACACACACACACACACACACACACACACACACACACAAACTTTTTTTCTAATCAGATCAGGCAAGTAATATTGCACAATTGATTGAACTTTCATAACTTATTTCATATGTCCATTAAGTCCATGAGACCGTAGGGTGTCTCATTTTTCATTTTAGGTTTCAGAAGGTTGCTCACGCATATGATATGTGCCCTCAATGCACACTTTTGCAGAGCCCACACCAATGCAAGCTCTACAGTACACATCTTCTCAACAGTCAAAGCGGGGTTAAGTTTTTGCCCGTCATGCACAGTAACCCTAATGGCACCAGGGTGGCGGTGCCACCGGCTTGTATATATATATATATATATATATATATATATATATATATATATATATATATAGCTGCGAGCAGCGATGAAGGGCCAAAGCCGGTGGCACCGCCACTCCAGTGCCTTTAGGTAACTAAAGGCACCGGTGTTGCGGTGCCACCGGCTTGGGCCCGTAATCGCTGCTCGCAGCTATATTTTTTCACTGCATTTGTTTTACAATATAGCCTATTATTAATGTAGACAGACACTGTAACTAAAAGAGGTTTGAATTTTTCTTTGTTCAATTTGCACACTGAATTGCACCAGATTGATGAATTTAACATTTAAATTTGATTTAAACATGAATTAAACATTAAAATGCACAACATTTTCTTACAGGAGCACCGAAACCCCCTTAGCCTTGTAGCAGCCTAATAGATTAGTAATAATAGTAGTGGTGGTAGCAATTGTAATTTATCTACTACAAGTTACATGGTCAGATAAAATGTATTTGTACAATGCTGTGTAGGATGATAGAAATATCCTTGAACGTTATTTGTAGCATTTGTATGAACAATTTATTACAGATGATCCTTCAACTTGTTGAAGTTTTGGAGTGATTATAAGAGCATTTGGTAAAAATCAATATCGCCTAGGGCAACCAAAGGGCTAGAGCCGGCCCTGGCCGATACCCTGTGTCCACGTATCGGAATCAGTATCAGGAAGGGAAAAAGGGTATCGGAACATCTCTAGTAATTATAGTGTACCTCTGTGTAGGTATAAGGGAACAATATGTTAAGTTTTGGGTAATAATGGGGTGCAACCAGATATACAAGCAGATTGTTTATAATGTAATTATTTTAAAACTAACAGGTACCTATCTATATTCTGTTAATATATTCCAGGCAAAAATTGTACGTCTGTTGTATATAAATGCTTTTATCACATTTCTGGCAAAATATGTTCTTGTGCAATGTAGTTACAGGGTAATTTAGACATCTGTGGGTTGTAATTTAAACTGTGTATATATATATATATATATATATATATATATATATATATATATATATATATATATATATATATTTATATTTATATATATATATATTTGGGATGTCAACGATTAATCGACGATCGATTAATTGTCGATAATACATTTAATCGATAAAACTTATCGATCATCGATTAAGCAGGATCATGCGCGTGCGTGCTGCTCAACCGCGAAACATGTAAGCGAGCGCGCCGGTGTGGTGAAGTGTTGAGTCCCACTGAATGACACACCCCGGAGTTGTTTGGGACTATTTTACACCTTCATCATGACTATAAGTTTGCGTGTGCATTCGCAGCCTTTTGTTTTGTGCAAATGTAAGTTGTAATAGTTTATTTTGTGTACGCTTATCTATATCTGATTGGTCTCATATTGGATGCATTTGGTTAAGAATCGACGTGATCTTTAGCGCGCTCAGCTCAAACGGCAATGCACGACTAATGACTATTGGGACTGTCATATACAAGATTATAAAGAGAACACTATTGTAATAAAACATTGTGAATTATTTGGGTTTAGATGCCATGTCGCATTGTTCCAGGAAGAGCTCGTCAGAGACTTTGAGCGCGTCCACCACAACATACGAGTCATTCGGAATGGCACGTAACTCAGTTTAAGTTCACTTGTGCATTCACGTCATTTTGTGCAGATATAATTTTGTAATATTCTGCTTATTTTGTATATATCTGATTAATATCAATAGGATGCGTTTCTTTGAGTTAAATAAACGCTAACAAAGTGCTCAACGGTTATTCATTCAGCGCGCGCCGCTCAAGCAGAATGCACAACTAATAATAACGATGGTTAATTTGGGACTTTCATATTACATAACATGAGAACACTATTTTATTAAATGGTTGTGAATTCATTGGGTTTAGTTGCCGTTTTCAGTGCGTTGTTCTAGCACTTCCACAACAGTCACACATTCTGACAAGCACGCATATGAGGCGGCGTTGGTGACACATTGTATTTGTCGTTATATTTATATATTAAATAGTTAATTTAATTTATCAATCACATCAAAACATTTTACAATCCTACTAAGCCTTTATTTAGATTAAAAAACATTCTTATTAATTTGGTGAGTAACATAGCTTTTTGAGCAGCATTTGCAGACCCTGTGCTGTTTGCCATTAATGCTAACGATTAATCGATTAATTGATCGTTAATTTAAACGACGATCGATCATGGGAATTTGTGAAAATTGACATCCCTATTATATATATATATATGTATACTGTATATATATGGCTGTATATAAGCACAGTATGATCAAAATGAATTTGTTGGCTTTTCTTCCTAAACTACTTGACGTTAAGCCAAAAAAATTTGTTTCTGCTATGATTTTAATTTAGAACGTACCATGTAGTACTTAGTACTTACCTTATCACATTGTTTTGGAATGACACTTAAATGTCAGGGGAAATATACTGTGTAATTAAAACGTTTTGTTTTTTGTTGTTTTTTCTTAATAAGAGTACCTTTCTCTGTAATTACTGTGCAAACGGTGTTGTTTCATATTGTTACATAGTCAGTAGTGTTTGTTACCCATTTCAACTGTGTATTTACAGGGTAAGTGTAACTCTTGCGGGCTGTAAATTAAAGTGGCGCTTGTTACCCCCTTGTTCTGTGTAGTTAATAATAATAAATAATAATTCATTACATTTTATATAGCGCCTTTCTGGACACTCAAAGCGCTTCACATAGAGGGGGGAATCTCCTCAACCAGGGTTACAGGGTAAGTGTAACTCCTGCGGGCTGTAAATTAAAGTGGCGCTTGCTACCCCCTTGTTTTGTGTAGTTACAGGGTAAGTGTAACTCCTGCGGGCTGTAAATTAAAGTGGCACTTGTTACTCCCTTGTTCTGTGTAGTTACAGGGTAAATACAACACTAAACCAGTATGCTGAAACAGACAAACCTAGCTTCACCGTTAGCATTATCAAGACATTTTTAAATTAGTACTTGTGAAAGAACAGTAGCACAATTAAACCAAAAACATTTATTAAAACAAGTTTAACAATAAACAATCACAATGTTGAAATGACATTAACACTGTACAAACTGTAAACAGAATAGAAATAATCTTGAAATAACACTGTACAAAGTGTATAAATAAAAATAATCGGCAACAGTTGAACAGAGAAAACAAACAATTGGTTTAACAAATTTTACAAAAAAAAAAATGCAGAAACTTATTTTTTATAGGTAGCAGCTTATTTTCTTTTTTCATGTCCTCAATTTTTTTTCGAAGTTGGGGACAGGAGGCCACAAATTGCTGCAAGTCCTTGGCATATGACTGCAGAGTTGTCCCTGGGGTATAAGTAGGAACAGAAAACTGTTCCCCATCTTATGCTATTGTCACCTGTAATCACAAGTACAGAAATGTAGTTAGTAGAATATCAAAAAAGGTTGCACTAGTACACCAATAATTTTTGGGTATCACATAAACAGTGACAGCCCTATCATACACCTGGACGCAAGTGTCTTTTGCTAGTTTCAACCCAGCGCAATGATAATTTTCACGTTTAGAGCCATGTTGTTTAAACAGCAAATGCATTTGCACCCAATTTTGCGCCCATGGGTGTTCTGGTCTGAAAACGAGGTGTGTTCAGGCAAATTGTTGGCGTGTTTCTATTTTGAGACAACTAAAATAGACTACTCCATTGACCAACTAAAACCTGCTCTAAAGTCTAAAGTCAATGGCGCAATATTGTTTTTGTTATTTAATGAGCGCATTAGTGATACGGGACGACAATGCGCGTTTGCTTATCACACATGGATGCGCAGCAGCACACAACCCTTTTTATAATATGAAAAATTAAAGGATTAAAATGTAAAAGATTATTATTGAGTCTCTTGGACATAAATGAGGACCGATTACGAAACGTTAGAAGGCGTAAAGAGCTGCTAACAGAATAGGTACCTGTTAGTTTTAAAATAATTACATTATAAATAATTTGCTTGTATATCTGGTTGTACCCCTTTATTACCCAAAACTTAACATATTGTTCCCTTATACATACACGGAGGTACACTATAATTACAGAAAAGTACACCGTAATTTCATTTTACTTACGAAGTTCTTTGCAGGTTGTATATCTGCTTGTTACCCCTTTATTACCCAAAACTTAACACATTGTTCCCTTATACCTACACAGAAGTACACTATAATTACAGAAACGTACACCGTAATTTCAGTTTACTTACAGTAGCGCCTCATTGCAGAGTTGGATCCAGATCCAAGGGGTGGAGATGGGTAGGATTACGGGTGGGGTTAGGGATAAGGGGGCGGAGATGGATAGGTTTAGGTATGTGTAAGGTGGGATTTCGCCTGGATTTTGTGTTCTGCAGTGAGGACCATCTCTTTACTTACGCAGTTGTTAGGGGGTCGTAATCTAAAGTGTTACCTTATTTTTCAGTCTATCAGTTAAAGATCCATACTAAGTTTATTTTTTATGTTTATGTAACTCACTGGATTTCAATAAATTACCACATTACCTTTAAACCTGATGTGAGAAGATGTATTGAATACAATTTTTTACAGTAGGCCTATTTATATTATCCTATTTACAGTAAATCTACATCCCTCATGTAATGTATACTTTTGAAATAGGCCTACAGATGCACAGGCAATATTTCTTATATACTTTACAGTGTAGGTGTGGTTCTAAAGAAAGGGAAATAAACATTGATGTTAACATTGATTTGACTGGATTGTTGACCGGAGGGAGGGGAGGGAGGTGGTGAGGGGGTGGGGGGAGTTGACTGGAGTGTCTCTGCCGTGCTCTCTCACCTTCACTTTCTCCTCACAATCATGACGTAGATCCACAGCTAGATCAATGAGTATAGAAGCACAATGACCTACGATTGAAGTGTCACAAAATTCTGAAATTATCGTACATTATGGTATTTTTTATTATTGATCGTACATCGTACAGCGGTCAGAATTATCGTACAAATACGATAATTATCGTACGTCTGGCAACACTGATGTTAACTAACATAACACAATTGAGGCTAATACTCTCCCTAGTCATTTAAATAAACAGTGCTAAACATGTCCTGAAATGTGAACTACAATAAGAATGCCATTCAAGCTACACATACAAGAGAGACAAAGCCTGTCACTGACTGTAAACTCGACTATAAATAACTAATATTAACTTATCTATATAATATAATTGTAACTTACTTGTGGTACGCACACAACACAACCTGAAGCTTAACTTATAAAGTGAAACTAAACTGAATGCCGTTCTCTGCAAGCCAGGGCATGTCTCAACATGTCAGAAAAGGGGCGTGGTCTGATCTAACACTCTCTGTACATGCTCTGTCCAGACTCATCACTTGATCCTTTTGCACACCTCATATGACCTCAGAATTCAGGTATTTTTGATATTTGTAGCATAATATTGTTGGATGGAACTTACAGGAGATAATAACACAGGAGAAGAGTTTGTGAGATCTGTTCAAATGTTCTCTCATAGAGAATGATTTCCTCAAGGCTTGAGATAACAAGAAATGTGTTTGAAATGTGTTTTGGTAAAGGTATGGTTCTGGTAAAGGTATGGTTTATTATGGACATAAAAGAGGTCATTGACTGTTTCTCTATAATTGTTTTAGCCTGGTTAAAACCAGACCATTCTCAGTTGTAACTGAGTTATGGTCTGGCAAAGCGTCATAGACAAATCATTTCCAGAGGGGCGTCACCAACGGACATCGCGGATAGACCTAAAACCAATCAGAGCGATGAAGGAGATGACGTATGCAGAGCGGCGGAGAAACATCTAGTGTTGTTCTTTGCTCGATTTTTAACAAAAAGGAAACGTTTAAATCGCTTAAAACAGATGCGATGGCTGATTTGAACGAGTGATGATCGACGGATGCGGCATCCATCTTTGTAATGTAGGCTAAAATCTGCTTCAAAATCCCAGCACTGTCGTCATCATGTAAAGCCCGCCCCAACGTTTCTGATTGGTGCCTCGATTTCGACGGATTGGAAATGGGCTTGATAATGCTCTTTGCCAGACTAACTTTCAGAGCAAATCTAAATTTGCCGGAAGTTGTCTGGGTTTTCCCAGGCTATAATTGTTTCTCTTAGTCCTTGTGAAATTGGTATAACATTTTTTTCTTTGACTTTTTTTTAAAGCCCGGGGCACACCAAGCTGACGATCGGCAAACGTAGGACAGTTTTTGAGCATCGGCCAACTTAGTTTTTTCATTGTTTTCTGCACTGTTGAAGTTGGACGGCGTCATGTTTTTGTGGGGCCGATTCAGCGTAGAATCTGCGTCGGACTGTCGGTGAGAAAGAGAACTTTGTTTCAGCCCCGGCGCCGCCGAGTCATGTATTTTCAGCTTAACCAAGACCATGGCCAGAGCTGGTTTACTGCGGACCTATTCAGAGGCTGCGTCCTGAATAGCGGATTACACTTTAAACTGTTCAAGTATTGGGTGTTAAAGGTATAACGGAGGATTTTCTTTTTCCGGGTGGGTAGTCTATACTATTGGTCCACCTAAGTGTCAATCATTCTGGTGATATGTTTACGTAAGGCCGTCGTACGTGATCGTCCCTATGTAGTTTTCGCTTTCTGCGCATGCACACTTTCAGTTGTATTATGTGTGATGAGTTACGGTTTCAGCCATTCCTTTGAAAATGGCTGAGGGTTGAAAGAGAAAAAATGTATGCGAAGTGTATGATAAGAAGAGAAAGGCCGCAGGATATAGAAACAAGACCAGAGTTATTTTGGGTGAATATTTCACTCGCTGGCGTGCGCTAAAAGCACATGTTGGGCTTCCCACTGATGCAGCAGTCGCGAAGATTCTACTAGACAGGTAAAGTTTGTCATGCTATTTGGAGAAAAATCACTGCTAGTAAAAGTTAATGTAAGCTATCATGCTCTCTCGTGCACACGTTTAATAGGCGTTCCCTCTCGGGAGCAAATAGAGTGTTGCGCATGTGCATTTTTTTTAAAAAATTGGAGAGGGTGGGTCTTCTCTAAAATTCAGAAAGATCCTCCGCTATACCTTTAACTTATGTAAATAATGTTATAAAACATAAAACGTGGTTTTGCGGAGTCTGCAGCGGGAGAGAGAGGACGGAGCAGAGCGGCGCGTAAGTAGGTCAAGTGCAGATGATGATCACCTGTGTCTGATTTCAGTAATTGACGTGGAGAGACCGGATATAAGCCGGCGTGTGAGAGGGAAGAGGGAGAGAGAGACGAGCTGGGACCTCGCGTGATACATTGCTGTCGTGGAAAGAGATTGGAACGAATTCTGAGTTATTGTGTTGCTGGCTGTGCTTGTGCACAGTGAATGCGCTTGGTGCGCCAATTGCGTTTTGTT
Organism: Tiaroga cobitis; assembly: GCA_030578255.1. NCBI lineage: Eukaryota > Metazoa > Chordata > Actinopteri > Cypriniformes > Leuciscidae > Tiaroga > Tiaroga cobitis. The sequence goes on along the minus strand of CM060595.1, from coordinate 36,527,400 downwards.
TTCAAAAGGGCAAATAAAAAGCAAACGTCCCAGCTCAAGCCGACCCCTGTCTTCTTCCTTACTATTTGAATTGAACCTCATCACACTGGTGCCGAAACCCGGGAAGGAAGAAGATCGCCGCCGCCATGCAAAACCCCCCCGCCACATATATATATATATATATATATATATATATATTTCAAATGTTCACTTATATCGTAGGCTACCTTGATGCGATTTTGTAGGCTAGTGTATTATTTTTATTATGTACAGAAATGGACCATGGTGAATATATTTACACAGGTTTTCAACTCTATTTGAATATTTAAAACCAGTTAAATATATAAAATATTCCAGTGCAATGTTACTCCCGCTCGTCATCGGCAGCTGTCAGTCACAGTTGCTAGGCGACCAGAACAACCCTCCGTAGGCTAGACCGGTCCGAGCGCTTCAGATGCGCACTTTGATATGGGACGCAGCTGTAGTTAGCAACAATTTGTTAATATTGTGACAATAGACCTACATTTTGTTACTTTAATTTTCAAAATAACCAGTGGTGGAATGTAAGGAACTACATACTTCGTTAAGTATTCATGTACAAATGTGAAGTAGCCTACTTTTTTCCCTCAAAGGACAGCAACACTCCGCATTGTTTTACATTAAACTACACAAAAGTATATACCGGTAGTTTAAATGTATCTACCTTGCAAACACTCCGAGACCATTACAAAAATAAACAATGTCCAGAGCCATACATTTTCTCTTTTATTTACACATTTAATTTAAAGTTGCATAAAAAAAAGTTCCACTTGACCAAGTGTCGAGGTGTCCATGAGCAAGACACCTAACCCCAGCTGCTCCCGACGAGCTGGGTGGCGCCTTGTATGGCTGACACCGCCGTCGGTGTGTGAATGAGTGAATGAATGGGTGAATGTGAGGCAAAATGTAAAGCGCTTTGTTGGCCATTGGGTCTGTGAAAGCGCTATATAAATGCAGTCCATAAAATAATGAAATGATGAATAATAAAGAAATAATGTACAGAAATTATTTTTTTTTCCTTTTAAAAAAATATAAGTGAAAAAAAGTTAAACAAGAATATATACACTCACCTAAAGGATTATTAGGAACACCTGTTCAATTTCTCATTAAGTGAGCGTCAGCATCAGTTCTGGCAGGCCAGGTAGTCAAGATGCTGCTAACGCTATTGGCCAACAACACTGTTTTATCAGCGATCGCTCAGCTGAGATACATCAGCTGTTCATCTCCCCTCGCTGCTAATGACTACGCTCAAATCAGGGCGCGATATTTAAGCAGATTCAGTTCGCTCCTAACTGCTCATTGCTCGCTCTGCAGTCGCTGCATCGGTCTCTGCAATATTGAAGCAGGACTCGATGGATTCACTCTCTATTCATCTCTGAAAGTCTTCACGAAGCTAAGTTTCTTTTAATGCTCATTGTTAACCCTCTGGGGACCAGAAACGCGTCGGCGCGTTTTGCCGTTTTTTTTTTCACATAGCAGAAAAATAGACTTAAAATACTCTGTTGATTTTGATCGTACATATAAGTGTTATACATCATTCGATCCTGTTAAGTGTCCATTATTTTTCTGTATACTCACAATAAAAACAAAGTTTTGTGCTTTTTGTCAAATAAAGAAAAATAAACATGATGCGAGTTTTGCCTTCTCTCTGTCAGTGCAGTCCATTCTGAAACGCGTCCTAAGATTAACTATAACTCCGCAAATACTTGTCATACAGGCACGAGAGATTTTTCTTTATGAAGCTTGAATTCTCTTCTTTTCAATTAAGTAATTTATATAAAAAAACAAATATTCTCAGTTTATGTAATCTGTATGAAAAGAGAGTGCTGTCAGAATTTTTTTCCCCAGCTCATTACACTTCATTACGCGTTAATCTGACACGCCCATGGAGGACGCGCGCTATTCAAACGCAAATGTTGAGGCAAGCCATGACAACGCCCACATCAGCCGTTCCACCGTGGCGGTAAAATGTGGGGTGTATTTGCTGCCTTTTACCGCTAAGAGGCGCTACAATCATAGACTCTGATCATAGACTCTGAAAAGTGTTCGTTTATTCTTTCTAATGCGTAATCTGCCGCTGCGCCATTGAAAGCTGGTAGCAGATGAATTCAACAAGTGAAACGTAGTTAAAATAATTCATAATCACAATACTGAAATCAGGCTACTGAAATGAAATTGAATAAATAATGAAAGCATAAAACATTGCAATAAAACTATTTACAGACGTACAGACGGTAGCTCAGTGGTTAACGCAACAACACGAGCTTCAAGGAGCTTCAATCGACCCGAGCTCGAATCTCAATGTAGCATACATGATGTTAACCGATGTTGGCCAACAGCGTTTATATATTACCTTCTTGATGCTTAAACAGCTAACTGTTTATAACTGTTTGCTTATTTAAAGTCAAGAGTTTTGTTTAATTATCATTACAACATTTGCTACATTCCTGTAGAACCGCAGCCGCTGCACAAAGGACACAAACTGATGAAGGAAGATTGTCAGGCGATTGCATCAGAAAATGAAATGAAGAAGCTCGTCTTTAGTCTGCTAAATTATTGTGTAATGTAAAAGAACACTAAAAATACTTAAGTTTGAAACCAAGTTCGAACATTTCAAGGTTTAAATAGTGTCGGGACAGTTTTTTTTAAATTTAAAACAGGGTTTAGAGTTTATTTCTTTTGCGATGCAAAATAAGAAACACTAGGCTAATCTTATTCTTGCGACATTTTAAATTTGTATTGCCAAAGAAATGACAGCTATATTAAACAGTTAAAACAGTAGGCCTACAAAACGAAAATTGTCCAAAGCAACATAATTAAATTAAAAACACGCGTTTTTCTTTGCCTCTTTCGCGCTGGATCTCTTTTTAACACGTTTATTTAGTCTCCCTCGCTGCGCGCGCCGGGTCTCTCTCTAAATTAAACATTTCAGGGTAAAAACACATCATACAGCTGATAATACTGTCGCTGCGTTATCCGACACTCTCCATATGAAAGAGGAACATTAACACCTAGGCCTATTGTCCTGCGCGCACGATACAGCACTGAACTGTCCCTCCAACCCCCCAACAGGCTATCGGAGTCTGAGGCTGACTTAACACAAAGAGAAGTCGCAATTCACACTTAAATCGCTATTCTAGACAGTGTTGATAATGAAGGAATTAAATGTTTTAAGTTACATATAGCCTAGTGATATTTCTGTCATAAAAGTTTATTACTAAATATTTCATTATTTCAATAATTGATGAAATAAAACTGGTTTGGGCCAGCCTTTTCCAAGCAAAACTAAATATAATCTGAAAAAACGCATGTTAATTTGTTGTCATGAACAAAATGTTCAACTCAATATTAAATTCTACAGGGATCTTTGGATCCTTACAACCAGGCATGCAATTTGTAAATTATTTTTTTTTTATTATTCAAATAAATATCGAACCATGGTGCTTCGTGGTAATGCTGCTAAATTAAATAACATGTATAGAATAATTATGAACTTAAATGAAACAATATCGCAACATTTCGACAAATACATCATTTGATCTGTTTTTACTTTTTGATTCAGGGCGATTTAGCCTGCTACATTTAATCAGAGCGAGATTTTCACCCTTGTCTTGTCATTTTCTCATTGGGAAGCGCTTACATAGGCTACATGTTTGAGTAGATCCTCTGTACCTCTCGTTTTCATATGGATTACATAATCAGATAACATTTATTAGCCTGAATATTTAGACATTTAAAGGCTTTAGACATAGCCGATGTCTTATAGTGACTGAGCTGAAGTGGCTTTCGGTTCATTTTTGTGACGCGAAGTTCCCGGAGACAGAGACGACAGATATAAACTTTTGTCGTTAGCAAAAGTTCGAATAAAACCCGATTTTAGAAATATGCATAGGACCATTCGACGTGGTCTGCCAAAAGACTTAATTATAAACTTCAGTATTTCATTCAAAATAATCTCAAAACGCTTTGTGAAATTTTAAAATCCGTGCATGCATGAAGGCCACTTGAACTAATGAACAACTGAAACGCTGGTTTTGATTTTATTGTTTGTCGTTTAAACGTGCTTGTTGCATATCTCTATTTTATATTTGATATGGTCTATTGGTGAAGTAGCCTAGCATTGATTACTGTGGAGGGAGGGATGTGGGGATTCAAATAATTCAGCAGAAGCAGGGATGTTTAGACCAGAAGGAAATCCCCGTCCCCCCTGGCAAATCACACTTTACTTAAAACCATGTTTTTTAAAAACTCTAGGTTTTAGGGAATCAAAAAAAATAAAAAAAAATAATAGGCCTAATTAAAAAAAAAAATATATATATATAGGCTATATATAATTACTTTTTTTACAGAACTGCTTTTGAAATTACGATTGGTAGCCTATTATTATACAGATGCAAAGTCGTTCTGTTGGATACTATTGTTAGTGTAAAATGGAAATGCATGGTAATTTTATTTTATAAATATAAGCAAAAAACTGTACATATGGTGTAACAGAGTTTTAGAGCTAGACAAATCTCTCTGCATTAATAAATATAAAATTTACAGTAGACCATGTTTGATCGGGATTTGAACCCGTGTCATCTTGATGATCAAACTGTAAGTTCTACCGCTCGGCTATGAATTTTCTCACTGAGAAATGGCCAAACGTTTGTTTCTCACATGAGCGAGAAAACGTTTTGTCGTTAGCCTGTGAGTGTAGGCCTACTTTAGCCTACATGAATAAAAGTAGACCTTTTACAGTTTTAAAAGATGATATCTTATCTGTATGATCAACAATTACGCAGTAAGTTCTTTTAGCTGTTATGAGAAATATAAATTCAAATGAACGTGCCACCCCGTTTGTCAAACTCTAATTCAACATGCCAGAAAAAAGCCAGATTTTAGAATAATGCATAGCGCCACTCCATGATGTGCCAAAATATCCTAATTATAAACTTCAATATTTCATTCAAAACCATCTCAAAACGCTTTGTGACATTTTAAAAAGCCGTGAATGTATTAAGGCCATTGGAACCAGGATCGTAACTGAAACGCGCTGCATGTTTCAATACAGGAGCAGAAGCGCTGGTTCAGATTGTATTGTTTGTTGTTTAAACGTGCATGTTGCATATTTAAAAAATATTTGTTTAAAAATAAATGTTTGTTGTAGGCTTATTTGGGTGGTTGACGTGACGCTCCATTTTTGTGTCCATAGTGACAAATATAAATAAAAATGTATAATATTTAATTAAAATATCTGTTTTTATATACAGTTTAATCTTCCAGAACTAATACATCTGTAATTAATGAGCATTATAATTCAAATATGTAAATATTTTGTTTTAAACATGACATTTGTCCACTGGCGTGACTGTCCGGGGTAGCGTTCCTTATCTTAAAACTACTTTAATTAAATGAAAAATAAGTCTAAATACATTACACTACTTGAATAGATATTATAGAAGTGTTTACTTAATGAAACTAAAGGTTATAAGTCTTGTAATCTGTCATAATTATTCTAAATGGGGATTTTATTTTGTCCGCAAAACTGGTGTCCACCTGGTGTGACGCCATTCTGTAGATATAAAACGGGCATTAAGTTGGGCACCCTATTACTGAGAGGGGCCATTCTTCATTCAGGAAGTACAGTAGACCTCACTGGAGCACATGGACTGCACACAAGGTGAATTCTGTCTCAAATATTTTGATAATATAGCTATTTCTGTGCACAGCTGGAAATGGGATCCATTATGCAGTCCTTTGGTGTGACTTAATTTAAGTATTGATCTGAAAATGTTCATCAATTTATATTGATTGACTATTGAAAATAATGTAAACCTTAACACTGTTAGTCAGGATTGAAGACTGTCTCTCATACAGCTAGGCCGCAAACTGGCCTTGATCTCGACAACGTCCACTGGTGTGACAGCACTGTCCTATAGTGTGACATGAAATCAGTGTCACACTGGTGGAAATGGCTGTCACACCAGTGGATGTAGGCTCTATTGGGGTGGCTCATTCTTCATTTGTGGTGGCAAGTGGTGTCCCTCTATACTTTACAACAGTTTAAATACCAATCAATTCTCAATTCCAATCAATTTCCTGCTGCAACACTGCAATTTCCCCTTGGGGATTGATGAAGTTTTTCTTTTCTATTCTATTCTATTCTATTCTAAAATGTTTGCATTTTTGTATTCTGTATGATAAACACAATTTGTGCACTATTAACAGATACATTTTAGTTTTAAAATACATATTTAATTGAGTTTGATAGATTGCATTTGTAACAAAATATGCATGTTCCCACCATACCTCAGAGAGATTTCATGGAATGTAATTACAACTATATAACATTTTTAACCCCCCCAAAAAAGTGGTTATATTGTGAATATAGACTTTCTTTAACATGTACAATTTTAATAAATTGTTAAAAAAAAAACGTATTTTGTAAAATCTAAGAAAAAAGTAGTGTTCCTCAAATTCATGTCTGTGATGTTACATCAATGGATGTTGCCCCTTGAAGAAAAGGGGAAAATCTGTTTGGACTACTTCTCCACAGACAATATACCAGTAAGGTTGTATTTTTAATAAAACACATAGGACACCAGTAATCATATAATTGTATCTCTCTTGTCAGGTATGGCCAGATTAACTGCTGCTGAAAAGCAGCGTCTTTAGTTTAGAGACCGCGCAGAGATGCAGACCCAGTTCGAAGAGCAGAGTTCCTTCAAAAGAAATAGCAGATCCATTTAAAAAACATTCAGTGGAAAACCAGACTAAGAACAGGAGATCTCCCAGAGAGGGGAAAGAGAGCAGCAAGGAAGAACTGGAGAATATAGAAGGCAGAATACAGGGCAAGAAGCAGAGAGAGATTTATTCACAATTTTTTTTTTATATATATATTTTATATTTTGTATTAAATAAGTTTGTGGATACATTATTTATTCAGTGTAGATGTTCAGATTTTTTTGTTGTTGAATGTTTTATTCACTAATGATTTTCAGATTTTGTTATTCTTTATTGAAAACAAATTCAAACATTGCGATTGCAACACAATCCATTGTGCAGACAATTTTTGAGAAAGTGAGAAACAGGTTGCAGGTTGTTTTAATTATATTTGTTAATGCAGTTTTTGTCTAAATGTTCTTTTATCAGAGCAATTACTTCTTGTAATCCTACTCATGATGAATTTCATTATTTTGCTCAAACTTTTAATCGTTAAACCTTTTATGCAATATTACATCTGTGGTGTTATATTACGTCTGTGGTGTTACTTCAAAACGTATCCGACATTTGACATCCGACATTGAATGTTTTTAGACTGTAAAGTGGTTTTAATATTTTAGAATAAAGACTATAAAGGTTGCACAGACCATTTTTCCTGCCTTTTTATGTAAAGGCATTTCTTAAAAAAAAAGAAACAATTCTTGTTGTCCAATGGTGTGACGGAATGTCCTGTGGTGTGACAAACTGAATTATAAGTGGAAAAGGCATTTTAATGCACAAATGAATGTAAAAAGTGTTGAATAGTATAATAATGATATCATCACTATGCACATATAAGGATGAAATGAAGCTTCATTAGGTTTTATATTAATTATAATGAATATAATCCAGAAGTTTGGGCAAAGTCCCTATGTGTACATCTTATAGTAGGATAAAAACATGATTGTGAATTTTTATTGGTACTTTTGATGTGGGAATATAGTTAGGACAAATTGGTAAGTATTGTGCATATTTGTCTTATCTGTCACACAATCTCTGAATTAAATATTAACATTAAAAGTGTTGTCACACCGGTGGACAATATGTGGGACTACCACACAAAAAAAGTTAATAAAATGCTAAATAAATAAGGAATAAGAATGGGACACATTCAGTTTTGCGTTTTTCACATATTAAGCAAAATAATTGTCATTTGACATACATTTTAAGAATTTTTTTTTTTTTTCACTTTGGATTTGAGTTCACGTCAACCACCCATTTGCAAATTACCATAACTTGTAGAATTTCATCCTTACTGTTAATTGACATTAGCCCCACTTACGTTTTGATAAATGTCCCTTTGCACCACCTGGCGGTCATTTCGCGAACGACTTTGAAATGCGACTGGTTTATTTTTATTGTATTGGTCTACTTTAAAAAATAATACTTTATAAGACATTTATGGGAAAATACTTTTTTCTTTTCAAGATGTTTCCAACTGTAACTTTGAACCAATTCTGTAGAATGGCCCATATAGCATTTGACCAGGATTTGTTTCCAGGTATGACTAAAAATGTGCTTTTGGCTTTCATTTATATTTTGATTGTTTGTATATATATACGTGTGTTTGTATATATATATGTGTGTATATATATACAAGAAAGAATGCAATGACAATAAATATATATATTGTCCTTGCATTCTTTCTTGTGTGACACCCCTGAATGAAAGGCTCATTATTATGCAGGGTCACTGTCTGAGAACCACTTAATTATTCACGATAGGGGTTGGGCCGTTCCGCCCATCCGCATATTGCCTTGGCAAACAAAAAAATGTTTTTCACAATTTAAAACAATCTATTGTTTTATGTGAATGATTAGGAAGGATGCTTTTCAGATCATTTTGAAGCAAAAACTCTAGGCGACAACTTCCATTAGTCAAAACTCTTGTGGACACATATTTAGTATGTTTTTTGTGTCCTTATTTCAAAAACTTTATTTTTTAGTTTTTTCAATAACCACGCATAAACAATATTCTCTCAAAAATACAAACATCTACATACATGTTGCTAACACATTATGGTAGCAATGTTTGTGCTAAATAGAGTGTAATTTCACCTGTGCCATTAATATGTTTATAAGCAACTGAAAAAAGCACAAATGCCAGAGCATGTCAAAACATCTCAAGGACCCCCAAAACACCTTGGTCCCCAGAGGGTTAAACACCTTCCAATAAAGATCCGAAAAGCTTATTTGGATTTTACAAAATTACTTTTAAATAAAGTATCCTGAAAAGGGGACTTTTTTTGCTGAGTACTGTATATAAAAGTAAATATATTGTAATGTGATGTTGTATACTGTAACATTGTTTTGAACCAAATTCTACTATAAAACTACAAAATATAGCTTTTGAAAAAACAACACAATGCTTAACGAAAAATAACACATCATCAAAAAAGCTAAATTGTATGTTTCAAAATTAAGTGACACAAACTAAATTAAATAATAATATTAGATTTTGCACATAAAATTATATGACTAAAAATACAAACATTAATACAATTTGTGAAAAAATACAAATTAAGCTAAATATTTAAAATTGTTTGTGCTTGTCATGCTGATGGTTTCAGACATTAAAAAGTACAGATGATGTTCCTTGTATTGTAGAACATATGAGCCTGTAGAGTATAGTACTTACACGGTCTCACTGAAATAGGCTAATTGTTGAATCATTCTAAAGTCAATATAAAATAGACTATAAAAAGCATCACTGTATGCAATTTGTGTCATGCGACTACTGAAGAATTGTTATTTCCTCCGTATTTAAAGTGTCCTGTGTGCCATTTGACATGGTGGAAATGAAAAAGGTCAATATTCCTATTGATTGATTACCATGGCTAGTTTACTGCCTGATGGGAAATAAAAGAGAAATGGTGAGACGCACACATAGCGGGTCTATTGATAAACTGGCAAGAGCAGTAAAATCAACAACCCGATCAACTACAGCAGGCAGAGAGTGAGAGCTGTGCCCGGCCTTCAGCCACCTTCAAACAACCCCACGTTAACATTAGCATACACTATATGCAGAAGAGATGACAGGGAGTAATTTTTTATTCAGCCTATTTTCCTAATAACATACAATATTTTGAGGTCCAAATGGGATTTTCAAATCATTTATCAAAGAAAATAAGACATCTTTGATAGAGCACCTATCAGAGCATCAGAGATGTGAAAATGGTTGGGTAGAGTTCATTGCCACCCCGTCTCGTAATTTAATCCTACTAATGAATGCTCAGCACAACACTTATCCAAGATTTCAATACAAACGGGAGCACATGTGACGTGAGTGAACACAGGAAGGGGGTGGCCATAGACTGGGGTGAAGGCTCAAGAGCCACAAACACATGCCAGCATACCTGTGCTTTCACATGGGCATGACTTTCAGCTGCATGCTTTCCAATGTTCATTTTTAGATAGGCTGTTTATGAAAATATCTTGTCGATTTAGTCAATATTTCATAATGTAAGATTAATTGATTTCAGTTAAAACCTAAAAGGGCATTTAGTCAACCAAAATATATATTAAAAAATGAAAAATTACACCAAACATTCAAAATATTTTCTTATTTAAACTTGTATCAGATTCAGCATTCAACATAATTATGCATTTACATCATTTTGTGCACATGGCTCCAAGGCTACTCCCACCAGTCTGCTATGCTTGACCAGAGTCAAATACCACCTTGCTTTGGTAGGAAATACTTTGCAAACTTTTAGTCATGGTGTAGACGTATTACTCACAGGTGCAAGAATTCAAAGAGTAAACGTTAAGCGGGAGTGAGTTATTTTTGGTTTCCAGTGAAAGATCCTTGTTGGCAAAGTTGTAGGCAGTTACAGATAACGACTGTAAATAATTGTAAATATGGAGAGAACACCGTGACAGAAAATCTGAAAAAACCGTTGTGTTTGTAGTCAACAGGATGATAACGAACACAGAGTTTTAGGCCAAACAGACGGAAAAACTGAAAGACTCTGCCGTTCTGTCAGTTCCGTTTTGTTAATAAACCTGTTTTCAACCTCGTTCAATCTGACTTTTGGTGACAAATAAATCGGAATTTCTCTAAGTAACATAGAGAATGATTAAACATTGTTAATTTACATATACTGCCAACATTGTAACAATACAAAGTGGGTTGAAAATTGGTAAAGCTAAGATAAAAGTGATGATTATTTTTTCCGTTTTTTAATCTATTGTCAGTGTAGTAAACCCTGCAAGGTTAAGATGCAGCAGTAAAAAAAAAAAAAAAGCATTTCCTTATACAGGTTTTATGATTGTTGTTCCATTAATCCATATAACATTATGACAAATACATTTGTCAGTGCTGCAACTTCAGACTTTATTTTTCACTCAATGTAATGTAAATGTTTCATAGTTTGTGTCTGTTTATGAACTTATCCTTTAAATGTAATATTCATTCATTTTAGTCAATATCACTTTGCATGCAATTTGATGCAGGGGCTAAATGGCAAGCACACTTTCAGCATAAGAGTAATTTTGAAAATCTAGTAAATCTAGTCTAAAACAGGTGTAGCTGAAAGTACAGTTTGAGAAGAAATCCTTTAAGCAAACATCAAACTAAGTGCAAATCAACTACCCAAAGAAGTGCTGAACATTACCTCGAACAAGAAAATGAAGCAAAAAGAAAATCAAATAGAAACAGAAAAACAGAACTTCTCATATAATGATTGTAAGTTATATTGTAAATACTATTTTAATTTAAGTTATTCTTTTCAAACTTTTATTTTGAGGAAGAGCAATTATAATAAAGTCACTGTTCAGTTGTCATGTTTTTGCAATCCTTTGCAAGGCAATTGGTTCTTGAAAGAGATTTAGATATCTTAATTAAATTGAGAGAACACAATTTCACTGTTTAAAATCTCATTTGCTTATTGGATAAAAACATGCAACATGTTTATTTCTGACACAGGCTTTGTTTAGTTGTTATAGTCCTAATCTGTCATTTAGCAGGGAATTTATCAGCAAACAATAAAAGCCTGTCGGAAATTGATTGAAAGCCGTTGATCCCAGATTGCCACCATCCAACTTATTCAATGAAACCTGCAAGGGAAATGGGATTTTAATTTACGATTTAATGAAAATGAATGTCCATGCTTATTTCAGGATTTCAAAAGACACAGCGGAGATCATTTATGCTACATAACATGCATGAAGCGACTGGAAGGATTATAACAATATTGCCAGTGTTGCAAGTGAACAAAATACACCACAAAGATGATAACAAGACTATGTAAAAGAGGAGATGAGGCCCCTCGGGGAGAGTGATTGATAATTGGGTTTTCACAAGCCTGCGTTGCGCGGTTGATCACTGTCATCTTGATGAGGTTTGTTTGTGTGTGTGTGTGTGTGTGCGGTTAAAGAGTACAGTCGGGGTGAAGTTCAGCCTGGGGAGATGAAGCAATTGCCGTTTGTTCTGGTCTTGTCCAAGTTTCCGCACAGCTCCCTCTACAAACACACCAACAACAGAAGAACTTAAATGCTTATTCTCCTACCAGGAGAAAGAGACTGAGAGGAGAACAAAAGGGAGGAGGGGAATGAGACCGAAGTAGTACAAAGGATCCTGTGGGCTGAAATGAGGTGAAATCAAAAAGACAGAAGCTCACTCAAAAGAAGTGAGGAAAATAACAGCCCACACAATTAATATGTCTAAGCCGTTCTGTGGAAACAAACTTCACTCCCAAATGCCGGATTAATACACATGCATTTTCAGAATATACCGATGAACCTGTCATTCAGAAAATGCTAAAAGGTGCAGAAAAATGTTCTTGGAAAATACATCATCTAACTTACATAAAATCCCCTTAAACCTTTTGTTTTCTTAACCAGATCTCCTCCTCTCATTTCCCAGCATGAAAAATGTGTTCTACTTAAAACAACATCTACTCACCAAGGAAAGAAATGCTCTTGTGTAAGTTTTGGAGTGATGATGACACATTTGAATGACAGTAGGCATCATCCAGCTGTCAGACAGAGGAAATGTACCCTTCCCTGGTGAAAAAAAACATGCTAAGTATACTTGCAGCCAGACTAATTTGGTATACTTCAAGTGTGTTAATGATTAGTTAACTTGAAGTGTGCTATTTTGAAACAACAAATTTTGTACTAAGTATATTTTAGTTGTAATTAAATTGTAGTAAAGCATAACTTTAAGTCTATTTAGTGTACTTTTGTGTACTAAATTGGAACAACTTCAAGTATACTATATACTCTAAATGCCTGTGTAGGGACTAATTACATGCTTGATTAGTGCTATTAAAGTGTACTTTATTTGTGTTACAGGTACATTACAAATTCATTACGAGTGTCTTACAAAAACATACAAGCAGGTGAAAAAAAGTTCACTAAAATACATTTTTTTTAAGTGCACTTAGTACACTTCCATAATGTACTTATTTAAAGTGCTCTATTTTCACACACTTATTTTGTACTTAATATATTAAAAGATTATCTTTAGTACTGCTTAAGATAAACTTAAGATCATCTACCATACAATTCTGAAGAATGTGACCGGGAAAAGGGTTACTTCACTGAGTTTACACAGAAGGGACTTAGAATAGGTCACACAGGATTGAATGCTACTTTACAAATAGTAGGTAATGGTACTGGTTTATGCATAGAATGCCGAGACAAAGATGATGTAAACCATGTACTTTTTGTATGTGAGAATTATAATGATAGTAGAAGAAATTGGCTGGAAATGGAAGGAGGGTACTCAATACATAATATACTTGAAGAACAGGGTATGAAAAGGGAGAGACTTGACCCTTTTTTTATTTTCCTTAATTATACTGGCATAATGAAAAGTATAATAAAAATAATAATAATTTTTTAAAGCAACACCAAGGAACTTTTTTTCTCAGCGGTCACCCTACAGGTTGGAAGCGGAATTGTCCATTACCGCTGTCATAAATAATTTAGCCTACCGCAGCCTACTGTCACACGCGCACGCTCGCTGTTTATCCAGCACCGGCTTTGGAATCAACAATAGCAGACATGCCAACCTGCAAGAAGTCATTTCAGGGAGGTATATCTTGGTGACTGGATTGTTGACGGGGGGTGGCGGGTTGGTTGACTAGCTTTCGTGAGGCACACTCGCGAGGTCTCTCAAGCTCTACCTCTGCCGTGCTCGCGCTATGTTATGCGCGCAGTATGTTCTGTCTCGCATGCGCGCTCTAGATTCCGGCAGATTTGAACTAATTTGCGGGCATCAGGGAGCAGTGGTGGAATGTAACGAAGTAAAAATACTTCGTTACTTTACTTAAGTACATTTTTCACGTATCTGTACTTTACTTAAGTAGAATCAATAGTGCATACTTTTTACTTTTACTTCGTTACATTTTGCAGCAATTATTATACTTTCTACTCCAGTACATTTCTACTATATTCTGTTACATTTTCGTTACATTTTCTGAACAGTTTTTCCTGCCAAAACGTCATCCTGACCGTCCGTTCGTCGCACGTTTGTCTCACCTCTCACCAGTGAAGTTTGGTTGCCATAGATATATGAACCCGGTCACACTAAATGCGTCTCTATAGCGCAGTGTTTATCGTGCAATTTATACGCGAAAAAAATTTTTTTACGTGCATATGGTACGCACGGGTAGGTTTAGTAGTGGTGTGGGGTGCGTGTGTATTATACGTTTGGTTAGGATTAGTATGGCAAGGCAAGAGGTTCAGAATTACGCCATATATTAATCGCGCTTACAGCCAAACGCCGTCAAATACTAGTATTTATAGTAAGGATATAGTAAGCTTGATGTGTGTATTGCCTAATTGCAAGCTTGTTCAGGAATGGTGACAAAAACTTAAAAAATAAATCCATCATTATTGAACATCATTATAGGAGTAGGCTATTAGGTTGAATGAGTTAGAATTAACTGTTTTATTAATCATTAGAATATACATTAAGAGAAAAAAAAATGTTATGCAAGTACTTTTACTTTTAATACTTAAAGTACATTTAAAATCAGGTACTTTTTACTTTTTACTTAAGTAGGATTGTCATTGTGGTACTTCTACTTTTACTAAAGTAAATATGTCTCTGGTTATTTGTACTTTTACTTAAGTACTGAGACTCAGTACTTCCTCCACCACTGTCAGGGAGACGCTATAGACTTGGGATGTCTGCAATGGCCATAGACAATTTGAGGAAGTGGTGGGGGAAGTGACGTATGCCGTAAAGCAGTCGAGTTTTGTAGTTCTTTTTGTGCTCGGGTTACTACCCGAAACCCGAAGTTACATAGTGCGAGTAAAAGCGATACAGACCACGTCAGGCTATGGCAGAAGTGTCATTTATCCTATTGTAAGTCGATGTACCATCACAAGGGTCTTGGAAATATATTATGAAGGTTGAAAAGTTCCATAGTGTTGCTTTAACTAATTCAAGCCCATTACACACTCCTGTACAGTTGATGGCGGTATAATACAAAAGTAGTAATCTGCCAAAAAACAAGAAGAAGAAGTCTTTGTCTGATCTATGTTGTGTATAGTGTGTGTTGCTGCCTGTTCTGCTATCATTTATCATTAAACCTTTGTGTTGGAAATATATGCTTGTCTCCGTCTGCCTTCCTGCAACCTCACATGGCAGTATGGTTGCCAAAAATGGGCTGTATCTTGATTCATAGTAATTGTACTGTAATGTTTTTGTGCAGCAATTTACAGCATACAGAACAGTACTGTATAACTACAAAACTTGTATTTTACTTTTGTAATTTGATCTATTTGTACTGTATTTTACTATACTGTAATATCTAAGTTGATACATTGCTTCTAAATAATACAAATTATAATAATTACTAATAATGATAATATTATATATTATAATATAATAATAGTTAGTATATGTACATAAATCTATAGTTAGTAATATTATAATACTATTCTTCAGAATAACATTTCAAATCAAAAGGCAATCCAAACAGATTTATCTACGTTGGCCGGGAGAGCTCAATGCGCTGCAACTGAAGAAAACACATGCAAATAGAAAAAAACATCCTCAAATTAAGAAAACATCTTAATCTGTTTTCAACACATGTGCGCTCCAAATACTCACGACAACACAACCAAATACAGAAACGCGCTGTAAATAGCACAGACCACAACGGAAATGTTTCCAGGGAACCCCAATAGGTGACAAACCGGGGTGGGACATGACTATAGCTTTTCAGTGCGTAAAGTCATTTAATTCCAATTAAAGTTTTATCTGACTCCATTTTATCATGACCTCGCATTGAGGTTAGAACACCAATGGATATTGGCCATTTATAGAATAATTTATCTAGGCACTTGATTATTCTAATTAACTCTTTACTCTAATTACACAGATTCCTATGTTGCTTAGAGTCTCGTGCCGGGTATGCACATCTCGCGGTCACAAATTTGTCAGTCTTGAACATTCGACAGATATAATTGACTAATATTGCTTGCTCATTTCTAAAAGTACTTTATTTAGTCCCCTTAGATGTGTAAACAGCCTGGATGCCAGCCGAGCTTAGCCCCAACCACAACATTTGAGGATGGGAAGTTCGGTCTGGACTTGATCCGTTGTGAAGCAAGTATGCCCGAACCAAAGCTGTTCGGACCAATCAAATTGTCAGGGCGGGCTTTATAAGACGATGGACAGATGATTAACAGTAACATAATCATACACGTCACCAAAGAGCGCTTGGGTTAAATTCGTTTACAACAAAGAATGGCTGCCGCTGGAGAATTTAGATGTGTAGATTCAGCCACCGCGTCTGTTATAGAAGATGTACACAGCGCATTCATTTTAAAAGAGGAACAGATTACAGCGATCAAGGCATTTGTCGATCGGAAAAATGTTTTTGTCGTCCTACGGGATTCGGCAAAAGTTTAATTCAACAGCTGGTTCCGATGGTCGCTAAGAAGATGGGGCCCAATGAAAACCCTGTGGTCATTGTTGTTTCTCCTTTGGTTGCACTCATGGAGGACCAAGTGAAAGAAACAACCGTAATATGCATCATTACGTCATATTCATATTAGTTCATATTACATGAGATGCATCTCGGCATGTACGACGAGGTGGACATAAACAGCGGTCGTTGCCATCTCCTTTTCGGAAGCCCGGAATTTTGTCCGTTGCTCTGATTGGTTGTAGGTATATCCAATTGAGTGCAGAGGCATTTTCTTTCCTGGTTCGCTTGAAACACGCCCCATAATCACAGCCTAATGGAGCAGTATTAGACTCACATTCTAACTAGAATCTCAGTAGGGCTGCATTTATACTGCAGGTCTTGATGCCCAGATCCGATTTTCTGACTATATCCGATTTTTTTGACGACCCGCTTACATCATCTTTTAAAAGTGACCCGTATCCGATTTTTGCATTTACACTATACACTGCTGGAAAAACCAAATGTAGACGTTCTGACCCGGAAAAGGAAGTAAAACATGCAGCACGAAATGCAATGGATGCAGATGCGAATACAATTATCCAGTGTTTTTCTTTCCACAATATTTTGAAAAGTCATAAAAAAAGTCAGCAAAACATTGGTCTCGTACGGCGGAGAAAAAAGAGGAGAGCCCTTGTTGGCACTGTAGCCACGAGCGCTTAAAACCGCGCCTCCCCATATCTTGTGAAATGTCTTCAAACTCGGATTTATTTCTGTAACAACCCTGCATTTTTGCCTGCACTGTCTCTTCGCCCCAAACACTCAAAAGACATGAAACCTCCGCATTGCTCCACTGTGTATCCTTCGTCCTGCATCGCGCCTATAAGTCATGTGATCTCAGTTGGTGGTGTCCACCTGAGTTGACGTAACTTTTTTAATGACATACGACTCACATTTACTGGGGAATATCCGATTTGTCTGCTTACACGGCACACGCAAATGCACAGATCCGATTCATATCCGATTTATTACCACATATGAGTGAGGCCTGAATCCGATCTGAGAAAATCGGAATCTATGCCTTTTTTTCCTGCTTACACGTTCAGCGGTCATATACGATCTGTGCCACATGAGAGGAAAAAATCGGATTTGGTTCACTTGAACCATGCAGTGTAAATGGGGCCTATGATGACGTCAGGCTAGTGTAAACACTTTATTAGAATAAGATTATATAGGTCACAGCCATCACCATAGAAATAAGTAGATCAACATTACGTTCTCTAATGATAACTTTATATAATCATGTCATGGTTTTCCATGTAGCCTACACTTAGGTATAATAATATTACAATAATCAGAGGTTGAGGCTCACCATATTCCAACAACAGTTTGTTGTTCTAAACTGAAATTCCATTATTAGCCTCTAGAGTCTAAGTACACTTAACTAATGCCAAGTTGTAAGACGGAGCTCTAAAACCTCATTTGGCATTCCCTAGTGCTCCACCTAAGCTGTTAGTGGTAACACTTTTGAATATTGTTCCTTCGTTAATGAATAACTACACAATAACCAATGAGTAACACAATATTAAAGCAACACTATGGAACTTTTCAACCTTCATAATATATTTCCAAGACCCTTGTGATGGTACATCGACTTACAATAGGATAAATGACACTTCTGCCATAGCCTGACGTGGTCTGTATCGCTTTTACTCGCACTATGTAACTTCGGGTTTCGGGTAGTAACCCGAGCACAAAAAGAACTACAAAACTCGACTGCTTTACGGCATACGTTACTTCCCCCACCACTTCCTCAAATTGTCTATGGCCATTGCAGACATCCCAAGTCTGTATCGTCTCCCTGATGCCCGCAAATTAGTTCAAATCTGCCGGAATCTAGAGCGCGCATGCGAGACAGAACATACTGCGCGCATAACATACATACATACAACATGAGAGACCTTGCGAGTGTGCCTCACGAAAGCTAGTCAATCAACCCGCCACCCCCCATCAACAATCCAGTCACCATACCTCCCTGAAATGACTTCTTGCAGGTTGGGATGTCTGCCATTGTTGATTCCAAAGCCGGTGCTGAATAAACAGCGAGCGTGCGCGTGTGACAGTAGGCTGCGGTAGGCTAAATTATTTACGACAGCGGTAATGGACAATTCCGCTTCCAACCTGTAGGGCGACCGCTGAGGAAATGTTCCTTGGTGTTGCTTTAACAATCTAGTGACTATTATTAACTAACAAGAAACTCTGATTAATGAACTAGTAAGTAATAGCGCACAGATGAAAGTGGTAGTTCACTTTTTTTTCTTTTTTTTTTTTTTTCCCATCTCCACCCCCCCTCTTCGGAGGACAACTTTATTTATTTTATTTTATTAAACTGTAATATCTGAATGAGTTTGAAATCAGAATGAGTTTGAGTCTTGAAGTGGTATTTTAGTGAGTTGCACCAAACGTTCGGAACCAAGACGGGAAAAAGACCCGTACCTTGACTGCTCTGGCTTAGAAATGACCTAGAATCGGGATTGCCTAAACATAGGCTGGTAACAGGCTTGTGCTAACTGTAGACCACGTAAATAGTCAACCGACTGATAACGGGATTGTGCTGACTGCAGACTGCTGGGCCGAAGCACAGACTGGTAGCTGACTTATGCTGACTGCAGACTGCTAGACTGGTCCACAGGGTGGTTACGGACTTGTATTAGTTGCAGATTGATAGGCCGGGACACAGACTGGTAACGGGTTTATGTTGACTGCAGACCGCTGGGCTGGTCCACAGACTGGTTACGGGAATGTGCTGACTGCAGACTGCTGGGCTGGGACACAGACTGAAAACTGGTTTATGCTGACTGCAGGCCACTAGGCTGGCCCACAGACTAGTAACAGGCTTATACTAAATGCCAACCACTGAGGTCTGATCCACAAACTGTGATCTGGCTTAAACTGGTTGTTAAATGCCAAACTGGTCCCCAGATTGTAAGCTGGCTTGGGCTATTTGTTGGGTGCTAGACTGGACCACAGATTATGAGCTGACTTGAGCTGGTTGTTGGATACTAGACTGGTCTACCAATTGTGAGCTAGCATGGGCTGGTTGTTAAATGCCAGACTGGTCCACAGACCGTGAACTAACTTGGGCTGGTTGTTGGATGCCAGACTAGTCCACAGCTTGTGAACTAACTTGGGCTGGTTGTTGAATGCCAGACTGGTCCACAGATCGTGAGCTGACTTGGGCTGGTTGTTAGATGCCAGACTGGTCCACAGATTGTGAGCTCGCTTGGGTTGGTTATTGAATGCCAGACTGGTCCACAGATCGTAAGCTGACTTGGGCTGGTTGTTAGATGCCAGACTGGTCCACAGATTGTGAGCTCGCTTGGGTTGGTTGTTGGATGCCGGATTAGTCCACAGATTGTAAGCTGACTTGGGCTAGTTGTTGGATGCCAAACTAGTCCACAGATTGTGAGCTGGCTTAGGCTGGTTGTTGGATGCCAGACAGATCCACATACTGTAAACTGGCTTAAGCTGGTTGTTGAATGCCAGACTGGTCCACAGGTTGCAAGCTGGCTTGGGCTGGTTGTTGGGTGTAGACGTGCCGGTATTCGGTAATGCGATAAATCGCGGTAATGAATATGCACGATATTGTTATCGCGGCCACTTCAAAATACCGTGAAAAATAATAAATTTGAATTTAGACTTTTTAGAACACGCATTAGCTAATTTTCTATCAACCGCTTAAACACTGCGTATATGCTCCGCAAAACACGTGCGCACTCTGATGTAAACAATCCCCACATGTATAAGCACTGTGTGGAAGCGGCGCAGAGCGCACTCTAGTCTAATGTAAACAATCATCACATGGAGTAGAAGCATGGCGGAAGGAGGAACGCTGCCGACGATTTACCCCCCGCAGGGCTGCCAACTCTCACGCATTCAGCTTGAGACTCAAGCGCCTTTCAGACAGGACGCAGAATACTCGCGGAGAGTTTTGTTGCTGCGTCGACCAAAGCACGCCGGGGTCAAAGTTAAAAATAGTTCAACTTTTTATTTGCAAAATAGCAAATCGCGTTCTGTCTGAAAGCCGCTTTACGGAATTGACACTTTTCACACGCTCTCACGCAGAGAAAAATCGCGGAGCAAAGAGGACACTGACACCGACAGACTAGACAGAGCAGGTTACTTTTGATATGAAAAAAAAAAAGGTTCTGTCCATTGTGACAGATCGCTGCGCCTCAGTTCAAGTAAACCGATCATCTGTTACTTTTTATTTAAAGATACAGTACAACTTACCTTAAGGTTTATGCCTCATACAAAATGTCGATCAATCAGTGTTTTTCACGGAAAGAGGTCAATAAAACTGCAGGAGAACAGTTATGTCACAGAACGTTACATTTACCTCAGGAAAGCCATTTAATGACCAGCACTTTAGTTGACTAGAAAAAATTGTCATTTTGCTAAATATGTGCATTTTATTACATATTAATTATATGTTTACTTGTCATTACATAATTGTTATTATAATGAAAACCGCATTATATTTAATTTCTCTCTGTTTACAGCATTATGTGAGATATATTTTTTTCTTGAGAAAAATTAACATGCAGACTGTAGCCTACCTAATATTTATCCAAATGAGTCAATATTGAATTAAGATTAAAATCCAATACAATAATTTATTTGAATACAAACAGTAACCTACCAGTCATTATACCATGTAAACATTGTAACACGTTGTCACTAAACTTAATAAAATTCTGTTTAGTTACTATGTTTTGAAAATCACAATTACACATTGTGATGCAAGTTGTTTTTTTAGATACCCACAATCCATATGTTTCTCTTGAGCAATTAAAATATCGTGATAATACCGTATACCGTGATAAAAGCTCATTCAATTAATCGCAGCACGAAAATTTGATACCGGCACATGCCTAGTTGGGTGCCAGACTGGTCCGCAAGCTGTGAGCTGACTTTGGCTGGCTGTTGGATGTCAGGCTGGTCCACAGATTGTAAGCTGATTTGGGCTGGTTGTTGGATGCCAGACTGGTCCACAGACTGTGAGCTGACTTGGGCTGGTTATTGGATACCAGACTGGTCTACAGGTTATGAGCTGACTTAGGCTGGTTGTTGGATGCCAGACTAGTCCACAGACTATGAGCTGGCTTGAAATGGTTGTCTGATGCTCGACTGGTCCACAGGCTATAAGCTGATTTGGGCTGGTTATTAGATGCCAGACTGGTATACCGATTGTGAGCTGTCATAGGCTGGTTGTTGAATGCCAGACTGGTCCACAGACAGTGAGCTGACTTAGGTTGGTTGTTGAATGCCAGACTGGTCCACAGATTGTACGCCGACTTGGGCTGGTTGTTGGATGTCGGATTGGTCCACAGATTATGAGCTAACTTATGCTAGTTGTTGGCTGCCAGACTAATCCACAGATTGTGAGCTGGCTTAGCCTGGTTGTTGGATGCCTGACTGGTCCACAGACTGTGAGCTGATTTTGGCCGGTTGTTGAATGCCAGACAGGTCCACAGGTTGTGTGCCGATTTGGGCTAATAGTTGTAGGATGCCAGGCTGGTCCACAATTTGTAAGCTGATTTGAGCTAATTTTTGGATGCCAGACTGGTCCACAGACTGTGAACTGACTTGGGCTGGTTGTTGGATGCCAGACTGGTCTACAGATGATTTTTGGATGCCAGACTGGCCCACAGATTGTGAGCTGGCTTAGGCTGGATGTTGAATGTCGGACTGGTCCACAGACTGTGAGCTAGCTTAGGCTAGTTGTTGAATGCCAAATTGGTCCACAGACTGTGAGCTGGCTTGGGCTGGTTGTTGGATACCAGACTGGCCCACAGATTATGAGCTGGCTTAGGCTGGTTGTTGGATGCCAGACTGGTCCACAGATTGTGAACCGGCTTATGTGGGTTGTTAAATGCCAGACTGTAAGCTGGCTTAGGCTAGTTGTTGGATGCCAGACTTTTCCACAAACTGTGGGCTGGCAAGAGGATAGTTTTCTTTGCCACAAATAATGTGGTGATGGTCATGTGTGCTTTGCAGACTGGCAACTAGATTGGGCTGACTGCATGCCGCTAAGCTGGGACACAGACTGGTAACAGGATTATGCTGACTGCAGGCGGCTAGGCTGGGACCCAGACTGAGAGCTAGCTTGTCTTGAGTGTAGGCCACTGGACTGGTCCACAGCCTGGTAACGGACTTCGGCTAACTGCAGACTGCTGGGCAGAGGCACAGAGTGGTAGTTCACTATTAACTAATCAATAACTACTATTTTTTAATACTTCCCACAAGTTCCCAGAGAACTACTGAACAAGTTTATTAACAATCTAGTAACTACTATTAACTAAAAAGAAACACTGATTAACGAATTAATAAGTAATAGCGCACAGATAAAAGTGGTACTTCACTATTAACTAATCAATAACTACGTCATGATTTGTGCAACCAAACACAAAAGTCATTTCAAGCGTTTCAGATTTTTGGTGAACTTTTAAATAGTATATTTTTAGAAATTTTCTTTAGAAGTATGTAGTAACACTTCAATCATTACTAGTTAGTTCCCATGATCTTCACTTTAGAATACAGATCCAAATCATTAGTAATTCCCATAGAGATATGTAGTAACACTTGAGTCATTACGAGTTAGTTCCCATGATCTTCACTTTAGAATACAGATCCAAATAATTAGTAATTCCCATAGAGGTATGTAGTAACACTTGAGTCATTACGAGTTAGTTCCCGTGATCTTCACTTTAGAATACGGATCCAAATAATTAGTAATTCCCATAGACGTGTAATAACACTTGAGTCATTAGTTTGTTATTATGATTCTTACAGTAGTTAATTAAAAGCCAATAAAGTGTAGAATCTTCTAATCACTCACAAGATATGCATACACACACACACACACATACACACCAACACATGCACACACACACACACACACACACACACACACACACATACACACACATATATGAGACATAAATAAAAACATATTTTTTTGGTAGGTAGGTTAAATAATAAAATGACTGTATATGGTGTTTGGGTGGCTGATGACTCAATATGTTCCAGTACTCACCATAACTCTTGTGATTCAATGCCAGTCCAGAGGTATCGCGGAAAATTGGCCACAGGACAAGTAAGGTCCCGAAAACTGCATTTAAAAATAAATTTCTTTAAAATTATTCAGTTGATAAATAGACAGCATAGGCCAATATTAACAGCTTTCCCAAATCATAAGTCTGCTATGCTATTACATATTGATAATGTAATCAACCTTGTGTATTATTTTACAGTAGCAGTTAAAATGTTAATGTAGTGCTAGTCATTTGTCCTGCATTGGTTATTGATTAGTTTTGTGTAACCTGGGTGAAGTTGAGCATTTGAATGTAGTTTAAGTAGAGTACTTACCATTTATGTTATGTTTGATGTAATTTATGAATCTCAATGTTGACTGTTTCTTTAAAATTCAGTTTTGTTATTTTGTTTGGTTGAAATGTACTTGCTGGACAATGTTGTTTTCACAAGCAAGTTTGATTTCTTTTGTTATTGGATAGATGATTTGCAAAGCCCACCTCCTAGAGAGCTATTTGTGACGGTGATTGGCGGTTGTGAGGAAAATAGACGAGAGAAATGACAGGCTGAGTGAGGAGGTGAGAGGAAAAAAAAACAAATCGGATTTATTTTTCTAGATTGTCGTTTGTTTTGTTTTACTTACTAACCGTTAGTAAGTGATTTGTGACTAATTTAACTTACTGTTTAGGAGTATGGTGTGAAAGACCAATGTTTTGTTGAGTTTGATATAACGTGACTTCAAAACGAAGACAGCATCTTTCAGTTTTGTATGGAAGTAAAATAATGTCAAATGTTTTTGAAACAAAAAGCATGTTGAATTGCACCAATTGAAAAAAAAAATATGCATTGCGTTAACCATGCTTGTATTTTAATCCATTGTATTTTTAAGGCTTGCATTTTTATGGGCTGAAATTCAACATGATTGAATATTTAAGCTGTGAATATTTCAATTAAAAACATTTCAAACACATTTTCAATATTAAAAATTCAATAATCCATATTCACCTTTCATATTTCACTTCCAAAATTTTCAAACTGTTTAAAAATACAACCTATAATATTCAACAGGCAGACGTTTCGGGAACCTATTCGGAACGTTCCGGGAACGTTCCCATAAAGTTCCCAGAACGTTCCCCTAACCTTAAGGGAACGTTCCATTATGTTAAGAAAACTTTCCTGGATAACCAATAGGGAACGTTTCTATAAGGTTCCCAGAAAGTTCTCTCAAGGTTCCCAGAAAGTTCTCTCAAGGTTCCCAGAACGTTCTCCTAACCTCTACATTCTGATGTCTGTACATAAATAATAAGTCAACAAGCCACTTTTTCTACATAGTTTATTGTTCACAAAACATAAGAATATTATGAACCATTAATTAAATATTAAAAAATAAATATAACTTGCATTTAAAGAAACAATCGCAATCTCTGAAATGAAATGAGATGAGATATAAACATATTTTAAACAACAAACAACATCAAACAAAATTTACATCAATAGGTATGAAAATGTGTATGGTGAACATGAAACTGTGAAAATGTGTACGCTGAACATGAAACCGTGAACAACTTCACCAACGTCTTCACTTCAACATCAGCTGCAAATCAAAAACAAAGGAAAAAAAAAAGACATGAGTCAGATGAGATGCAGGTGTGTGTGTAATCAGCGCAGTGCAGGTGTATGGTGTAAAGTGTAATCAGTCCAGGGAGGTGCATGAAGGGAAATGTAGTCCGTGATCACCGAGGGATTGCGTGGCTAAACGTGACAAAAGTCACATTGCTGACAAGCCTTAAGATGTGAATTTATTACTAAAATTAATTTGCCCTGCGATAATTCAATTGCACATTACCGCATAAGTGACGCACAGTGAAGATAATAAACTAGGGTATTAGTTTGACAAACTGATTGCACAAATATGTTCTATGAGAAGCAATCATCACATACAGTACAAAGAAAAAACATTTGTTTGTGTTTTTTTGGGGTGGGGGTGTGGGGGGGATGCAATAATAAATTGCTGTGTGTGCAATAATGAAGTTTTGCTGATGCCTTGTAGACTGATGTTATGATATTCACTGCACAAATACTTTTTACACTCATCTAGTAAATATACTTTCCAAGTTCCAATAAAACGTCATAAATGACACGAGAAAAATGTATTTTGCATGAGGTACATTGAATCATTGAAAATCAAAACAAAACTGACACGATTGCTTACCATTTTAAATGCCTGTGTGGAGCAATTTTTCGGACCATTGAAATGAGGTCTTCAATCTCACTGGCCTTTAGAGACTTGCACAACTTCTGCACTGCATTGCCCCTATATGTAGGAATATTATGTAAACATCGTAGCTATTTGAAAATTATATTATTTCACAATATTATTGTTTTAAATGCTGTCTTGGTGAACATAAGAAACTTCTTTCAAAACATTCAAATTTGTACCAAGACAATTAGTGTAGTAGAGATCAAAATTAGAGAACGATTAAGAAACACTTGATTATTTTCAGAAATATTGGGTAACGCTTTAGATTACAGCCCGGAAAGTACTGTGTAATTAAGAGGAATTTACAGTGTAACTTTCTGTAATTATTGTGTACCTATAAAGTACTTACTTGTAAGTATAAGGGAACAATATGTAAAGTTTGGGGAATAAAGGGGTAACAACCAGGAGAAATAAAAAAAATATTTATACTGTAAGTATTATAGAACTAAGGGGGTAGTTATTCTACTATTATGATACAGCAATCTTACATTTGGGTACAATTTAGCGAGAACATACACTGCGTACCTTTTTGTAATAATTGTGTACCATGGCAATACATACTGTATAGGCTTTTTAAAAATGACAGGGTACACATCTATGCATTTATTATATATATATATACACTCACCTAAAGGATTATTAGGAACACCATACTAATACTGTGTTTGACCCCCTTTCGCCTTCAGAACTGCCTTAATTCTACGTGGCATTGATTCAACAAGGTGCTGAAAGCATTCTTTAGAAATGTTGGCCCATATTGATAGGATAGCATCTTGCAGTTGATGGAGATTTGTGGGATGCACATCCAGAGCACGAAGCTCCCGTTCCACCACATCCCAAAGATGCTCTATTGGGTTGAGATCTGGTGACTGTGGGGGCCATTTTAGTACAGTGAACTCATTGTCATGTTCAAGAAACCAATTTGAAATGATTCAAGCTTTGTGACATGGTGCATTTTGCTGCTGGAAGTAGCCATCAGAGGATGGGTACATAGTGGCCATAAAGGGATGGACATGGTCAGAAACAATGCTCAGGTAGGCTGTGGCGTTTAAACGATGCCCAATTGGCACTAAGGGGCCTAAAGTGTGCCAAGAAAACATCCCCCACACCATTACACCACCAGCCTGCACAGTAGTAACAAGGCATGATGGATCCATGTTCTCATTCTGTTTACGCCAAATTCTGACTCTACCATCTGAATGTCTCAACAGAAATCGAGACTCATCAGACCAGGCAACAGTCTTCAACTTCAACTGTCCAATTTTGGTGAGCTCTTGCCAATTTTAGCCTCCTTTTCCTATTTGTAGTGGAGATGAGTGGTACCCGGTGGGGTCTTCTGCTGTTGTAGCCCATCCGCCTCAAGGTTGTGTGTGTTGTGGCTTCACAAATGCTTTGCTGCATACCTCGGTTGTAACGAGTGTTTTTTTTCAGTCAAAGTTGCTCTTCTATCAGCTTGAATCAGTCGGCCCATTCTCCTCTGACCTCTAGCATCAACAAGGCATTTTCTCCCACAGGACTGCCGCATACTGGATGTTTTTTCCTTTTCACACCATTCTTTGTAAAGCCTAAAAATGGTTGTTCGTGAAAATCCCAGTAACTGAGCAGATTGTGAAATACTCAGACCGGCCCGTCTGGCACCAACAACCATGCCACGCTCAAAATTGCTTAAATCACCTTTCTTTCCCATTCTGACATTCAGTTTGGAGTTCAGGAGATTGTCTTGACCAGGACCACACCCCTAAATGCATTGAAGCAACTGCCATGTGATTGGTTGATTAGATAATTGCATTAATGAGAAATTGAACAGGTGTTCCTAATAATCCGTTAGGTGAGTGTGTATATATATATATATATATATATATATATATTTTTTTTTTTTTTTTTTTTTTTTTTTTATTACTATTATAGCAAAAGTGCAGATGTTTAAGTTTGGGCTAACATGTTTCAAGGCAAGAAAAGCTAAGACTATTGCAATTTTTTTTTAAATATACTGGGAAATAAATCCGGTTTCATGTGGTTACAGGGTAAGTGGTGCTTGTATAATAAATAAAGGTTTCCGAGTCAGTGATATAAGATTGTGTGTATGCATTTTTTTTTGTACTTACCCTGTAACTACATGGAACAAGAGAGTAACAAGCACCACTTTAATTTACAGCCCGCAATGTCACACTTACCCTGTAACTACATGGAACAAGAGGGTAACAAGCACCACTACATGAAACAAGAGTATCTTTCACCAATATTTAAGCAAAAGTTGCAATAGTTTTCGTTTTCAGTGCACTTTTGTTAAAAAGATTACTTTATAAATGCTATGTACCCTGTAATTTTTAAAAAGCCTATACAGTAGGCTATGTACAGGTTCACCATTATTTCAAAAAGGCATGTTCTTGCTAAATTGCTCCCAAACGTAAGATTGTTATATCATAATAGTAGAATACGCAACCTTTAGTTCTATAATACTTACAGTATAAATAATTGTTTAATTCTCCTGGTTGTTACACCTTTATTCCCCAAACTTAAAATATTGTTCCCTTATGCTTATATTGTAAGTACGTTATAGGTACACTATAATTACCGAACGTTACACTGTAAAATCGCTTTAATTACTCAGTACTTTCCGGGCTGTAATCTAAAGCGTTACCAAATATTGTTAATCTTCATTGCTTGAAATTTTGAGGGATATTCGCTGTGGGTATACCATTGTTCTACTAGCATTTTTTACAAAATAACCAAGGTACTTCAACAAAAACCTTTATTTTGTGGAAAACACAGCGATCAAAATTAGAGAACAATAACCCTTGCAGCACGAGATGCTTGCAGGGAAGGAACCACATGTAGCAGAAGGAGGTTCTGATAAACATTTGCATTAGTGATGCTCCGATTGATCTGCCGCCGATCATGATCGGTCGATATTGGCTAAAAATAGCTTGATCGGCGAACCCCAAAAGCGCTGATCAAAAAAGCCGATCACGTGATGTACATTACTCGCGTGACTTTTTTCCACCTGCATGCGCGGCACACGGGGACACAGCAGCAGAGCGGAGCTTGCCAGTGGCAACATGAGTTCTCCTTCTCCCGTCTGGGATCAGAGGTCCTGGGTTCTAATCCGCACTCGTATAGGTTTTTTTTTCCTCATCAAAACCGATTATGTTTATCAGTTGTTGTATATCAGACAGGGACACGTTTGTGTATAGTTTTTGTAATTTCACCGGAACGAATAGAGAGTCTCCACAATGGATTGAAGCGCGCGTCCGAGTGAAGACTGCGCGAGCCACAAGAGAACACAGTATCCACGCGGCGTCGAGCACTTTGATCACTTGATAAAAAAAAAACACATTTCAGCGCTAGATCGCCTCTTATTTAACAAATGAACAAAATGAATGCCTCTGCTAGTTAACTGGAGATGTTTTATTTATTTGTATTGGTACATTCGTGCCGCGAGATATTTCCTCAACTACATCAGACTTTCATAAATGATAACAGAAAAAAACTTGCCATAGTTTTGTCCTTTTGTGGCAGTAGTCAGTTTTACTGTCAAAAACAAGTTTTTGCTGCCAATTATTAAATGTAGTCAGTGTATTAAGAGGCTACAATTTCCAAGTATGCCTAAGTGTAACTTCATCCCATCCCATTAAGCTGATCTAATGTGTGTTGGTCTGCCTGACCCCTCTTTGTTTGGAATAATTTTGTTACTCTGCCTTATTTGGGAAAGATGGCCTACAGTAGCCTTAAGTTATCTCATTTTCTAAATACAATTAAATAAACACTTGGTGGTTCTTCAAGATCTTGACTGTAGCCTATTTCTACTGTTTCACAGTTAAGTTTCATTTCTACAAATGGTGCAAACTCTGCTAGATTATAGATAAAAGATTCCCATTCCCCTGCCATTCTGTCATCGGCAATCAGCAGATCATGATTTTGGTAATCGGTGATCGGCCCCAAGAATGCTGATCGGAGCATCTCTAATTTGCATTCACCATGCCATGTAGACTAACCTTTGTGGAGGAGCATGTCATGTGGACAGTCTAGTTGGGCCTATTATACAGCTACATGGCATGGTGAATGCAAATGTTTATCAGAACCTCCTTCTGCTACATGTGGTTCCTTCCCTGCAAGCATCTCCCAATCAGCCCGCTATTTTCATGCAAGACAATGCCCCGTCACACTGCAAAATGGGTAAAGAAGTTCCTTGAAGCTCAGAAATTGAAATAATGAAATGGCCAGCACAGAGTCCTGATCTAAACCTGATAATCATTGGAAAATCCTTGGCGACAAAGTTATGGCTAAGAAACCCACTACAGTTAGCGAACTGTGGAAGAGACTGGAAGAAGAGTGGACCAAGATCACAGCAGAGCAGTGTGAGAATCTAGTGATGTCCTGTGGCCGCAGATGCAGTGTTGTTTTTGGCAGCCATTTTAGTTTTAGTCTTAGTCTTAGTCTTTTTGACGAAAATGCTTTTTAGTTTTAGTCACATTTTAGTAACTTATAAACTTAATAGTTTTAGTCAAGTTTTAGTCAAGTTTTAGTCAATTTTATAAAAAATAAAATAAAATAAAAAAAGTCTTTAAAAAATAGAGAAAATAAAAGTGTGGCTAGGTCAAAATTTGTATCAAGTTCAAAAATAGAAAAGAAATAATAGTGCCACTTTGCAATCTGTTAAAAAAAGAAAAGAATAGAAATCCATTTGGCAAGACAGGTCTATTTATCCCTGCATTAGTGGCTGCAATGAGACTGTTTTGCATTGCACAATTTCTCAAAAGTCATGCTCAATGTTCAGCTGAGATCTGTACTTTGTTTTCAGTGAAACTGAAACAGCTGAAAAGCCCATCTCACAGAGATATGATGTGGCAAAGGGAAGAAAAATGCACACAGCTCTCTGCCTTTACTTAAAAACGTGATTTTTTTTAAATAGATCAAATAGACATAACATACTGTGTTTGATATGGGATTAAAATGATGGGTAGTGTATGGGCAGTGTATAAGATATAAACTAATGATTAATTATTTTAATATTCCTTTGTTCCGATCAGAGCATGTGAGCGGAGAACGCATTTCTGAATATTCCTCCGCTCGCTCATTCGCTCAGGGTCGCGCGCTCAACACAGAATGGCTGCTGGTTCGAAAATATGTGGAATAAGGGCTGTCTCCGACTAATTTTTTTTTATCCTAGTCGACTAGTAGTTGTTCATTAAGCCATTAGTGCACAAATCGCCCCTTTATATTAATTTAATTACTTAAATAGGCTATACAGGATTACTCTGTTATAGCCGCAGTCAAGCGCACGCATAAAGCTTGCAAAGAACCGGCAAAAGTAATGATTATGAATGTGTAAAAAAATAGCAAGGAGACATTTAATTATTTATTAATAAACTGGTGTTTTCGGTGTCGCTGCAAAGAGGAAGTTGACGATGCGGACTCGCCATGAACGAATAAAGATATAAAGGCATAACACGGAAAATTTCCTCCCGTTTGAAGGAGACCTGTCACGCCAGTGGGGCGCGCCCCACACTTTGAGAACCGCTGGATTATACTGAAACTGAAAGTATGTCCATAAATCATCTCATCGTTTCCGACCACCAAGCCCGTTTATTGGCTTCGCCACCATCCTTCGAAGATGTGTGGTGAGTGACTAGCCGCAGCCGCAGGTGTGTTGTTGTTGTGTGGAATCTGGTGTGCGCGCGGCATGGGTGGTGGGCGTACTCAAAGCGGCAGCATTGCTCATACTTTTTTAGCTCAAAACAGACAGATTTCACGCAAAATAGGCAGAAAGGACATGCATTGCGGACTTATAGTCATTTTCGCTCCATCTCGTCTTGTCAACGAAAACTCGAAAACGTCTCGTCATGTTTTAGTCACCTTAGAGCCATTTTTAGCTAGTCATCGTCGCGTTATCATCATAAAAAAAAAGTGCGCCAACGAAATCATTTCGTTATCGTCATCGTTGACGAAAACAACATTGCGCAGATGTGCTCAGGTCATTCAAAGCAAGGGCCTCTACACTTCCTACTAAATTTTGACTGCTGGAAGCCTAACATTTTTTGTTGTAATGCTTGCTTTTGTGCTGCAAGGGTTATTGTTCTCTAATTTTGATCGCTGTGTTTTCCACAAAATAAAGGTTTTTGTTGAAGTACCTTGGTTATTTTGTAAAAAATGCTAGAAAAATGGTATACCCACAGCGAATATTCCTCAAAATTTCAAGCAATGAGGATTAACAATATTTCTGAAAATATTGTTTCTTAATTGTTCTCTAATTTTGATCTCTACTGTATGTTTGACATTAGTGTATGTTTGAAGTTTTACTTACTAGTCATATAGCTCATAGCATCTTAGAGATGATGATCACGACAAAAAACTGCTACGGTGCAGGGCATCAGCATGAAAGGATCTAGGAACACAACAAACCATTTGACACAGAGCCAACAATATTATTATACAATGCCAGGTTTATTAAAAGGAAAGAAGCTACAGCAGAGTGTAAATGCAGAAAATAGAAAGAATATAAGGAATATACAGAAAATAATTTCTTAATTAGGATAACAGAATTTGTTTTTAGGTTTGCTTATTCATTTAATATTGCTCATACAGTGTCACTTACGTTTGGATATGGAATGCCAAAGCTGACTTAATTAAAAATAAATAAATACATAAATAAATATACAAAGAAATGTAAAAAAGCAAAAATACATAAATAAATACATAAATAAATATACAAAGAAATGTAAAAAAGTACAAATAAATGAGTATTTATACTGTTATTTCCTTATTTATGTATAATTGTATTTTTTTCACACATTTTTTTATTTATTTATACATTTATTCAGTTATTTATTTCCACTTTTATTTATTTCCACATTCATTTATGTATATAGGTTTTTATGTCTACATTGATTTATTTTCACATTTATTTATTTCTACATTTATTTATTTCCACATTTATTTATTTCTACATTTCTTTTTCCGTATGCTAATGAGGGGGGCGTGTTTTACCTCAGACATCAGCAATCGAGCTCAGAGTGGCAGTGCTGAAGCTTTGAGGCCACAGTGACACCTTGTGGTGTGTGACCAAACGAAACGCAAGAGGTGTGCGGACAATATCACATTTTAAGTCATGTATATCACCCTAACTGTATGTAGGGTAGGTTATATAGGGTTAACACACATGGCACACATGAACAGAAACTGCACTTCAACAGGTCTGATAGCAGACACTTGGACATGGCAGTAGCCAATGACAGCAGTAGGAGTAAAAGCTGCAGGATTATGTACGAATATACAAATATGTACAAGTATCGTACGAATTTGACAACTTAATCTTGTGAATTATTAAGACTTTGAGACTGTTTGTACTGATTGGGCTATGGGTTTTGTAAGAAAAGGTTTAAGAAACAACAAATGCTTGATAAAATGTTTGATTTAGAGTTAAAACCAATACATACGTACCATTGCGAACATTTGCCTTTGCAGCGTTCCATCTCCTTGGTTAACTTCTCCTCCAACAATAATGGGTCGACTGAGTCCGAAAGGCCCTTTTGGTCTTTTCAGCTGAAAAAAGAGAAAATAAAAGATCATTATGTATAATATATAGGATTATTTAAAGGAAAAAGTACTGATTTAACTTACAAATATTGGATGTTACATTATTAAGCATTAAAAGCATGGTAAGTGTTGTGATTAATAGGCATTGTGACGGGTCTCCGGTTTTTCCCGCTGTTGTCGACCGGTGGGTGTGGCTGGGAGACTCATCAAGAGAATGATGTACACCTGTGTAGGATCATCAAGTGATGTACACCTATAAGCTTAGGCTTTGAGAATGTGGAGGGCCTTCGAGATCTAGAGCTGCAAGACTCTTGTGAGAGCTGTTGCTCCCGTACCTTTTTGTGTTGGGTTTGTTTTGTTTTCCTTTGCTATGATTTGATCTTAGTTCTGTCTGACATCTTAACACCGCTTGACAGAAATGGCAGTTGTGTTGTAATTGATTTCCT
This sequence comes from Tiaroga cobitis, assembly GCA_030578255.1. Taxonomy (NCBI): domain Eukaryota; kingdom Metazoa; phylum Chordata; class Actinopteri; order Cypriniformes; family Leuciscidae; genus Tiaroga; species Tiaroga cobitis. Next base: position 36,493,433 of record CM060595.1, on the reverse strand, counting down.
GTTATATATATTTTTCTATTTATGTTAATAAATACACGTTCAACCTGACCAACTTCACTATGTCCTCCACTTTCACGGCTTTGAGCCGGTCGTGACAGCATTTACAACAAATATCACTTTAAAACTACCAATACTGAGGTAAAAGCATGGTAAGTTTGTATTTACTGTCCTTTATTACATCCATCACAGTAAAACTAAGGTCATTGAGGTTTAAAGCATTGTAAGTTATGTGGTTACTGTCCATTTACCACACATCACAGTAAAACTAGGGTTACTGTGGTAAAAGCATGGTAAGTGTTGTAGTTACTGTGCATTTACAATAATAAGTATCACATTAAAACTACCAATAGTCTGGTAAAAGCATGGTAAGCTTTGTGGTTACAGTCATTTTACCACACATATCACAGTAAAACTAACGTTACTGTTGTAAAAGCATGGTACGTTTTGTGGTTACAGTCCTTTTACCACACATATCACAGTAAAACTAACGTTACTGTGGTAAAAGCATGGTATAAGTGTTGTTTTTACTGTGCTTCTACAAATACAACTTTGGAACTAATTGTACTACTTTAAACCTGATATAAATATGATTAATTGATTGACAGTCTAGGCCTATAGCACGTCACGTGACAGACAGTGTTTAATCACCCTGTTTTGAATTAGAAAGCAATGAAACGCAAAGCCTCCGTGGAGATGACAGATATAATGCAGTGACTGAACGTGAGCTAATCTGATTAATATCGACAAACAGAAAATACATTATATCAAACATTATTAGTGACAGCGTATTTACGACTACTTACCAACGGCAAACGTGGCCTGGTGCCAAATATCGCGATGTGTTCGGGACGAGACTTCTTCAGTGTGATTTCCTACTAATAAAATATAATTTAATAAAATAAACAGAATAGCAATCCAGCTTCCCTGGCAATAAGACCGAAATAATATTAAAAGAAATAAAACATGATAAAATCTCGTGAATAAATGTTGATTAAACATTTTCTCTGCTGCAGCCCGACAGGCAGAAAGAATCGTGCTGTGATCACGAAAGATGCGAAATACATTAGTTTAAAAAACGTGCTGATATCACGAAAATAACGAAATGAGCTTGTGCGTGTCAAGAATCATTAAATTACGTGACCATATCACGAACTGCAGTGAGACTGAATATTACGTGGTACCGTCACGGAACAGACCACTGACCAGAATATCATAGCGATTAAACGACGACAGAATAATGCAATATCAAGTTAAAATCACTTTTAAAATAAATATTTAAAGTGAAGTACTTTATAAAGTGGTCTAAACCCAGAATGAAGCGATACGTTTCCAAATGATAAAACGACGTCAATTGGGGAAGCACAGCGCAGGTCCGAACAGGGAATCCGTGTGTGGACCACGGATGCTGTCTGTCATTGACTTACATAGGCATCATTTCCGTGGGCCCATCACGTAATTTTCGGCGATTCCGTGAAACTGCCACGGGTTTTGAGTTAAGGGTCCGTGTTCATTTCACGGAATTCTGTGAGACCAGGTTGAGACGGCAGCTTAGCGCTGCGTTTCTGAAGCAACTCGTTATAAAGACAGTCATTTTAAAGCATAATGACTAACCAGATAGCGCTCTGAATCACCGTTAGGTTCAGAGTTCCTCTGGCTATGTGGGACACCCGGAGCCACGGACTATTTCACGAGAGCAGCCAAGAGAGCGAAACACTCGTTTGCCGAGCCCAACGGACAGCTTTGGGACTTACAGGTATTATCATTTTTATTTTATTTTTGCTCTTTAGAGTGAAGGGGCCAATTTTGAGTTTGCTTTAAAGGCCACAACGCACACAAGCAACGTTACAGGCCTGCAACGCGGGGGAAAGCATACACGTGAGACTGTGTGAAAGAGTGTGTGTGTGTGTGTGTGTGTGTGGGCCCACGATTATTTTATTATAACTTGGGTTCATCTTAGAGGAGTTAGAGGATCCTTTTGTCATTTGTTGATTTGAAGGGTTAATCTATGTAATTACAAACCAAACTAAATACAATTTGCCATTTGGATTATTCAAGTGATTTAATTTGTGACATTTCCTCAGTTACTTACTGAGGTGTTTTGAGACCCTAGGGAAATTGTAATTCTTCTTATTTGTATATTTGTATTTTCATTCTATATTCAAAGGACTTTTAATACAACTTGTAATTGTTTATTGTGAAAGAACAGATTAATTTCCTTACTTTGGGTTTGTATTTTAAACAGTGGTGGTGGTGTTGTTAAATACCCCTTTTGAGGGTTTTATTTCTGTGCTCCATATCAATAAGAGGCCAGAGTATGGTTAGTTGAGTTTAAAAGGAGTTCCCAAAATTAGTCGAGAGACACAAAATAAAAGAACCAGTGTGAACAGTCTAAATATCTCTGAAAAGAAGAACCTTCTGTCTGAGTAGGGTGTTACATACAATGGTGGCCCGTACAGGGAACTCAAATTTCCTCTTGTTGGTATCCTAACTAGTTTACCTCTTGCTGACTGTTTTGTAATTTAAGATGGATTTGTCTAGCTCTTGTGATTTTCAAGCAGAATTCACTAATTGGTGTGAAGAGGTTCTGATTGATAAAACTCATGCCATATTGTTGGTTGGAGTGTCAACAGAGGTGGAAGTGGCACATATTGAGGATGTCACACAATCTGTAAAAGCTTGGGGAAGAGTGCGAGTTAGAGCTACCAAGCAAGGTTCCAGCCCATTTAAACAACTGGTGTTGTGTGAGTGTCGTGAGACCATTAACCCTGAGCTTGTTCCCACTGAACTGTTGTCTGCTAAAGGGGAAGAACCCTGGAAAGTCGTTGTAGTCCAGAGAAGTGTACCTCTGGAGGTTTTGAAGAGAAGCTTGCCAGGTTTTTGGTAGGATCGGGAAAGTCATTAACTGATTTACAAGGTTTGGTGTCCCCTTCAGGTCCAAGTGCCAGTTCTCCAGAAGCTATCATACGTGCGTTGAGGGATCTGTTCGAGAAAACTGGTAAACCGCCCAGTGATAATGTCTATAGCAGATTACGCACTTTTTCTGGCACTGTGCCTACACCTCAAGGGGAAGAAACGTTGGAGGGCTGTGTCGATCAAGCCCGAATGATGATTGCTCAGTGTGAGTGCTCAGAAAGAGAGAAAAGACAAAGGGTAGTAGAGAGCCTAAAAGGGCCGGCACTCGAAATCATCAAGACAGTACGATTCTCTAATCCTGAAGCTAGTGTTTTAGAATACATAGAAGCACTAGAAACTACTTTTGGAACGTCGGAGTCAGGAGAGGATTTGTATTTTGCCTTTCGCCTTTTAAGACAATGCTCTGGGGAAGCCTTATAAGATTTTCTGCGCAGAGTGGAAAAAACACTAAACAAAGTTTTGCAGAAAGGTGGAGTGTCTCCACAAATGATGGATCGAGTTAGGGTTGAGCAACTAATTGACCAACCTTTTTGACACTTTTGAATGAGGTCAGAGGAGCTGAGGAAAATGAAGCTGCCAGGCAGAAAATAAAAGCCACTGTAAAGTCTGTTCAGGGTCATGACGAAGGGAAACTTAGCTTTTCTGTGGTGAAAGAGTTCAAAGCAGACATCAAGGATCTGAGAGCCAGGCTAGTACAAGGGTCGCCAAATGTGTCAGCTGCTTCTGTGATGCTGGAGTCTGGGCCTACTTCTTCGAAGACACATGTTGATACCCACCGTGATTTGGAGTTGCAATCTCTGAAAGAACAAATAAAGCAATTGCAGCAGAAGTTTAGTGTTATGAGTGTAACTCATAGGCAGTCGCCAGAGCAAGTTCAGAGACCACCCAGCACTTTGTCTATGCCACCCAAAGGCAGGTCTAGACAGATCCAGGAAGACTACTTCTGCTATCGATGTGGAGAAGATGGACAAATTGCAACTAGGTGCCAAGCCCCTGATAATCCCACAAAAGTGATCCAAAAGCTAGTCCGTTCACTAAGGAAGGCTAAAAGTGAAAGAAGTGAAACGCCAAATGACAGCAGTAAGGCAGGAAAACCTGATTGTTTTTTAAAAAAAAGCCAGATTGATGCCTTAGAAACAGCATGTCTCTCTAAAGGATTGGTGGGACCTACCTCTACAGTGTCCCTGAAGCTCAATGGACATCTTTGTAGAGCTCTTTTGGACAGTGGATCCCAAGTCACTATTGTGTTTGACTCTTGGTATTCTAAATACTTGCTTGATGTGCCAATTCGACCACTTCATGGACTATCTATATGGGGACTCAGTTCATCTAATTATCCTTACAAGGGATATATTGTAGTTGATGCTTCTTTCCCCACCTCCGGTACCAAAGTGGAGGAAACCATTTCCATTCTAGCATTGGTCTGTCCAGAGCCCCAAGGACCCCAGTCAGTCCCAGTGATAATTGGGACAAATGCCATTTTTTTCACAAGTGTAGCGTTTATACGCCCGTATAAATATAATTAATTATTATTCATAACGGGTTATGATCAATAATTAATAATTTGATTATTTTCAGAATTTACTGTAGCAGAATCAATAGTATGATCATTTTATCAGTTCATCCAATGAACGTAAAGCATAAACAGTTATTAATTCTAGGAAATATAATATCTTCCTGGCCAAGAAAGACTAATTCCCAGCTAACAGCTAAATTAAGAAATAATTCAAGAGTAAAAGCATAAGTAGCTTATAGATCGCAGTTCAAGACAATAAATTCGTAAGCACATAACACAAGTAATGCTTCTCCTTTCAAATACAAACAATACTTTATTGATTATCAGCCTATGCCTAACACATAAAACTAATATCTAACACACACGAACAATACCTTATTAATTATAAGACTAATGCATAAAACTAATATCTAACACACACACACGCACACACACACTTTCATACGAGTTGCAGAAAGAAAGAGAGTGAGGAAGAAATGAGTTTTAAGAGTGATATGGTGAAATCCCAAGTTTCTATACGCACTTATAAGACATGACCTGAACGAACCATCAATCATTAATTTAACCCTTCTATCGTTTCTTAGGCGGGTTATGCAATTTTATCAATATACACCAGTTCAGCTAAGAGTCTGGAGGCTACTTGCTTGTCCTTGCGTTGCTTTTGGGGATTCCTTTTTCGTTGTAAAGGGGGTTTTCCAGTCCGTTCGTTTGGCTGGTCTTCTCGTGTGCCTGGATAGATTTCGGACAGCCAGTCACGTGGTGTGTTGGCGCGGATGAATGAAAGTCTTTGAAGTTGGAAGCTGGTTTTGCAGTTGAAACGTTAAAACGAAACTTTGCAGCAAAACTTAACTTAGAACCGAGACTTTTAACGAGAAAATAAAGGAAAACTTAGGAAAGAAAGAAAATTGAGACGAGAGTAGATGATGATGGCTTGAATGAAGCTGTTGAACCCGTTCTTGTGATCTTAATTTGGGTTCTTTGTCTCTACGCGTCTACATGGTTACTTCGTCTGCTCCACCCGACTTGTTCTATTCTTCTAGCGCATTATTCTACAGCATTATTCTTCTGCATTATTTTTGTACAGTTCTGTTCGGGTCTAAGGTTTTAAACTCCAATGTTTTGTCCCGCCTCCTGGAGGAATTTGGAATTCGGACAATAAGATACTATATGGTTATTTGAGAAGGGGGTCTTTTGTCGCAGGGGTCAGGTGACCTCTTGTTAGGGCCTCTTGTTTCACCATTTCTGAACAGATCTGTTTTGCCAAATTATAAAACATTGACAACGTTCTTCCTTTAGTTAAACAATAAAAGGTCCTTCTGGTTGCAGATTCTCTGGAGCCTATGCCTCTGGGTCTGGTGATTTGATTCTGGAATGTGAAGACTCTTTGAGGGATTATGTATTAACAGTCACCTAAAAGCTTCAATTGTGTTTGGTTCATTCTCGTTGTCGCTACACAAGGTTGGCTGCGTTAACAGAAGAGACTGGTTCTTCCAACATTGCTCACAGCTTTAGGGTCAGTTCGCCTTACCAGGAGCTGTGTTGTCCGCAAAAACCTAAACCAAAAGAGAGTGCTGACTGTTCACAGGGAAGAGTCAAGTGGGTGGGACCCGGTTCTCTGACAGTACATTCAAAAGGGGAACTCCAAGCAATATGTCAAGTAGAGTGTGAGAAGCCCATACAAAATTATTTTTTTCTTGTGGAAACTTCTGCAGAGGATCAGTTGGCTTCAGGCCTGTTCATTCCTCCTGTGGTTTTACCCGTACAAGAGGAAAAGTTAACCCTCTGGGGTCGGCAATCACGCCGGCGTGATCTGCTCGCTTTTTTTCTTATCAGTGCAAAAGAGACTCAAAATACTTGGTTGATTTTGATATTACATATAAGTGTTATACATCATTAGATCCTGTTAAGTTTCTTTTTTTTTTTGTGGATACTCACAATAAAAACAGTGTTGTGCTTTTCACCAAATAAAGAAAAACAAACATGATGCGAGTTCTGCGTTCTCTCTGTCAGTGAAGTCCATTCTGAAACGCGTCCTAAGATTAACTGTAACTCCGCCATTACTTGTCACACAGGCACGAGAGATTTTTCTTTATGAAGCTTGAATTCTCTTCTTTTAAATGAAGTAATTTATATAAAAAAACAAATGTTCTCAGTTTATGCAATCCGTTTGAAACCAAGGAGAGGTCCAGTTTTTTCTTTCTCCCCTCATTATTTTTAATGAGTCGAGGCCGCCACACCCCCGGCGCAATTCACATGTAAATAGTTTAGGTGATCGCACGCACACGCCCCCGATCAATGCCATAAAAACACAGAGCTTTCATGAGATTCACTGATAGCTCATCGCGTTTTGAGGATGGTACGCTACTCCGGTGAAGAAGCCCTTCAGATGATTCTGGACAGCGAGGAAGAATTCACCTTTTCCTCAGAGGAAGATTGTAACTCGGACGAGGAACGGCTGCATTTTGAAGAGCGAATTGACCCCGGCGAGGATACAAGTTCAGAGTAAGTTGTTTAGTGTTATATACTTCTTTTTCTGATAATATAGAACTCATATGAATTTTCAGACTATATTTTGCATAGTTTTGGCTAGCTTTTGACATACTACGTGAAAGATTGCCTTACAATATCCCTAACAATCGTGTATGCTCAAGTGTAAACTTTCAATGTGATATCATTACTCTCTAAACATTTGTATATTAAACATATTTCACTTAGTTTTGATTAGCTTATGTGTAATGTAGCTTATTTGCAAATATCTGCTTAGGTGTAAATATAATGTGATTTAGTGCAAATATATTTCAGCCTCCTCCGGTAAAATATGTGATACCCTACTGTCTAAATACTAGACATTATATGTTTATATATAAATGTTCTTTTTTGGTTAGCCTATGACACTGCTTAACACTGCAGTGTTAATGTTTGAAATGCTCTAAATGTGTGCGGTCTATATGGCTCATCGCGGTGTATGGCCCATAAATAGATATTTCTCCGTCCTATGGCCCATCAACAGATATACATTGTGCGTCCATACCCATTAATTGCCCATCAGTTTACTTTGGATTATGTATGCTAACAGTTTTGTTGTTGTTGTTTTATAGAAATGTGTCTGCATCACGCACTCCTTCTCCAGCACCTCGCAGAGGGGAACGCAGGCGTCGTTCAGTTATCCGTGCGATCGAGAATCATACTGAGTAAGTGCACAGACGTAATATTTACATTTGTGATCAGTGTTGTGCTAGTTACTAAGAAATTACGGTAACACTTTATTTTACGACCCGCAAACAACTGGGTAAGTACACTGAAATTACGGTGTACGTTTCTGTAATTATAGTGTACTTCCGTGTAGGTATAAGGGAACAATATGTTAATTTGGGGGTAATAAGGGGGTAACAAGCAGATATACAACCTGCAAATAAATTCGCAAGTAGACTGAAATTACGATGTACGTTTCTGTAATTATAGTGTACTTCCGTGTAGGTATAAGGGAACAATATGTTAAGTTTGGGGTAATAAGGGGGTAACAAGCAGATATACAAGCAAATTATTTAATTAGTTAAAAAATAACAGGTACCTATTCTTTTAATATATACCAGGCAAAAATTGTACGTCTGTTGTTAATAAAATGTATCACATTTCTCGCAAAATAAGTTATTGTGCAATGTTACATGGTAATTTTGACATCTGTGGGTTGAAAATTAAACATACATACATACATATATATATATATATATATATATATATATATATATATATATATATATATATATATATATATATATATATATATATACTATGATAAAAATCAAATTTATTGGCTTTTCTTACTAGATTACATAATGTTAAATCAAAATAATTATTTTCTGTTATGATTTTAATTTAGACTGTACCATGTGGTAATTACCTTATCCCACTGAACGACACTTAAATGTCAGGGCAAATATTGTGTAATTAAAACTTTTTTTGTTGTTTTGTTTTCTTGATAACAGTACCGTTCTCTGAAATTACAGTGCAAATAGTGTTGTTTCGTATTGCTACATAGTAAGTGGTGCTTGTTACCCCCTTGTTCAGTGTAGTTACAGGGTAAGTGTAACTCCTGCGGGCTGTAAATTAAAGTGGTGCTTGTTACCCCCTTGTTCTGTGTAGTTACAGGGTAAATACAACATTAAACCATTATGCTGAAACAGACAAACCTAGCTTAACCATTAGCATTATCAACAATTTTCAAAATTAGTACTTGGAAAAAAACAAAACAAAAAAAAACAGTAGCACAATTAAACCAAAAATATTTATTCAAACAAGTTTAATAATAAACAGTCACAATGTTGGAATTACATCAACACTACAAACTGTAAACAGAACATAAATAATCTTAAATAAATAACGAAAATCACCAAAAGTTCAACAGAGAAAACACAATTGGTTTAAGCAAATAAAATAAAAAAATAAATCAATGGCGAAACTTATTTTTTATTGGTAGCAGCTTGTTTTGTTTTTTTTCATGTCCTCAATTTTATTACTAAGTTGGGGACAGGAGGCCACAAACTGCTTCAAGACCTTTGCATATGACTGCAGAGTTGTCCCTGGGGTGTATGCAGGTACAGAAAACTGTTCCCCGTCTGATGCTATTGCCACCTGTAATCACAAGTATAGGAATGTTTATATTTCTTTATTTTTTTATTATAAAAAAATATTATTATTATTATTATTATTACTTTTGTCATATTTTTGCAGTGCACCAAGACCAATGGGACTCCAACTGCTCAACTTCAGAGTCCCCTGTGGAATTTAAGAAAAGGAAGAAGAAAAGCAAGAGAAGCAAATAGGGGGTGGGGGATAATAAATTGTTACTTTGGTGTTTGAGTATACTGTAGAAAAGACAATTTTTTATTATGATGAAAAAGTGTTTTGAATTATTTATTTTTTTTTACAATAAAAGTCAGAAATTAAATGGGATCCTTTATTGTATATTCACTACACTTACCCTGTAACTACACAGAACAAGGGGGTAAGAAGCACCACTTTAAGTTACAGCCCGCAGGAGTTACACTTACCCTGTAACTACACTGAACAAGGGGGTAACAAGCACCACTTACTATGTAGCAATACGAAACAACACTATTTGCACTGTAATTACAGAGAACGGTACTGTTATCAAGAAAACAAAACAACAAAAAAAGTTTTAATTACACAATATTTGCCCTGACATTTAAGTGTCGTTCAGTGGGATAAGGTAAGTACTAATTACCACATGGTACAGTCAAAATTAAAAAAAATCATAACAGAAAATAATTATTTTGATTTAACATTATGTAATCTAGTAAGAAAAGCCATTAAATTAGATTTTTATCATAGTATATATATATATATATATATGTGTATGTATGTTTAATTTTAAACCCACAGATGTCAAAATTACCATGTAACATTGCAAAATAACAAATTTTGCAAGAAATGTGATACATTTTATTAACAACAGACGTACAATTTTTGCCTGGTATATATTAAAAGAATAGGTACCTGTTATTTTTTAACTAATTAAATAATTTGCTTGTATATCTGCTTGTTACCCCCTTATTACCCCAAACTTAACATATTGTTCCCTTATACCTACACGGAAGTACACTATAATTACAGAAACGTACATCGTAATTTCAGTCTACTTGCGAATTTATTTGCAGGTTGTATATCTGCTTGTTACCCCCTTATTACCCCCAAATTAACATATTGTTCCCTTATACCTACACGGAAGTACACTATAATTACAGAAACGTACACCGTAATTTCAGTGTACTTACCCAGTTGTTTGCGGGTCGTAAAATAAAGTGTTACCGAAATTACTTTTTTACTGCATGAATGAATATTTGAGCAATACAATTGTACCTTGATCATTCTTGTTAGTTCATAGTAGGCCTACATTATCTAAGGTAATAACAGATACAATAAAAAATTAAACTCAATTTAAAATGTATAAGTAAATATTGAAATAAAAAAACTAACAATGAATGATACTTCTACAACATTTATTAACCCTTTAGAACCTGAAGCTAAAATAGGTGTTTTTCACATATTTAGATTTGTGGACTGTAAAATTCTAAAACAAAATGCTATCTTCATGTGCAAGGTGTCATTTTTTTCAGAAACAGATTAGCTTTCAGCAAATTACAGTTATTGACCATTATTGTGTGTGGTGAGTTTGTAAATAGAATTTAAATAGACAGTTGGCCGCCGTGAATGTGTGCATTGCAAAGTACGTGGTAAAAGGAATTTAACACCATGGAAATGCCAGGCATGCAATGTTCACTTATGTCTTCAGTTGAACAGGAACTGTTTTCAAGAGTGGCATAACGATGTGTGACTGTGTGCTCTGCTGCTAACTTAATGATTATTTGTGATCATAAAGTATAAATAATCAGCTAGTATGATACTAGCTGATTATTTATTTTACTCACATTTGATTTGCTTAGAGCAAATTTAGAACATTTAGTTTCTCCACACAGAGGAATTACAATAAAACAGATTGAAAAACAAAACCTTTGAATCTCCTCTCATTCTTTGTTCAGGCTTCCTCTCCCTAATGGGCCCTTGTGGGAGTGTCTGTCACACCCCTGGTCTGAATCTCATTAATATTCATAGGCCATTACCACTCCCACGCATAAACCTCTTCTGACAAAAAAACTGTCATGCAAAGTATAATGTAAAGTTTTTGTTTTATGTGAACAATTAGGAGGGATGATTTTCACATCATTTTGAAGCCAGAACTCGAAGCGACAACATCCATTTGTCAAAAGTCTTGTGGACACATATTTAGCATTTGTTTTGTTGTCTTATTTCAACAACTTTCATTTTTTTCAATAACCACGCATAAACATTATTCTCTTAAAAATACAAACATGTACATACATGTTGCTTAGATATTATGGTAGCCCAGTTTGTGCTATATAGAGTGAATTTACACCTTTGCCATTAACATGTTTATAAATAACTGAAAAAAGCACAAATGTAAGGGCATGTCAGAACATCCCAATGGCCCCAAAAACACCTCAGACCCCAGAGGGTTAAGATGGTTATCAGGTAGTAGGCCTCACCCGGCCTCCCTGAAGGCGAATCCCCACCTACATTGGCTATCAGGTAGTAGGCCTCACCAGGCCTCCCTGGAGACAAGCCCCAAGGACAGACAACTGGACAGCTAGCCTGACTTACTATCGGGTAGCAGAAAAAGCTCCCAGATATTATGGCTGTCGGGTAGTAGGCCTCACCAGGCCTCCCTGAAGATGAGTTCCCACATGCTGTGATTATCAGGCAGTAGGCCCCACCAGGCCTCCTTGAAGGTGAGTTCCCACAGACTGTGGTTTTCAGGTAGTAGGCCTCACCAGGCCTTCCTAATGGTGAGTTCCCCACGTACTATCGTTATCAGGTAGTAGGCCTCACCAGGCCTCCTTGTGAGTGGTTCCCTAGCAGTGGTGGGTTCAGGAAGCTAGTGGCCTCTTGGTATCAGTTCAGCTGGTCTTAGCAGGCAGCTGCTGAAGGTGAGCTTGCGCCCTGGCTCGACTAAAGTGTTCATTCTCTGCTACTGGTTCCCTGCCGTAACCTCTTTCCTGCCTACAGCCTGGTTTTGCCTACCAGGCGGACCATGTGCTCCCCTCATTGAGGGTCACTATGAGCGCGCGGACTCCTGAGTCTGGTCAGACAGTCGTAGGCCTCTCGTGAGGCCTCCCAGTTAGATCAGTCCCTAGGGCTTCACAGGCCTCCTCAGTGTTTTGAAACATAAACACTGGGTAGATCCGTGGATCGAGTAGAGAAACTCCCCTCGCCGGCAAGGGTTGGGAAGCACTATGATGAGTCATACTCTCCGGGATATCCCGTCTCTGAGATCCGGCTGAGTGGTTCACTGCCAGCTTCGCAGTCCCTCGGGTTGGATGCCTTACCTAAGGCAAGTGTCCAGAGGCTCTGTCTTCGGACAGACAGGAATTGGCCAGACTAAGTGTCTATGTAACTGATGCCGGGTCAGGCCCTCCTGGTGGCATTTCGGGGTGAGTACGTTCCCCTGTATAGTGACTGGCTGGGGTTCCTTTGGGTTCCCTAGCCACATTCCCTAGAAGGGACCCCTTCTAATTGGAAGCTGTGGTTCCAGGCCCTGAGCAGGTCCAGGTAGGCCTTTCATTTAACTATGTATATGGAGGTTTTCGTGCAAGGCTTAGCTTGGGCTATGACCGTAGGGAATGCTGTCACTGACAGCCCAGTGTGACCTGAGGGTGAGTGGTTCTAGCGTTTCATTTGAATTTGCTGGTTCTGACACTTGTCACTGCCACCTGGCATGCACTCCCCTTAGCATGGTGGCGTTGGTATATCGTTCCCCAAAGCATCATCGACGCAGTGCAAGTTCCCTTTCGAAAGGGAACGTCTAGGTTACGACTGTAACCTCTGTTCCCTGAGAACAGGGAACAAGACACTGCATCTCCTCGCCATGCCTCGGGGCTTGCCTACCGAACAGTCCCTTCAGACGATAAGGTGATTTGTCATGTTTGCAAGCCGCCCTTTTATACTACCAGGTCGCACGTTAATCATTCACGCTAATGATTCACGGGCTGTCGCCGGTCAATGTGATTGCCGTGATTGTGATTTCAGACACCTGTCACGCCTGAGGCGTTCCCCAAAGCGTCATCGACGCAGTGTCTCGTTCCCTGTTCTCTGGGAACAGAGGTTACAGTCGTAATCTAGACATGTTCAGCCACGTGGGTTTATGACATCACGCACGTGGTGGAGTAATAACTTCTTTTGAAGGAATCATTTTGAAATCGAATTAATGCTTGATGTTTTGCTATAAATTTGCACATGTGCACTCTTCAAAAACAGTGCTTTAACCCTCAGGTGCTCTTCGGTCATTTCTGACCGAAAAATTCTGTTTTAATTTTTTTTAAATCACAGCTTCATCGGAATGTTACGAAACTTGGTGACTTTTATGGCATTGGGTATTGAACACACAACAAAATTGAGGTCATGATCCGAGCAGTCTAAGTGGTCGTAAAAAAAATAGTCACACTTGTGATCTTCGGTCAAAAACAACCGACCATAGGAAATGAATTGGAAATTGACAAAAACACAAAAAATTTAAGAATTTTTGTGTGTACAATCTACAAATCGGCCACGATGCAGAAAAAAAGTGCTCAGCATTGAAGGGGTGACACTCTAAAACATTAAGAGTGCAAAACAGACATACCCACCCACACACACACACACACACACACACACACAATTGTATACACAAAAACACCAATAAATTGTGATTTAAAGAAATCTGTTTTGAATATTTAAAAATCACAGCTTCATCAGAAAATTACGAAACTTGGTGACTTTTATGGCAATAGGTATGTGAACACACACAAAAATTTAGGCCATGATTCGAGCAGTTTAAGTGGTCATAAAAAAATGAGTCACACTTTTGCTCTTCTGTCAAACATGACCGACCATAGGAAATGAATAGGAAATTGACAAAAACACAAAAATTCTGAGAATTTTTGTGTACAATCTACAAATTGGCCACGATGCAGAAAAAAAGTGCTCAACAATGAAGGGGTGACACTCTAAAACACCAAGAGTGCAAAACAGACACACTCACCCACACACACACACAAACACACTTTTTATACACATACACACCAATGAATTGACTGACCATAGGAAATGAATGGGAAATTGACAAACACTAATTCTCTACAAATCGGCCACAATGCAGAAAAAAACATCAATAGTGAAAAACATAACATAATTAATAATAACAATCAATATATATATATTATATATAATATAATAATTATTAAAATTATTAAAATCATATTTAATATAATATTTAAAAAAAAAAAAAATTAATGTTATAATAATAATAATAATAATAATAATAATAATAATAATATAAATAATAATAAGCTGTGAAAAAGCATGACTGTTTATTTTTTTTTATTTTTTTATTTTTTTTTTTATTGTAATGTTATCTGTAACAAAATGCTTTCTCTGTATCCAGGTTTGACTGTAGTAATAATGCAAAAACGTGTACACTTCACATCAAATTTATTTAAAAAAAAAATGATAAACCGTGCCAAAAAATATTATTTGAGAATTTAAAAAAAATACATTCAAATCCACATCTTAAAAGGAAGTAATTTTGTCCAAAAACTATTCGAGAATTCACAAGCCTCTCCATAGAGAGCTATACAGGCATCTAGTGGTTACACTATGAAACGACATGTTTTATTTTAATTTCTCTCAACAGATGCCATTGCTAATGGCACGCTAATCTGACTTCAAAAATTGGATTTAAAAGGCCAGGTCTCTATATTAATCTGAAATACTGCAATAATTGAAGAAATATTTTTATAAATTAGGAAGAATTTTTTTTTTATTGTTTTCAATGGCAAAAATGGACCATAAATATTGCATAAATATTAATAAGTAACATCAAATTGTATCAAAATACTAAATTAAAAAGAAAAAATATTATTGAACAAAAATAAATTGCATTGCTTTTACTGGGATGGAGAAAGTTTCATTTTTAGGTGTCCAGTCACTTCTGACCGGGAAGATAACAAGTGTGACTCCGAAACGAAGAGCACCTGAGGGTTAAATCCCTGGATAAACTGAAATACATAAATGGTATGTATTCTAAATAAAATGTACAGATTGTACTGAATGTCAGCTTGCTTATTTTGCTCAAGATAAGGATTTATTAAGTCCACATGTCATGCAAACAAGAAACTATGCTTCTAACCACAGGTCGAGAGCTGTCATTCCAAAACACACAACTTTACGATGCTGTTTGCGAATGTTCGTTGGAATGATGGTTTCGGGAAACACCGACTTGTTGAACTATGCTAATAACGACAGAACTTGTGAACATGGTTGGCTAACAATGATTTTTGGGAAACGCACCCCAGAACAGAAATCAAAACAGAATGACATTGTAACAGTGGCATCATTATTTTATTCTTGAGAGATTAGAAGGTCTATTAGTAATAGTCGGTTTACTTTCACAATCTTTGTTGCATAGAAGGCCAACAGTGACTTTTAAAAAATGGGAAAAAGCACTTCTTGTGATTATCTCTGGAATTGAACCATATAGGGCCTTAAAAATATAGATCCCAAAATTAAAGTTTTTTAACAGCCAAATCATAAAAGGATATTAAGAGATCTTTAATACTTCTTGTATTTAATACTTTGTTTTGAATTACAATGCAAACTTCGGGCAAAAAAATAAACAAAACAAAAAAAAAACACAAGAAGTGCTTTTTCTCATTTTTAAACGGTCACCGTTGGCATAGTCGGGGACTTAGTTGACACAGAATGACACTAGGCATAGGTAATGATATCTCCATCAATAATGGTATAATATTTTGAATTACAGTAAAAAAAAAAATTAAATAAAAAAAAAAGAATAAAACATTCCTTTAAGCAGCATCATTCGAATTCTTGAATTTTATTATAATAATTGAAATTAAAACGTCACAATAGTGTGTAAAGCAATGTCTAATAACAGTCCATACACAAGTGACACAATCATAAGACTACAGCTTGAGTCAATGTAAAGGCTGACAAGATTAGTATATATACGATTAGATATATTACTCTTCTCCTCACACAATTGCACTGGTTGCCAGTTGCTGCTCGCATTAAATTCAAGGCACTGACGTTTGCCTACAGAACAACCACTGGCACTGCTCCCTCTTACATAAACTCATTACTTTAGACTTATGTGCCATCCAGAAACTTGCGCTCTGCTAGCGAATGTCGTCTTGTGGTACCATCTCAAAGAGGCACAAAATCTCTTTCTCGGACCTTTACCAAGACTGTTCCCTGTTGGTGGAATGATCTGCCTAACTCAACCAGAGCTTCTGAGTCAGTAGCCACTTTCAAGAAACTGCTGAAGACGTATCTTTTTCGGCAGCACTTGATTCAGTAGTACTAACACTTTCTCTTCTCTTTTATTCTATAAAAAAAAAACTGCACTAAAATTAAACTGAGATTATAGCACTTGCGTATTGTTGTCCTACTGTTAGTTTAACCGCTTCTATTGTTCTCATTTGTAAGTCGCTTTGGATAAAAGCGTCTGCTAAATGAATAAATGTAAATGTAAATGTAAATGTAAATATTATTATAGATCTGAAGAAATATCTTAGGATATATTTCATTGGTATGACATTTATCCAAAGTTCCCTCAACAGCAAAGTCCTCCAAGTGAAAAAACATGGGCCCAAGACCACAGTCATAAGGCACACTGACTGATCTAGCATGCTAATGTATTCAAGCTGAACATACTCTGTTACTAATCCTATTCTAGTACTCCCCCCCCCCCCCCCCCCCCCCCTCTCTCTCTCTCTCTCTCTCTCTCTCTCTCTCTCTCTCTCTCTCTGTCTCTCTACAATCAAACTCTCTTTTTTCCTCAAAGATGGCCAATTTTAGAGTTCATGAAGTCAACTTGAGTATTTAGTGTGACATGAGCTGTAAACGTTCAATGACAGTGAGCTGATATTTTGTGTTGATTTTTCGACAATGTCCTGTCCCTGCTAGTATGTAATGCACAGACAAGCAGAGCAATATAAACAGTGAAAAGTGTGACTGTAATCTTGAAATACCGCTGAGCCAATCTCATCTGAGGACCAGAAGAACTAACTGTTGTTAAAAGTAATATACAGTGATATCCAACAGTCTGAGACCACATTGAAAAATTCTAACTCGAATGCAAACCTCGAAATAAATGAAAGCTTTAGCGCAAGTTCTGCCGGGAAGACTCAATTGTTACGTCACTTATTATCTTCTCATCTATCCAATCGTGTTCTAATACTTGTAGTATAAAAGATCTGTACTTACACATGTCTGAGTTCGCAGATGTTGACGCTTTCATTCACCTCCATCCTCCCCACCACCACCAGGATGGTCCCTTCCCATGCCTCTCAGGGGGTCGGCAGCCTGCGCCCCTGCCTTCGTCTTCAGGCAGGAAATGCAGATTCCATACCCTCAGATTACGAGCTACGGACAAATCCACAGAAGTTCATATAATTATATTTGCTTGGTAGGCTGTTAATAAATGTATACTTGTTACGATATTTTGCCTCCCGAGTCTTTCTGGTAGAACTGATTTTTGTTTATTTTTTTTATTAAAAGTAAATGAACAAATATGCACATTTGTGACCTTGACCTGTACACGAGTACTCTCTCGTCACCTTCTTGCACTTGGGTCAGATGTCAGATTGTCAGATGGAAGGGTCAGATGTTCTCACTTCCACTGAAGCACAAGATGCTCTTCATATCATATGATTATGTTGGAAACATGATTTTATACAAACTTGTGCAGTTCATACATTGAATTAAAGCAAATACTTTAATCTTCAACTGCTACAGAAATCATGTTAATTTTTCTATTTAATTTTACACTCAAATTACTCTGCTGATAACATACAGGAATCTATAGATTAATAGGTAATACTTTACAATAAAGTTCATTAGTTAACATTAATTAACTACCTTAGTTAACATGAACTAGGAATTAACAATACCATTTCAGCATTTATTAAAGCTGCAGTCCGCAGTTTTTCCTGTTTGTCGCCATCTCTGTTCGAATACTGCAATTGCAGTTATTCACGGAATGATCAACTTTACGTGAGTTTTGCATCGACACGGCACAGCGCGGATGAATCCAATGTTTGAGGAGAGTGTGCGGCTGTCAGTCACCGCGCTGTTGTGGATACTGTCATTCAGAATCACAGATTATTCTTTTTGGAAGTATGACCAACATAATAATTTTCACTGGAAAATGTAATCTGAACAATAAGTAACATCCACTTTTGGATGAAGCATTGCAGTAAATCGCGCTGATTTGCAGTAAATCGCGCTGATTAAATCTAACAATCACTTATCATATCACGTAAAACCGTGCAAATTATACTCTATTCTCAAATTGTTAATGTTCACCATCAGTATCACAAATATCACAATCCGATATTTAGGTGTTCAAGCACGAAGTGCTGATTACGCCACCGTGTTCCTTGGCTCAAGACGGACAAGATGTATATCAGATTTCGATGATTGTGAAGAAAATGCAAAGTTTAATGGAGATCGGACCATAGGTGTTAAAAAGCTTTAAAACCATGTATTTCTTAAATTGCCTGTATTAAGCTGTATATGATCTTTTCCATCTACGATCATATAATGTTCATATCATAATGTTCAAAACCATCATAAATCATTCTAGAATGTGGTATATCATGGTAAATCATCCTATAACGTAGTAAATCATGTGCTCAATTGTGGTAAATCATGCTAGATTCATGGTAAATCATGGTGAATCATACTAGAACTTGATATATCATGGTAAACTATGGTAAATCATGCTAGATTCATGGTAAATCATACTAGAACATGGAAAATCATGAAAAATCACACTAAAATTTGGTATATCATGGTAAATCATCCTAAAATATGGTCTATTCCATCTATGATGTCAGTGGTTAAATGCTTGCTACATAAAACTTAATGTCTTTTGATGCTTTTGAGCGTAACTGCCTTAACTGCTTTAATTGCTTAAACACCGCTAAATGCTGCTTGCAGCTTTAATTATCCTTGTTTTTGCATGGGCCGGTTACAGTCTCTTTTTTTCTGTAGCCACTTTCTGCAAGTTTTTTTGCATTTTACAATGGGTGAATCTCCAGTTGTCACTGGTGATTGTAGTTTGAACCTTTCTGCATTCGCCATCAAATTGCTAAGTTTAATTATATCAAGTGCTGTGAGAAAAGGCTATAAATCTCCACATCCAACATGCCTCCAACACGCAATATAGCCTACTAGCCGAGACGACTTCTTTATGTGTACAGATGTGACGTAATGATGCAAAGACATGCTCGAATTTCCCATGGAAATCCACCAGTACCACTAGAATTAGAAAAATGATTACAAGCTTACCGTTTTGAATCGAGCTAAGGCAAGCAGATAGTTTTGAACACTGGCTGGTTATGTATTTGCTCAAAAATTTATGTTTGGTCATTTTTAACCCAAAAAAGCTACTTTTGCTTCATGTTTAATGAACCTCTGATTTTTTATTTAATATGTATATTTAGCCCTGTACCCTCATTTAACACATCACACACTGAACTCTATTCTGATGCCATCATGTGTTTTGGGTAAACATTTAATGAAGACCTAATTTGAACAGGATTTAATAAAATAATTTCTACTGTATCCTTGAAAGGATATGCATTACATAAGTGTGTTGACTTTAAAAGCTTACATTAATTTACTGTACAGTACAAGAACTAGAATAATTATACGTTTAAAAGGATGATATGTAAAGACATTATAATCGTGTATCTGTGTTTAATGGGTACCTCTAATGGTGATATGATATGACAAGTATTGACAAGTGGCTACAGGTTTAAATAGTGTCTGTGATTGATTTCATTCATTCAGGTCACTGCAGAATGAAGGTATAGTTTGTACTTTGACGCCACACGTTACATCACTTTATTTCTCAGTGTTCGAAAATATCTTCCCCAGGTTAAATTATGAAAAATCTTCAAACAACAAGAAATCAATCTGTCTGTAAAATAATAAACTCTACTTGAAAATTGGGTGATGTTTCAAGCATCATCTTGTCACAAAGAAAGGCAGCATATAAGCTCAAAAGAACAAGACTGATGATTCACTGTAGATGTTAGATTGTAAAAAGAAAGTTATTTAATGAATTAAAACTTGACTGGATATTAATCAGGACTCTACGATTACATGCATATTATGGTCTGAAATCAGAGGTGCTAAAACACCACTTATATATACATTTCTGTTAAGCTCTGCAGGCCGCACAATAGTAATCATATAGACTAATTTCTTGTGAAATACAAGAACAGTCCATTCTAATGAGAGAGTGTGTGAAAGGAAGAGATTACTCCAGATTTGTATTAGTTACATCTACTGTAAATCATGCAAACTATCAAGGATATACAATATAATATACAGTAATATACAATATAACATACAGTAAAGTTGGCACCACAAGGAAGCATAAACATTGTTGTCAGTCCCAAACACTGACTGCATGTGTGTGGCTATAGTAGGGATGCACCAATAGAAAAACACAACATTTATTTTGTGTGTGTGTGTCTGTTTGTTTTTTTTTGTTTGTTTTTTTATATATTATTATAATTATTATTATCATGCTATGGCCAATTACCAATAAATGTCAATAAATAAAAAAACAGACCATAGAAAACTGAAATCAGTACTTTTACATTTTTAGGCATCACAAAATTAATTTGTTTTGAGATTCACGAAAGTTTACATTTAAGCTAAACTTAAAGTGAGTATTAAATGATGACACAGGTTTTCAACATGTAAAAATAGAGGGGGGAAATAAATCTAATATCAGTTGGTATCCAATGTGTTGCCAATATATTGTGCATCCATAATACTTAGCACACTAAAACTGCTCATAACCATTCTATGCCATATTATGCCACTGAGACAGAGGACAGGACAGACGTCAAGAAAAAAAATACACTAATTATTATAAAAACTCAAAAACTGAGGCCTAATCCAAGTGTGTGAAGATGTAAAATTGGTCACTCTGTGTGATCACTTCTGAGAAGAAAATGAACTGTAATGAAAGCACAAGTGAGACAGATCGACAGAACCTCTTATAATAAGTGATGATACAGAACAGACAGAAGTCCACTATTATACTCTCTTCACAGAGCGGGAACAAAAGCACATGCATGACCAGCTGTCTGCCCTGTCATCTAATTGACCTGATTGATGGGCCAGTGGTATGGCAGTTGTCAGAGTTGTTTCATAAAGAGGAACCAAATCAAGCGTCAACCGCTTTTGTGCAACATTACAGGTGACCTGATGTCCGACAACGGGAGAGATGAGGCGTGATAAAGACTAATTATAATCACCTCAGCTACCACATTACAATCACTTCTATCAGCCACTTATTTGAGCCACATGTGGCTGTCGATCTGGCCTTGAACGAGACGATTCTCAAAGAGCAATTGATAAAAATTCACGTTTGAGCAGATGATCTCATTAGTATTCATAGGTATTCCTTCGTTAAGTGTGGTTCTAAAGCACACACCCTGCATTAGAATATAGACAATGAAACATACAATATCAAGGTACTGACAGCAACTAAAATGCAAGCCTCTTTACATTTACTGTAAATGACTTTATAGACATACAAATGTTTACAAATTCCTTTGAGGTTCATAGAATAAATAGGCCTACTGAATAAGTTGGTGTTGTATTAATAAATTAGATTATTAAATATGTTTAACAGCATTAGATGTAGGCCTACTTATTGCTGTCGGCATTAGATGTAGGCCTACATTACTACATTTAGCATTTTGTGTTTCATGCAGTTCTATGTGAATTTAAAGACTGACAGGAATCTGGGCCTATTTACACTTGGTCATTTTATGTGTTTCCTCTGATCGGTTAGCTATCCGATCGTGAAGAGACCAGGTGTAAATCCTCCCAGACGGATTTAAATTCGATCGCTCAAACCACTTCAGGCGGTGGTCTGAGATGCATCCCAGATGAAACTGGACAAGTGTTCTGGTTGTTGAAACCACATATGTAAATTTTACTCCTCCAAAAATGTTTCCCGCCGATGAGCAGCTGAGTATCTCTTCGCAAACTGAAAGTAAATCGCAGACGCTCGAAACACAATCATGTTAATTAAAAGTAGTAAGACTAAATGATCATCCCATTACAGATATACCGCTCTTTCTCCTATTCCAGTCTTTGATCTAGAAGTTAGCTGATGATAAATAAAATGCAGCTCTGTTGCTTTGGTTGACATGAACTAAATCTGCATATAGCGTTTGAATTGAAGATCGGATTTATATCCATTTTGCGGTAACACATTTATGTGGCCAAGTGTAAATGGAACCATTTTAACGAATCAGATATTCGATCAGTAAACATGCATGAAGTGACCAAGTGTACAAAAGCCCTGTGACACACATAAAGAGAGAGAGAGAGAGAGAGAGATCCGTAAATTCAGGATACACTCTAACATAGAGGGTGTTTCATTTAGACTTGTGAGACATTGCTTTGATGATAATTCAATTCAACCCAAGCAGAACATGAGGATTCATAAATCGTCACATCACGCACCTGCAGCGCTTTGTGAGTGAAAAATAAAAACAGAATAATTAATAAATATACTGTACGTGAAATATATTACACTTAAATACAGTTTATTATTTTAATTTGTTTCCGCTGTTATGATGAAACATAATCATTTGGCAATGTGCCGATTTGTGTCACGGAAGTCTCACTACAGTCCAGTGATGAAACAAGCGTGTTTTGGAAACGGGAAGCCTTAGGTGCCGCTTTACTCGCTGTCTCCTCGTGGAAAGGTGAAGTAGGCTCAGATGTAGATGGCACTTTTTCTCCTTCTCGCTCATCTTTCCATGATTTGTTGAAAAAGTGTGACTGTTGGGGTTTGCCCCACTGAAACTGGTGGATTATATTATTGGCCGCTGCAGAACTCTGGTCAGGGAGTCGGAGTCATCAGATCTAGTTTAGTCGTTTATTGCACAAGATTGACCATATACACATAATAGTGTATTTGAGGTAGTTTCTGAAATAAATAATATAACAGAAATAAATACTCACTGTCTAAGCATATTCAACAACTTAAGAGATTGCAAACCCAAATATAAACATATCTGTAAAGTGCACTGACACATGAAATATAAATGTAGGAATATATTAGTATGAGTCTACACTAACAAACTGCATAGTGCAATGAAACAGTCTCATTAATACAGGCAGTAATAATTCACAACCAGTGAAGGATATTGTCCCACGGAGAAATGCACTTAAAGGTAATAAACATGAACAATACGAACCGCGATGCTAGCGGGCTAATCCACTCGTTAAGCAGGATCAAATTACACGTAGAAAGATCGCTAAACATCAACTAGATCACAAACATGGTCTAACTTCGCGCAGTTGAGATACAGTGTGACAGTGTGTTATTAATATACATAAGGAAAACTTACTTTGTCACAAACTTTATCTTGCACATAAACACTGAACATGTGAATGTGTTCACGCGATATGATCGCTCAACTGGAGTAGCTTGGTGAATAGGCAATTACACTGAGTCCTTGCGTGCTGAGAACGCTGCACTACGTTATTTGCGTACAACGCAACTTAAAACGTCACACACGTAGCCAACTTAATTAAAGGGAGAGAATTTACAACCCCACAATTGAGCAGCAAATGGGTAATCAAGGAATTCTCTAACTGTCTTTGGTGTTACCTTCTAGAGCAGGCAACTGTATCAAGCGCGCAACTGGTCTAATGTAAGCTTTACCGTCAATGACAACTTCAACAGTTCGCACACATCCGTCACTGCCTGGCAATGTCTTCCGAACTCTGCCTACGGGCCACTGAGCTCTTGGGAGTAGCGGATCCACAATCAGTACAACGGAGTCGACCTCCAGGTTTTCTGAAGCTTTATGCCACTTCTGCCTAGTCTGAAGCGTAGGCAAGTAGTTTCTGGTGAACTGTAACCAGAATTGATCCGCCATGTTTTGACAGTGACGCCACCTCCGCCGCCCCATGTCTCCTGGAGCATATGCCACCTGAGGGAGAGATGCATCCCGCCGCCCCATAAGGAGAAGGTTAGGAGTAACTGGATCGATGTCGGCCACATCTGTTGAAGCATATCCCAGAGGTTTCAAATTGAGAATCCCCTCCACTTCCACTAGGATTGTGGACAGAACATTCTCTTCGACTGCTTGGTTCCCAACGGCTACCTGTAGAGCATTTTTTATAGAGCGGACCTCACGCTCCCATATTCCGCCAAAATGTGGAGCGTTGGGCGGGTTGAACTTGAAGTCAATTTGGTGGTCTGCAAGACGGATTTGGAGTTCTGACTCCATGCTAAAAAAGGCTTCCCGTAGCTCTCTTTCTGCCCCGCGGATGTTAGTGCCACAATCTGAACGGATCTCACGGGGTTGACCTCTTCTGGCTATGAGCCGGCGGAGTGCTAGAAGGAAGGCATCGACATCCATCGAATTAAGAAGCTCGATGTGAACTGCCCTTGTTGTGAGACATTTGAAGATCAGGCCCCAGCGTTTCTCATTCCTCCTTCCTATTTTGACCAGGTATGGGCCAAAGCAGTCAACACCCGTTGAATAAAAGGGTGGACAGAGTAGACGGAGGCGTTCTGGTGGCAAATCTGCCATTTGAGGTACCCTTGGTTGCGCACTCCAGCGCTGACAGGACTGACAATGAAGTTGATGGTGCTTGATAGCCTGGCGTCCTCTGAGAATCCAATACTGCCTCCGTATCTCAGCGTAGACCCTTTCAGCTCCCGGATGTAACAGACGCTCATCAAATTCTTGAATAAGGAGCTTTGTTACTGCGTGTCTTGGGTCCAGTACAATGGGGTGGATTTGTTCTGGGTCTGAGTCTGCAAGCCTTCTTAGACGGCCCCCAACTCGTATCATGTTGGTCAGGGGGTCCCACTCTGGAGCGAGGTTGACTAATCGACTGTGTACGGGAATCAATTTATGTGCCTGAAGGGCAGCTACCTCTTCCGGGAAACTCTGAGCTTGACATGCCCTCAGCAGGACAGCTTCTGCCTCTCTTTTACTCATCATCACACTGTTCGAGGCGGCCGCCCCTTGACAGGCTTGTAGAGTTGCCCCCACTAACTCTCGCCAGGTCTTGAATTGCGTAACATCAGGGAGGTTGGACTCTGCTTCAACTGCCATTACGGAGTAGCAGGTTAGGCCTTTCAATTCTGATACTACTTCTGACTGTGCATTTTCAGGTCTTTTAGGCCAGTGCTCTGAGCTTTGTTTCAAGAATGGAGGCCCTTGACTCCATCGACTGGGCTCCGCCAAACTTTGGAGGGTTTTACCTCTCGTTATGTCATCAGCTGGGTTATCCTGCGTATTAACATACCTCCATGAGCTGTGGTCTCTTAATTCTTGGATCTCTGTGACTCTTGTCCCAACAAACACCTTGTACCGGCAAGAGTCTGACTGAATCCACTCTAGCACAGTCATGGAGTCTGTCCACAGAATTGTCTGATTGATGGAGAGTGCCAGCTCATCCCTCACCAGTTTGGCCAGCTGAGCTCCAGCTAAGGCAGCGCAAAGCTCCAGGCGAGGTATAGACTGCTGTCTCTTAGGAGCAACCCGTGATCTGGTCATTATGAAGGAAACATGAATGTCACTGCTGGTTTGAACGGCCAAATATGTCACTGCCCCGTATGCTCTTTCAGGGGCATCACAGAACACATGAAGGGAACTGTGGTGTTCTGCTGCAGTTGTGGAGGCCGGTGTGTAACAGCGAGGAATGGAAACTGCAGTGAGTTGTTTAAGCTCGCTTCCCCAGTTGGTCCAGGCGGCCTGAAGGTTTGGTGGTAGATCTGGGTCATCCCAATCTCTCTTTTTAGCCCACAACTGTTGGATGATCACCTTTGCTCTGGTGGTAAATGGTAGTATGAACCCTAGTGGGTCATATTGGGACGCCAACACCTGGTAAGCAGCTCTCATCGTCAGTTCTGCATGCTCAATGACCCGATAATGGTAGCCAAGGGTATCAGCCGCACAATTCCCCCTGATGCCTAATGTGGGCTCCATATGATCAGCGCGGTTTTGCACTAACCACTGCTCTGCGGCTGATTACCGGGCTTCCGTCTGAAGATGAGCTACCACCACTGGATGACTGCTAGCCCACTGTCTGAGGTCGAACCCTCCTTCTGCTAACATGCTGCGTAACTGATCCACAGTTTCCTTGGCTGCTGGGACAGTAGGGAAGCTTGTCAGGCAGTTATCCACGTAGAAGCTTTGGTGGACTAGCTGTTGTAGCCCTGGATATTTGGCTTCGGAATTGCAAGTATGGTGTTGCAGAGCAAAGATGGCACAGCATGGACTGCTTGTTGTGCTGAATGGCAGAACCTGCCACTCGTATACATCTGGAGGGTTTTCACTCTGCAGATCTCTCCAAATGAAACGAAGAAAGGGCCTGTCTTTCGGCAATAGACGGACCTGATGGAACATGCCCTTGATATCTGATCTTACTGCTACAGGATGCTGTCTGAATCTCAGTAGTACTCCTAACAGCGTTGGTCCAAGTGTAGGACCTGGGAGGAGCTGATCGTTCAAGGACAGGCCATGGTATCTGAAAGAACAGTCGAACATCAGTCGTTGCTTATTGTTATTACTCACGAGATGATGTGGCAGGTACCATGCCTCTGTTCGTGTTGCTTCCCTTTGGTTGAGCTTGACTACGTAACCTGACTCAATGAGTTTGGCAATCTCTCCTGAATAGATTGAAGCCTTTTCAGGGTCCTTCTGAAGTCTCCTTTCAGTGCTCCTCAGATTTGCAAGGACAGATTGCATGGAGCCCTTAAGTTCTGGAGCACTGGGGTTCCACAGAAGAGGCGTGGCGTAACGCTGTACTCCCTTGACATTGACTCGCTGCGTTTGAGACTCAAGCAACTGCATAGCCTCTTTGTCTTGCCTAGACCGGACAACCAGTTTCTCGTTACGAAAGGGCAGCACATCCAGTTGCCATAACCTCTCCACATTTCTGAAGAGAAGATCGTCTGGGTGGTCAGTGGATATGAAGAAACATTGCTGCACTGGTTCTTGGCCTGTTGTACTCATTTCCGCCCCTTGAAGTGCCCAGCCGAGAGCTGTACGAACTGCCACGGGTCCCCCTTTGGTGCCTTGACGAATAGGCTCCTTAGGAGTAATAAGGTGAACTTGGTCTGAACCTATGAGCACCAATGGACGTACCTTGTGAAATGGCTGTAACGGAACTCCTCTTAGATGTGCATACCGTCTCTGAAGAGTCTGAACTGGGTATGACTGTTCCACCAGATCAATGCCAGAAGCCGTGAATGCTCCAAACACCTGATAGCGTTTCTCTGGGTTACCTCTTGGAGAGATATCAAAGGTGACTTTCGAGCCATTGAGGTGAGCAGTGTCTGGTCGGACTGTACGAAGTGCTAGAGTTTCAGATTCACCTTTAAGCTGGAGCTGCTGCACGGCAGTAGGTAGGATCATGGTGTGCTGTGCTCCGTCATCTAATATAGCATAAGTCTCTATTGGCTTTGATTTGTGGTGCAACAGCACAGGCACAACTTTCAGAAGGACTCTGGCTGATGCAAAGGATGGCAGGAGGTAGATGCGGCTCTCCGAGGCAGCTGATGATTTATCGGTTGCATGCCTTTGGGCCACGCCATGAAGCACTTGAAGGTGAATACCACCACAGTCACTGCAGGGTTTCTTCAGATTACATGTCTCAGGCGCATGGGAACGGGCACATTTCCAGCAGCGGGTCCCCTCTGATATCCACTTGCAAAGATCAGCCACTGTCTGTTCTTTAATGCTGCCGCATCGAGTGATGTAGTGGTCTTTGCTGCCACAGAAAAGGCAGTTGACTTTGAGGGGGTCTTCTTCCAAGACACTTTAGGATTGGGAAATGCTTTATCCTCAGTGGGTGCTGCACCATGATACAGGGCTGCACTTTGGCTTTTTGGTTTAGCTGCACTCTTCTCCTTTGAACCGCTGGGATCCCTTTCATACTGGTAGCGTTGCACTAACCTACTAGACAATCTCTGTTGCTGAGCTTTGACGTGGAGCCACCCTGCGAAGTCTTGTAGGTTGTACGGGTTAATACTGGGGGAGTTGAGCTTCCCTTGTAGCTGGAGAAACTCTATGAAACCATCTTGCAAGTACTTTGGCAGTTTACTAACCAAACGATCCACATGCGAGCAGCAGTTCAACTCCATCCCTCTGGGTCCCTCCAACAATAACAGCATCCTCACTAAGAGGTAGACACGGAGAGCGAAACTCTGGAAACTGCGAGCATCGTTTGGTTTCACCTCTGGTGCTGTGAGGATTGCTGCTATTTCGCTCTGCGCTAGCTGATGGGGTTGGCCATATTGTAACTGAAGAGCTTGCATAGCTGCAGAGTACGGGTATAGATGATGGCGGCAGGACTGGCCAATCATTTGTGCCTCAGGCAGTTTAAGGTGTTCCAGCAAGATATGGTACTTTTATTTCTCATCTAGGTCTGCATGAGGTTCAAGAAGATTGTCCAATGCCAACTTCAGGTTAGCGAATTCCCTTTCGTTGTCATTTACAAAATCAGGAATCTTTGGCTGGGGGGCAGCATGCAAAGGGCGGTGAGGCACCAAGTATTCTGATCGTTTCAGTGGCTGGCTCAATGGATATAGAGAAGTGCCTGCAAGAGCAGGAATGTTCATGGCAGGAACTGAAGCACTGTGCAGGGTTTGAGGCACTGACACTACTGGAGGCATTGTAGTATGTGAGGAACTGAAAAACTGGATGCAGTTGGAGCCGCGACACGTTGTCGTGGAGAAGGTGCCACTGTTGTATAATTGTAAGGCACTCTGGGATGATGGTAGGTTGGCGTGGGAGCTACTAGCTGTGGCTGCACCTGAGGCTGAAAGGCAGATCCACCATCGTCATAAGGGCAAAACTGTGTATTAAGCAGTAGTGGCAAAGTGTCTGCTCTTGTAGCATGTTGGTGTTGGCGCACGGCGTCAGGTAATGTACCAGACGAAATTGGTGAGTACAAAGGGAGTGAAGTGACTGGCTGTATTGGTACAAAACCATGGTTGAAGTGCTCTGCCTCTGCAGCAGGTGTGCTTACATTTATTTGTGTGGCACTCACATGTCCTTGTCCTTTGGTATGTAACTCAATGTCAGGTGACTGTGATGAATAGGAGGAATTACTTAATAAAGGGGTCGGATGAGGTGAGTTTTCTGGAGGTGATCTCGTAAGTGGTGTGACAGGCTTTACACTTTGCACCTTTTCATCCCCTTCTTCCCTCAGGAATGATGTGATATCTTTCATCAGCTCCTGACGCCGATGCTGTCGTTTTTCATACTGCTTGAGTTTGCTCTGAAGCGCAGCCATATCAGCAGCCTCATCTCTTTCCTTCTCAGAGATAGACTTCATTAATTCCCACAGTGAACTCATACTTAATAAGTCTGTGGTGCTTGTGGCTGGATGCTCACCCTGGCTGGAGGCTGGTTGTGATTGACTAATTATGCCCACTGCGGCTGCTGCTCTTCTCTGCTCCGCTGACACCTCTGCTGTAGGTGGGGAGGAAAGAGCAGGTCGGTGATGGCTGTAGTCAAGGAGATACTCCTCCAGATGCTTGGGTGTGCGACGATGCCGTGAGGGTCTGTCTAACGTCTCAGCATGAGGGAGAGAGGTTGATCGCTCTTCCGATGACATCACTGCAGTAGTCAATAGCTCCGGCTCGAAGGACCATTTGTTGGGGTTTGCCCCACTGAAACTGGTGGATTATATTATTGACCGCTGCAGAACTCTGGTCAGGGAGTCGGAGTCATCAGATCTAGTTTAGTCGTTTATTGCACAAGATTGACCATATACACATAATAGTGTATTTGAGGTAGTTTCTGAAATAAATAATATAACAGAAATAAATACTCACTGTCTAAGCATATTCAACTTAAGAGATTGCAAACCCAAATATAAACACATCTGTAAAGTGCACTGACACATGAAATATAAATGTAGGAATATATTAGTATGAGTCTACACTAACAAACTGCATAGTGCAATGAAACAGTCTCATTAATACAGGCAGTAATAATTCACAACCAGTGAAGGATATTGTCCCACGGAGAAATGCACTTAAAGGTAATAACTAAACATGAACAATACGAGCCGCGATGCTAGCGGGCTAATCCACTAGTTAAGCAGGATCAAATTACACTTAGAATGATCGCTAAACATCAACTACATCACAAACATGGTCTAACTTCGCGCAGTTGAGATACAGTGTGACAGTGTGTTATTACAACGCATTCTCATCCTTTGGCGTCATATAAGTGACGCCTGACAAAACGTCGAAATACTACGCACATGGCACCCTTTAGCGTGAATATAACACGCGAAGTGATGGGTAGGTTTAGGTGTGTTGTAGGGTCTGCGTCTCATATTCACGCTAAAGGATGCCAGTCAACTTTATGACGCCTTGGGTTTGCGTGTTATATTCACGCTAAAGGGTGCCATGTGCGTAGTATTTCGACGTTTTGTCATATAGCGTCACCTATATGACGCCAAAGGATGAGAACGGGCTGGTTATTAATATACATAAGGAAAACTTACTTTGTCACAAACTTTATCTTGCACATAAACACTGAACATGTGAATGTGTTCACGCGATATGATCGCTCAACTGGAGTAGCTTGGTGAATAGGCAATTACGCTGAATCCGTGCGTGCTGAGAACGCTGCACTACGTTATTTGCGTACAACGCAACTTAAAACGTCACACACGTAGCCAACTTAATTAAAGGGAGAGAATTCACAACAGTGACTTTGAACTTTGTGCATCCGCCATTGTCACCTCGTTAATGAACTCTCACTCACAAAGAAAATGATAGCATGCGCCACAAACAACACGTTAATTGAACCAATAAGTTTAAAAACAGCCGTTGCATTTTTCAATCTATCAATTAGAGTAACAAATCAACGATTCCTTAATATTTTCATGTAAATGAGGGGGCCTAGGCCCCCCCAGGCCCCCTCGTGGCTAGGTTACTGCTGTACACTTTGTGAATACCCGCAAGCAGGAATGATGTCACCCTGAGATTATGGATGTAATTTAAAATGCTGTTAATTTTTTATAAAATATCAATAAATGCCTGAAGAGAAAACAAAGCTGTTTGCCATTTTGCAAGTAATGCATCACTGTATTTTATTTTTATGAGATATTGTGGCTGAGCCTGTGGAAAAACCCACTCACATATGAGCTTTAATTAATCATCCTCCAATGAACAAATGTTTCTCTCAAGGCTTTAAACAGCTAAAGGCTTATGGCATATGGCTTTAACCCTCTGGGGACCAAGGTGTTTTTGGGGTCCTTGAGATGTTTTGACATGCTCTGACATTTGTGCTTTTTTCAGTTGCTTATAAACATATTAATGGCACAGGTGAAATTACACTCTATTTAGCACAAACAGGGCTACCATAATGTGTTAGCAACATGTATGTACATGTTTGTATTTTTGAGAGAATATTGTTTATGCGTGGTTATTGAAAAAACTAAAAAATAAAGTTTTTGAAATAAGGACACAAAAAACATACTAAATATGTGTCCACAAGACCTTTGACTAATGGAAGTTGTCACCTAGAGTTTTTGCTTCAAAATGATCTGAAAAGCATCCTTCCTAATCATTCACATAAAACAATAGATTGTTTTAAATTGTGAAAAACATTTTTTTGTTTGCCAAAGCAATATGCGGATGGGCGGAACGGCCCAACCCCTATCGTGAATAATTAAGTGGTTCTCAGACAGTGACCCTGCATAATAATGAGCCTTTCATTCAGGGGTGTCACACAAGAAAGAATGCAAGGACAATATATATATATTTATTGTCATTGCATTCTTTCTTGTATATATATAGCCTACACACATATATATATACACACACACACATATATATATATACAAACAATCAAAATATAAATGAAAGCCAAAAGCACATTTTTAGTCATACCTGGAAACAAATCCTGGTCAAATGCTATATGGGCCATTCTACAGAATTGGTTCAAAGTTACAGTTGGAAACATCTTGAAAAGAAAAAAGTCTTTTCCCTTAAATGTCTTATAAAGTATTATTTTTTAAAGTAGACCAATACAATAAAAATAAACCAGTCGCATTTCAAAGTCGTTCGTGAAATGACCGCCAGGTGGTGCAAAGGGAGATTTATCAAAACGTAAGTGGGGCTAATGTCAATTAACAGTAAGGATGAAATTCTACAAGTTATGGTAATTTGCAAATAAGCCTACAACAAACATTTATTTTTAAACAACTATTTTTAAATATGCAACATGCACGTTTAAACAACAAACAATACAATCTGAACCAGCGCTTCTGCTCCTGTATTGAAACATGCAGCGCGTTTCAGTTACGATCCTGGTTCCAGTGGCCTTAATACATTCACGGCTTTTTAAAATGTCACAAAGCTTTTGAGATGGTTTTGAATGAAATATTGAAGTTTATAATTAGGATATTTTGGCACATCACGGAGTGGCGCTATGCATTATTCTAAAATCTGGCTTTTTTCTGGCATGTTGAATTAGAGTTTGACAAACGGGGTGGCGCGTTCATTTGAATTTATTTTTCTCATAACAGCTAAAAGAACTTACTGCGTAATTGTTGATCATACAGATAAGATATCATCTTTTAAAACTGTAAAAGGTCTACTTTTATTCATGTAGGCTAAAGTAGGCCTACACTCACAGGCTAACGACAAAACGTTTTCTCGCTCATGTGAGAAACAAACGTTTGGCCATTTCTCAGTGAGAAAATTCATAGCCGAGCGGTAGAACTTACAGTTCGATCATCAAGATGACATGGGTTCAAATCCCAATCAAACATGGTCTACTGTAAATTTTATATGTATTAATGCAGGGAGATTTGTCTAGCTCTAAAACTCTGTTACACCATATGTACAGTTTTTTGCTTATATTTATAAAATAAAATTACCATGCATTTCCATTTTACACTAACAATAGTATCCAACAGACCGACTTTGCATCTGTATAATAATAGGCTACCAATCGTAATTTCAAAAGCAGTTCTGTAAAAAAAGTAATTATATATAGCCTATATATATATATTTTTTTTAAATTAGGCCTATTTTTTTTATTTATTTTTTTTATTCCCTACAACCTAGAGTTTTTAAAAAACATGGTTTTAAGTAAAGTGTGATTTGCCAGGGGGGACGGGGATTTCCTTCTGGTCTAAACATCCCTGCTTCTGCTGAATTATTTGAATCCCCACACCCCTCCCTCCACAGTAATCAATGCTAGGCTACTTCACCAGACCATATCAAATATAAAATAGAGATATGGAACAAGCACGTTTAAACGACAAACAATAAAATCAAAACCAGCGTTTCAGTTGTTCATTAGTTCAAGTGGCCTTCATGCATGCACGGATTTTAAAATTTCACAAAGCGTTTTGAGATTATTTTGAATGAAATATTGAAGTTTATAATTAAGTGTTTTGGCAGACCACGCCGAGTGGCCCTATGCATATTTCTAAAGTCGGGTTTTATTTGAACTTTTGCTAACGACAAAAGTTTATATCTGTCGTCTCTGTCTCCGGGAACTTCGCGTCACAAAAATGAACCGAAAGCCACTTCAGCTCAGTCACTATAAGACATCGGCTATGTCTAAAGCCTTTAAATGTCTAAATATTCAGGCTAATAAATGTTATCTGATTATGTAATCCATATGAAAACGAGAGGTACAGAGGATCTACTCAAACATGTAGCCTATGTAAGCGCTTCCCAATGAAAAAATGACAAGACAAGGGTGAAAATCTCACTCTGATTAAATGTAGCAGGCTAAATCGCCCTGAATTAAAAAGTAAAAACAGATCAAATGATGTATTTGTCGAAATGTTGCGATATTGTTTCATTTAAGTTCATAATTATTCTATACATGTTATTTAATTTAGCAGCATTACCACGAAGCACCATGGTTCGATACTTATTTGAATAATAAAAAAAAAAAAAAAAAAAAAATTTACAAATTGTATGCCTGGTTGTAAGGATCCAAAGATCCCTGTAGAATTTAATATTGAGTTGAACATTTTTTTCATGACAACAAATTAACATGCGTTTTTGCAGATTATATTTAGTTTTGCTTGGAAAAGGCTGGCCCAAACCAGTTTTATTTCATCAATTATTGAAATAATGAAATATTTAGTAATAAACTTTTATGACAGAAATATCACTAGGCTATATGTAACTTAAAACATTTAATTCCTTCATTATCAACACTGTCTAGAATAGCGATTTAAGTGTGAATTGCGACTTCTCTTTGTGTTAAGTCAGCCTCAGACTCCGATAGCCTGTTGGGGGGTTGGAGGGACAGTTCAGTGCTGTATCGTGCGCGCAGGACAATAGGCCTAGGTGTTAATGTTCCTCTTTCATATGGAGAGTGTCGGATAACGCAGCGACAGTATTATCATCTGTATGATGTGTTTTTACCCTGAAATGTTTAATTTAGAGAGAGACCCGGCGCGCGCAGCGAGGGAGACTAAATAAACGTGTTAAAAAGAGATCCAGCGCGAAA
Organism: Tiaroga cobitis; assembly: GCA_030578255.1. Taxonomy (NCBI): domain Eukaryota; kingdom Metazoa; phylum Chordata; class Actinopteri; order Cypriniformes; family Leuciscidae; genus Tiaroga; species Tiaroga cobitis. The sequence continues at coordinate 36,458,834 of CM060595.1, read as the reverse complement.
GAGGCAAAGAAAAACGCGTGTTTTTAATTTAATTATGTTGCTTTGGACAATTTTCGTTTTGTAGGCCTACTGTTTTAACTGTTTAATATAGCTGTCATTTCTTTGGCAATACAAATTTAAAATGTCGCAAGAATAAGATTAGCCTAGTGTTTCTTATTTTGCATCGCAAAAGAAATAAACTCTAAACCCGATGCAACCCTGTTTTAAATAAAAAAAAAACACTTTCCCGACACTTTATTTAAACCTTGAAATGTTCGAACTTGGTTTCAAACTTAAGTATTTTTAGTGTTCTTTTACATTACACAATAATTTAGCAGACTAAAGACGAGCTTCTTCATTTTCATTTTCTGATGCAATCGGCTGACAATCTTCCTTCATCAGTTTGTGTCCTTTGTGCAGCGGCTGCGGTTCTACAGGAATGTAGCAAATGTTGTAATGATAATTAAACAAAACTCTTGACTTTAAATAAGCAAACAGTTATAAACAGTTAGCTGTTTATTTCATTTCATTGACCAATCATTTCATTGACTTGTAATATGAGCTCTTAGACAGAAAGCAATCAAGAATATGGTTTTAATAATTGAAACTACGGATACAGAATTCTACATTTAAACCCGGGATACATATACACCGCATTCCAAATTATTATGCAAATGATATTTTACACTGATTTTCCTAAATAGTTGATGCAAATGACAGTCAGTATAATTTTCAAGTGACCAACTTTTAGGGTATAAGTCGAATTTCTTTGAACAAACCACCCAACGAAAACAGTATTTTTTTCAAAAATAAAAAACTGAAAATGCACTGTTCCATAATATTATGCACAGCAGAGTCTGCAAACATTTTATAGGTTGTAAAGAACTGAAAATGGTCATTTGTTGAATTGGCAGCATAAGGAGATCATATTTACTGAAATCAAAAGCTATTTAAATCAAACACATCTTAACAGGGCAAGTTACATGTTAACATAGGATCCCTTCTTTGATGTCACCTTCACAATTCTTGCATCCATTGAACTTGTGAGTTTGTGGACAGTTTCTGCTTGAATTTCTTTGCAGGATGTCAGAATAGCCTCCCAGAGCTGCTGTTTTGATGGGAACTGTCTCCCACCCTCATAGATCTTTTGCTTGAGGATGCTCCAAAGGTTCTCAATAGGGTTGAGGTCAGGTGAGGATGGGGGCCACACCGCACCACACCACACAGTTTCTCTCCTTTTATGCCCATAGCAGCCAATAACACAGAGGTATTCTTTGCAGCATGAGATGGTGCATTGTCATGCATGAAGATGATTTTGCTACGGAAGGCACGGTTCTTCTTTTTGTACCATGGAAGAAAGTGGTCAGTCAGAAACTCAATGTACTTTGCCGAGGTCATTTTCACACCTTCAGGGACCCTAAAGGGGCCTACCAGCTCTCTCCCCATGATTCCGGCCCAAAACATGACTCCGCCACCTCCTTGCTGGCGTCGCAGCCTTATTGGGACTTGGTGGCCATCTACCAACCATCCACTACTCCATCCATCTGGGCCATCCAGGGTTGCACGGCACTCATCAGTAAACAAGACTGTTTGAAAATTAGTCTTCATGTATTTCTGGGCCCACTGCAACCGTTTCTGCTTGTGAGCATTGGTTAGGGGTGGCCGAATAGTAGGTTTATGCACAACTGCAAACCTCTGGAGGATCCTACACCTTGAGGTTCGCGGGACTCCAGAGGTCCCAGCAGCTTCAAATACCTGTTTACTGCTTTGTAATGGCATTTTAGCAGCTGCTCTCTTAATCCGATGAATTTGTCTGGCAGTAACCTTCCTCATTATGCCTTTGTCTGCACGAACCCGTCTTTGCTCTGATTCAGCCACAAATCTCTTCACAGTACGATGATCACGCTTAAGTTTTCGTGAAATATCTAATGTTTTCATACCTTGTCCAAGGCATTGCACTATTTGACGCTTTTCCGCAGCAGAGAGATCATTTTTCTTGCCCATATTGCTTGAAACCTGTTGCCTGCTTAATAATGTGGAACATCCTTCTTTAGTAGTTTTCCTTTAATTGGGCTCACCTGGCAAACTAATTGTCACAGGTGTCTGAGATTGATTTCAGTGATCCAAAGAGCCCGGAGACACAATACCATCCATGAGTTTGATTTAAAAACAAAATATTTAATGTTTATGACAATTAATTCCAATTTGCATAATAATTTGGAACACGGTGTATGTACATTAACAGTAAAACTAACGAAACAAACAAATAACAACGAGAGAGAGAGAGAGAGAGAGAGAGAGAGAGAGAGAGAGAGAGAGAGAGAGAGAGAGAGTGGTCTGATCGAAAGATCATGTGAGCTAGACAGAGAGGGAGAGATAAAGAAGACCTGGAAAGATCATGAGTTTTGCAAAATTCATCACAGACACAGAACCTTTGAGACAACACGAATCAACAGATCTTAAACCTTGAAAGCATAGTAAAACGGGTACTTGCACCGGTAAAGCTCTTTTGGGTGGCTGATGTGAAGCAGGCGTGTGTCTCTCTCGGTCATGTGGACGCCGAGCGTTCGGGTTCGTCCAGCGCGCATGAGCGCGGCATGTTTGAATGTCTTAGGAGGTGAAGCTTGCCAGCTGAGGTCGGGCTGGGTTCATTTTCCTCGCGAGAAGAAATGAAACAGGGACCGATGCAGGGATAGGAGAGTGAGAGTTGCACAATGGTTCTCTTTGTGTCGCCGAGGAGAACCGCGTCTTGCGTGTGTGTCCTTAAGAGCGGGTGCGTGCTTTGTCAGCTCTTCCAGGCGAGCGTGGTCGCTGAAGGTTCAAAGAGTCTCTTTAAAGTTGAAGTTGCCGATTACGTTCATTTCACTGAAACTAAACGTAAGAAAAGGTCCGAAGACGAAAATAAAGAAAGATTAAAGAAAACGGAGAAAGCTCCCTAAGGAGCCATGGAACTGGAAACCTCTCACATGGAAAAACTCTCGTGCGCTCCGAAAGAAACTTCTGTGTCTCTTATGGAGAGGAGGGTTCACGCCTCTGTTTCGCGTACGTGAACCAATTATCTTAGAGTGTCTCGAGCGGGAAAAGTTCTTCTTTGTCTTGTCAGGATAATTTGTGATGGTATGAAATTTTGTCATTTCTACCCAGAAAGATTGTACACACAGAACAATACATTTTACTGTAATATCCCATGTATGACTTGTTTAGTCAAAACAAGACGGTCAAACAGCTACCAAGAATGGCAGATAAAAAGTAGAAGAACATAAAGTTACATTCATACGCAGAATTACAAGCATTTTAAAGTTTGATTAACACACAATAAAATTGTCAGTACTTCCAGTATGGCATGTGACGACATCTAAGCACAAAAATGAATACATTTAAAACATTTAGAGGTACTTTTCTCTGAAAAGTTCCATGGCTGGTGTTTGTGTGTTAATGTGTTGGAATGTTTGCTCCTTGTGCAAGGCAAAATTGGGGAACATTCTTTTGATAAACTCTTAGACTTCAGAGCTATACACTAGCAAACCACACCTCTATTATAAAGCAAACTAATAGCACATGCATATAGGAATGTACATACATTAAAAGGACATTTCTATCCTAAGTTACACACAAAGGAGGTTTGTGTGCGGGTATGTGTGGCGTGCATCTGTCCATCCGTGGTGTGTGTGTGTGTGGGTTGGAATGGGTAATTGTCCGTCAGCATTCAGGCAGCATTGTGAATTGACTCACCATTACACAGTGCTCTGTTTGTGAGGTAATCAAATCAGGGGAGACCCTAAGGGGCTGTTCTCTTCCGTGATCTTCGGCCGGACTCGTGAGATGTCATCTGAGTCCCATGTCCTTTTGGTCACAAGTCGTAAACAGGGCATTCCTTTGTTTATTCATTAGAGAAAAACGCTGCATGTGCGAATCAGAGTCAATGATTTAATCAATTCAAAACACCATTCCTTTGTTTCACTGAATGGCAGAATGGAGGGAAATTTACTAAATTAGAATCCAGTTAATCTAATTTAATAAACCAGAGCTGGCCATCTGATTATGGCTACATACGATAAGATGAAAAAATGGTAAATAAGAGATGGATTGCACTTTATGTGCTCTCATTGGAGTGTCTGGTTCATGTAAACAGTGAGAGATCTTGTGGCAGGCGCGACGCTAATAGGTGACGTGACGCGCGCTCCAAATGGACAAAAAAAATAATAAAATAAGATGACAAATACCCCTACTGTACGCAGCCCTGGATAATGGCGGAGACAATTCACGTTATAACACAGAGATTACCAGATATCATGGTAGAGATGTAATTTTTAATTGCTGAATTTAATTTATAATTGTAATTGGGTTGTATTTAATGATGCTATATTTAAATAAAATTGCCTTTGCCAAAACCCAGCCATCAATTTAGTATTCCGTCATAGTGACTAAAACAAACAATTCACTCTGCCTCAGTGTATTACAGTTGTTTTACTAAAACTTAATATCAATGCCAACGGCGAGAGAATTTAGTTTTGCAGACAAATCACCTTACTTTGCACGGGGGTAAAAATAAGTTTCATTAGACACTTGAGTAAACGCTCGTGTGTTTTGTGTCTTAATCAACCTTTTCCACACACATAAATTATAACTCGTACTCATCGCTCTGTCCATTTCAGCAAATGACGTTTTGTGAAGGCCTCTCCTGTTGCTTTGGTGCTTGTCAACACGCGCGTGCACCCCCTGTTGGTAAAGCTGACTACAGCAGATGGAGATTATGATCGGTAATCTACTGCTTTTCCTGCAGTTCCTGGATGTCGACGTTGAATTTACTGTCGAATTTGAACCACTGAATTTGTGGAAGCGAATTTTCAAGGCGAAATAAAATGGACCGAAATTTGCCTGTTGAATATTATAGGTTGTATTTTTAAACAGTTTGAAAATTTTGGAAGTGAAATATGAAAGGTGAATATGGATTATTGAATTTTTTATATTGAAAATGTGTTTGAAATGTTTTATAATTGAAATATTCACAGCTTAAATATTCAACCATGTTGAATTTCAGCCCACAAAAATGCAAGCCTTAAAAATACAATGGATTAAAATGCAAGCATGGTTAACGCAATGCATATTTTTTTTCAATTGGTGCAATTCAACATGCTTTTTGTTTCAAACACATTTGACATTATTTTACTTCCATACACACTGAGCTTGACGATGTAGATGTGACGTGAGCAACCTGTCTCACAGTTGTACGTCTTCTAGTAGCTGTGCCAAGAGGAATCTGAATCATTCCCTTCCGAATCTTGCAGAGCCGGAGATCGTGAGTATTAGCTCTCCATGAGCTAGCAGCAGGAGCAACTTTACAATTCTCTATGGGCTTCTCCCTTGACTTTATGACTCCACGTCCCCCTCGATTGCGCGCGAGCTTCTACTTCTGTCTATACGGTCATTTCTGTACTGTGCGACAGAGACAAACTGCTTCTACTGGGCCATAACGTAAGATACAAGGTAATGGAGCCTTTTATACATTGTCGTGTTTCTTTAGAAATAAACAATGGACAAATGGAGTCTTTAAACGCCTCAGATGTAAAGTTATTCACTGTCAATGGAAATCATAGGGTGAAAGTCTTTAAAGTAATTTGGAGGGGGGCAGAGTGGTAACATAAAGAAAAGGAAATTGAGACGGGGCAATATGTTCATTTTGACTATTAATTCTACCTTGAAGATACGTTTTTAGATTCCTACATCTATGAATGTCTGATTTTAATTTGCTTAACATAGTGTTGAAACTGTCTCTGGTAATTTTATGTATGTTTTTATAGATCTTAATGCCCAGATATGTAAAAGAGCTTATGGTCTGAATATAGATGGGGACAGTGTTGTAATGTAACGGAGTACAAATACTTCGTTACTGTACTTAAGTAGAAATTTCACGTATCTGTACTTTACTTCGCTATTTAAATTTGTGTCAACTTTCACTTTTACTCCACTACATTTCCTAGATAAAATGTATACTTTTACTCCGTTATATTTCCACGAAGAATCTTCGTTACTCGTTACTACAAAATAAATTCAGAAGAAATGTGTGCGACTGCAATAAGGGAGGTTTGGCGAATCACTGCTCCTAGATTGCATTACGCACGCTCTGCACGCTCTATTTCAGCGTAATGCTTGTTTGTTGCCAAAGGAGGAGGAAGCACAACTGAAACCGCCATGGAAGCACCTACTGGAGGACCGGGGGGAAACTCCTTTTCCTTGATTTACTGAAGCCTATGTGTAAAACGCATTTGCAGCTGCACAGCTAGCACATTGAGCGTCTAGCTCGCTGATCGGCTGTGCTGCGGCAACTGTTTATCCAATGGCGAGGGCGCCTCTGACGTGCGACCAATGAGCTAGCCCCACGTCATTACACGTCAGAGCCTGCCAAGGGGGCGTGGCCTTAGCCTATAATAGTCCCCTGAATTCGCCATTATAGCAGGTTTAACCTATGGGTTTAACGACTGAAGCGACAACTTGCCAGGTTACTATAGTGCGGCCGGCTACGCAATACTCGTTGCCTCTCTCCTTTCGAACGGCCACAATAAAGTTCACAATCAAAGTTCCAACTGCTTGCTTTAAAAAAAAAAAAAAATTTACTTTTACTTCAAATACTTAAGTACATTAAATATCAGAAAATTACTTTTGATACTTAAGTACAGTATATATCAGATACTTTAAGACTTTTACTTAAGTAATATTCTAAAGGGTAACTTTCACTTCTACCAAAGTCTTTTTCTAGGATGATACTTGTACTTTTACTCAAGTATTGCTTTCTAGTACTTTATACAACACTGGATGGGGAGTAGGAACACTTGTGTGTATATTATTTAGAGGCATGAGTGCAGATTTTGTCCAATTAATTTTGTAGCCTGACAGGCTGCTAAAATGACCAAATTCTTTAATAACTGGGTGAATAGGGGTGTCAAAGTTATCTAAGAACAAAATTATATCATCCGCGTACAGAGATATGATATGATTATGATGACCATTTTCCATAGGGGAAGCTGTAGATTGCCTGATGGCTTGTGCAAGAGGTTCCAGAGAAAGACAAAATAAAATTGGCGAGAGTGGACACCCCTGTCTTGTACCACGCTGCAGGGTAAAAGGAGAAGAGATTATGTCACCTGTTAGAACACTCGCTAAAGGTGAGTGGTATAGGGCCTTGATCATTGCTATGAAATTATGACTGAAACCGAAACGTTGTAGAACTGCCCACATATATTTCCACTCTATCCTATCGAAGGCTTTCTCTGCGTCCAGTGAAAACCCAGCACAAGGATTTGGGTGTGTCTCTACCACCTCTCTAATGTGTAGCAGCCTTCTCATGTTATCAGATGCATAGCGTCCCTTGATAAAGCCTGTTTGGTCTTCATTGACTAGAGATTGAATAACTTTTTTCAGGCACAGAGCGAGTACTTTGGCATATTTCTTCAGCTCACTTGTAAGTAAAGATATTGGTCTAAAGCTAGAACACTCAAAAGGATCTTTTCCCTTTTTCAAGAGTAAGGTGATAAGTGCTGTTTTTTTGGTCTCTATGGAATCAATTGGATTGCAAAATTAAACGAATCCAGCATGAGTGTGCCCACCATGTCCCATAGTTCTAAATAAAGCTCTGGAGGGAGGCCATACAAGCCAGGCGATTTGCCTTTGTTGAGACTTTTCGCAGCTTTATGTAGTTCTTCCAGCTCTAATACAGCTTCCAGATCATCTTGATCAGTTTGCTTGAGGCAGGGAAGCTCTAGTTTGTCAAGAAAATGTTTACTGGTAGCATCGTCATAAGAAATCTCTGATTTGTATAAGTTTTCATAAAATGTTAAGAATGTATGGCCTGCGGATTGGTAGTAATTTTGCCCTCAGGTGTATTTATTGCTGGGATGTAAGCTTTTGTTTCACAGTCCTTAAGCATAAGAGTGAGTAGGTGACTAGACCTCTCTGCTTCAAAATAGTACTTTTGTCTGGTTCTATGCAAGATAAATTCCGCCTTTGATACGGCCAGTGTCTTGTATTCATCTTTCAAAGATGCCAGCAATTTAGACTGATCATCTGAGAAGCTATGTTTTTGCAAATTCTCTAATGATTCTATTTTGTTTTCAAGATTTGTGATCTGGGAAACTTTTGTTTTAGCTAAAGTTGAGGAGAATGAAATACAGAAACCACGTAAAAAAACACTTTGTAGCCTCCCATAGAACTTGTGGATTAGAACAAACCTTTGTGTTAATATCTAAAAAATCTTTTAATTGTGCTTTGAGTGAACTAAGAAATCCAGCGTTAGTTTGTAAAGATGTGTTTAAACGCCTCCTGGGGGCCTTTGATTTGATGTTGGGCAGATCGATGTTGCATATAAGTGCGGAGTGATCAGATAGTAGAATTGGTAAAATAGTAATGGACGTATGTCCTGCAATTAGGGTTGGCCTAAGAAAAATATAATCTATCCGGGAAAATGATTTATGTCTGTTGGGGAAACATGTGTAATCTCGAGCAGTAGCGTTCTGTATACGCCAAACATCCACAAGATTTAAATCTTTGAGAAGTGTATTCAATAAGGTAGATGAAGGATTGGCCATTACATCTGAATTAGATTTATCAAGAGACGGATTAAGGACTGCATTGAAGTCACCTCCCACCACTAAAGAACAGTCATTTTGTTCTAACAATGTGTTTCCAATGTAAGAAAAAAAAAACTCTGTCAGGCTCATTTGGGCAGTATATGGACGTGAAAGCTAATTTATGATTGAGTATACAAACCCGGGCAAAAGCAAGTCTTCCATTCTCATCATTTCCAGTAACATTTACATTGCATGATATTTTCCGGTTAAGAAGGATGCATACTCCCTTGGTCTTATTTAGGGCGCACGATGATGCAATTAATCTATAATGTTTATTTTGAAATCATGCCACGTCGCATTGTTTTAGGTGTGTTTCTTGAATAAGGGCGATGTCTACCTTTTTACGATATAGATACTCAAGAACACTAGTGCGTTTGATAGCAGAGTTTAGGCCATTCACATTGAGTGATAATATATACAATGACTGCATCGACATATTATACCGCTAATATATGTCTTAAAATATGAGCGTGTTAGTATATAACAGAAGTGTGTAAACATTCTGCCAACTATCGTACAGATGTCCCACTGCTGATGTTCTATCAAAGAGTAGGAATATGTCTGCAAGGAGGGGGGAGGCGGGGGAGTAACTATATACAAAAACAAACACAGACCGCACGGGCAAAAAGCCGTAGGTCTGTAAGAACATGAACATTGTCTGATACGTAACCAATCCAGCCCAACGTATGGCTATAGTATCAGATAAGCCCACACAATCGTAACACATTAAATGAATACATTCGTCACCTCTCGAACTGGTAAAGCAAGGTTAAATTAGCATACTAGTTTTAGATCATTTCTAAGAGAAAGGAAAAAAAAATATATATATTGTCAGAAGACGTAGCCTAACTAAACTTACATTCCAAAATGCCCGTGGTGAGGATCCTAAGATTGACCATGCAAGATAACTTGTTAGTTGATCTGAGTAAATTCCTCCATGTATACTAAATTGCCTCCTCTAGCGTGAGGAGGATCCCCATCGTTCTTTTCTTTGGTCGGGTTTGAGGCTGCGTCAGTAGCACCACCGTCGCGCCGTACCGGTGTAGAGGTTGACCTCCGTGGAAGAAAGTTGAGTCCGGCATCTAAGCAAAGGATGAGCAAGTGGGTGGTCGAGGCCATCTCGCTTGCTTACGGTTCGGCCCATCAGCCTTCACCTTTGGCTGTAAGGGCTCATTCCACCAGGAGTATGGCTGCCTCTACAGCTCTTCTTTCAGGAGCTTCTCTTCAGGACGTTTGTGATGCGGCAGGCTGGTCCTCACCGCACACTTTCGTTAGATTTTATTCCCTTGATATTAGCTCCACTCCCAGGGCTCAGGTTCTCTCGTCGGTTTGTGTCTCCTAATGACCCACGACGGGGATTTGGTCGTATGGGGATGTGGGTATTGCGTTCCCACTGCAATTACACGCAGCGGTAGTCCCTGAAGGGGAACGTCCCGGGTTACGTATGTAACCCTAGTTCCCCGAAGGGACGGACGCTGCGTGTCCTGCCATACTCCCGGCATCCCCTTGGATCGCTTGCTTCAGTAACATTAGAAGCTGGCGGCTTGTGTATTCAGGGGATATTTATAGCTTCCTGGTCGGTGACGTCACTCGCTGTGACGCTCCATTGACTGATTTCATTCATGCTTCAGACGCGTTACGCTGGTGGGCGTTCCCACTGCGATTACACGCAGTGTCCGTCCCTTCGGGGAACTAGGGTTACATACGTAACCCGGGATGGCATCTATGTAATTTCATTCTGCCGGCCCAGAAAAGCTAGTAAAACATTGTTAAAATAGTCCAAGTGACTACAGTGGCTCAACCTTAAGTTTATCAAGCGACGAGAATACGTTTTGTGCGCAAAAAACACACAAAAATAACGACTTTATTCAACTATTCATTTTCTTCTGTGTGGGCCTCTGACGTAAGTTCACGAGAGTGCCACGACGCATGCGCAAGAACTGAGAAGATGACGCAGATGGGTCTCGATGTAGTGTTTAAAATGGTTCTAAAGTGTGCATTTCCTGGATGTCCGAATCGTGAGAAACCAACGAGAAAACGTAAAAGTGTCTTACCAATGCCGCAAAATGAATGGCTTACCTTTCACAATGCAAGTGTTGTAATATGGGAGTAATGTGTACTAGCTGTACACATTACACAAAATTCTGTACCAGCTGAAGTTTGTGGAGTAGCTTTGGCAGTCGATAAAAAAGAGCTTTGCAGTAATCTATACGTGAAGTGACTAAAACATGAACAAGAATCGCCGTGCTCTTTACTGAGAGAGCCGGACTAAGTCTAAGACTAAGACTCTGCTTAGGTGTACTTCGAATACTGTCAAGGATGACCCCCCAAACGTTTAACTTGTTTAGAACCACTGGTAAGTTATCAATATTCACAGATGAATGTGGATTTCGTCAGATTGGTTTTTGAGCCGATTTCCGTTTTACTGCTAAGTTTACGATTTGAAGTAAACCACTCTTTAATCTCTGCTAAACAATCTGAGAGGATGGAGGAAAAGTAGAGGTAGGTTTGGAGGACGGGTAAAGTTGGGTGTTGTCGGCATATCAGTGGAATTGAATACCAAATTTCCTAAAAATATTACCAAGGGGTAAAAGATGAATAATAAATAAAAGAGGACCCAATACTGAGCCCTGTGAGACACCTGCATTGACGTGCGAAGGCTTCGGACGAAACTGCTTCAACTGTACAAATTGAGTACGACCCGTAAAGTACGATTGAAACCAAGTCATGGGGGTACCAATAATTCCAATAGACTCCAATCTGTCTAACAGAACGCTGTGCGAGATAATATCAAATGCTGCACTTAGATCGAGCAGAATTAGTATAGATAAAAGTCCTGAGTCAGCGGCTAACAATAAGTCATTAGAGATCTTAACCAGTGCAGTCTCAGCACTATCATAAGGACGAAAGACAGATTGAAATGCTCGTACAAGCCATTATGAGAAAGATGACTTTGGACTTGGGCTGCAAAAAACCTTTCCATTTTTTTTAGAAAGAAACGGTAGATTTGATCTGAGCAGTGCGGATATATTAACACGAAATAAACAATATAGCTAAATTGACAGACATCGTCACCACAATATACTATATATCGTCATACCGCCTAGCCTTTACACCAGCCTTAACCAGAGTCTGTCAACAACACTATCTATGTATCATATTTTGTTTGCTATAGTCATTATTATAATCATTATGTTTAATTGAACAACAAATTAATCAATTATTTATACAATATGGCTGGATTACATCTGTTCAGATAACAAAACAAAACAAAAAAAACATGCAAGGAGACGGGTTTCCTCAGTTGACTCTTGGTTCCTCGGATTCTCATCCCCTTAAACATCTTATAGAGTTTGCCTTTGCTACAACGACATTTGGCTTGCTCACTGGGGAGTTTGCAAGGCACTATTCTCTGTAAAGCTGCTTTGGAACAATATGTAAATTGAATTTGAATAGAGGACAGAAGGAGAAAGGCCTGGATGTCAGCCGTGAAACTGGCAATATAGTTAGAGGCAACGTTAAAGACAGCAAGAGAGTGGAAAAGAAAGGTGCATGGGGTGGTTGGAGAACATGAGCAGCTGGCTGATAGCTGATGAGGACAGATGTCAGCAGATGAGACTGTAAGAGCAGATGCTCTCGAGAAAACAGCTATTTATCTTCACCTCCATCTTCTTTCATTCTACCATCTTTGTTTTTCCAGTCTCCTTCTCCTCCTCCTCCCTCTCTTTTCCATTCTTATCACAATTCTACAGCATGTAATGAGTATAATTTGACATTTGAGCTATTATTCACAAAATCTTGGTTTCAAAGATTTCAATCATGATTTTTTTTAAAGACTTGCATCAAAAAATGTCCTTTTAGGCATTAATAACGTCTGAAATGGTTGTGAACATGTACTGATAATTTGGCCAAAACAAAATCTACTCACTGCCAAAGTCTGAAAATGACAATACCATTAAAGGATAGCTGATACATGTTTTAAAAACTGATTTTTAACAGTCATGCACAGTTACTTGAAACTCTGAAATAATATAAATATTTTAAATTAACATTTTTATGAATTCTTTCATTACCCATATAATATCAATATATAGGCTATATGTACATAATAGTATAACTAAACTATAATTTTTTTAAATAAAATTATTTCTATATAAAATAAAATTATTTCTACATTTTTAAAGAAGTTCACATGTAAATACTTTTAAAATATAGACAATAATGCAAAAAAAGTACATGAAAAACATTATGCATGAATACTAATGAGAGGCTGGATGGGAACATTGTATGTTACTGGAGTAACTTCTACTTGTACAATCTCAGCATACATTTTTGTTCATTTGGTAAAATATTTCTAACATAAATTTACTGTTATATGTTTCATGATAATTATCATCACATTATTATTAGCAAGACCAACCACAAACGTTTGTGATAATCAGCCACTTGTTACAAAGATTTAAGAAGAACTACAATTATCCAATCCCCTTTTTTTTGTCTCATCCATCCCCATCTCTCCTCTTCAATTTCCCTTCATTCACCTTTACCTGTTCACCTCTCTCCATCTTCACATACACTCTATTACTTTCTCTGCTTTCACCTCTGGGTCCCCCTCATTCATTCATTCCCTCCATTGGTCTGTCTCCATCTATTCTTTTCCCTTTGCTTCTCCCTCTGTCTCTCCCTCAATCAATCCATTCTCTTGACATGTAGTTAAGCAGCCAAGGCCTACTGCACTCTGCAAGAAAATGAATGGACTTGCCTGGCTATACATTAACCTACCCTGTTATTAGATCTCCATCCATTGAATGGTTTTGGTTGGTGTCCTATTTCAAGGGGTCTTCCCTAATTGGATTCCCAGCAAGACCTCCAATGGACCAACCCAAAAGGTTTGCCAGGCAGCTCATTAATGCAGTTGAGAAAGTCAGTTGAGACAGCATAACATGATGGTTGTTTTTTTCCGCTCTTAAAAAAAGAAATACGTGCTTGACATACTCTCTATGACCTCAACAGGCCTCTTGTGGTATAAAATAAAGTGGTATAAAAGATCAACACTTAATGGAGCTAATGTCCCATAAAGAGCCATAAAATATGTTTCTAAATATATATATAGCTTTAGCAAACACTATAATTATGACAAGGATAAACCAACAGCTTCATTAAGGCATTAACATTTTAATAAAAATAAAACAAACAGCAGCAAACTGATGTAGTTGGTCATTTATATTATACAATTAGAAATGTCTAAATATTGTATTGTAAAATATTAAAATATTAAATTATATACTTATATATATATATATATAAAGTTAATATCTCTCTTTCCATTATTACATCCCCCTATTAAAAGATAGGTACCCTCAATATTCATTCAATATGCTTGTCACGTTTTGAGGTTATTTGTTCATATACCGTTTGTTTTTTATTTATTTTTCTGTTCTGTTCATGTCTGTGTTTCCTACTTAATCTTCTAATCTGTTCATTGGTTCAGGTTTCCTCCGTCCACTGCCTGTTTGTCTCTTTGGTTACAGATTTGATCAGAGTCCTTAGTTCAGATGTGTCTAGTTAGTTTCTCCCTTCGTTTTCAGAGTATTTAAGCCCTGTGTTTAATCCTGTTCAGTTGTCTGTCGTCGTTGCTATTTACCGGTTGTTCTGTTCTTGTTTATTTGTATTTCTGAACAGCGTGAGTATTTCTGTTAGTTTGATTTTGTTTTTAATAAATACTGCTGCACTAAGATCCAGTTTCATCTCTGCTGCAACTGGCGCAGTGACAAAAGCTGTGTCCCAATTCATGAAGACTGTCCTCCCTGCAGCCTGTAGTCCGGCTGGTGACGTACTTGATCAACCAAATACGTAGTTGATGTTCGATGCGCATGCGCGGAATAGGATGTTTTTAACATGCATGTATTAATTTAACTTGTATAGTACAATATGATTACTAATATATAATAATTAGGGCTGTCAACGTTAACGCATGCGATACATTTTTGTCCAGTTTAACGCGTTAAAATATTTAACGCTGCATCCATTCATTTTTGTTATCTTTTGGCTAGCTTTACATTATATGATGCCGCTCTTATTCTTTATTATTGATGCCGCTCTTCTTCTTAATTATGCCAAATGTCCGTTTTGTCGAGTATCCTCATAACAACAGTCAGAACAGTCTTAAATTAGTTAAATAAAGTCTTAAATGAACGCAAAGAGTTGAGAGAGAATGAGACGTGTGTGAGATCAGGGTCTCTATCAGCAGCAGCAGATCTTAAAGTGACAGTAGCCAATAATTATGTCTGTCAGTAAAGTTCATCAAAGAACAAAGGTAACATAGAAAATTACTCACTGCTCTTGAGTGAAGAACTTTTGTAGTTTTGATAAGGATTAGTCTATATTTAACCCTCAAGTGCTCTTCGGTCATTTCTGACCGAACAATTTTCTGTTTCGAAATGTCAAAAATCACAGCTTCATCGGATTGTTATGAAACTTCTATGGCATTAGGTATGTGAACACAAAAAAAGAATTGAGGTCATGATCCGAGAAGGCTAAGTGGTCGTAAACAAAAATAGTCACACTTGTGCTCTTCGGTCAAAAATGACTGACCATAGGAAATGAATGGGAAATTGACAAAATCACAAAATTTCTGATAATTTTTGTCAGTACAATCTACAAATCGGCCACAATGCAGAAAAAAAGTGTTCAACAATGAAGGGGTGACACTCTAAAACATCAAGAGTGCAAAACAGACAAACCCACCCACACACACACACACACACACTTTTATACACATACACACCAATAAATTGTGATTAAAGAAATCTGTTTTGAATATTTAAAAATCCCAGCTTCATCAGAAAATTACGAAACTTTGTGACTTTTATGGCATTAGGTATGTGAACACACAAAAAAAATTGAGGTTATGATTCGAGCAGTTTAAGTGGTCGTAAAAAAATAGTCACACTTTTGCTATTTGGTCAAAAATGACCGACCATATAGGAAATGAATGGGAAATTGACAAAAACACAAAAAGTCTGAGAATTTTTTTGTGTACAATCTACAAATCGGCGACGATGAAGAAAGAAAAAGTGTTCAACAATGAAGGGGTGACACTCTAAAACACCAAGAGTGCAAAACAGACACACTCACCCACACACACACAAACACACTTTGTATACACATACACACCAATTAATTTTGACCGACCATAGGAAATGAACGGGAAATTGACAAACACAAATTCTCTACAAATCGGCCACATTGCAGAAAAAAACATCAATAGTGAAAAACATAACATAATTGATTAATATAATTTATATATATAAATATATATATATAATTATTATTAAAATAATAATTAATATAATTTATTTAAATAAATTAATATGTTTAAAAATAATAATAATAATAATAATAATAATAATAATAATAACTATAATAATATAAATAATAATAATAAGCTGTGAAAAAGCAATACTGTTTATTTTCTTTATTGAATTGTAATGTTACCTGTAACAAAATGTTTTCTATGTATTCAGGTTTGACTGTAGTAATAATGCAAAAATGTGTACACTTCACATCAAATTTATTTTTTATTTTTTTAGAAACCATGGCAAAAATTATTATTTGAGAATTTTTTAAAAATACATTCAAATTCACATCTTAAAAGTAAGTAATTGTGTCCAAAAACAACTAGAGAATTCACAAGCCTCTCCATAGAGAGCTATACAGGCATCTAGTGGTTACACCATGAAATGACATGTTTTATTTAATTTTCTCTCAACAGATGGCGCTAATCTGACTTCAAAATTTGTATTTAAAAGGTCTGGGGCCTCATTTATAAACGTTGCGTACGCAATGAGTTTACCAAAACAGTCATGTCAGTTGGGGGTTCAGGTTTTTTTTTTCAGTAAGTTTCACATTCCTGTGCCGGCTTTCTAGGAGCTTGCTCAGATTTGAGGTAGCATTTTGACATTCTCCAACGGGGGTCCTGTTTCTAGATCAGGATGCTCTCTGCACACGCAAGGTCTCTCGCTCGCTCGCTCTCCCTCTCTGGCATGCGCACGGGCTACGCGGTCTCTGTCTCGCATGCACGCTCGCTCTAGATTCCGGGAGATTTTAACTAATTTGCGGTATAACTAGTCGATCACGAGTGGCTCAACAGGTAGATCTATAGATAAACTCATCTTTCAGGCATTTGACCGACCGGGTTGACACTTCAGCGTGAGAAATCGGGGGTGTGGCGTGTGAGACCAATCAAATGCGTGTCTCTCTCCCCGTCTCCCGCGCTCCATGTTGTCTCTTGTTCAACACTACACATTTCGGTGTTTACCACTGACGTCGCGGCGCTCATGCGTAATTGTCACTCACGCTCGACTCATGGCACAAGACAGTCTCACGAAACAAAATGACGGTTAAAGGGTTAGTTCACCCAAAAATGAAAATTAAGTCATTAATTACTCACCCCCATGCTGTACCAACCCCGTAAGGCCTTTGTTCGTCTTCGGAACGCAAATGAAGATATTTATGATTAAATCTGAGAGGTTGATCACTCCTCCATAGGCTTCCTAAGGGAATGAAACTTGACGGCCCAGAAAGTCATTAAAGAAAATGTTTAAATATTCCATGTCGCAACAGTGGCTCAACTATAAGTTTATCAAGCGACGAGAATACTTTTTGTGCGAAAAAACAAACAAAGATAACGACTTTATTCGACTATTCCTTTTCTTCCTTGTAGGCCTGAAACGAGACTTCAAGAGATTTCCACAACGCGCACGCGCGAGAACTTAACTGAAGTAGTTCAAGGAGATCGCAATTCTCTATTTAAGTGAAATTACTTAACTTAAATACACTGGGTTGATAAAAACGATCTTTCTAGAAGAAAATTTCAGATGGCACTTAGAGGCTTTTGCATCTGAACTCTTCATATATATATATATATATATATATATATATATATATATATATATATATATATATATATATATGAAGAGGGGGGGGGGGGAGCCTGATTGATAAGTCATCACACACACACTTTATTCCTGATGGATTTTGGCAAGGATACTCACCCTGCAGAACTTTCTGAAACTGTGCAGTTTGTTGCCAGGATACGTTAGCTCCTGGTGTGTTTGTATTCTGAGCAGGTGCTCAATAGCTGACAATATATGGGTGTAAGTGCGTACATGTGAGTGTGAGTGTGAAAACAAGACTGATTTGAAGACGTTACCCCCTGTTGTTAAATCAAGAGCTCAATAAGCCCTGATGGCTGAGAACTCCACATTGTTTATTTAAAACCAAAAGCCTTAAACATTAGCATTCACAATACTGTCCACTCCCGTTTCTTCTCTCATGTGTCTTTGATTGTATAAGTCCATTCATTATTATATAACCTATACATTCCTTATAACAGATTAAAACTCAAAATACTACCGCTACTATTGCACTCAAAACAGAAACCATACTCATCATGTTTCAGTTGCACTATGGAAAGCCTGTTGTCTAAGACCCTTATGCAGGTGTTGTTTGTTCAAATGTGCCAGCTATGAAGAAGGTCTAACAATTATAACTTTTCCAAAGCAGCATGAACCAACTTACAATTCCAGGAACCAAATAACAGCCAGGTGCACAGATTTCACAGAAATTACACAGTGTAAAATATTAAAATGTGTCTAGGGGAACGTTTTCAGAGATTAAGAGACTATGGCTGTTCACACTGCAAGATAAATACTTTTTCTTATATCTGATTAGACTGAGTCTAAAACTGCATGCGTGTCCAGATCAGATTTTTTTTTTTCAGACTACAGTCACTTTTGCTGGTTGTCACAATATACAACACAAACACACTTGTCGTTCCCCCGGGTACTAGAGCACATTTGCACTTGTCAAAAACTGTGCTTTAATTCTCTTGACAATCTAGAAGATGTAGAATGAAATTTGAATACATATGGTTCAAAAGATATACATTGTACTGCATGTTAACTTGCTTATTTTGCTCAAGAGCATCTATACAAGACTGCATGTTATACTAACAAGAAAATATTCTTTCGTCTAACCACAGTTCAAGAGTGGTAGTTCCAACACAACTCCGTGGTAACATTTGAACTTTTGTTGCTTGCATCCATAGTTTGCTAATGATGCTTTTGGAAACACCATGATATGTTCAGACTTGCATGCACAAACAAAAATCTACCAATCAAAATAAAATGCTACCCTACTGTATATTACCAGGTGTTTCTGCTATTTATCAATCTACACACCAATACTACATGTATGCAGATTAATATACTATGTATGCAATATTTTTCACTAACACATATAAAATAATAACTCTCTACTTTTATTCATGTACTTCTCCAAGTACTTGAAATATGTCAATATAATCACTCAACAGCACTGAAGTGCTTCCAGCAGTCATCACACATTGTGTCATCAAACCTCAAGTGTTGTAAGCTCACGTCAGATTGAAGCAGCCTCTTTTTGAGCTTGCTTTTTGAGAAAGTTTTAAGTGTCAAACCATTCACTGCTCATGCACAGGCAGCTCAGTCAAGCATGAAGGATTCTCTTTAAACCATCAGCCCTGACACATTCACACAGTTTAGTAATGCTAGAGAAGGCATTTCATATTTTGATTGACGCTGCAAGTTTACATTACACGACCGTGTACATAACCAGAGACAGATCACACTCAAGCTGCATGCTAATGACTAAGCACGCAGCGAGATGCATGGCAGGTGCTCACATATAATACAAGCACACAGGTGCTTTATACCTAGTAGTGTCAACTATGAGAGCACATGCAAATCATTTTATTCATTCACATACATGAAACCTTTCATGCGTTCAGACTGCCAGCATAGCCGCAGTGCCTGTGGAAAAAATGGCGACCACATGGGGAAACGTGGCATAATCCTTAAAAATAATGAGCAGAATCAACAATGAACTATTCACCATCAGGCTGATTTTACAGATTAAACGTGGCATTTCTGTGACCGACTCATCGTTCAGGCAGCTTATTATTTCAACGTGCCTCCGCTGTGAGACATGACCCGGGCATAAAGCACCAACAAAATAAAGCATTGTACAACCACTGAATCTCAACCCACCATGACAGATGATTATATTACAGGATTTGTTGTGAAACAGCAGGGATTCTATAATGTGCTGGTTAAAAGATTATGCATTGTGATTTATGTAATTTTGCATAATGTGTGGCTGTCTGATAAAAGGAAAAGTGATGGCAGAAAATGCAGACAATGGGAAAGGTTGTGTATAGGGCTGAGCGAATATGATATAATAATACTCTTTACTGCCCTAGTACTTCAGAAATCCCTCTATACATGTGAATTAACCGTGAGAAATTGTGCCCTTCATCATCACAGTATGCTGTGCCTTAGTATCTGATGTAAAGGATTCGTCAATATGCTGATTGAGGATTGTTGGGACACTCCATGCATAGGATGGTTCTGTCTGGACAGACAGAGTTGTTTGCACCTCAGTGACTATACCATTTATATACTTGTAGGTTCTGACATGTAACTGTCATGTTTGGTCTCACCCGACAGCTTATAAACTAAACTGAATTGTGGTGAACTTAATAGAAATATTAAAGTATAACATACAATCAAGGTACTACTGCTTAAATGTGCATTGAGGAGAATATGTTAATGCACTTCTCCTTCTCTTGATTACCACCCATTTGCCATATCTTTTGGTTTTCTGTCATTTATTTTCGGTGTTTGTATGTCACTGCTTTGCTCAGGGTATAAGAAGCAAAGGAAACAGTTGATCTTGGAGAAAGGTTTTTACCCTGCCACTGCTGTACACCAGTGGCAAAGCTACAGGCGGTCCCAGGTGGGCATGAGCCCACACAATTTTAATTGTGGCCCACCCAATCAAAAGTTGGTCATTTTCCAAATAGCATGTATGAAATAATTTAATAAATATTAATAATTATAATAAATGTCTTATCACACTATAACTTTATTTATTTAGTTAAAATAATCATTAAATGCAAGTTTCTATGGTCAATTGCAGGCTATATCCTAGTTTTACTTTTCTGTTAGTCCCATCCACAATGTTATCTTTACGATGCAAGGTTGTAAAACGTGTAATAGTTGTCATGATTCCTGTCTTCTGTTCCTGTCTTGTGTGGACTTATGTTATTTCCTGTTTTGCGCCATAGTCCTTTGTAGTTTTTCTTATTGATTAGTTCCTGATTGTTCCCAGGTGTGTCTTTTTTCTCATGTTCTTTTTTGGTATTGTCCTTTGTTGGATGTTTCATTGATGTTCTCAGTTTTGCTCCCTTGTTTTCCCGTGTTTATTTTGCTTGTTATTGATTTTATTTTAATAAAGTTCTCCTGCACAGGATCCTGCCTTCACTCATCGCTGAGAGCACTACGCGTTACAAAAGTGATTTGAGCGTTGATGTCAGTTGATACTTTAAAAAGCCTAAATTGGATATCCCAGTTGTTTTTAAGTTAAAATAAGTGGATTTTTTTACGGTGTAGTTTTTTTTTAATAGGTTGTTGTTGTTTGCTGTTTTAAAACTTGAAACTGTGCTGTGTTATTTTTCTTTATGAAGGCTCACCCCTTTGAACATTTTTGACCTCACCCCTCGCACACTGGTGTTATAACCAGGAGAAAGGGTGCCACTCTGCTGCTTCCGCACACCGTTCACAAGTTACAGTGCATTAATTATTACAACTAAGATTTTCTATACAGAATGTTGTTCCATTCTATACTGACTGTATATATTACTTAATAAATAACTTTGCCTGCTTTAAAGGCTTTGTGAATCTTTCATTTTACCTGTGTTAATTTTGAAAGCTAAATTGACTTTCATTAACGTTTAGGTCAAATCCTACGTTAGAAAGACTTTTGGGTCATTCCATGTCAACTTAATCAGAGGTCCTCTGCTAAATATTTAGATTTTAAGAAATGCTTTGTTCCCATTTTTTAACTGTCATCGTTGGCATATAATGCAACAAAGATTGCTAAAGTCAACAGCAGTGTTGTAGTCGAGACCAGCTCACTCGAGTCCGAGTCGAGACCGAGACCATAGAGGGTCGAGTCCGAGTCGAGACCGAGACCAAATAGAGTCGAGAGAGGTTGGATAAACTAAGGTTGGGTCTGAAACCAGACCTAAAGATATCTTCAAGAATATGTAAAATATCTGGTGGTAACAAAAAAAATTACATATATCAAATATACCATAGAATCATGTACACTGTAATGGTAAAAAGGCCCCATAGTAGGTGGTGTAAAGGTAATTTTAATTGAGCGTCAGCGTCAGGTCTGGCAGGCCAAGTAGTCAAGATGCTGCTAACGCTATCGGCCGACTACACGGTCTCATCAGCGATCGCTCAGCTGAGCTGCATCAGCGCATCTGCTGTTCATCTCCCCTCGCTGCTAATAACTACGCTCAAATCAGGGCGCCCTATTTAGGCAGATTCAGTTCACTCCTAACTGCTTGCTGCTCGCTCTCTGCAATATTGAAACAGGACTTGATGTATTCACTCTCCATTCATCTCTGAAATTCTTCACGAAGCTAAGCTAAGTTTCTTTTTAATGCTCATTGTTAAAAGTTATTAGGATATGGGCACCATGCTGTTGCTAATGCTATCTGTGTGCTTGGGCTTATCTAGTCGTTTCCATTTAAATGCTCTTGCTAGGCTTATGCGATCATATTGGCAATGTGCGTTACTTATCTGTTGACATTTCCAACTGCTGCGTTGCGCATGCAGTGATTTAGCACTATGCAGCACAGATCAAGCAGCTTGCAGTGATAGATAGTTAGTAAATAACAATTCATGGTACAAACTGAATTAGTTTTGCTGTGGCACAGCTCTAAAAGGACATAGTAAACAGTCACTATTCAGTGAGTCAATTAAAAGAAGTCTCATCTGCTAAATCTTACTTGTCTTTCTTCTGATTAGTTACATTGCCCCTGGATGCGCTTACTGGCTGCTTAATTCATCCTTCATTTATTTTTATTGTTTTACATGGTCTGTTTGGGGGAAATAGTTCAGCTCTCCTAGTCCTAATTCATGTGAGCGTCCCCTAATGCTGCTGCTGTCCCCTGACTCTCTGCTAAATTCATGGTGCTCATGAATGGTCAGGAGACTCGTCTGAACTGAAACATTTAGCCAACTAATTCGTATTTATTCATTAAGATTTCTAAGCATTTTAACTGTCTAATTCCATCTCATGTCTTATTCACAAGAGATTGCCAGGTATGGTTTGTTTGGGGGGAATAGTTCTGCTCTCCCAGTACTAAACTGTGAGCGTTCCCTAATGCTGCTGCTGTCAGGAATCCCTGAACAGAGCCATACCGCCAAATTTTAATTATAAACTAAATTGCAATGTATTCAATACAATTTACTAATCATTTTTATTGTCATGTGTGTTCTTGACTTAATGGACCTGACAGAATTACAATTATGACTTACAATTACTACAATCAGTAAGTGCTCTTACACATAACATTCCTGCACATGAATTTAGTGTGTATCTTATATGCAAACTGAATTATGGATGATAAAGCAGACATTTTCAATACATAGTTGAGCTAGAGGCTCCACATCACATCTGACCTGGGTCCTGCTGCATTTGCGCGCCGTGAACATTATAGTCTCAAGTCATGCGCAGTTGGCACAAGAAAGTCAGCACTCATTGGACGTTTCAATCAAACAACAATTTAAAGAAACATTAACGTAAAGTAATAATCATGTCATATTTTGAATGGGACTCGAGTGGACTCAGGAATAAGTCCAAGTCCCAATATGTTCGAGTACGAGTCAATTCCGAGTCCATGACAAGACCGAGACCATAGACCGAGTCCGAGTCTCGAGTACACAACACTGGTCAACAGATTTGACTAGAACCCTATATCTCGGTGTAAAGATAGAATAATGATGCTGCCATATTTCTAAAGTATTTTTTAGAATAACAACTAAGTCAGATAAATAATTTAATTTATAAATGATTCATGCACGTCATCATTCAACTGTTTTTTTTTTTGTTCTAAATAATGGTTCAAAATAGCAGCATAACCTGTAAGCCTTACAGTTGTTACTCTCTGAGGCATCATGCACCCATTTTTAAAGGTGGGACCAGTGGCGGTCTTGGCTTACTAAGCAAGAAAAGACAATTAAGAGAAAAAAGTGATTCTGTACATAAAGGTGCGTTCACAATAGTAATTTTGGTAACATTTCACAAGCAAAAGAGGTCCATTGTCTATTGTCAGTAGTGCAGGTATGCATGAAGCACAGCTACACAGAAGTCACTTTCAAACCAATCAGCTTTCTGTTAGTCAACTTCGCAACTTTGTGTGACCAACATCATTATGAAACCATTGTGAAATCTGCATGGCAAAATTCCAGATCGAGTTAAATGAAATCCCATTGAAATGACTTCAAAAATTCTCATTTGCACAAACCAAAGCCTGTAAGACCAAGCAGAAACCAAGCTGGTTCCTTCGGTAGTAGGCTGGGCGAAATCAATAAGCAATCAATCCCATTGGCTAGCGTACACCTATCACCAGTCACATTTTGCTGCTAATTAACAAAGACAAATAATTATGTTGGAAGCTGCATTTTAAATCCTCTTGCGAGGAAGCATATTTGTATGGACATGACACCTCTTTTCTGTCACTCTCTGTCTGTCTACAATGTGTTTACAAGGTATGGATTTCATGCTTCCCTGATCCTATTTGTGGTATACTGGCTGTGGAGATTACTATCTTCACTCACAATTGTGTTTGAGCTGGTGTGAAGAGGACAACAACATTTATTGTATGTGTGCAAAGAAGAGTGTTTTAAAACCTCTGCCTCCTCACAACCTTGCTCATAAACGCACAAACCATTAAATCTATGGAGCTTACCACTTTCACTTTACCATCCTAGTGAGATAGCATGCTGCCACTCTGCCTTTCACATCCTAAGAGGAAAGAACACTACATTCCTTATATTCTTAAACAGAAGCTTTTTGTCATCTTCACTGGGCACTAACTCAAAGTCACTCACAGTGCCAATGGAAAACCAAGTCATTTTCTCCCACTGTGCCCAGCAAGTAAATTGATCATAATATCTGATGGCAACGTCTGACCATATATATATATATATATATATATATGAAGAGTTCAGAT
The DNA here is from genome assembly GCA_030578255.1 of Tiaroga cobitis. Taxonomy (NCBI): domain Eukaryota; kingdom Metazoa; phylum Chordata; class Actinopteri; order Cypriniformes; family Leuciscidae; genus Tiaroga; species Tiaroga cobitis. Next base: position 36,434,099 of record CM060595.1, on the reverse strand, counting down.
GCAAAAGCCTCTAAGTGCCATCTGAAATTCTTCTAGAATGATCATTTTTATCAAGCTCGTATATTTAAGTTCAGTAATTTCACTTAAATGACAATTAATAGGTCATTTTCATTGTCATTTAAGTGAAATTACTGAACTTCAATATACGAACTTGATAAAAAATGATCATTCTAGAAGAAAATTTCAGATGACACTTAGAGGCTTTGGCATCTGAACTCATCTATAAATTTCCAAAAATATTCTTCCAGGTCTCAAGGTACCTGTCAGGGTGTGGTGCAGGCAGAAGGAGCAGAGGAGTCAGAAGTTGCAATAGCAAAGTGTTTACTTACAAATACAACTAACAAAAGTACAGATGGGAAGAAGGTTCTCACACACTTGATACAAATAGAACAGACCAGGACTAGCTGAACAGAGGGAACTAAATACAAACACTGATGAACACAGATTAACAGAAACCAGGTGACATAGATGATGATGAACTAACACAGGTGACACAGATGATGATATTTAAAGGGATACTCCACCCAAAAATGAAAATTCTGTTTGGTTCCAATCGTTCTTCAAAATATTTTCCTTTGTGTTCAGCAGAAGAAAAAAACTCATACAGGTTTGCAAAAACTTGAGGGTGAGTAAATGATGACAGAATTTTCATTTTTGGGTGTAGTATCCCTTTAACTAAACACAGGTGATGCAGATGAACTAAATGTCAGTAACCACGGAAACAGATGAGTGGCGGGAAAACAGAACAAAATTAAGACATGTGACTAGTGGGTGACTGTGACAGTACCATTGTGCAAATGACGAGTTCATTTTTAGATATTATTAACACAACAAAAAGGGCATTTTCTGCAGTGAAATAATACATTTTAAAAAGAAATCACATATTGCTGAGTAAATTACAATGCATTTCTGTGTGATCTCACTTTCAAAAACAGACCACATCTAGAGCAACCAATCCATTTAAAGCCAACCGTTTTATTCTTTTGTGGAATTTATTTATCCTTTATGGCACCCAGTCCTTTATATCCTCAAAATAATGCCTGGCGCGTAATGCCTGACACGTCGCAGACCAGCACAAGACGAACAATTGTGGTTAAAAAGTATATAAATGTTTATTTTTCTCAGCTGGCAATTTGCAGAGCCGTTTGAAGCACTTCATAGCCCTTTGAAACTGCATTGATTTGGACTTCAACATGTTGGTTGCGCTTGAAGTCCATTGTGTGGAGAAAAATCCTGAAATGTTTTCCTCAAAAAACGTAATTTCTTTTCCACTGAAGAAAGAAAGACATGAAAATCTTGGATGGCATTGGGGTGAGTAAATTATCAGGAAATTTTCATTTTGAGGTGAACTAATCACAGTTTTGTGGCTATGTTGTGTGGACGGCAAAAGATTATGCTGTGGTTCGCGAACCACAGCATAATCTTTTGCCGTATCACAGCATAATCTCTTGCCGGATGCGGACTACTGAACAACCCTTCTAAAGAGGGCACAGGAGTTCTTCCACAAAGTTTCACTACCTGAGCTTGCAGAGGTGGAAAGTAATGAATTACATTTACTCACGTTACTGTAATTCAGTAGTTTTTTTTTTTTTGTGTAGGCTACTTCTACTTTTTAAAGTTTTTAAAATCTGTAATTTTACTTTTACTTATGTTTTGTGTTAAGTATTGTAATTTGCTACATTTTAAATCATATCCGTTACTGAGTAAAAAAATAATACTAAAAAAATAAAATACTTTGGGTGAAAACATAGCGCTCCGGAAACTACAGCATTGATTGATTGAAAGGCGGGAGAACAGACATGCTAAAATCACAAACAAATATGGAGAAGGTGACGGACAAGACAGACGCCAGTGATGCAGACCCAGCTGAAAGCGAAATGCTGTCGAATTCTTCACACGCACACACATGAAGCCCTGTCCAGTATGGGAATACTTTGGATATATACATTTTTTTATTTACAGTAGCCTATAATGTAGATATCAAATAAAACAAGCAAACTGGTAGATGTATGGATGAATAAATCGAAAGCTGTACAATAAATCAAATCGCGACATGATCAGTGAATATTAAAGCACAAATGACTGTTATGTAAATATAGAATCTGCATCTCTTTGTGAATGAGCTGTGCTGTTTCGTCTACTTACTACATACTCAAGTATGCAACGCGCTCATGGTGTTTTCAGCATCTCACAAACAATACGAGTAGGCCTACATGAATATATGAACATTTCCAGAGCTGCTCTGAGAGAACGCCTAATGAGCATTTTCATAATTTTATTTGAGAAAAACCTTGTCAAATACACTCTGAAACAGGACTTCACAACCCGTCAAAATAAAAGTTTGGTTTAACAAGAAGAAATTTTGACAGATAGTACTTTTGTAGGCCTACAATAGAATGTACTTCTCATAATAATTTTAACAACAACAATAGTAATACTACAATTTATTTAAACATTATTTAAGGAATATTGTTTGTCCATGGTTTAATTGACTAAATCTGTTTTGCAGCACTTTGCCAAAAAATAAAAGGATAAAACGTTTGCTAAACTTTTATTTGATTACCACCGTTTTTGATCATATATTTGTATTAAATCATAAAAAGAAAGAAAATCTGAATAAAAAACATTTCATAGAACTCAATTAGTTTTAAACATTTTAATAAGTTATTAATGATAAATAGTTGGGGGCCTTGGGCACATAAATACGGAGCCCCTAAAGGGACGTGGTGGTGGAAAAAAAAATTAGGATGGGAGAATTATTTTATTTTATTTTTTTACAAATCTTTTGCATTCCTTCGCAAAACTTTTGCATTCCCCCGAGAAACTTTGGGTTCCCTCGCAGAACGTTTGCGTTCCCTCGCAAAGTTATTTGCGTTCCCTCAAAAAGTTTTGCATTCCCTCGCAAAGATATTTGCATTCCCACGCAAAACCTGTTGGGAGCTCGGACAGACACTTCCTGTTTAATGTCCCGATGGCAGTGTTTTAGAGCTCCGTACGTTAATGGAGCGTTTCATAGTGTTTGAACTTGGACTCAAATATAAAGAAATGCGGTCAGTGCTTAACTCAAGGAGTTCAGTGAAGTTGGCAATATATTCACATAGGCTATTCAAACTTCCCGGATCAATATTCTTGAGCTAAATGTTGTTAAAACACAAACGACACCTATTTACAATCACAGTAACCTAGACAACACAAACACAGAAAGGAAAATGCCATTAACGTGAAACGTTGCGCGTCGCGTTCATATAGGCTCTGTATGGGCTAGTTTTCCTCCCATAGACCCTATTATTACGAAAAAGCTTAACGTCAATGCACTAAGACGGTGATATTAAAACTCAGTAGCCGATACACCTTATTGAACATGCTATGCGCTATTGCACGTGAAGCGTTTTATAACGGTTTCTATGGGTGTTGTTCATAATCTGATTGCCTCTATATGCTTTATTAATAATGTAGGCCTAGATTGTGTACTAAATTTGGCGCTTCAATATCACTCACATTAAGCGTCTTAAATGTGGAAGAACGCTTGATTACGCGGCCGTTGTCTGTTTTAGCAGCTATACTGCCATCTAGTGGTAGCAGCTTTTCTCAGACAGTGTGTGTGTATCTAGCAAGGCGAAACCGGCGAAATGAAAGTATCAAAATCCAAATGAATCAAAAAGGATCGACTCAGAAACGAGTCAATGAATGCACACGTGTCACCTCATCCACAAATGCACATCCTACTTGTTGCATGCATAAATTCTGGCCTACATTAATACAAAATTGAGGTTTGTAATACAACTATGTCTCTATTTGTACAAAATGCTGCACATTCATGTGATTCTGGATTTTGCACACACAAGTTGTATTGTATTAGTTTAAATGTAGCGACGCACATTTGTGAATTTGTCAAATAATTGGGTAGTTGTGCACACATTAATAATTAGCGCCAGCCCTATTCATTTGTAGTTGTTTGTGTGTAGTGTGTGGGATGTGAAAAAACAGTGAAAAGAAAGTCTCAAAATCCAAATGAATCAAATGAGATTGAGAAGATAATAGAAAATAATTCAATGAATGCACGCGCGTCACCTGATCCACACATACACATCTTCTTTATTGCATGCACAAATTATGATACACTAATACAAAAGAAAACATTTGCATTCACAAAATTTCTCTATTTTTACAAATTGCTACACATTCATTCAATTTTGCACACACAAGTTAAAAGGCATGGATAAAACATTTCTGCAACATGTATCAAGTTCATTGATAATTGTGCTTGCACGTGTTAATCATTTTGATACTATATTCACCCCATACTCCACTATGGCTGCAAGGCAGCTTGTAGAAAGCACTGTAAGTGTTGTAAAGCCGGAGTTCGTTGCACTTCTACATGTGCATGTGAGGGTGCTTGTACAAACAATGATGGTGGAGACAATAAGAGATCCGGTGATTGTGAGTGATAATGATAATTCATGTGAGAGACCATAAGAATTCACTGTTGTTTTTTGTTATTGCTGTTTTTATGTAAGGCTAAGCAAACCTTTAAGAGTTTTGGACAAATTGACTATATTATTCTTTTATCAATTTGAGATCACATAAATATTGCCTTGCAATAATAATTGTCTTATTCTTTCTTATGATTACACTTTGAAATGTATTCACCTGTGGTACACTGTAAAGCATTTCACTTTTATAAGGAAATGAATATTCACTGAGAATAACCTTCAAAGTTGTGGTAAAAAAATGACTTTTAACCAGTCTTGAAAAGAATACAGGTTCCAGACTTACACAAGCATAAATACAAATATGCAATGGACTTTCTGTGGTCAATAAACATAAAATAGACATCACATCCTCATTTGTAGCGCATTTGGTTCAAAATTTGGCCATATTGAAATTAGGGAATTTGCGAGGTCCTGATATACCCAATCATAAATGTAAGTATTCCTATGGGTTTTCCATGGTCAAAAAAGATAAAATAGACATCAAGTTTGTATTTGTATCTCATCTGGCTCAAAAGCTATAGCCTAATCCCTTTCAGGCGGTGGCCATATTGGATTTGGCCGCCAACTTGGCCCCGAGGGTCGCTGGTTTCCGGTCCCCTAGCTAAATCATTTCAGTATGATCTGAGCAACATCTGTGCCAAAGTTTGCACTTTTAGATAAATTTGCGCAAAAATGTGCTTAAGGCCCCCAACTAAAAAATAAGTTGTTAATCTAATTCATAATTAATTATTGAAATTAGTTGATTAGATGTGTTTTATTGAACAAATGTTTCATTTATTTAACTGTCATTTTAATTAATGATAATAAAAACCATAATTTAATAATACAGTTTATATAAACCGTGATATTTTCTGAGACGGTTATCATTCTGTGAAACTCTCATACGGTTGCAACCCTACACGGGAAAGTCCCATCACACTGTTAAACAAGTAACTCAGCTACTTTTACTCTGAGTAAATTTTAAATGAGCTACTTTTTACTTTTACTTGAGTAGATTTTTAGACCGGTACTTTTATTTTTACTTAAGTAAAATTTTATTGAAGTAATAGTACTTTTACTTGAGTAGAATATTTTAGTACTCTTTCCACCTCTGTGAGCTTGTGTCTTGTTACTATACTCGACCAGCCTCCGCAAAGACACCTGGTTCAACAGAGTTACAGCCATCTCACACAAAAAGGGCAAGAACACAGGCAAATGAAAACGTAAAAAGACTGGTGCATTTGCAGAGGGCCTGAAGACCAGGATGACATGGGGGCTTGTGACAACGGAAACTGTGCAGTCCAGTGGTTTCACCTCAGCTGTGTGGGACTCAGTCAGGCACCTCAGAAAGTGAGTCATGGTTCTGTCCCTCCTGCACACACTGAAACATTGGAGAACAAGTGTGTTTTTGTATTCGTTCTTTTTAATTACTGGACAGTATTGTATTAAAATGTTCATGTAATGTTCAATAGGTTTTTTGTTTTCTATTTACAGTAACTTGTTTACTTATTGTCTTGTTATCTTTGTTCTTGATACTTGAAGGTTACACTGCAACTTTGCCTCTTAAACCTGTTGTATTTGCACTAAAGTAACACTGACAACTTTTGTTCTCTGTCTTCCTGAGAAACAAAGTGTGTCAATATATTAGGTATTTTAGGAGGTTTTCCGAGTTCTATAATGTTCCATGGAGAGGAGAGGTAATAGAGTCTAAGAGCAAAAAGGGTATCACTAAAGGGAGTTAAATGAGATCTCTTAAAAACATATTTGAGTATGTCAAAGAGTCTGTGCAATATGAGAGCGCTGACCGGACTCTCTCTCTCTCTCTCTCTCTCTCTCTCTCTCTCTCTCTCTCTCTCTCTCTCTCTCTCTCTCTCTCTCTCTCTCTCTCTCTCTCTCTCTCATGCAAGTCTCTTATCATTATAAGTAAGCATCTCTTTTATATTATTCCTGTCATTTCAAGTGTGTTGATCCTGTTTTAGAGATTTCTGTTTGGTTACAAGCAAAAGCAGCTAAATTGCATGATATTCTGAGGTACTGATTTTGTTTAGGTGGTTTTATTGTGAGCAGGTGCATAACAGAAAGAGTGAGTAAGACATTCATGCCATCCATAGGCTTAAACAAACACCTTCTTGTCAGCTCCGTCAACGGCTAACTTGACCATTTGGTATTCATAGGCATTAATCTAACACGTCTCTCACTCCCTTTGCTCATACACGCATACCACAGACACATTCACTCTTAAAGACTTGTTCTGTCTATTTCTCATTGCTATTCCTCTATGTTGCTCTTGAGCCGCCACTGAATTACCATGTCAATTTGCAGTGCTTAATAAAAGACCCTATTTGAAGACAGAAAATGGATGTGAAAAAATAAAGTTTGGCCACCCTCTAGACCCCAGGGCTTGCTTTTCTTGAAGGAATTATTCGATTCACACAAAAAAGCAACAAACAACCATTAACATGGGATTGCTCCTGTCTGCCTTCCTGATCGATTTCTCCTGTCTGCCTTCCTGCCTGCTGTGAGTCTGTTTGCGTCGAGGCTGTAAGCCTCGTATTAGCTTCATATTTCTTTCTGTTTTGAACCATCATTTACTTTAATTTCTAGTTGTTTATATTACTAAATACATTTTGCCCACCATCTCAGAATAACCTTACGTCGCTAGCTTCTGTTATTGTTAGCACAACACGCTAGTAACTCGCTAGCCTGTTAACGCGCCACCTGTGCGCTCTATTTATTTATTTTCTCTCGCGCGCCCGCGCCTTTGAGTTCATAAAAGCCCAGGTCAGTAAGAATCAGTCAACAAACAAGGTGAGTAATGTCTTGTCCTGTTATTGTCACATGTCATGTTTAGTATAGCCTTCTCCGATGGCAATATAGGATTTATATGTGGTAAATGCAAGGAGACAGTCAGGCTGACGGAGAAGATTTCAGAACTAGAGACACGCATCCAAACTTTAATTGAGGATGGTAAGAATGCTAGATCTTTAGATATTGTTTTGGATGTGCCTAGCATAGTGAACTCTTTAAATGATTCAGTTCCGGCTGAAGTAGAGCCCGTGCAGCAGGGCAGATGGGTGACTGTTAGGGATCGTTCTAGTCGCGGATCAAAGAACCACTCTTCCGTTCTGATTCTCATAACAAACCGATTTGCCCCACTCAGTGAAACACCCACTGAGAATTCTGTTGATTGTGCCCTGGTAATTGATGATTCGATCACACGGAACGTGAAAATAGAGACACCAGCCACCATAGTCACATGTTTGCCGGGAGCCAGAGTGCCTGACATCAAAGCAAATTTAAAAGTGCTGGCTAATGCTAATCGTAAATTCTCTAAGATCATTATTCATGTCGGCACTAATGATGTTCGACTCCGCCAGACGGAGATCACCAAAATTAATATTAAAGAGGTGTGTGAACTTGCAAGTACGATGTCAGGCACTGTAATTTGCTCTGGCCCCCTTCCTGTACGCAGGAGTGATGAGATAGTTAGCAGATTGGCCTCACTGAATCGCTGGCTGTCTGAGTGGTGTCCGCATAATAATGTAGAATTCGAAGATGATTGGAAAAGTTTTTGGGGCAAGCCTGACCTGTTGAAAAGAGATGGTATCCATCCCTCCTGGGCTGGTGCTGCTCTTCTCTCTAGTAATTTGGCTCATAGTCTTAGAGATAAAACATGACAATCTGGGGCTCAGGTCAGGAAGCAGACAGACTGGCTAAACCGACCGTCTGCTAGCGGCCTCACGTCACCAAGGTCAGATAAATCCCATCACATAGAACCTCTTTCACCTAGATATCATCATATAGAGACTGTGTCTGTTCCCCGAATTTGGAAATCCAAAAAACGTCAGGTTAAAAATGTTATTGATGTTCAACAAATAAAAAACATATAATACAGATGAGCAAATGATAAAGCTTGGGTTGCTGAATATTCGATCCCTTACTCCAAAATCACTCATAGTTAAAGGGTTAGTTCACCCAAAAATGAAAATTAAGTCATTAATTACTCACCCCCATGCTGTACCAACCCCGTAAGACCTTCGTTCGTCTTCGGAACACAAATGAAGATATTTTTGATTAAATGTGACAGCTGGATCACTCCTCAATAGGCTGCCTAAGGGAATGAAACCTGAAAAAATTGGATGACTAGTAATTTCCTACTACTAAATTCTGAAAAAACAGAGATTCTAATTATTGGACAAAAAACTTCCACACGTAATAACCTAGAATACTGTCTAACACTGGATGGCTGCTCTGTTAAGTCTTCGTCGTCGGTTAGGAACCTGGGTGTGCTCTTTGATACCAACCTTTCTTTTGAAAGTCACGTGTCTAGTATCTGTAAAACTGCATTTTTCCATCTTAAAAATATATCTAAAATATGCCATATGCTCTCATTGGGAAATGCGGAACAATTAGTTCATGACCTCAAGGCTAGATTATTGTAATGCTCTACTGGGTGGTTGCCCTGCACGCTTAATAAATAAACTACGGCTAGTTCAAAACGCAGCAGCTCGAGTTCTTACCAGAACCAGGAAGTATGACCATATTAGCCCGGTTCTGTCAACACTGTATTGGCTGCCTATTAAACATCGTATACATTTTAAAATATTATTGATTACTTACAAGCACTACATGGTTTAGCTCCGCAGTACTTGAGCGAGCTCTAAATGTATTATAGTCCTTCACGTCTATTGCGATCTCAAAATTCCGGCCAGTTGATATTACCTAGAATATCTAAATCGACTGCTGGCAGTAGATCCTTTTCCTATTTAGCACCAAAACTTTGGAACAGTCTTCCTACCATTGTCCGGGAAGCAGACACACTCTGTCAGTTCAAAGCTAGACTAAAAACACATCTCTTTGACCTAGCATACACATAATACATTATAGACTTCTATAATTCAATGTTAGGCTGCATAGATTAGGTCAGCCGGAACTGGGAACACTTCCCTTAAATCTTGATGTACTCGTTACATCATAAGAAGAATGGCATCTACGCTAATATTAGTGTCTTTGTTTATCCCGAGGTTTTCCCGCAGCCTGCCGGATCCAGGCCGTGTCCAGATCTGACGAGGGAGCTTTGCCTGGACCCGATGAAAATGCAGTGCTGAAGTGTTAACTATCCTCTCCCTATGGAGGATCCCTTTCCCACTCTACAGATAAAGCGTTGTTGAAAATCCGGCTCGCATACCCCGAAGTGATAAAATAAAACAAAATTCTGTATCAAAATTTATAGGCAAGACAAGTAGTTTGTTTAGGCATGGGTTGTATGGAATTGCAAACCTGCGCACATATTTTCAAAAGTACATAACTATAGAATCAATTCTTAATGCGCATGTGAACGCCGTCAGCGTCAATCACAGGTTCGCGTTTAAAGTCTGTTTAGAGAGAACGGCGTCGTCTTATTGGCCCCTAATTTAGTAACAAATTATCATTTCAATGGAGGTGAATCAATCAAAACTAACTTTAGCTGGAAATAACATTACTCAAGAACCGCTATAAAGCCAAAACAATCTCTGTTACCTTAAATTATATGTTTATTTCTGTAAAGCTGCTTTGGAACAATCCAAGGATGGCATGATCAGACAGCTTCCAACAGCGCAGTTATATACTATATATACTATAGACCTAGACTTAAATTTTGAGCTATGCATACAATCTTGACCTTTAGAACAAATCTGTGACGTGTTTCACATGGCATGCAAAATCTGAAAATAGTGCATATTTATGTTGTCGACAATATCAGAGATATTCAACCCTGCTCCTGGGGACCTCCTGTACTGCAGAATGTAGTTCCAACCCTCAGCAAACACACCTGAAGCACCTAACCAATCTATTCAGGATCACTTGAAAACACACAGGCAGGTGTGCTGAAGCAGGTTGGAAATAAACTCAAGTAGGTTGGAAATTACAAGTATCATGCGAAGTATGGAAATCCAAACTCGTAATTTGTCCTCTGCATTTAACCCATTTACTAGGGGTGTGACAATATATTTTGTCACAATATAACGCAATACAAAAATGCAACAAAATGTTTCGTGGATAGTGACAATCTGTATTGTGTATAGTTCACCCAAAATGATTTAAAAAAAAAGTTTATAAAGTTTTAGTGTCAGTACTACATTAAACTTCTATATATAATGTTGAATATAATGTATAATAATACAATGGGGAAATATTTGTGGGTCCTGATAATGCCATTACATGCCTTATGTTACCAGTAAAATTAGCCTACATTATTTTAAATATATTTAGTCAGTAACAGAGTGCAAGTATATTCGTCTAAAATAATTCTGTATTATCAGCTTCAAAATCATGAATATGTTTATTCTGGTATCACCATTGTCCTGTGCATTGGGTTACCAGGTTTGATCCCCTTTGGTGAACGTGATTTCACCAAGTACCACATGTTCCTGGATCAACATCTTTGTTGATCCTGGATCAACTTTCCAATCAACCAATCAGATTTGAGGGACAAGTTTAGAGTTTGTCAAGTTAAGGCTTAGAACCAGGGTGAAGTACTTAAACATCAGTGTTATTCACCTTTCATTACCCTCTGATTTTAGGGAAAAGTTATGGGTAGGGTTAGGTTTAGGGGTAGGGATTGGGTAAGGACTACATTTTGGGACAGGAATCTTGACCCAGGATCAACAAAATATGTTGATCCAGGACCATGTCTTACTTCAAAATCACGGTGACCTACAAGCCTACCATTTACCCATCCAAGTTAACGCACACACAATAGGAGTTAGTGAACACACATGCGCTGCCATTTTGGTGTGACACCCAGTGAGCAATAGGGGCACCTCAGTCTGCCGGTATTGAGAAATAAACCGCCACAACCTTCAGATTGCCAATCTGACTCTCTAACCATTAGGCCACGACTGCCCCCATGCAAGTTAAGCTCTCAGTGTGAAGCGGACTTAAGGAGCCGTTCACACAGACTGTCTTTTTACAAAATATCACCATCTAAAGAATTTGTAGAAATTACAAGTCTGTGAAACCGCATCAGAGATAAAGGAAATAGGACTGGGCCCTAATATTCGTCAAAACATTAGTCGATTGGAAGAGTCTTGACCGACTAAATTTTAACTAATCGGTTAGTTGCAAAAAAAATGCACAGAAATTGGCGAAGTCACACAGTCTCAGATCGTTGACACGGCTGGTCCATGCAGTAATATGTCGAGCAAAAAATCCAAAATACTGTGGGAACATTCGAGAGGGTAAAGAAGGACCACAAAAAATGTGATGTGCAATGACTAAACTTTTAAAACATGTAAATAGTAGCCTATTGTTAGCCACTTTACATGGCCGCTCACTCGGCCATGTAACGTTAACCTAGATCAGTGGTACCGAAACTGTGGTACGTGAGGTGACAGAGGGGGTACTTTTTCCTTTCATTTAATTTTACCCCACCTCAAAATAACATTTAAAAACCAAACGGCTTGCAAAGGGCAGCACGGTAGCTCAGTGGGTAGGACTGTCACCTCTACAGCAAGAAGGTTCAAGCCCTGGCTGAGCCAGAAGTCCTTTCCATGCAGAGTTTGCATGTTGTCAGTGTGGGTTTCCTCCAGATGCTCCCTTTTCCCCAACACAGTCCAAACACATTCAGGTTTGGTGGATTTGACATGCCAAATTGGCCATAGGTGTGAATGAGTGTGTGTATGTGAGTCCCAAGCCATGTAGTGGGGAGGGTTGGGGAAAGACCTGACAACCTACCAACTTCCATAGTATTGTTTTTTCTCCAACAGTTTGGTTACCCATATTCTTCTAAATGTTTTCTTTTCAGAAGAAGAAAGAAATTCTTACAGGTTTGGGACCACTTTATCGGGAGTAAATGATAACGGAATCATTATCCTTTTCATTTTTGGGTGAACTATCCCTTTAATGGAAAAAGTGTGACTGCAGTCTAAGTGGAAGTGAAGGGGGTACGCAGAAGGATGTTAAATGCCCCAGGGGGTACACCACACTAAAAAGTTTTGTAACCACGAGCACCACAGCAATTCAGCTAGTCTTACAGTCCTGTAGTGTGAGCTTGCCCTTAAATGAACGTCTAACGGTCGACCAAGAAAATCTTTAGTCGGGGGCAGCCCTAAAAGGAAAAGTGTGGGAATGAAATTGATTTATTATATTTTGTTTGAGATTAAATTGGACTCTTCTCAGGAAGCAACTGCAAATCTGAATCTGCATTTCTCTGTACTTAAATCTATGTTTTCAGTTTTAATTTTTAATCCCAAAAACCTTGATTACTTTTATTTATTTGACTTTGCTGACATTTCCTCATACCTGGCTCTGTGTTAATCTGTGAGTATAGCCTTACCCACTGCGCAATGCAACGTCAGAGTGACGTCTTTTCTGTAATTTTTGGACGTCCAATTTCGGTCCACTGAAGGGGTTGTTTTGTAATGCCAGGCGACGTCTTTATTCGTCTTTTGCACGTCTAATATTGACGTCGGTGGGACCAAATGTGGTCGTTTGTGGACGTCTTTTCAACATCAAATTTAGTATCTTCTATAACTGTTACAGTCCCATGTTTCAAAAGGGTAGAGGACGTTTTTAAAGGATGTTTTCTGTACCATGTATTTACATTTATCCACAGTGACTTGTATTGCATTACACATTTACATTCCTGGTTTCCCTGGGAATTGAACCCATGATCTAGGTGTTGCACTAGGTGGGCGTTACACAAGCGCCAACGCTCTACTGTTTGAGCTACGGCATTACACCTTTTTATGTCAATTACTGTATCAAATAATCTGTATTCATATGTATTAATCATGTTGATAACAACAATGTTGATATTTGTAAATAAAAAAAAATATTGCATATTAATCATGTAAATTTCCTGCACCTGTAATAGACATCCAAATGAGGTCCAAAAAATGACCCAGTTAAACGGTCAAATGTTGAACGTCAACATGACGTTCAAGTTGGGTCATGGTTGGACATCCAAAAAGTGGACCTAGTTTGGACGTTGAATAGATGTCCAGAATTGGTCATGGACCGACGTACCCAATATAGACATGATCTGCACGTCTATCCGGCGTCCAGTGTTTAGTGGGGCCAATATTTTAGAATGCAACCTCCGATGTGAATTTATCTCCTATGTTCATTCAGAATGGAATGTTTTATGTAAAGTAAACGTCACTGATGGCAGGGTTGATAAATCAAGGTGCATGAAGAACCTTTGATAAAGTGGATATTTGAACACTCATATTGGATTTTTAGTGCAGCCAGAGATGTATATGTTTGTTCAGTCAGTGACTCTAATCTGTTATCATGAAGGATCTGCTGATGTAGAAATTGACTGAGAGCAATAGCTACTAAATAGATGTTTGTTTCCAATGCAACTTGTATTACTGTTACTGGAACAACCCTACTTGACCCCGGTTTAAGTGTCATGCTGTGACATTGACAGTACAGTGCGTGATACCTGACCTACTTGTGGTGCTGTTTAGTTAACATGACTCTATCTTGACCGTCTGGTATTCTGACTAAATAGAGGTCTATAATGCTGCTTCACTGAAGGGGTTCTAGCTAAAAATAGGCCTTTCCTGTCAAGTGAATTAATCGTTTTTTTTTTTTCACCAAAAATATATTTTTCATACCTGAGCAGCTGTACCACACTGAATTGCAATGGTTGTGTGTACATTAATTCTTACAACTGCAATTAAACGGCTAGAGTATTATACCAGGAGTTTCCAGCTAACTTTCAAGTTTGATCAACAAGTGCCAACTATCAGATGAGTGGTCTTCAGGTATGATAAGGTCAAAGATAAGACTCCTGTCCAGACCAGTTGGATTGTTTGACATTGATTAACATGAGAACAGACAATTATTCAGATGGGCATGGACATAATTTGGATTCCATGTCAGTATATTTGGAAATACATTATACCTTTGGTCTCAGACAATGATAAAAACATTAGTCTCATTTTCAGGTTTACATTGCTGATCAGAAGGACATTGGTTTAGACTTCAGTAATTTGTGTCATGGAGGAGTACGAGCCAGTGGATGTTACACCACTGACAGGTAGAACTTGTTCAGCTACTATATTTAAATTGACGCTCAAGTGGGTTATGGAAGGATACTTTACTTGAAATAGATGCAAATCTATTCATGTCCATAGTATATGTTCTGCTTTCATCAGCTCATTATTTTTTTCTGTTTCACCTTCATTTGTCATCACAATTTCTACTTGGGTTCACACCTACATATTTTCTCATCAATTTATTCTTTGGTTTTCCCAGGTGGACTTAACTATTCCTGGTTTGGGCACTGGTGTGTATATGTGGTTGCATAAAACAAGCGTGACACTTTGGGCATTCTTCTAGTCGGTAATAACTTCCTTTTTGTCTTCTATGCGTTCTATCCATGTAAATGCTCTAGGATGAATCTTTTATGGACTTATGCGATATAATATAATGAAGGGCGAGTGGAAAAAAGTGGAGCATATAGAATTACAATAGTCTTGCAGTGACATCTCAGGAGATTAAACATTCTCTCAGCACACACTTAAATGTCATCTAAGACACCACTATACACTGTTAAAACCATCTAATCGTTGTAGTGTATGTGCACACAGCAAAATAGTTGTACCCAAGGACGTGTGTGCAGACTGTGCACATGACATGATGTTAATTTGCCGGTCTACAATAGATCTGTTCAGTCTAAAGACAGGCACAACAATTAGCATTTTGTATACATGGGTTCTCTCTGGAGTTTGCTGTGCTTTTATAATTGCAGTTTTCAATTAATGACTAAATTAAAGTATTTGGTTAACATTTACTTGAAGAGACTTTTATGTTTTGTTCTAGAACATAAAGTACACAAGGAGTGGTTGTCCAATTAACTACACATCATTTGCCAAGCACACAGACGTGGGCAGTAGTAGGCCTATTCAAGAAATGAAAAAATAAATATAAAAAATAACATAAATTTCACTCTTGAGGTATGATTGAGGTGTAATTTTCAGAAAAGTGGCTTCAAGTAGGCTAATGTTAACTCTAGCCTTTTTTTTTACGCAGAAAACTGCTAATGTAAAATGTAAAATATTTAAGAGGGAATTAATTGCTAAATTAGCTTTCCTGGTTGGCCAACTATTGCAATTTTCTGAAAAAAAAAATAATAATTTCTCTCCACTGAAAAATGAACATGGTTGTCTGTGTCACAATAGAAATTGGAGAGCGACTGATGAAGACAACAATGGACCCTT
The DNA here is from genome assembly GCA_030578255.1 of Tiaroga cobitis. Classification (NCBI taxonomy): domain Eukaryota; kingdom Metazoa; phylum Chordata; class Actinopteri; order Cypriniformes; family Leuciscidae; genus Tiaroga; species Tiaroga cobitis. The sequence continues at coordinate 36,418,414 of CM060595.1, read as the reverse complement.
TTTACAGACTGTGATGTGTTTCCTCAGTTATCAACTCTACTAGATTTGCAATAACTGAGATAATAACTAGTCACAACATTCAGTTATTTTGATCTTAGTTTAATTTTCATGGACTTTTAGTTTGCTTTCTCAGTCACATGTTTTCCTTTGTTTAGTTTCCCACCACTTATTAGTAACTACGGAGATTCATTAATCATCACAGGTGTATGTCATTATTTCCCTTGCTTTGTATTTAAGTTGCAGTCTTTTCAGTATTCATTTGTCAGGTCACGTTTATGCATGGGTCCCGTCCCGTCCCGTCCTGTCCTGTCCTGTCCTACCTTCTGAGTGGATTATTAAAGACGTTATACCTGATCTTCATATTCATCGTGTTTCCTGCAACCATTGATGACATTAGTAAATTTTTTCATATTCTCCTTTTTAAAATTCCATACATATAGGCTATTTATAACGCCACACTTTGTGTTATATTACATTGGCTGTAATGACAAAAAATGAATTAACACTGCTGCAAGGGTGTTTCTAATACAATGGCTGAGGGAGTCTCTTTCTTCTGACCAATGTAATCAATCTCTGTATATTTTTTTTCCTCTTTTGGAAAGTCATGGAAATGCTAACATGATTTTTTTTTTCTATTGCTATTGGAGTGAATGGGAATGCAACAATTATATTTGCTGACATCTACAGTTAACCACTATTGAAGTTTACTCAACATAAAGTTTCTGAGAACCATGGAAATGTGTTTTTGTTTTCTTTTGAAAGAAATTAATACTTTTTTCAGCAAGAATGGATAAAACTGATCAAAAGTGACAGTAAATTGGTGGTAAATGTAAAACTATTTTTAATTGTATTAAATGCTCTTGTTTTGAATCCTAAAAAAGATCAGTTTCCACAAAAATATCAAGCAGCATTTAACTGTTCAATATTGATATTAATAAAAAAAATTAATGTTTCTTGAGCAGCAAATTAGAATGTTTCTGAAGGATCATGTGACACTAAAAAACTGTATACTGAAATATTACAAATTAGAATTTTCTGCAGCCATTACACCATTGTTCACTGTATTTTTGATCAAATAAATGCAACCTGAGTGATATAGGACATTAAATTCATACTGAACCCAAACTTTTGAAAGGTAGTGTATTGATAGTATAATCACATAACTGATAGTTGAACATTAAATTTTGTTCAATCACATTTCAATGAGGATGTTAAACAATGACATGACTTATGATTTAAAATGCCAAGGCAACGCTGTCAATCATGACCAAAGTCATGACATTTTACAGCCTGACATAAAAGACCGTTGATACTGCATCACACAGTCTTGCTTTTTATCCCAGCTGGCTCATTATTATGCACTCTGACAAGCAATCATAAAGGACAGGAAAAACTTTTTTTTCTTTTTTTTTTCTTTTTTTTTTTTTTTTTGTCAGAGCAATGCTCTTTCGCTTTCTTTTTCCAAGATTCTTTCTCCATTTCATGTATTTCTACACGAGTAAGAGTTCTGCAATGACTTATCCATTACACAATGATGAGTATCAAGCCCCTCTCCCTTTCTTTTCATTGCTTAGACTGTCTCAGCCTCATCCAAGAATGTGCCATCACATCCGATCTGGCTGTGTATCACTCACACTCCATAGATTTAATTAGCAGCGGATTGGAGAGGCTGCCCTTGGGAAACAAGTTTTCCTTAGTCTTAATTAGTCTGTTAACTTCATCAGAGAAGCAGCACAATGTATAAACCCACAAGAGAAAAGGAGAATATGACAGACTGGTTAATTTATTATGCAAAGAAGCATACCTGTGATAGCTTTTGCACTTTTAGTCTTCAGTCTTTTATAATGGAAGTGATCAATATAAACATGAAAACCTGCCTGGTGAGCATATGTTTGGTTTATATTTAATGTTGGCATATTTACCGCACATAAATTCTGCACCACAGCTACACGGAACCACAGTACAAGAAGATAAGAAAATATGATAAGATAATGTGACTTTACACTCAGAGTCTCTAGACAGACATGATTGAAATCTTGCTTAAACACTTGGGATTATGGGAGTACTCAGACATGCAGTTATTTAAAGGATTAAAGGGATAGTTCACCCAAAAAAAAAATGAAAATGCTGAATCATTTACTCACCCTCATGTCGTTTCAAACCTGTATATTTTAAAGGAAGTTTCTGCAACTAACTGTTTTTGTCTATCCAATAAAAGTCAGTGGGGTCCACAACAACATTGACTTTCACGAGAAATGTTTTAAAATATCTTTTGTGATTCACAGAAGAAACACAATCATACAGGTTTGGAATGACATAAGGGTGAGTAAATAATCACAGAATTTACATTTCCCTTGTTGTAACGTCAGACTAACATACCATGCTCACTGCACTAATTATTGTAAGTAGCGCTTGACTAATTAAAGCAGGCATGTTAGTTGGTACCCTCATATTTGAATCTATATTTAAAATAATTCTTTCAAAAGACCTTCTTTATGTAATGCTTAAGATGTTCTCTTTTCTTTGTGTTTGAGAACAAAGAAGATGAATTTGACAGCTGCGCAGGGAAGGAGTGGATTTATGGCTGCTCTATCAGCTAGCATTTACAGACCGTAATGACAAGTTTCAAAGAGAAGAAAGATGAGGACTACGAGAAAGAATGACAGAAAGACTGATAGAAGGTAAAATTGAGAAGGTGGTGGCATTTGAATGTTTGCCAAGAGCCCGTACATGGTTGACCGATCCATGAACAAGTTGAATTTAGCATTAAAGAAATTGTGTGTGTGGCTGTGTGCGTGCAGTGTGTGTGTGTCTATATTTCTCTACGAGTGGCTGAAGCTCACTGATTCTCATATTTGTTCTCGCAGACACACTGACAGTTTACTGTTCTCAGAGTTTATTTCTCGGTAGTTAGTCCTTTCACCCTTGGTGATGTTCCTTAGTCCCTCTCTCTGCCTGAGTTTAAGATAAATGCTCTAAAATGCATCAGCAGCCCTGACCTGCAACATGTGAGTATTACCGTGGCTTCAGGGGTGCTTCAGGGATGTTAAACGTTATGTATGCACCATTTCCCTAGCATACTTCTCTGTAAACCTGCAGAGCTGTGAGGCTTTTTTTGCACAGCCTTATCTTTTACTCTCAACCACACTCATTAGAGTCTATTAGATTTGTAGGACGTACGTCTGAGGGTTCCAGATTCACCCTATAGACTCATTCATCCATTTGGGATGTGTAAGGACTACATATGCATGGAAGCCCGTTTCTAATTCAGATTTAAAAAAGGGTAATTGGGTTATAGTTTAAAATAAGAATTAAAACTCACACTTTGAGAAATAAAGTTGCAATTGCAAGATATAAAGTCACATTGTGATATCTTAAGCCAAAATGATGAGAAATAATGTCAAAATTGTGAATACACTACCGCTCAAAAGTGTATAAGTTTTTGAAAGAAGTCTTTTATGTACATCAAGGCTCCATTTCATTTATTAAATCAAATATACAGTAAAATCAGTAATACTGTGCCATTACTCTAGTTTTCTGTCACATGATCCTTTAGAAATAATTTTAATATTCTGATTCTGTGCTCAAAAAACATTTATTTTTATTATCAGTTGAAAATGGTTATGCTGCTTAATATTTTTGTGAAAACAGTGGCTATGTTTACATGCAACCAAATAATCCGTTAGTAATCAGATTGACGGCTCAATCGGACTGAAAAGCCTTCATGTAAACACCTTAATCCAGTGGGGGTTTTTTTTCAAACAAACGGTATGTTTATGCACAAATAATAGCCTATAATATTGAAAATACAATAACAAAAACATCAGTAGGCCCTTTGTAATTGAAAAACGTAAGCCTAGGAGAAGCCTATATATTGGCCCTATTTGAAATGCAAAAACAAAAATATTCATACTGCTGTGTAGGTAAAAAAAAAGAAAGAATATAGGCTATTACTGAATGACTGTTGTCTGGGGCCTCAATACTTGCATGTTATTTGTGAAGCTTTATCAATGTGAGGCTTTTATTTTTTACGCTTTTGGTGCTATAGCGAGCGATCATAAACTTGCATTTATTAACAGAATAATGCTTCTTTCAGAAGAACATTGTAGCCGGAACTACATCTCTCTGTGTACGTCTATGACGAGTCACGCAGGTACTGGGCTACTCCGAAGCGGCAGCGATCCGAACCAGTGTAAAATAGTCCCAATGTAAACACTTATTATAGGTGTACCATAGTGGTTCAGGATAAGACAAAAAAACAGATTGGAAAATGGATTCATGATGAACTCGCTCATTATATGCATTTTGTAAATTTTGAACAGAAAGAAGTTAAGGACTTTTATTTAATGCTCATTGCTCAAACCTTTCAAAATATGACGCGACCCCCCACAGAGCTCGCTGAGGCCCCCTTGTGGGCCGCGACCCCCCTGTTGGGAACCGATGCCTTAATGGATCCGATTGAGCTCAATCCGAATAAAATTTCGATCGGATTGAAAGGGGTGGTTTATTCCTTTTCTAATCCAATAGAGAGAATGTGTAAACACTTGATCGGATTGAAAACCAAAACTGAAAGGACTGGGCATGTGCAATGATTTTGAAATGGCGTAAAGACGTATGACGCACGGAACGAGCTGTTCTTCCTGTTGAATAAAGTGTCATATAAATGAGTGTTCCGTCATTCTAAAAGTCTCCTTTCACTCAGTGCCTGTGAAGTGAAGCAGGGCAATGTCCCACCAGTCCATGTTTCGGATTCTCATCAACAGACGACATGGTTTTGGGTGCGGGGAGGGGCATTTTTACTGCGTGATAAATATAAGCAGCACTGCACAACAGTTCATTATGCTCATTTACTCCAAATTATGAAAACAAAAATGATAAATATTAAGTCTGCTGTTTTAAACAAATAATAAACAAATGTAGGATAATTGTTATTATGCGCAAACAGCGGGAAACTGTATATTCGTGCAGTGTGCGCATGTCAAAAAATCTATTCCTATTTGAAGCTTGTGACATATAAACGTGCACATAACCTGATCACATGGTTTTGCTTTCATGTGAACACTACATTCAGATTCATCAATCGGAATAAATTCAGTCTGATTGAAACAAAAATTGTGCATGTAAACATAGCCAATGATACATTTTTCAGGGCACCTGTTCAAAACTGTAAGCATTTTGCGGGGGAACATTGTTTTGGTTGTGCTTCGGCTCTGCGTGATTGGGCGGATGAATATGGTTATCTGCTCATAAAACATTCACTGCTAAGCTTAAGAGAGAGAACCAGTTTATAGGGAGAGGATCTCAAGCTGACTAGCTGAAGATGGTACTGTAGCTAAACACATTAATAGACACGGTGCTTCATAAATTCCAGGACAGCGCTATAGCAACCATAATGAAATGACCCTTCACAATAGATAATTCTTTACAATGAACTCTGTTAGAGAGCTACATATGACATTTTATCTGTTACTTTACTTACCTGTTGATAAAAAGATCTCATCGCTTTTACAACATTTCAAATCCCTCAGTTCTCGCCATCTCCAGTCTTGATTCTTGTTTTATTACGTTTTATTCTTGCTCTGTCACGTTCTCTTTTTGCAAGCAGAAACTCCTCTGTTCTGCATTTATTTTTAACAGGTGAATTCCTGTAGGTTCGAAATTTAGCTGCTCCATGTCAACCTTTCTCACTCGTTGTGACAACTAACCTATGCCACTCCCACATACGCCAAAGTAGCCAAAGCAACTTTACTCTATTTTCAGAGACATGCACAGATGAGTGACGAAAGTATGCAGTTTTGTGTGAAAAGCATCCCGCTCAGCCTAAAATATAAACACTTATGACGGGGTTACCACAGTTAATCAGGGTAAGACAAAAACACGTTTTGATGGTGTGTTGACTCATTATTTAAATTTAGTTAATTTTTCACCAAAAAAGGTTACATAGTGCACCTTTAAATAGAAATCTTGTGTAACATTATAAATGTATTTACCGTCATTTTTTATCAATTTAATCCTTGAATAAAAGTATTAATTTCTTTATAAATTCCTTTCTCACAAACTTTTGAACAGTGTAAAGTCACGTTAGTCACAATTACAAGAAATAATGTCACAGTTGTGAGTGAAAATGTAATTTAATTTAAATTTTTAGCTCTGAGGTGATCACAGGCAGTTTGTGAGAAAAAGGTCATGTTTTTAAGCAATGTTGTGGAATTTTTCATATAAAATGAAACCATCATAATTTAAGAAGAGACAGAGATTAAGGTAAAAAAAATCTATGAATTATCATAAAAACACTGTTTTTGTGCAAATTCTCATGATACTCTGAACTAGTACTATGTTGAGGTCAGGCATTGCAAAACACAGCTGTACTCAAATATAGTTCCCATTACAGGCAACACAGAGTTCAAGGCGCATCTAACTGGAAAAATATGTATTTAGTGGTGCTTACCAAAAAACAGAAAAATACACATTTTGTGAATTTCAGAAGATGATTTTAAAATAGTTTATGGCACAAACTCTTATTATTCATTTACGAGGTAATGGAATATTCTCTTAGTCTAGGAGTGATGGTGACAGATTCTTTTTGAAAGCATGTGACAGCTCGTAGGTTTTCTGGGAAAGAGATCCAAACCTTGGGGCCATGGTGACTAAAGGTTGATGTAATAAGAGCTTGATATTTTGCACCATGACAGAACTGACAAGTAACAAGTGTGCATTGATATGTGTTGATAACCAGTTAGTCTGCTGTTCTGACTCTGATTCAAGGATCCAGCTTTGATTCCGATCCAGCCAACCATAAGCACGCCTCATTCGGTGTCACATGTTCATGTCCCTATTTCACTTACTGTTTCAGTCTGACCTTTAAATCCATCCTAATCATTTCATCATTCCCCTTTTTCAAAACCAGAATACATTCTTTTTTAACTTATATTACACCATTTACAATTATGTTTAATAATCAATTGTTTACCATTCAAAAGTTTGGAGTAAGTGACATTTAGGGCCAGATTTACTAACAGTTTAAGTCAGCCACAGAGTATGGCTTGCGCACACCCTTTTAAATCACAAAACATATGTCGGAATATTTTGACACCTTTTTTTCTTTGTTTTCACTCAATTAATGGTTGAAAATTGAGATCGGTGTCTTTAGAATAAGTATCTGTGCTGAATTGTACATAAATCACAAAGTATCTGTGCTGAATTGTACATAAATCACAACAATACTGTGCAACGGGCACAGCTAAAAAAACAGGGTGCAGTGGAAATTTTTGCACTACTATTTAAAGCTTCCGCTTTTCGAACATGGAAGTGTGATGTAAAAAAAGTCTATGCTGTATTTGTTCTGTACATTGCAATATTTCTCTCACCAATTCATGTAGTTACAATAAACCATAGACTGTAAAAAAGATGGATGATGCACCTTCACTCTCTTCCATTGTAGAAAAGGTGTATCCGCCAATGTCCAAATATGGCACGGACATCTTGGAGCCCAAGTCTGCGCATTAGTGAGTGTGAGGTAGAGCCATGGTATCAAGGCCCCAGCGACACTCCAGCAGAATCAGTTAGTACGGTTTACTGCAGAACAATCATTATGTTGGTGTGAAATAAACAGTAATGTAAATGTAGAAATTAAAGTTGAAGCTCCAATGTCCTCCCGAAAACCCCCAAAAAGTATTTTGGTGCCTCAGTGACAACTTCGTTCAGAGAAGCTGTCAATCACAGCTGTCAACCATGACGTCAACCCCCCGTTTCTATAGCATCAAATAACTAATTAAAACCAAACTTAAAAAAAAACAAAAAAAAAACACGAACACGAACACTTGAACGTACATCAGTGTGATAAAAAACTATCTTAAATGACAGAAACCATCTTTGGGAAAAAAATTATTTGAAGTGTAATTTGATTGTTTAGTTTGTCTCACATCCGATTGGATTATATGGAGAGGGCGGGGTTTATTACCTATCTGCATCCAGCCACCTGGAGGCGATCGAAACGTTTTGGCTTCACTTTTCAGGACTTGCAATAAACTCACAAAGCACACAACCACAACTCCCTTATGAGTCTCTCAGGTTTGTAATGTTTTCACTAAAAGTATTATTGCTTTGTTTCTATGTTCATTTACTCATGAGACCTATAGTAAAACATTCTTGTGTGTGGGTAAGGCAGTAATGGGTTTCTTCAAAGAACATGGATGAATAAGTTTCTCAGAAAGGGTACAAAAACACTCACACATTTACTTCAAATCTCTATATTTCCACTTATGGAAAGTGACAAGTATATTATGCAGTTTTTAGAATCGAGACATTGCAGCCACTGTAAATGCTGTTTGGCTGAATAGACAATTATAAGAGACTAAATGAGAGGATAAGCAGAATGAAGAATCCTGACAGTTGCTGTCTTAAACATATACCAGGAAGAAGGTTTTTTAGCACAGAAATGAGCTGAATGCTCTTGACACATGAGTTTAAGGAAGGCTGAGTTATGTTTGCATCTCAGACAGAAAAATGTATGTTAGAAGACAAATATTATAGGTTCTGTGACAAGCAACGCCTCATCACCATGCCCAATGCACAAGAGGTGTATGGGAAATTGTGAGGGAAGATATGAAAAAATCTTGCAGAGGGGCACAAGTGGGCAGGCATGTATGGCTGAGAGGAGCTTCTTCACATGCACACAGGATCCAACTGACATTTCATTTTCTGTTGAGAGAGATTGGGGAGACATGAAAGAGAGAAAGGAGTAGCACACGTCTGAGTCGTGTTGACAGCCTCAAATGGTGACTCGAGATCTACTTCCACGTCACATTTGTGTCAAGGTTTTATATACACTCACCGGCCAATTTATTAGGTACACCTGTTCAACTGCTTGTTAACGGAAATATCTGATCAGCCAATCACATGGCAACATCTCCTATACTGTTGCGCCATTAAATTCAATTACTTTAATGGATCATTTTCCTTTAAGAAGATTACGCCTGTCGATGTCTACTATGTTATCTGTGATCTAAAAACAAACAGTAGTGCTGGTCCTGATGATTTAGAAGCTACATTTGTTAAATCCGCCGCTCATGTATTAATGTATCCTCTAGCAGATTTATTTAATTTGTCATTAACCACTTGTTCTATTCCGTCTATATGGAAATGTGCAAAAGTTACTCCACTGTTCAAAGGTGGAGACTCATCTGATGTCAATAATTATCGGCCACTTCAGTCACACTATTATTTGTGTTATTGCAAAAAAATTGAGAAATTAATATTTAATCAACTATCAGCATTTATTAATTCATTTCACATTTTATCTCCGTTACAGTCAGGCTTTAGACCAATTTTTTCCACTACGACTGCTCTGTTAAAATTTACGAATGATGTGTTCTCGTCCATTGACAAAGACCAAGCAACAAGTGCCATTTTCATAGATTTTTCTAAGGCCTTTGATATGGTTAATCATTATCTTCTTCTTGATAAGTTGTATACTATTGGTTTAACTAGAGATGCTCTTCTCTGGTTTAATGCTTATCTTCACAACAGACGTCAATGTGTTGTTCTTCAAGGTTTTCAGTCAGATTATGTAATTGTTAAAAAAGGTGTTCCACAAGGTTCCTCTCTTGGACCATTACTTTTTTCTATTTTTATTAATGATTTACCTCAGATATGTTTAAACTGTTCGGTGCATCTTTATGCCGATGACACTGTAATCTATACCTCTAACTCTGATCTGTCACAAATTCAAAACTCTTTACAACTCGACTTTAATTGGTTCAAGAATGGTGTCATAACAATATGCTTACATTAAATAAGAGTAAATCTTGCTGTATGATGTTTGGGTCGCGTCGTTGTCTCTCGAACACTTTTGATTTGAATATTATTGCTGATGATGGCTTATCTCTTGAGAATGTCACTGCATTTAAATATCTGGGCCTTTGGATCGACTCAGAACTCTCTTTTAAGCCCCATATAGATCATATTATTAAAAGAACTTATCACTGCCTGCGCTTACTTTATTGCTCAATTAATTGCTTTACATTTCAAGACAGGAAAAGAATTGTTTCTCAGTTAATATTTCCTCTTATCGACTATGCTGATACTGTTTACCAAAATACCTATGATATTTATTTAAGCCTCTCAATGTTGTTTATAATTCTTTGTGCAGATTTGTGTTAAGGTGTCCATATCGTACTCATCATTGCCATATGTACGAGTTGCTTAATTGGTTGCATCTTAAATCCAGAAGACAATTTCATTGGTTTTTGTTTATCTTTAAATGTGTTTACTTTGTTTGTCTTTCTTATTTGAATGAACTGTTGATTCCATATAGATCTCCCTACTCTCTTAGACATTCGCAATATCCTTTTTTCTTTGTTCCAAAAACTGTTAGTGTAGTTGGACGTAGGTCATTTCTGTATAAAGCCCCTTTTGACTGGAATAATCTTCCTGTTTCTCTGAGATCTATTACCTCTCTTAATCGCTTTAGGTCATGCCTATTCTCTTATCTTAAAATAACTTGTCTATGTTTTTTATTTTATTTTGTTTTCTCTCTGTACTTGAGATTCATTTGAGGATCTTTTGCTTTTATTATGTGGCTTTATATGGATGCTGTATGATGCTGAGATTTTGTACTGAAACTAAGCTGCTGCTGTGGGAAGCCCACAAGATTGTGGGAAGCAGGTTGAGCTTTTGTTTTTGTAGTTTTGTTTGTATTGTTGTTTTCTTTTATGTTGTCTGTGTTGTATATTGCTTATGTTTTTAGGACCCCCTTGAAAATGAGATGTTACATCTCAAGGGGCTATCCTTTCAATAAATTCAAACATCTGAATGCATTTAGGCATTCGGACATGGTCAAGGTGATCTGCTGAAGTTCAAACTGAGCATCAGAATGGGGAAGAAAGGTGATTTAAGTGACTTTGAACATGGCATGGTTATTGGTGCCAAACGGGCTGGTCTGAGCATTTCAGTAACTGATGCCTTGTTTATGCCGAGGTCTACAGAAGAGGATCTCTGCATGCACAACACATCAAACCTTGAAGCAAATGGGTTACAGCAGCAGAAGAACACACCCATCTTCTGATGGCTACTTCCAGCAGATTAATGTGCCATTTCACAAAGCTCAAATTCTCTAATTAGAAGAAGGAAAGATTCCTTTCCTTCCAAAAAGAAGGAAAGAGCTGAACTCTGTGGATTGATGGGAACAGTCGTATTTGATGTGTGTTTGTGTAGGTCAGGCGTCTTCAACCTTTTCCAGGAAAGCATAGACTTAAAAAGGCTAAAAAAATTGTTACAGGGAGATCTTCAAGTTGTCTAAATAGATTTACAGCAGTAAAATGTATTCTAAAATGATCAGGAAAATGTGTATTTATTGATGAATGTCAAACTATGTATAGCTTTTCCTGCACGTCTAATATTTATAGGAGGTGGAAAAAAATAATTGCATGGATTTTAAATTACACAGATGAATAATGTGTCAGAATATGTTTTCTTTTAGATTGACTGTTCCTTTAAAACATAACAGTACAATGTTTTCTAAAATTATTTAGGAAATGTGTATTTGCTGATGCCAATCTATGTATATCTTTTCATGCCGCTGATATCTAAAAGTAATATTTGACGTATGAGTTTGTGTAGGTTAAACTTAAAACTAAAATCAGTCATTTTCAATGCTTGAAGTTAATATAGTCATTGCACCATTATCAAAGATTTTAGATAGGCTATACAAAGATTGTGCACTCGTATCACTAGTACATTTAATCATAAGCTTGGTGAACAGCTTTGGAGTATTTGATATTCCCCATTCAAAGAGATAGGAGCTGTACTTGCATGACTGAAATAGCAGCCTGAGAGGCATTTCAAAGATGGCCGCCAAGTGAAATGGCTTTGACCAAACATATGGAGGAACTTTAGCTTATTATATTTTCTGAATTGTTCATAAACAAATTAGTTTAAGATCAAACAATAGTTGTATCCCCCGCGGTATTGCCTCAGACCCCCTGTTGAATATCCCTGCTGTTGGAAAATGAAAAAATAAATAAATAAACAAGAATGAGAAAGAATTACAGTTATTTCTAAATGCGCGTGCGCGTGCGCGTGCGCGTGAGTGAGATACCTGAATGTAAGTGGATGTGTGTGTCGGCTTTGTGTGTGTTCACGTGTGCCAATGTACAGCATGGAAATAAAAAGCTGGCATGGCTCAGATTGCTGCAGTGTTGCTTTGCACTGTATTGTTGTGCTGATACCAACTCTGGGTGTGAGGAAATTCATTAAGAAATCATTTAAAACTCGCACTCTCCGGGAGTGGAAATGCTGGGCTTCATTCCAGCTTGAGATTTATGTGCGACATGTGAAGCTTCTCTTGGCCCTTTGAGACAAGAAGCTAAAGGTTTTATTTTATTTGTGTACACATGTAGAAGCTGAAATAGGAAATTAGACTCAGCAAGAGGCAATCTGTCAACATCTATGTATGTCAACATATTTAAAGGGGTGGTATAATGCCTTTTTCACAAGATGTAAAATAAGTCTCTGATTTCCCCAGTGTGTGTATGTGAAGTTTTAGCTCAAAATACCCCCCAGACATTTTTATATAGCATGTTACAATTGTTACTTTTTGAGGGTGAGCAAAAACGCACCGTTTTTGTGTCGGTCCCTTTAAATGGAAATGAGCTGCTGTTCCCGTCATAGAGGGCGGATCCACAACCGCTTGTGTCCTTTTACCTCACGCAGACATGCACTGAAAATTTTAAACACTTTTAACCTTTTATTTTCAAACAGGAGTCAGACAAAGATGGAGAGACTCAAGAAGTGACAACATGTAGAATGCAACAGGGCATTTCTGAATGGTTAGTTTATGAATTTATGTAGCTTATGTGTAGTCTTCTAGTCATGTATAAGCATATTCTGTCATGATAATCTATAAATTGTGTTCCCGGGGGCGGGGTTTATGTAAATTATAGGGTGCGTGATGTCACTAACCCGGGAGGAATGTGTGTAGTCCCTATCTTTAAACTGTCAAAGAAATGAAAATGCATTATGGTTCTTTCCTCAGTCCATTTTCAAAAAAATTGGAGGCTTATCTTTTCTACTGAGATGTAACTATTTGTCTGGGAAATTACCAATTAAACTATCCAAATTTTACCAGCAAGTGTTATTAGCTTGGAAAATTGGTTTCCATCACTTTTTCTCCACACAAAATGCTTCTCTGGAACAATTGCCTCATTACCTCTAGGAAAAAATCTTTATTTTTACACAAATGGTTTGAAAAATATATACTTTGTCATGGACTTGTTTGAGTTTTTATGTTTACCTACAATTTCCCCATTCCATTTAAAGAGTTTCAGCAAGTTGTAAAAGCTATTCCAGATGGGTTGAAACATTTGATGAAAAGTCCCCTTACTATTGGAAGTAACGAAAGGAAACTTCCTGAGTTAATAATTGATGGTATCAAATTATTTTCTCATCCCTGTAATAATACAAATATCAGATAAATGTTTTAATCCAAACATAAAATCTCTCCTATGGAATTTTTTTTTGGAATGCACAAATTGCTGATATTCATTGGAAAGAGGCATGGTTAAATCCATATAAATGGTTGTGCTGAATAAAGTTAAAGAGGTACATTTTAAAATACAGTACTTCACAAAATCTACCCATGTAAAGCTTCGTTATCCAAATTCATGGACATTGACAACAAATGTTATTTTCGTACTGTACACGAGGAAGACTCGGCTCATTTTTTTTACAACTGTGATTTATCTTTAAAATGTTGGTCGGATGTTAGTTATTTTCTTTTTGCCCCAAGAAAGGTGAATTATAAATTATCTCTAAAAGATGTATATGTTCTTAAACACACAGAAGCAAATTGTGTGAATATGTGGTGAATTTCTACATTTTGCATGGTAAATATTACATCCATAAACACAAATTTGCAAAATGCATACCTAAATGTAATCTATTCTTAATAGAGATTGAATCGTTAAAGTTAAAGTTAATGAAGTCATTAAAGTTAATTAAGAATAAAAAGAATGACATTTTGTCATACTTTATGGAGGAATTCTTTTTATTGTAATGTCCCCACTATGTTTACTAAATTCTATGAGCCTTGAATGTGTCAATAGGAAAAAGGAAGAAATATTTAGCTTGTTTTTTTGTTTTTCTCTTTTACCATTCCAGATTATTATTTTTTTCTCTTGTTGCTGTTGTTGTTCCTTTTTTTAAACTTGTTAACTTGTTTGATGATATGTGATATCTGTCCTGTGAAGCATTCTTGTTTTATGCTGAAATCAGTGATTTGAATTATTTGTTTCAATAAAAAAGTCCCTATCGTTAGTTGTAGTCCTTAAAAAGCAATTTCTTTAAAATAAAATGTCTCCCTTTGCTTTGAACTTTGAGCGTTAAAACTTTGCATATGTTGTTTATGCTCAAACAGCAACATTACACACTAAAGTTCATAATCAATCATAATCAACCACCCCTTTAAGCATGTTTCATTAACCTCGAGAAAGCTGTAAAAATGGGGTCAGTGTCTTTCTGCATCTGTTGAAGTTGCTGAGATTAATGTCTGTATCCACTTTATTTAGCCCTCAGTCTTCATTTTAATCTGTTTTGGGGTTGATGTTTCTGTCAGTACTGAGACACAATACGGATTTTGAATACTGCATTGCATTTTTGCTGGATTAATAGTACTTACTGAAATAGCAAACTAGGCTCATTGGTAAAATGCCTACCTACAATTCACTGCATTTGCCAGCTGAAATCAACACTAGTGGACAAAAAAGACCAACAACTTGTATTGCTTTTCACACAAATTTTAGTAACGGGCAGATTATCGATTAACAAAGACATATTTCAGTGGGGTTCATTGCACAATAATATGTTATGATCTCAAAACACTTTTACCTTATGCATGATTTTAAACATACAGTTTTACGACTGTATCACAAGCTGTACCAGCTTTTCTGACATAGTAAACTTGCTCTGTACAGTTAGCTCACCTGGTACAGCACTACATTGGCAATGCGCTGTGGATGAGGGGATTTTATTTAATGGAGGAAAAATAACTAAGGTTAAAATATATTACGTAGCCTAGTTATGAGGTAAGGTGTCTTCTAAAATTATTAGGGATATGTGTATTCGTTGAATGTCAACACCTCCCGATCTCCTTGTATTGTTCGGGATGAGCACAGGAGGTTTGATTATTTCCTCCTGAAGCCACACACGTCTAATCAGGACTGTATATCGAGGGAAGGTTGTTGCTGTGGTTTCATAGTTTTTTGTCTATACAAAGTAATAGCATATTTCACCTTTAAGTGCTGATTTTCAGTGATTTGAGTGCTGCAAGTGATATCTTTCCCATTATCCACCATTTCAATCACTCGTCAGGTACTAAAATTTACTCAATGCCTGGTATCATACCGTTTTATACTTTTGGTACCCCTTTATTTTTCCAGTACATTCAAAGTACTAATGTAAATACTAAGAAACATGCAGCAAAGTCAACAGCTGAAGCTGTTGAAGGATACGAGCAGCAATTCAAATTGATCTGCTTCTACTTATTCAACCAGAGCATGCTGGCCGAGCCAGAAACGAATGAAAGGTCCACTTCTCCAAACGGCCTCGGGATGTACTAGATGTATATGAGGAACTTCGTTAGAGATCAAAGTAACATGCAAGAGCAGGTCTGAAGGTGAGAGGGTTTTAAATACTGAACTCAGTCTCAGATAAAAGCAGAGCGGCTTCTCTTTGAATTCTCAAAGGAAAAATAGGTTTCGATATCGCCCCACATGAAAGATATGTCAGTCTGAATTGTATACAGGTCAGAGAGGCTTCAGTGCTGGGCGGCCCCCTAGATGAAAGCAACACTATTAATGGGTCAAAGCGTTTAAAGTGCTCTTACAGCGGTGCATATGTGTGTGCATGCATGCACGTCATTGCTTGATCAAAAGCAATATTCTTAATTTGACTCATCATAATAACCGAGACACGCACTGGCTTTCTGATCTACTGCTTCAGTGACTTGCTGCTCTTCTTGAAATGCACATTTTAAACTCATAGCCCTATGTCAATATTTGAGGTTAAATGATGGTCCCAAAGAAAGTAACAGGGTAACTTGATGAAAGTTGTGCATGTTTGAACTGTACTTATCAGTGTTTAAGATATGTCTTTATGTTACACAACTTTAGCATTTAAAGGATGTGAATCACTTGCATTTGAGTTTTCTCTGGTGGTTGCACTTGCAACACAGGCTCATTGGAAAACTCAAAAAAACATGTTGATGAGCTTTGGAATTTTACGATACAACACTACTGACATTTAACACGCTTGGTTTGCTTACTTATCTCAATACATTATGCATCTCATTTATATTTTTCATTTTATTGGTTGGTATAGTAGCAAAGTAAGCCCACCAACAGCACCCTAACTATTCTAATTGTGCAGGCCCCAAACAAAAAAAAGTTAAAGGGGTCATATAATGGTACATGCACTTTTACAAGTTGATTGTACTGAAATGTGTGTTGGCAGTGCCTGTACACAACCATCATATGATGATAAAAATCCATCCAGTGTTTTTGTTTTAATCTCTTAATATGTTTTCCCCTGCCTCAAATTGAGCCGTTCGATTTTGTGACGTCACCAAATCAGACGCCCCTCCCACGATTGTTGATTGACAGCAGCGTTTCAACACAGACACCTGAGCGAGCTGTCATCATAGTCCGCCATTGTTGATACGCTGGAGTAGAATGGCGTCTAAGCGACTGTGGTGTTCTGTTCTTTGGTGTAATAACGAAGACAGCAGTCATTTTGATGCTCCTAAATCTGAACCGCTGATGGCGCAGTGGCTGAGTTTTGTTTTCGAAGGGAATATTCCTCACGATCAACGTCAATGCTTTCATGTTTGCACAAATCATGAAATCATGATCATGACCATTAGCTGTAACATCAATCTACCAATGAACTAACGTATACATCAGTAAACACATAGCGTTCGTATCTCACTACTCTACCCTGCCAGTACATACAAAGATAGATCAAAGTGACATTATGTTAACCAACCAGAAATGTCCTGTTCGAGCCTTAATTTTCAAACTTCTACGGTTGCACAGGTGTGTCCTCAGAGACTCCCGCTGCCATTCTTTCTCCAAAATATACCCTAATTTTTTGTCAAGGCAACACTCCACGTGTGTTGTGTCAAAACGTTCCACAGAACAGAGGAGCGGGGTGAGAAAAGCTCATTATCATTTAAAGACACATGCACTTAAACGGCGTCCTGAAAACAGAACTGTTTTTGACCAGGTAAAATTAGTGTTTTCTTAAAATACTAATGAGAATTTTTAATTAAAGTATATTAGAAACTTTTCATTTAGACCCTAAAGAATCATATTAACTTGTATAAAAATGGCATTATGACTCATTTAACCTTAAGCCTTACCTTTGAGGTGCAAAATACTCCCAAAATCCCAAAACAAATCCTAAAACAAATCAGAAAATAAATCAATTCCACAAACAGAATACCACATTTAGTTTTCAGATTTAATTAGTTTAGCACTTCGGGACCACCATGTGTTAGTTACAGGGGTGTACAATCTTGCTTCTGGAGGGTCAACGTCCTGCAGAGTCTGCTCCGACCCTAATTAAAAACACACGAACCAGCTAATCAAGGTCTTTAGAGTTGCTGTAACCTTGGCATATGAAAGCCTGTGTCTGCCACATAAGGAAACAAATGAATTTAAAAGTCAAAATTATGAATTTTTAAATCAAAATTATATTTTAAATATATAAATTTTGATTTTTAAAATCAAAATTTTGATATTTAAAATCATAATTTTGATTTTAAAATTAAAATCAAATATGACATAAATCGAAATTATGACTTGCAATCTCATTGCTCTGACACGACCCGACAGGATGTAATTGTGAACACATTAAGGAGTATTTTGAACGCGGTTTTACTAATGATGAAATTCTTGCCTTATTAGCGGAACGGTATGGAATTGGTCTGAGCAAATTCACTCTTGAAAGGATTTTAAGCAAGAACAAATCATGACTATAGATATGCACCAAAGTTGTTGGTTGAATGGTATTGTAACTGATAGGGAAACATTGCGAGTTCTGCTGCGGGACTGTTGCAACAGAAATATGATGTTGTGATTGGGCAACATCTATAGCCATGACACATTGACCAGACGTTTGAACTAAAGTTGTTGTTCTATGAAAGCTGCCACCTTACCCAAAATATGTTTTGTTCTCTCTGCGCCAAAGCTTTTTCTTGCTTAAAATATTTTCAAGAGTGTGTTTGCTCAGAACTTAGTTATGTCATAATTTCAACTTTTAAAGTCATAATTTTGACTTTTAAATTCATAATTTTGTCCTTTTAATCTCATAATTTCGATATAGTATGTCATAACTTCGACATGGTATGCAAAAATATTGACTTTTTAAGTCATAATTTTGACTTTTAAACTCAACTTCGATTTAGTAAGTCATCATTTTGACTTAAGTTTGTTATAATTTAGATTTTTCGGTTTAAATTTTTTTCTCATGTGGCAGAAATGGGCTTCCATACTCGTGTGTTAAAGCAGGTTGAAGCTAAACTCTTCAGGACCTTGGCCCTCCAGGAGCAAGATTGGACTCCCTTGTTTTACTGTGACAAAACTAGCCAACCATAGCTACTTGTTAATATGCCTGACACTCCACATAATCGAACGGAGTTCACTTTCGCCATAATTGTGACCATGATAAAGCTTGAGCAGTGCTGACTATTGAACGGTTAAACTGGTTTAATTGGACCTAATCTATCAAAGTCTTCTCTCCATCCGCTAAACTGTCACTAAAGTCCGTATCACATGTTAATATTTTATAATGAACCCTATAGAGGTTTGAACTAGATTAGAGCTTTGAGGCACTGTGGTTTAGCTTTTCCTGTCACCTGCTGATTTATCTTGATCGTTCCATTCATGTTTATCTTCATTGTTTACAGCTTTCCTCGGGTAATTATACAAGGAGGCCATTGATATCAGACTAATTATAGGAAGATGATTATTGTCATTATTAGTGTGTGTGTGTGCGCGCGTGTGTGTGTGTGTGTGCGTGCGTGCGTGCGTGCGTGCGTGTGTGTGTGTGTGTGCGTGCGTGTGTGTGTGTGCCTGGTATTCTGTGCCCTCACTCAGTTTATTGATGTTAAAGACAAGCTTTAAAGGGATAGTTCACCCAAAAATTAAAATTCTTTCATCATTTACTCACCCTCAAGTTGTTCCAAACATCTATGCGTTTATTTGTTCTGCTGTACACAAAGGAAGATATTTGGAAGAATGTTTTAATCAAACAGATCTCAATCCCCATTGACTACCATAGTATGTATTTTTTCCTACTATGGAAGTCAATGGGGATTGAGATCTGTTTGATTAAAACATTCTTCCAAATATCTTCCTTTGTGTACAGCAGAACAAATAAACACATAGAGGTTTGGAACAACTTGAGGGTGAGTAAATGATGAAAGAATTTTAATTTTTGGGTGAACTATCCCTTTAAGTGTGTCCTCTAGAGGGCGCACAGGACCTGGGTTCATTGAGGGAAACTTGATCCTTTCACATTTACATTTATTTAAAACATTTACATAAAATATAATTTTCAAAGAAGCATATGACAACATAAGTGATTTATCCTATGGAGACATGAGAAAAACTGCAATTCGGGGTTCTAATTTTGTTTATGATCTAGTACAAAGGTGTAGATATAATTTAGTAAAATAGTGTTGTTTTTTTAATATTGTATTATTTACTATTAATAGAATTGTTATGGCCTAATTTAATATTTTGTATACTTCCGAAACAATATTTTGTGCCTCACACATTGGCTATAGAATATCTTAATAATAATAAGCTTCTCAGGTCAAAGTTTAATATGCTAAAATGCTAGAAAACTACATCCCTGCGGTTGATACTTTTTTCACTAAAATGGAGAGAAAAAATTGGCAAGGGAAATATTTAAATTAATAAGATGACCAGCTCTGTTCACTCAGACACTACTAAAATCAATCTGAAATAGACAGAACCCATTGACTTTAATTGGACAAAATATTTCTCAGAATATTATTTTATGTTTCACAGAAGAAAGTCATACAGTTTAGTAACAACATGAACAACTATGTCTAACTGTCTAAATGACAGCTTTTTTCACATGATGTTGCTTCATCTTTGCTTCTAATTATATATCTCTATTCATTTATCTGAGTGTATCTCACTTTATTCTCCCTTCGTGATTCTTTTCGCGCTCCATTTCCAGTGCTGAGCATGCAGAATTAGGCAAGGCAAGGCCAGGCAAGTTTATTTATATAGCACATTTCATACACAATGGTAATTCAAAGTGCTTTACATACACTCACCTAAAGGATTATTAGGAACACCTGTTCAATTTCTCATTAATGCAATTATCTAATCAACCAATCACATGGCAGTTGCTTCAATGCATTTAGGGGTGTGGTCCTGGTCAAGACAATCTCCTGAACTCCAAACTGAATGTCAGAATGGGAAAGAAAGGTGATTTAAGCAATTTTGAGCGTGGCATGGTTGTTGGTGCTAGACGGGCCGGTCTGAGTATTTCACAATCTGCTCAGTTACTGGAAGTTTTTTAATGCACAACTATTTCTGGGGTTTACA
Source organism: Tiaroga cobitis (assembly GCA_030578255.1). Taxonomy (NCBI): domain Eukaryota; kingdom Metazoa; phylum Chordata; class Actinopteri; order Cypriniformes; family Leuciscidae; genus Tiaroga; species Tiaroga cobitis. The sequence goes on along the minus strand of CM060595.1, from coordinate 36,397,775 downwards.
AAGAATGGTGTGAAAAGGGAAAACGATCCAGTATGCGGCAGTCCTGTGGGCGAAAATGCCTTGTTGATGCTAGAGGTCAGAGGAGAATGGGCCGACTGGTTCAAGCTGATAGAAGAGCAACTTTGACTGAAATAACCACTCGATACAACCGAGGTATGCAGCAAAGCATTTGTGAAGCCACAACACGCACAACCTTGAGGCGGATGGGCTACAACAGCAGAAGACCCACCGGGTACCACTCATCTCCACTACAAATAGGAAAAAGAGGCTACAATTTGCAAGAGCTCACCAAAATTGGATAGTTGAAGACTGGAAAAATGTTGCCTGGTCTGATGAGTCTCGATTTCTGTTGAGACATTCAGATGGTAGAGTCAGAATTTGGCGTAAACAGAATGAGAACATGGATCCATCATGCCTTGTACCACTGTGCAGGCTGGTGGTGGTGGTGTAATGGTGTGGGGGATGTTTTCTTGGCACACTTTAGGCCCCTTAGTGCCAATTGGGCACTGTTTAAATGCCACGGCCTACCTGAGCATTGTTTCTGACCATGTCCATCCCTTTATGGCCACCATGTACCCATCCTCTGATGGCTACTTCCAGCAGGATAATGCACCATGTCACAAAGCTCGAATCATTTCAAATTGGTTTCTTGAACATGACAATGAGTTCACTGTACTAAAATGGCCCCCACAGTCACCAGATCTCAACCCAATAGAGCATCTTTGGGATGTGGTGGAACGGGAGCTTTGTGCCCTGGATGTGCATCCCACAAATCTCCATCAACTGCAAGATGCTATCCTATCAATATGGGCCAACATTTCTAAAGAATGCTTTCAGCACCTTGTTGAATCAATGCCACGTAGAATTAAGGCAGTTCTGAAGGCGAAAGGGGGTCAAACACAGTATTAGTATGGTGTTCCTAATAATCCTTTAGGTGAGTGTATATGTAAAGCTATTTTTGCAATTTAGTTGTTTCAACTTATTTTTGTGAGTAGAGATAACTAGATTGTCCAGATAACAAGACATTTTAAGTTTTCTTGTCCTCAACTAGACTGAAAGTTGAATGAACAACTTAAATAGTTATTTTAACTCAAAAATTATGTTTTAACAACTGCACTAGATTTTCTGTTGAATTAACAAGTATAATTGTTATTTTAACTTATAAATGTAAGTTGCAACAACTGCACTAAATTTTCTGCGGGTTTTACTTCAATTATACTATAATGCTTTAATAGCAGTAAATTTACTTTGTAAACTAAACTTGGTAAACTAAACTTAATATGTATATTGCTGTCTGGTAGACTGCATTAAAACCTAAACTTCAATTTTATTTTAGTTTGTACATTAAAAACATTAGCCTACTGTTATTTACAATAATGAGCACTAATTAAATGTAATTAAATTACACAAAAGATTTGTCTAGCTGTTTCAGTTTTAATTCATGGTCAGAATTAGATTCAATCCATCATGGGCGGATTAAGCGATTCATGAAAATGAACCTCTCAATATGATTCGGTGAATATTTTTTTTTCTCTGAGAACTTTCGAGAGAAGCATGCGGCAACCGGATGATTTTCCATGTTGGACCTTACACGTGTCTTCAGAAGATAAGTGTGACATTTTATATTATGAAAGTGGATGCACGTTTTCAGTTCATAATAAGCGTTTTATAGTCTTGTGTTATCGAATATTAAAGATTTGTAAAGCACACAACTAAATGTTTGTTACAGTCACAGTGTAAATATTGTTCACAAATACGTAATTTCTGACATATATATTAAATTTATAAGTGCAAATGACAACTAGTAAAAGCAGATTTTCAGGATTATAGTATCCATTTCGAGACAAAGTGTTTTTGCACAAAAGATTCACTGATTTTACTTCCTTGTGTTCAAGCTTCAGTCAAGTTGATTAAAAGCTGCTCGTTCACCAACCAGACCAAACCGGATTTTTTACCTCAGTTTCATCTCAGTTGCAGAGCGCCAGATATAGGTACGTTTTCACCACAATCTTTGAATTAATAAAGTAACTGTCAAATTTAACCGATATGGGTGATATAAATATTGCAAGTAATACGTCTGTGGTTTGAAATGTCACGGTTTTCATTACTATTCAGTGTAATATTAGGCCTATTAGGCCTACTCGTAAGTTAGGCCTCGCGCCATTTTGTTGCGCTTTTGTTCATGTTTTAAGAAATATTTCTAATAGGGTGAATTGCTCACGATGTTGTCACGAATTTAATATTATTGAGTGTATTTCTGCACATAGAAGATTCGCTCATTGTACTTCGTGTTGACTCACTGGTTCAGTCAAGTACTTTGACTAAAAGCTTGTTCACCAACCGGACTTTTGTTAAAGGGTTAGTTCACCCAAAAATGAAAATTAAGTCATTAATTACTCACCCCCATGCTGTACCAACCCCGTAAGGCCTTCGTTCGTCTTCAGAAACACAAATGAAGATATTTCTGATTAAATCTGACAGCTGGATCACTCCTCCATAGGCTCCCTAAGGGAATAAATCCTGACGGCCCAGAAAGTCAATGAAGAAAATGTTTAAATATTCCATGTCACAACAGTGGCTCAACTATAAGTTTATCAAGCGAGGAGAATACTTTTTGTGCGGAAATAAAACAAAAATAACAACTTTATTCGACTATTCCTTTTCTTCCTTGTAGGCCTGAAACGAGACTTCAAGAGATTTCCACGACGCATGCGCTAGAATTGCGATCTCCTTCAACTACTTCAGTTAAGTTCTCGCGCGTGCGCGTTGTGGAAATCTCTTGAAGTCTCGTTTCAGGCCTACAAGGAAGAAAAGGAATAGTCGAATAAAGTCGTTATTTTTGTTTGTTTTTTCGCACAAAAAGTATTCTCGTCGCTTGATAAACTTAAACACCAACCGGACTTTTGTTAAAGGGTTAGTTCGCCCAAAAATGAAAATTAAGTCATTAATTACTCACCCCCATGCTGTACCAACCCCGTAAGGCCTTCGTTCGTCTTCGGAACACAAATGAAGATATGTATGATTAAATCTGACAGCATGGGGGTGAGTAATTAATGACTTAATTTTCATTTTTGGGTGAACAAACCCTTTAACGTTACCTCAGCCACTTCAATTCAACTCAGTTGCAAAGCACCAGATATAGGTACGTTTTGACCACAATCTTTGAATTAAAAAAGTAAATGTCAATTGAATCGATATGATACAATTAATTGAATTAATACGTCTGTGGTTTGAATGTTTTCATTATTACTATTCGGAGTTTGGATGTTGCGCCATGTCGTCGTGCATATGTTCATGTTTTAAGAAATCTTGATAATAGGGTGAATTAGTCACGATGTTGTCACGAATTTAAGATTATTGAGTGTATTTCGAATCAGAGTGTTTTGCACATAGAAGATTTGCTCATTGTATTTCCTCCTGTTGACTCACAGGTTCCAAGTTGACTCAAAGCTTGTTCATCGACCAGATTTATTACCTCAGTCACTACCTACATCTCAGTTGCAGAGCACCAGATACAGGTGAGTTTTCGCTGCAATCTTTGGGAATTCTTAAAATTAACTATCAATTTGAATTGATGTGGGTAAAATAAGTAACTTATTGTATATGTACTTTTAAATGTGACTGTTTTTAGTAATATTGGAAATGGCTGTGATTGACACACTGCATGTTTCAGTGATGCGTGTTTAAATATCACTTAATTTGAGAACACATTTCAACCATCTTCCTAAATTCATCATGTGAATCGTTTATAAACCTGTTGTCTGAAGTTTTAATCATTTGAAATCAAAAATATTAAAGGGTTAGTTCACCCAAAAATGAAAATTCTGTCATGCATTAATCATTTATTGTAAAATAATTCTGTAATTACTCACCCTCATGTTGTTCCAACTCCATAAGACTTTCGTTCATCTTCGGAACACAAATTAAGATATTTTTGATTAAATCTGAGAGCTGTCTCACTCTTTCATAGGCTTCCAGGCAATTTCATTCTGCAGGTCCAGAAAAGTTAGTAAAAACATTGTTAAAATAGTCCAAGTGACTACAGTGGCTCAACCATAAGTTTATCAAGCAACGAGAATACTTTTTGTGCGCAAAAAACAAACACAAATAACGACTTTGTTCAACTCTTAATTTTCTTCCGTCTGGGCCTCTGATGTGAGTTCATGAGAGCGTAATGATGCATGCGCGAGAACTGAGAAGATGACGCAGATGGGTCTCAATATAGTGTTTAAAATGGTTCTAAAGTGTGCATTTCCTAGATGTCCGAATCGTGAGAAACCAATGAGAAAACGTAAAAGTGCCTTACCAGTGGCGTAAAATTAATGGCTTACCTTTCACACTTTCCTATCAAATGATTGCAAGCATCATCTTCTCAGTTCTGGTGCTATCGTGAACTCATTCAGAGCCCCACACAGAAGAAAATTAAGAGTTGAAAAAAGTCGTCTCTTTTCTTTTTGCACAAAAAGTATTCTCGTCGCTTGATAAACTTAAGGTTGAGCCACTGTAGTCACTTGGACTATTGTCACGATGTTTTTACTAACTTTTCTGGGCTGGCAGATATCGATTACCTAGCAGTCTATGGAGGAGTGATCCAGCTCTCAGATTTCATCAAAAATATCTTAATTTTTGTTCCGAAGATGAACGAAAGTTTTACGGGGTTGGAACAACACCTTTAATGCTTTTCAGAGTTTCTTTTTGTGAATGTTGTGAACAGGATGTTTCATTTGTTGGTATGTTGTTGGAGTGGCATTTTAGAGTGTTTAGTTTAATTGATGAATTTGTTGAAGCTTGAGAGCATAAATAATTGGTAACTTAGTTGATAATAAAATGGCATTTAAGCCAATTCATAGGTCTTTAATGTGTTTAACAAAGTTTTAACGGTTTCTTTTGGAAAAAAGGATGTTTCTATATTGAATGCTGTGGGTTGATCTTGTTTAATCTTATGTAACAGATTAATCCACAAGACCTGCATTGAGACAGGTGTAAAACACCTTTCCATGAGGTTGTTTTCTGCAATTTCATTGCAGTTTATTGCAAAAAAATGTGTATTGTATATAACACCTGATGTACACGTTACATCATAAGAAGAATGGCCTTTACGCTAATGTTAGTCTTTCTGTTTATTCCAAGGTTTACTGAAGTCAGCCGGATCCGGGCCGTATCCAGATCAGGTGGTGGACCTGCACCGGGACCAATCCACAACGCATCCCTGTGCCAGTGCCAGCCACATCAGCCCTGTGAAGGCCTCATCGACATGACAGCCATAAGCACTGATCCTCAACAAACTCGTCTCCATACCGGCGTGACTCCGACTTCCAATCAGATGGAAATGGATAAATATTCTGAATGTTCTGATCCAATCTGACTTCTGATCTATAATGCTGCCTGAATCATAATCATACTGTTCGTTCATTGGCCGGAGGAGAACTGAACCCCAAATGAGCTTGGGTTCTCCCAAGGTTTTTTTCTCCATTCTGTCACTGATGGAGTTTTGGTTCCTTGCCACTGTTGCCTTTGCTTTTGGCTTGCTTAGTTTGGAACATTTAATATTTAAAGGGACACTGTGTAGGAATGTCTCCCATCTAGCGGTGAAATTGTATTTTGCATTCAAACGAATTGTGCTCTCCAGCACCTCGCTTTTTCAAATGCGTGTTGCATCTACGGTAGCCGTTATGTACCAAAAAGCTATGACAGGATGTCTTCTAATAGCGCTTCGTTGAGTTTTCCTTTGGGTGAACAGGTTTATTTCAAACAAATTGCAACTTGACACAACAAACAAACAAATGTTACAGTATGAATAATAACAGTGCAATGCAGCCTTTTAAACTTGCCGTGGCAGTGACAAGCGCCTCTCACTGCTCTGCTCCTCCGCTTCTGCTGCGTTCAGTTACGTGACGATGGCTCTGAACGAAAACGCGTTGTGGAAACGCGCTGGCCTAGTACTTTTTGTCCCTCTCTGCTATTATAGTTTTTCAAGATGGTGGTACTACATGGAAGCCTCTGTGGACCTACCCGTCCCATGTATATAAAGATAATAAATTATTAATTTACGAGGATAAGTCAGGTATTTGTACACCATTGAGGACATACTGTATTTATGAATAAAAATATTGATTTTAGATAATAAAATACCTAAAAAACTACACATTGTCGCTTTAACAATATTATTGATCTACCTAACTTAAGGTGGACGATGACGCAATTTTCTTCTAGAAACAAACTTTGTTGTATTATTTTCATGTTATCACTGTGAATCTGCTTTGATACAATCTGTATTGTACAAAGTGCTATATAAATAAAGGTGACTTTACTATTGTAAATTGTATTGTCAATTGTATCAAATGTATTTGTAGTAATTCATTATTAGGTAATGCTGCAGGTTTCAAAACGCCACTTTAGTTTGCTGAACTTATTGGATGCAGTTTAGAAAACTTAACTTTCGTTTGCTGAACTTGTTGGATGTAGCTTAGAAAACTTAACTTTAGTTTGCTGAACTTATTGGATGTGGTTTAGAAAACTTAACTTTAGTTGGCTAAACTTAAATTCAAAGTTTACTTAACTAAATTAAATCAGTTCATTGTACTTTATAACTTGTCAGGTAAACCTTTCTAAATTTTCCAGGTACACTTTTTCAAATAAGTTAGTTAAACTAAAAAAAACCCATGCAAAAAGATAACAAAAAATAATAAGTTAAGTCAACAAAATATTTTTTACAGTGTAGGAGAAAATAAAATAATCAAAACAAATAAGAATAATTAAAACAGTTTAGAATAAAAAATAAAATAAAGGACAGTAAAAACAGTCGGACGAACAGTGGCACAGTGCTCATTCAGTAAATGCATAGCTAAACAGATGTGTTTTGAGTCTGGATTTGAATGTGACTACTGTAGGAGCACATCTGATCTCCTCTGGAAGCTGGTTCCAGCTGCGGCTGGCATAATAGCTAAAAGCAGACTCTCCATGCTTAGAGTGAACCCTTGGTAATTCTAGCTGCTTTGATCCTAATGATCTGAGTGATCTGTTGGGTTTATATTCAGTGAGCATATCTGCAATATATTGAGGTCCTAGGCCATTGAATGATTTATATACCAGTAATAATACTTTAAAATCAATCCTAAATGTAACTGGGAGTCAGTGTAAAGACCTGAGGACTGGTGTGATATGTTCATATTTTCTGGTCCTGCTCAGAATCCTGGCAGTAGTGTTCTGTATGAGCTGCTACTGTCTTATGGTCTTTTTAGGAAGGCCAGTGAGGAGTCCATTACAATAATCCACCCTGCTGGTGATAAAAGCATGCACAAGTTTCTCTAAGTGTTGACTGGAAACAAAGCATCTAATTCTTGTTTTTTTTTATATATATATATATTTTTTATAATATTTTTCAAATGATAGTATGCTGATTTAGTAATTGCTTTGACATGACTACTGAAACTAAGGTCTGACTCTAGAGACACACCAAGATTCCTGACTTGATTTTTTTCCTGACTTGTAATTACTTAACCCTCCTATTATCTTTGGGGTCAATTTGACCCCATTCAATGTTTAACGTCTGTAAATACATCATTTTATTTATTTATTTTTGCTTCAGATTTAATGACTTTTCCTAATTTAATGGGGACAACTCTGTAAACATAAAATTAACCTGCTAATATTTTTTCAAAGTCCTGTACACATTTTGTAGCTTCGGTGTTCCTTGGGGTCAATTTGACCCCAGGCTCTTTTAGTTGTATAATAAAACAGAAGAAATATAAAAATTTCACACACATTTGTTTTGGTTGTTTTATTGAGGTCACTATAACATGTTATAATTTGAATTTATAATGTTCATTGTAATTTTACATATTCAATATCATATTCAAAAAACTTCCCTCTGTTTTAGGGCTCTAACCAAACATAACCATATCTGTAGTATTGCGAGAACCACTAGTAGTTCACATGACATGTGATATAATTCTCATCAGAACTAATAATTCTTTCCTGTGCCATGGGGAGTGGAAAACATCATTTTTGCGAGAACTTTGATGTTTCCCGTGCCATGGGGGAGGGGAAAACATAATTTTTGCGAGATTGACCCCAAACATAACGTCTCGGTTACGGATGTAACCCTCGTTCCCTACTCCCTACTTTCGCTTAGAAAGCCTTTCCGCTTCGAGTAATACAAAACGAGCCAATGGCAAATAAATGTCATGGGTCTGCAGAATTTGCATGGAGCAGCTCCGCCCCACCTCGTGGGTATAAAGGGCGGAAATTCCAGCAAAGCAGTATGTTTCCTCGCTGAGGAGCCAAGACTGAGCTCAGGCGATCCCCGCGGTACAGCGGAAATTGGCAGGAAGACGGAACGTCTCCGTTCCCTACTCAGGGAACGAGGGTTACATCTGTAGCCGAGACGTTCCCTTTCGTTTTCACTCCGAGTTCCGTCGGATGACGACGAATGGGGATACCAGTCTAATCACGCCACCTTCTCGGCTGTCTTCCAGTGCCCTGCGTAATCTGAGATCCCTGTCGTGAGACAGCACAGACGAAGGACTCCTATTAGCACAGGAATACCAAGGTACACTAGGGAGCATATATTTTAAGGGAATATGCAATTACTGCCAACCCAGATGGGGGGGACTTAGAAAATACACATATGACCCGAGGGATGCATATGGGGAATCACTGGGGTGTCCAGCCTCAGGTGGAATATTTCAACCCCAGGGTTGGCAAGGTGGCTTGCCAAGGGAAAGACACATGCTCAGAGAGGCTTACAGTGGAAATACACATGTGGGGGTAGCTCAGAGGAGGTACTATGCACACGGGAGGCACCTAGCCAACGCGCAGGCAAAAGACACTGGCGCCAGCATCAGGAGTGCTGGAGGAACTCAGGGCTTTCAGGAAGCTCACCTGAGGAGAATATCGCACGTATCCAGTCCGTGGAGTGGAATGGCGAGCAAGCGAAGACACCTAACAGGTCCCATGTTAGCTTGAAAAAGTCAGTACATGGGAGGAGACTGGCTCCACTCGGAGATTGTAGAATCTGGCGAATGTGTTAGGTGTCGCCCAGCCTGCAGCTCTGCAGATGTCTGTTAGCGAGGCGCCATGCGCTAGAGCCCAAGAGGACGCCACACTCCGGGTGGAGTGGGCAGTCACACCAAGGGGGCACGGTCGACCTTGCTGTTGGTAAGCCAAAGCAATGGTGTCCACTATCCAGTGAGACAACCTTTGCTTGGAGAGAGCCTTTCCCTTCAGTCTCCCACCAAAACAGACAAAGAGCTGGTCTGAGGTCCTGAAACACTGCGTTCTGTCTACATAGATGCGGAGAGCACGTACTGGACAGAGCAGTGCCAAAGCTGGGTCTGCCTCCTCCGGGGGCAGCGCTTGCAGGTTCACCACCTGGTCCCGGAAGGGAGTGGTAGGAACCTTGGGCACATATCCAGGCCGGGGTCTCAGGATCACGTGAGAGTAAGTCGGCCCGAATTCCAGGCACGCTTCGTCAACGGAGAATGCGTGCAGGTCCCCTACCCTCTTAATGGAGGCCAATGCAGTCAGAAGCGCTGTCTTCATTGACAGGAAGTTAAGCTCAACCGACTGCAAAGGCTCGAAGGGAGCACTCCGCAGGGCAGTTAGCACCACTGCGAGGTCCCAAGAGGGTACGAGAGGAGGGCGAGGAGGATTCAGTCTCCTCGCTCCTCTCAGGAACCTGACGATCAGGTCGTGCTTCCCTATGGACTTACCTTCTATAAGGTCGTGCTGTGCGGCAATGGTGGCGACATAGACCTTGATGGTGGAGGGAGACAGCCTTCGCTCCAACCCATCTTGAAGAATGGAAAGCACGACACCGATCGAACATTTCCGGGGGTCTTCTTGGTGAAAAGAACACCAGCTGACGAAGAGGTTCCACTTCAACGCGTAGGGGTGTCTCGTGGACGAAGCTCTAGCGGAAGTGATGGTAGCCACCACCGCTGGTGGTAGGGTACTCAAACCTGCCTCGTCCCATCCAGGAGCCACACGTGGAGGTTCCAAAGATCGGGACGAGGGTGCCATAGGGTGCCCCGTCCCTGAGAAAGGAGGTCCCTCCTCAGAGGAATCGGCCAAGGAGGTGCTGTCGCGAGGAGTACAAGTTCGGGAAACCAGGTCCTGGCGGGCCAGTAAGGCGCGACCAAAATGACCTGCTCCTCGTCCTCCCTGACTTTGTGCAGGGTCTGCGCAAGAAGGCTCACTGGGGGAAATGCATATTTGCGGCCCCGCGGCCAGCTGTGCGCCAGAGCATCCGTGCCGAGCGTGCCCTCGGTCAGGGAATAAAACTGGGCGCAATGGGTCGAGTCCTGAGAGGCAAACAGATATATCTGTGCGTCCCCGAACTGGTCCCAAATCAGCTGAACCGACTGGGAATGGAGTCGCCAATCTCCCGGGAGGGGCTGAAGCCGTGAGAGCTCGTCGGCTGCACAGTTCAGAGCTCCGGGGATATAAATGGCACGAAGCGACCTCAGATGCTTCTGACTCCATAGGAGGAGGTGGCGGGCGAGTTGCGACATACGGCGGGAGCGCAGACCACCCTGATGGTTGATGTACGCTACAGTCGCGGTATTGTCTGAACGGACTAGTACATGCTGGCCCCTGAGCACGGCTCGGAAGCGGCGCAGGGCAAGCTGTACCGCCAGCAACTCGAGGCAATTGACGTGCCATAAGCGGTGGGGTCCTGTCCAGGAGCCCGCGGCAGCACGTCCGTTGCACATGGCGCCCCAGCCCGTGGTAGAGGCATCTGTCGTTACAACAACATGCCGCGAAGCTCGTTCCAGAGGCACTCCGGCCCGTAGAAAACTGAGGTTCGACCACGGGGTGAAGGTGTGACGGCAGGTCGGAGTAACTGGTACTCGGAAGGTGCCGTGATGCCATGCCCACCTCGGGACTCGGTCGCAAAGCCACAGCTGAAGCGGTCTCATATGAAGCAATCCGAGCGGCGGTGCCGCGGCTGCAGATGCCATATGCCCCAGGAGCCTCTGAAAAAGTTTCAGTGGAACCGCACTCTTGCCCTCGAACTGTCTCAGGCAACTCAGCAGTGATTGTGCGCGCTCGGCCGTAAGCTGCGCGGACATGGCGACCGAGTCGATCTCCATACCGAGAAAAGAGATCCTCTGCACGGGGCAAAGTTTGCTCTTCTCCCAGTTGACCCGAAGGCCCAGACGGGCTACATGGCGGAGCACCAAGTCCCTGTGTTTGCAGAGCTGATCTCGAGAGTGAGCTAGAATCAGCCAGTCGTCGATATAGTTCAGGATGCGAACCCCGTGTTCCCGGAGGGGAACAAGGGCTGCCTCGACGACCTTCGTGAAGACGCGAGGAGACAGGGCTAGCCCGAAAGGGAGAACTGCATACTGATATGCCTGCCCCTCGAAAGCAAACCGAAGAAACGGTCTGTGTCGAGGGAGAATGGAGACATGAAAGTAGGCGTCCTTCAGGTCGATTGCTGCAAACCAATCCTGGTGCCGCACACATTCGAAAACGCGTTTGGCGGTGAGCATCTTGAACGGCAGCCTGTGAAGGGAGCGGTTCAGCACGCGCAGATCCAGGATTGGCCGTAACCCACCAGTTTTCTTGGGGACAACGAAGTACGGGCTGTAGAAGCTGGACCTCATTTCGGCTGGAGGGACAGTCTCGATCGCACCTTTCGCCAGCAGGGTAGCAACCTCCGCTCTCATGATAGGGGCATTGCCACCGACCATAGTGGAGCGGACTCCCCTGAAGCGGGAAGGAGACCGCGCGAACTGAATCGCGTAGCCGAGCCTGACTGTTCGAGCGACCCAGCGGGACAGGTTGGGAAGCTCTTGCCAAGCTCCCAACGACTGTACCAGCGGGATCAAACGAACTACAGACTTCCCACCGGTGGTGCAGCGAGGCGGAATGACTGGCCCAGATGTGGACGGCATAGCGGCCCGGTGTGAGGGCACAGTCATTGACCGCGTCCTGACAGAGCAGACCAGGGAAGGACGAACGTTCCACGGGGGGCTGCTCTGCCAGGGGTCTGGCGTCAGAGGAGGATGAGAGCGGCACGGTCCGGGGACGGCGCGCACTGTCATCCGGCTCTGGGACAGAGGAGGACGAGGGGTGGACGGCCCGGGGGCGGCGCACCGTGTCGTCCAAGAACTCTGTGTGCTCAGGGATGAATGTGTCACTTCTTTCTTTAACCACATAAGGGTGCTGCCCACCCGTGGGTGAGCAGCGGTGGAACAAAAGATTCTCCCCCGGTCCTCCACCGGGGGAAGGAGTGGTCCTGCTATCATCTCCCGAGAAGTGAACATCATCCCTGAGCAGCCCGTCTCAGGAGCGCCGCTTGGCCCGGCGTTTAGCGGGGGGTGGGGCAGGAGAGGGCTGGGGCGTCTTCTTGCGGCTTCCTCCACGACCGGGCCCAGGTGAAGGCTGCTGCTTGGGCCGGGCAGGAGGGGCGGGAGCCGCAGGAGGGCGCCCTCGGCGGCGAACAGACTGAGTGTTCTGCCCGGTCGGCTGGGTGGAGGGAGCAGCGGGCCGTCGGGGCAGAATGTACTTGATCGCCTCAGTCTGTTTCTGTGCAGTCGAGAACTGTTGGGCGAAGTCCTCGACTGCTCCGCCGAAGAGGCCGTCTTGTGATATGGGGGTGTCGAGCAGCCGAGACCGCTCGGCATCCCGCATATCAGCAAGATTCAGCCACAGGTGTCTCTCCTGGACCACGGCTGTGGACATCACCAAACCCAGCGAGCGTGCGGTCACCTTTGTCGCTCGGAGAGCAAGGTCGGTAGCGGCGCGCAGCTCATTGAAGAGCCCTGGGTCTGTCCTACCCTCGTGCATGTCCCTGAGCATCTGGGCCTGGTAGACCTGCAGAATGGCCATGGCATGCAAAGAGGTGGCTGCCTGTCCCGCCGCTCTGTAGGACTTCGCCACAAGCGTAGACTAGTACCTACAGGCTTTGGATGGGTGCTTAGGCTCACCACGAGAAGAAGCGCTCTGAGGACACAGTTGCATCGCAACAGAGCATTCAACCGGGGGGAGCCCAGTGTACCCACGGGCAGCCGCCTCATCGAGGGGAGGAAAGGTGGATGAGACCAACGAGAGGTCACGGGAAGAGCTGGGGGTCTTCCAGGACTTCGAGATCTCATCATGCACATCCGGGAAGAAAGGTATTGGGGTTTGACGTGGACGGGGGTCCGCGGCCTTACCCAAGTACCAATCATCCAACCGCGAGCGCTCGGGATAGGGTCGAGGGGACCACTCTAACCCGATGCTCGCGGCGGCCCGGGCAAGCATGGCCGTCATCTCCGGATCCGACTCAGGCACAACCGTGTGCACAACGGCAGGTGGCAGCTGCACCGAGTCTTCACTTCCAGAAGATTCAGACCCACCTTGTGATGCTGCAATAGACATCGCGTCCTCCTCTGGAGCGCCAAAGGAAACCCGCGGGGCATCCGAAGATGGTCCCGCGGAAATCCCCTGAGCACTCACGGGTTGCAACACTGGAGAGGGTGCGGCTGGGCACGGACTGATAGTCGGCGCTTTGTTCCAAACCGTCACCCTCAGATCACCCTGGCCACCAGCCGAAGTACCAGCTCTATTTCTAGAACCAGTAGAACGGGGGGTGGATGAGGGGACTCTCACTCTTGCGAGATCACTGAGTCTCGACCGTAATGTTGCGATGGTCATGTTCCCGCAGAGAGAACATGAGTCATCCACGAGCGCTGCTCTAGCGTGATCAATGCCCAAACACACTATGCAACGCTCGTGCCCATCAGAGATGTCAACGAGTCTACCGCAACCAGAAGTGCACGGGCGATGGATCTTTAACCCTCTGAGGTCGGCTATCGCGCCGGCGCGATAGTCTCGCTTTTTTCTTATCAGTGCAAAAGAAACTCAAAATACTCTGTTGATTTTGATCTTACATATTAAGTGTTGTACATCATTAGATCCTGATAAGTGTCTATTTTTTTGTGGATACTCACAATAAAAACAAAGTGTTGTGCTTTTCGCCAAATAAAGAAAAACAAACATGATGCGCGTTCTGCCTTCTCCCTGTCAGTGAAGTCCATTCTGAAACGCGTCCTAAGATTAACTTTAATTCCGCGAAAACTTGTCATACAGGCACGAGTATTTTTCCATAATGAAGCTTGAACTCTCTTCTTTTAAATGAATTAATTTATATACAAAAACAAATATTCTCAGTTTATGTAATCTGTATGAAAAGAGAGAGATGTCAGTATTTTTCTTTCCAGCTCATTATACCTAATTACGCGTTAATGTGCCACGCCCACGGAGAGCGTGCGCTATTCAAACGCAAATGATCTAAGGCAAGCCGTTCAAACATGCCAACGCCCACCAGCTGGATAATAAAACACATCGTGTTTAGTAAGTATCTTGTACAGCTGTGTACACAGCGTATCCTTTCGCTGAGGAATAATACTATCTAACCCTGGAAAATGTACCAGAAGTGCTGGTAGTTTCATTTCGAGGAGCAACGGATCCAGCTGATGTAGTAAGTCATTTATTCTACTGCTTGTTCTAATCGTGATATTGAATAGTGTCGGACTGTAAACCGCAAAAAGACTGTTTAAATATGAATTGCGTGTCTGTGTGTAGGCTAAATGATGAGTGAACGGCATAGACGCCCGCGCTTTGTTTACTACAGTTATACAGCGCGTGTCTGTGCCTTGTTCATTCACTCTCGCACCTACATTAGTAAACCTTATGTTTACATGAACACATACAAACTATATTGCTATAGCCTACTAAGATGAGTAAAAATAGACTGAAATATGTTGAAATAAAATGTCTGTATAAGCAACAAGCTGCAAATTCACATGTATATACTAATATATCATACACAATATATTACAGACTAAATATGAATGTTTAGACACAATTTTGTGATTAGTTTTGGATAGATTATAAAGTTTTGACTATAAAAAAAGACTACTGTCACATTAAATAGGTACGCTTTTGTTCACCAATTTCTGCTCATAGTTAAATATACTATAGTATGATGTTTTGTCAAAAATAAAGTAGGTATATTGAATTATCAACTAAGATGTTATTATAGTGTTTGTTCCAATATTCAAACTAATGAATCCTTACCTTTTTTAATACGTATGATAAAATGTATACTTTTTGCAAAGAAATACACTTGAAATATTGTTAAAATTGTAATTGTTGTTGTAATTGTAACCTATTTGTAATTGGTTACAATTTCTAATTTTAAAATATGTATAGGCTATATAGATAATTTCTTTTGTCCTTGCATTCTTTGACATCCTGTGACACACCTGTGTGAAAGGGCTAATTAATATGCAGCTCATTATGCGGCACATTATCCGGCCTTTGTCTTCTCAGGTGTGAACGCGCCTCCACGCATATTGCCTTTCCAAACAAAAGGTGTCTAATAAAATTTAAATCAGTGTATGTGTTTGTGTAAATGATTAGGCAGGATGATTTTCAGATCATTTTGAAGCAAAAATTCTAGGCAACAACACTCATTAGTCAAAAGTGTTGTGGACACATATTTAGTATGTGTTTTGTGGCCTTATTTCAGACACTTTAAGTTTTAGTTTTTTTTCAATAACCATGCATAAGCAATATTCTCTCAAAAATACAAACATGTTTCATAATTGTTGCTCAGAAATTACGGTAGCCCAGTTTATGCTATATTGAGTGAATTTACACCTTTGCCATTAACATGTTTATAAATAACTGAAAAAAGCACAAATGTCAGAGCATGTCAGAACACCTCAAGGACCCCAAAAACCCTCAGAGGGTTAAAAAGACGTGCCACGTGCAAGCTCTTTTGTGAGAGGAAAGAAACTCTGACTGTGTTGAAGCGCCCGGGGAGACACACACTCGCTGTCGAATCACAGACAGATAGGCAGGAAGCGCGCGCTCGCCGGAGATCGCCGTCACACCAACACCAGAGAATCTCGCTCGTCTGTAGAACTGACAACTTCAGGAATGGCTTGTGGAACAAAGAATCAACTTGGCTACGAAGCGAAAAACATACTGCTTTGCTGGAATTTCCGCCCTTTATACCCACGAGGTGGGGCGGAGCTGCTCCATGCAAATTCTGCAGACCCATGGCATTTCTTTGCCATTGGCTCGTTTTGTATTACTCGAAGCGGATAGGCTTTCTAAGCGAAACCCCCATTCGTCGTCATCCGACGGAACTCGGAGTAACAACGAAAGGGAACTCGTGTTACTATCCTTGATAAAATAAATAGTTTTTCTTTCCAAATGTTATAGATTACAAAAATCTATACTTAGAAATATTATAAAACAAATAAAACACCAAATATATTTATACTTTTCCAATTTTAGGTCAATCAGTAAGATTTTATGTTGATTTCTAAATTTGTCCATAGTCGTGGAATGGGTATTTTGGATGTATAAGGGGTTAGGTGGGGAGGGGGGTGGTGGGTTTTCTGTCAACTTAAACGGTTATTTAAGTAGTCAACAAAGACATAAATTAGCTGAGACAAACCTTTGTAAAAAAAAAAATTATATTGTGGAGGTTTAAATTACTGGGGTCAAATTGACCCCAGTAGGTAAAAAAATGTTATCAGATTTGAGGGTAACAGGAGGGTTAAATACAATAATATAGAACCAATTCTGGCTAAAATATTAGCATTATACCTACTCCTATAGCCACTTTACAAAATAATCCCATTACTTGTCCATTGCAGTCACTGAAACATGCATATTGACTCTATCAGATCCACAGGTGTACAGTAAAATGGCTTTAAAGAATCTCAGAGGCATGACTGCCTACACTCTTAGAAATGCAGGTTCATTAGGCATCTATATTGAACCATTTCTTCTAAGAGTGAAACATGAACCCTCCATCAAATTGAGATGAGTAAAATAATTATGTATGTCAAATAAGATTAGGTATTTAATGTCCATGAACACTACTTTCAAAATTGTGGAAAAAGCAAGTTATAAATAGTCTCCACGCAAATGTGAGCTTGATGCACAGCCTCATAGAGGAAGATGTGTCTCAGAGGGTGGCTGGGAAAGGAGAGACGTTTGAATCAGAGGCTGATGGACAGAGCTGCAGAGTTTTCAGCAAGGCTATAGGAGAAAAGCTACAACTGAATGTTGATCAGACGTGACCGGCAGCACTGCAGAGTGCAACATCATCCTGATGTTTTGATCCATCATCCTGATGTTTTGATCCATCATCCAGATCCATCATCCAGAGTGCAACATCATCCTGATGTTTTGATTTGTGCATCTGATAAGTAGTTGTTAATAAAAATTATGTGGAAAGGGAATATAATGAGCATCAGAGAAACTGTGCCAATAAGGGCTCTTCACACTGACAGTGATTTGAAGTGTCAAAGACCTTAAAGGGACAGTCCATCCAAAAATTAAAGTTATGTCATCATTGACTCACACACGTGGCATTACAAACCTGTATGACTTTTTACTACAGAACAATCAAAAATATATTTTGAAGTTTGGTAAACAAACAGTTTACACAAAATTATTTGATTGCCAACAATCTTCATACTATTCTTTTGTGTTCTGCAGAAGAAGAAGAAAAATGCATACAGTTGTGAAGCGACATGAAGATGAGTAAATGATGACAGAATTTTTATTTTTGGATGGACTATCCCTTTAAGTTGTTCATGTTCAACCAAATTCTGTGTGCAAGATCCCATCCTTCAAACTTTTCATAAAGGGATAGTTCACCCAACAATGTAAATTCTGTCATCATTTACTCACCCTCATGTCGTTCCAAACCTGTAAGACTTTCGTTCATCTTTGGAACACAAAAAAATATATATTTAGGTGTTCAAGCACGAAGTGCTGAAAACCTATTGTAATTGCTATTTGAAAAAAAAAAAAAATTCCTCTAAAACGCATCGTGCAGCCCAAACCGTAAGGCCTAGAGACTTGAAACTTGGCCAGATGGTAGGCCACACTTTTGGGGAGAACCTATCAGAGTATGACCCCGATTGGCCGAGTGGCGCAACAGCAACTAAATTGCTCATAACTCTTAGGCCGTTGGTCCTAGCCACAAGCTCTTTACACCACTGTGATCCTTGGCTCAAGACGGACAAAATGTATATCAATTTCGATTTAGGGTAATGAGCTGATGAGTTGAATCAGGTGTGATTGATTAGAGAGACAGAGAAAACGGGTCCTTCAGAACAGGTTTGGGAACCACTGCTCTATGGTAAATCATCCTAGAACGTAGTAAATCATACTAGAACGTGGTAAATCATGGTAAATCATGCTAGATTCATGGTAAATCATACTGGAACATGGTAAATCATGAAAAATCACACTAAAATGTGGTATATCATGGTAAATCATGCTAAAACATGCATGGTCTATTCCATCTATGATGTCAGTGCTTAAATGCTTGCTACATAAAAGTTAATGTCTTTTGATGCTTGTGTGGTTAAAAATCTTAAATGCCTTAACTGCTTGAACACCGCTAAATGCTGCTTGCAACTTTAATTTTAATTAAATCTGGTAGCTTTCTGTCCTACCATTGACAGCTACGCAGCTACCACTTTGATGCTTCAAAACTTTAATTAAGGGATTGTAACTATTGATTAGTTTTACAATCTCTTTATGAACTTTAAAGTGGTAGTTGTACTGTACTGGTAGATTTTACTTGCTTTTAAGTTATATTTAAAACAAGACTGAGAGAAAACACTTTTTTTTTTTAAAGACCAAAAAAGACCATTGTTAACGCAAAGTATGCTACTATTGACAGTGACACTTCCTGCTAAACTAACAATGCAAGAAGAAACAACAAAAGGAAGCAGAAGCAGAAACAGTATAACAGACACAGTTCAAATGTAAAACTACATGAATGGATGAAAATATAACGCTCAATATGGCAGCTGCAATGCCACCTTACAGGTAAAAGAGCCAGCAGTAGAACGTGCTTTAGCTGGCTGAAAAAAAGTTTCAAAGTGATTTAAGTTTAAGAAGTGATTTTATTTCCGATTGGAAATACTGTATTTACCCGAATATAAGACGACCCTGAATATAAGACGACCCCCCCATTTTCCAGACTTATTTTTTTGGGAAAAAATTGATTTTTGTGGAAAAAAATCTGGTTTTCAACAGAAAATAATTTTAAGAGCAAATTTCCGAGGCGTTGTACCAAATGCCTCGCATCACCTGTGCCTCGTGTAGAGGCCCGCTCGTCGGCGGAGACCGGCACATATGCGGTTCCTGATTGGCCATGACTGCGGCTGCCCTGAGTGCGACGGGATGGATTTTATCACCCTGCGGGGTCGTCTGGCCGTTTTCGACGACGATCCGGCTCCCGCTCTCTCTCTCTCCCTCTGAGCTTGCTACTATTGACAGTGACACTTCCTGAAGCAGAAACAGTATAACATATACTGTTTCTGTTCAGAAACAGTTCCCCCCCGTTCACATACCGCGTCTTTTGTTATTTCAAATGTAGGCGCGCGGTATGCGCACTCATAATGGAACCGACGCGCTCGTTTTTTCCAAGCACGTCCGCGCCACATCGAGATCCTCGGCGCTCTCGTCAGTCGACGGAGAAAAAGGCCATCAATCGATTCCTCCACTCGAATATAAGATGACCCTGAATATAAGACGACCCCCCATTTTTCAGCCTGTTTTTAGGACAAAAACCTCGTCTTATATTCGGGTATATATGGTATTATTGAAATTATTCAATTATTATTGAATTATTTCAACAGACACTTACAGAGATTACGGTCTATCTAACATTCAACTAGGTAGGAGCTGCACTTGCCTGACTAGAAAGAGCAACCCAGGGGGCATCACGAAAATGGCCACAGAGTGAACAGACTTGCCTTGAGGCACTTCAGAGTGAGTTACTGACCCATCATTGTCAGGTTCAGTGAAATTGTGGGAAATGTTCTCGTTACCTTCTACATTTCTTAACGGGATCTATATCGAGCCGCATTCAGGGTCAGTTGTCGAGGTGGAATGAGCCGATAATTAAGAAATGATTTACTCTTTGAAAAAAGTCGTTAAGTCGTTTGAAAAATGGGCAGTTAGAGAGTAGCTCATTTACTTTCCCTGTCAACAGGACATGTTGTTCTCTCTGTATGAATCCTGAAGGTGAATGATATATATTAATGTAGGTGATTCTTGACAGCTCTATAAACGTAATAATCGTAAAACACCCATAGGTGCACTCGTTGGAACTTATTGAATGGTTTCATGGCCAAGAGTTCTTAATCTGTCCATGGGACTTATTAAGCATTAAAGCTTTACGGTATATCATGCCATTCTAATGCACCTTGGCCCTTTTGCATATATACTACACCCATTTGATCAAAAACAGTAAAAACAAGAATATTGTGAAATATTATTACAATTTAAAATAACTGTTTTCTTTTTTAATATATTTCAACATATGTCATTTTTGATCAATTTAATGCATCCTTGCTGGATAAATTTTAACACATTATTAATACATAATATTAACATTATATAATAATAAACCAATTATTTATATATATATATATATATATATATATATATATATATATATATATATATATATATATACACAGAAATTAAATTTTCTTTAAAAGTGCACAAGTGGTATGTACACTTGTTTGATAAATGTTTGAACGCATCACAAAACAAGTATCCATTTATGTCTATATGGAAAATATGTTTTGCAAAGGTGTGTGGTTAACCGCAGTGCTGAATTGCAGTCGGAGATGGTATACATCTCATTTAGGATGAAGACAGCCAGAGCGCCAACTATATAGTTATGATTCTCAGTCAGAGGTAATATAGGCCACATGGCACACAACCTCTCGAACCCGTACTGGAGTTTTTGTGAGTGTGTGAAGGGAAAAAAAGTGTGGGGGAGAGATGAGTCTTGGCTGCCCTCAGGCTGTAATCTTCCTGCCTGGTCTCCCTCATTGAGTGTGCAGACGTTGCCAGAGCAAAGAAATGTCAGACATGAATGCACTTAATTAATATATGGCTACATCCTGAGAGGAGTGAGCTAAAGGCAGAGAGTCCAAATACATACTTCTATACACCAACACAATCTACTTTACTCAAAAAATCATAATATTCACAGTCTAACATGTTTAGATGATGAAAAACAACAGTAGAAGGATATTGTGGCCTAACAAACACCATACAACCCCATGGGCCTGGTATTGATGGTCCACTTTTTATTCTACAATTAACGCTCCTCAGGGGGGAATTAGCCGTAAATCTCATTACTACACAAAAACCATAACTCCACATGAGTGATGTTAAACAGTGCTCAGTGCTTAGGCAGAGCTGATGACAGTGACAGCTTCGCTTTTTCATTCCTTATTGACAAGCTGCATGCTTCCTGCACAAGTCGTCTAATCGCAGCACACACCCCATAAATCACATTATGGCTTTTAAAACCCCTATGTCAATTGAGCATGTTTAATAACAGTGATTGAATTGATGACTGGGTTATTTGCATACAGGTTAGGCTGCATTTTGGAATACGGTTTTGCTGTAAATACATTTTGTAATTCAGACTGAAACTGATTCATGTGTGTTTGGTGTTTTGAGCACAAAAAAGAGAAAGTTCTAAAAGGGCAGCAACATCACTAACTATTTTTTTCATCCAAGTTAGTTGCAAACAAGATGTTTTATTCAGTCTCATGTCTTTTTTGATAAATGTAGGAATTTATTCTGGAAATGTAAATGTGCTTTTGTTATTGTGTATGCCCAAGACTAATTCTACCTCATACGATTCTAATGAGCATATTGAAATTTACTCACATCTTGAATGTCAAATTTATTCACATCCAACTTTTTTAATTTATTTGCAAGGGACAGTGTACATTAATTGACATTGCTGTAAATGCACCAGAATTAGCCAAAAGGCTATTTTTCATCTGTTGTCCCTGGACAGATCTTAAAATTGTCTACCTAAAAAGAAAAACATTAAAACAACAATAAAAAATTACAATGACCAATATAAAAAGCAGTAAAACAGATATGATAAATACAGTGTACACGTTTGCTATAATAGACATTGTTAACATTGATACTAATTTATAAAAATTATACTACACATTGACACAGCATAGACACGAGTGGCAGCACAGTTGGGATGAGGGAAGATACCTATTCTTATTAATGCTGACATAGCTGATGTGTTATGAACCAGTTTTTTAGATGTTTTTTTAAACAGAGTGTATGTGGTGAGTTCTCTGATGTTCTGAGGGACAGAGTTCCACTCCTGTGCTGCTGTGACGGAAAAGGTACTTTGACTAAATGCACTTCTCCGCCGAGGAACAACACAGTCTCCTCGGGCCGACCCTCGTGTTACTCTCTGTGTGGTGTTCCTAATGTTTACAAACTGACTAAGTGGAGGAGATGAAAGACCATGGATGATTTTATATAACAAACAAAGATTTGAATACTTGATGACATTTTCCCAACCTAAAAGCTTATGCTTCTGTAAAATGGCACAATGGTGATAGCTTGATGGTTTTTTTATCCAGAATTTTAATTGTCTGTTTGTAAAGTGACTAAAGATTTTAGTGTAGTTTTATTTGCCTGTGACCAGGTTGTAAGACGTAAGTAATGTGAGACAGAACCATACTGTACATGAACATTTTAGCTGCCTGAAGTGACAAGTGTGATCTTATGAACCTGAAATTTGCAATATTAAATTTGACTCGATTGCATACCTTTTTTATCTGAGATTTAAAAGTTAATTTAGAGTCTATTAAAATGCCTAGGTATTTGAATTCTGACACAACTTTAATTTTTTCCCCTGTCACATAAATATCTGCCAGATTATTTGCAATGTTTGATTTAGAAAAGTACATTGAGACTGTTTTGTTTACATTAAGTTTTAAGCAGGATTGCTTTAGCCATTCAGAGACATGGGCCATAGACTGTGTAAGTTTTTCAGCAACTTGTTTTGTGTTTTTACCATGAATATAAATTTCATATTTGCAGGCCGGTTAGCCATATTTGTAGGCCGATTGTGTCACCACGGCGCAATGAAGGCTGTCCCAATTCAATTCTGCATCCTCCGAAGGCCGTATTCGAAGGCCGGTTGCGTCATTGTGGCACGACGAAGGCTTCCCTGATTCAAAAGTGACGCAATGCATTCTTCGTTTCCACCTTGAAAGAGAGGATACATAAATGGATCCTAAGCAGCCTATCCTACCCCATAAGTCATTGCGCTGCTGACGACAGCATTTTTATCTAAAAAAAAGGGCGGCCGAGAGTTCGGTTGTGGACTGCAAATACACATTTAAATGTAAGTATTATGTTTTCATTTACTCAAATAGCTAGAGAAACCAGAGTTAAAAGCAACAAGTTTTTCTTTCTTATTAATCTTAACTCATTCGTAGTCACCATTGCGTGGCTTCATTTGTCATAGTTTGAGGCAAAACTTGTGCTAATATTAGTTTAATAATTGTTTCAGGGAGCAAGGAGCAGACAGCTCAATTTATTCAATTGCGGTATGAAAATGACCATTTCTTTACAGGGGCGACCTATTTGTAGACAACGACCTATTTGTAATATTTGCACAAGTCTGTCTCACTTGTGTAGCCTATTATAAAAAAATATAAATGGCAATGGGGTTTCACTTTTATGTGTTTTTGTAGTGCAGTCATGCAAGCTATGTCTACAAAGGTTTTAACCAAATTTGAATATCCAGAAATATGATTTCTAAAGTATTTTGTATTCATATCCTGATGTGTCATATTTTGTAATGTTAAAGTTGCACTAATGTTAAGATTGCACTCCTGTCTTAATATTTTTCATAAGTGGTTCCCTTTTGTTTTGTTTTAGGAGAATTCTGGAGAAAATTGACCTGCTGGGGAAGGTGACTCCCATGCAGGACAAAAAATAAATAAAAAAAAATAATATATATATATATATATAAAAAGTAAGAAATTTGACAGATCTTTGTTTAAATGTATTGTGTTGTTGTTGTTGCTGTTGTTGTTGTTGTTAACAGGCATGCTTTATTTGCTCTGCCTTAGGATTGCAAGTGTCCTGAGATGGTGAGGGTGTGAGTGGGAAACCCACTGCTGAAACTTGGCCCTGGTTTGTCCTCATGGATGAGGTGTTGGGACAGAGCCACTCCACCAACCGCCCTGTCCTCATTGCCTCCATCCCTGAGAACAGACCAGGGCCAAGTTCAGCAGTGAGCGACCAAGAAGAGGATGAGCCAGCACCACCAGCATCAGCACCAGCAGGAGCATCAGCACCAGCATCAGCACCAGCACCACAAAGAAGGCGAGACAGAGAGGATGAGTTTTTGGACTTGATTAGAGAAGACATGGGACTGCAGAGGCGAGTAAAGTAGGAAGATGATGAACAGGCTGTTTTCTTTTCTTGAAAGAATGATTGAGAATTTATTTATTTACATATATATAGGCAGGAGGCTGCCTTTTTCCTTTCAAAGCCTCCACAGCCCATCCTCCCATGGCAGGGTCAGTTCGGCCATTACGACAGTCTTCGTGGCGATGGACCAAATCACGATGTCTGGGTGGAGGGAAGTTACGGCGATCTCCTGAGGGAACTTCAACTGGCTATCCAGGTCAGCTCTAAGGGCCCACTCCCCTCCAAGTGTCAGCAATGACCTCTCTCTTACTGTGCTACTGAGTGCCTCTCCCCCTTGTCTAACAAACTGGATGGGCGGGTGTGATGTTGGTGGGCTGGCACGGTTCACTTCGAGCCTGAGTGCTTCGATGGCTTCTGCTAGCTTTCGCAGGACTCTGTCGTAACGCCACCCGTAGCGCCCCTGGGTCAGAACAGTCTTGCAGCTAGAGAGGATGTGCTGGAGGCTGGGACGTTGGTGGCCACAAAGCTGGCAGGGCTCCTCTGTGCCGTACCAGCGGTGCAAAATTTTGGGGGATTGGGAGAGTGTCATATGTGGCTCTGATCAAGAAATGTAGCCTTGCTTGTGGCAACTTCCATAGATCAGACCACGTGATGGACCTTGTAGCCCTCCTCTTCCCCCCTCCTGACTTCCGAAATCACGAGCTTTCCTTTACTCCCTTGAGGCTTTGAAACATGGCTTGGGTGGTGTCCGCCATCCAAAACCTGCTGTGCCATATTGCACCGGCCGATGACCTCCTGGTGTTTCAGCCGGGTTATGGCCTGGTCTAATGCCTGTGATGCAGCCCATCTTCTTCCTGTTCTGACTTGGACTTTGGCACTCTGTACCACTGGGTCAGGTTAATCTTTTAGTTCGAATAGCAGTCTCACCTTCTCCAGTTTATAGTTGATGTAGAGTAGCACACTTGGAGGTTACTGAAGTAGGTGGTTATGAGACTCTGGATGCATGGTGGGATGTGGAAGCTGAATACCAGATGAGCTGGTGGGGGACGGACACATAGGCATTAGCCAGATCGAGCCAAACTACATGGAGGTCTGACTTGTTGCGTTTGGCTGTCTGGATCTGTTCCCAGATCATCGAGTCCTCCACGCAGCCTGAAAACCCTGGTACGCCTGCCTTCTGACAGCTGGTGTCTATGTACTTGTGGGCCAGGAGGCAGTTGGACAAGTGGCTCGCCATCACCGAAAAGAACATTTTCCCTTCCACATTTAGAAGCGCAATACCTCTGAATTGGTTGATGTTTCGTGAGTCTTTTTCTTTCGGGATAAAAGTGGTGAATGCCTTCCACCATGCAGGTGGGATGGATTGAGTTTTCCAGGGAACACTCATCATCTTCCACAAAAGCCTCAAGGTCATGAGGCATCTCTTGTAGACCTTGTATGATACCCCGTTTGGTCCAGCTGCTGAGGCAGCTCTTGCTCGAGACACCACTTGATTGATTTCCGACCATTTAGGAGGGGTGGTATCGAACTTTGATGATGGCTCAGGTGGTTTAGGAATGTAGCCAAGTGAACCAATGGGGCTTTCCCGAAGTTCGTCGCTTGTCTGGGTTTTTATATGGTCCTCCAACTCCCGTTCAGTGATGTGCATAGTCCCTGTTTTCTTTTCCTCCAGCAACCCACGTGCGTACTTGAAAGTGTCACGGAAGAAGCTTGACCTTGCTCTCTACTTGCGTCTCCCTCTCTGCTCTCCTTAACACTCCAAGTTTGACTCGGATCTGGTCCCACAGGTTTTTGAGGCCCTCCTTTTCGTGGTCCTCTGATCTTTTCCATGCTTTCCATAGGAGGCGGGGCTCTTTCACTAGCTGGTGTATTTCCCACTCCCATCTACCGCACTGCTTTGAAAGGCTTCCTGCTGCCAGCCAGTCTTCCCTGGCAGCCCACCAGTCTTTCCTGGAAGCCAACTGTTCTGTTCATAGTAGTCACTGGTGAGTCAGAATGACTAGTTAATTACTTAATTACTTAATACTTAATGTACATTTTCTGTTTGGTTTGTAGTTTCACAAGAATTACATTGTGGGACTGAAGATTTTAAAGTAAAACACAGAAAAATTACTTATTTGGTTTCGACTTTTTCTTCAACCCTCATCCTGTTTAAATATCTGTTGAGGTGCAATCTACTTGCATCAGGGACAGAATACAAATTTCAAAAAGATAAGAACATAAAAAGAGAAACAGTCTGAAGGTAAAGCAGACAGTGAACATGAGCATTATTCAGTGAGTGAGAAGAAGGTTCTGAGTGTGAATGCATTACTGTAAGAGAGCTGAAGAGATGCAAACGTCCACCTGAGAAGGGGATAAAGACTGGCAGGAGAGACATATGGACCAGTGTGTGAAGAACAGCTCCTTCAGTCTGTCTTATCACAGAGAATGGGCTCTCTCTGATTGACTGACTAATCTCCACTTCTGACAGCATAACATCAGTGTGTGCGTGTTTGTGTGTGCAGCAGAGAAATACATACAAAGGGCACAAAGGAGAAAACTGATAAATAAATGCACAATTGCCCAAGGCACCTTGCCTCAGGGAGCGAGAAAGAGCTAGAGAAAGTGAGAGAAGTGTATGGAAAGAAGTGAGGAGAATGAATTCTGACAGCTCCTGAAGAGGAAGACACAGAGCTAAAACAAGGATTACAGAAGTCTCAGGAAAGATAAACACAAATGCAAGCACACACACTGTGAGCAGATAAATAACGCAATGATTGTCCTGAGGTAAGACAGGGAGGCGGCGTAAGTTATCCCTGTTGCGAAAGGCCATATTTTTTGAAAGAACACACCCATATTGCAATCAAAAAGAGACAAAGGGAGAAAACAAGAAAGACTGAGAGTAAATGGTAGGTTCCCTTTCAAGGGAACTTCGAGCTGCGTTTGAGACGCGGTGGGAACGCTCTGCGTGATTACGTCGTGAAGCACATGTAAAATCAGTCCAATGGAAGCCTGAAACGTCATAGGCGCGTGACGTCATAGACCAGGAAACTATAAAGCACCCCTGAATTCAGACCGCGCCAGCTTCTGTACCTTCAGCAAGCGCTCTCTGTGAAATCTGTCCTTGTCTATTTATTGTTGTTTGTCAAAGCCCAATATATATCACTATCTATCATTATGGCGAGCAAGCAAGATTATAGACGTTGTGTTGTTCCCTGCCCTCGTTACATCACGGGTGGGGACACACATAAGCTTTTTGTTGCTGTTTGGGAGTGGAGCATGCCAACAGTCAGTTCTCGAGGGAGCTGACTGTGAGCATTGCGAGAAGCTGTCCGTGAGGACGCTCCGCTCCCGCCGGGCGTTCTTCGAGGAGGACGGTTCGGTTCGCGTTTCCCGCGCGGGTCTCTCTGTTGCCGAGGCACGGAGACGACTCGCATAATTTTCGGGGTTCGCAAACGGATCTGACAGCGGGGGTTGGGACGGGCTCCGCCCTATCTCAGCTTTCACATGCCAGATCTAGTGTGCAGCGATTTCCATCGTTAGTGTTTTGTTTAAAAAGAAAGATAACAAAACAAATACAAATATTAAGAAGGCAGATGTTTGAGTTTTCAATGAATAAATAAATAGTCAGCTCATGACTCTGCTGAATAAAGAGGAGCTTTTTAAAAAAAGGTTTTATAGTGCTGTTGCCAGTTAAATATTTACTGGCCAGCTGAACATTATGAGATTGAAAATAAAGAAGAGTTTGTTAGATGAAATGTATCTTAAAACAGGAAAACTCTGTATCTCAGCCTCCTCGTCGGGGACTGCGGTTTTTTCCCTATCTCCACACTGAGGTGTCGGGATCGTGGAATAAACCGTTTTGTATTGTGTTTAATCCCCAGATGTCTAACTATAGTAATTTTTGGGTATTTAGTATCATAGTATGACAGTGCCTCGGGTTAAAGAGACGCTTGCGAGCTTTCACTCTCCCGAGTCGGCGTCATCGTTATTAACCCCGACGTTACCCACCAGCCATCTTAAATAATGAATACATTTTTTATTAGGCAGCGCTGGTGGGTAAAGTATATAAGGACATGGATGAATGTGAGGGGCGACTCTCTGAGGAGGGTCGCAGCGCTGCCAGTTCGGTTGTTTCCTGCTGGTGGCCACAGAGTGATATATGTATGTATATATATATATATATATATATATATATATATATATATATATATATATATATATATATATATATATATATATAAGTTTTTCTGATATAAAGATAAAGGAAAATAAAGATATAATTATGTCTGTTCTTCTGGACGCTCCGCTTTCAAGAAAACTGAGATATAAACCATTCAGCGGCATTCCAGAGGTTTCTTCCTCACCAATCTAATGTTCCTGAGACTGCTGGGCGGGAGCAGTCTCGGCCTATTAAGCTCCTCTCAGCACAAAGTGCAAAACAGAGCGTCGCCATTCGGGCTCCTCCGCAATTGAGGGGTACTTGGGTGGCGGTCGCAGTCTAGCTAGTTAGAGACATGCAAGATCTGAGGACTGTTTTATCTCTAAAATAGCTTGGACAAAGAAGAAGCCCTGACGCCGAGGCGATCAGGCTTCTAAGGGTGGTCCCCTCTGGGGTAGGGACGGTTTTGAGAAATCGTTTCTCCTCAGCGCCCTTTGGGGTGCGACTCTCTGAGGAGGGTCGCAGCACTGCCAGTTCGGTTTCCCTGCCGGTTCGCCTTTTCAGGGCACCAAGGTGTCAGTGTCCCCAAACGAGCCTTCAAATAAGAAAAAAGAAGAGCAGTCAGTTCGGTTTCCCTGCCGGTTCGCCGTTTCAGGGCGCCGAAGTGCCTGCTTTTTCCAACGATCCTCCGAGGAGGGTCGTAGGAACTATGCTAGTTAGAGGTAGGCAAGGTCTGAGGACTGTCATCATCTCTAATAAAGCTTAGACAAGAAGTCCTGTCGCAAAAGAACGAGGCTATCAGGCTTCTGAGGGCTCCTCTGGGGCAGGGACGGTTTTGAGAAATCGTTTCTCCTCTGCGACCTCTGGGGTGCGACTCTCTGAGGAGAGTCGCAGCACTGCCAGTTCGGTTGTTCCCTGCCGGTTCGCCGTTCAGGGCACCGAGGTGTAGGGCTGGGTACCGAGTTCGGTACTTTTTAGGTACCGCCCGAATTGCCTCGATACTACCGAGTATCGAAACATGTCTTGTTTTTCGGTACCAAATTTCGGTACCTAAGTGGTTAATCTCGTCAACATCAGTGAAACAACAAGCATGCAGCATGATTGGCTGTGGCGGAAAAACACTAGTTTACGCGGCTGTCCAGAGACGGCTCGTCGCACGTGAGGCTGTATTCTCTCTGTGTGTGTGTGTGTGTGTCTACTAGGCTACTTTTGCCAGTGCTTTGCGGCATTTATGTGTGCTGAGCGCGAGGCATATATCCCGCCCCCCAGTAGCCTATATTTAATTTAATTCGTTTTAAAGCAGCTTTACAGAAAATGCATGTGTCTAAATTACAATTTAGAGTGATCTGTTATCAGAGGTGACAGTGTAATGCATTTCAAGTCATTTGAATTCAGTTTCATTGTTAAACAATACATTAAGTTAAGGCAGAAACAATGAGCTCATTGAAGTAAAGAATACATGTTGTTAAATGATTAGGAAACATATAAAACTTTAGCATTGGTGCTTTTTTACATACTCAAAATATGAGTATACAAAAGTCAACAAACTGAAAAAATAAAAATTAGGTAATGTTATATTGTTAAAACTGGTTACATAAAATTGGTATCGAAAAAAGTATCGTTCAGGAACCGGTATCGAAATCAAGGTATCGGTATCGAACATTTTGTTACGATACCCAGCCCTACCGAGGTGTCAGCGTCCCGAGGAGGATCGTAGAACGGTCAGTTCGGTTGTTCCCTGCCGGTTCGCCGCTTCAGGGCACCGTAGTGACTGTTCAACCAGGGGACGGTTTTGAGAAATCGTTTTCCTCTGCGCCCTCTGGGGTGCAACTCTCTGAGGAGGGTTGCAGCGCTGCCAGTTCGGTTGTTCCCTGCCGGTTCGCCGTTCAGGGCACCGAGGTGTCAGCGTCCCCATGCGATCCTCCAAGGAGGGTCGTAGAATGGTCAGTTTGGTTGTTCCCTGCCGGTTCGCCGCTTCAGGGCGCCGTAGTGACTGTTCAAACAAATCCAGAGGCCAGTCTTGAGAGACTGGTTCCCCTAGTAGAATTTCTGGCAGCGTGGAAACTACTGCCACATATTTCTCAGTGGGTCCTGCACACTATAGAAAAAGGTTTCAGAATTCAGTTCGGTTCTCGTTCGTACAGATTTCTAGGGGTCCTCCTCTCATTGGTGGACCCCGAGCAGGCTTTGGTTATGGAGCAGGAAGTACTGTCACTTCTGCAAAAGGAGCTGTAGAAGGGGTTCCTCCTCCCAGCAGACAGCCATTACTTCATTGTTTCCGAAAGAGGATGAGGGAGGTTCCCGAGGTTTGCTTTCGGGGGCGAAGCATACCATTATCGGGTTCTTCCATTTGGCCTAGGTTTTTTACCCCACACCTTTACAGTATGCGTGGATGCAGCTCTGGCTCTTCTGAGACTCCAGGGCATTCGCGTATTATACTACATCAATGATTGGTTGATCCTGACCCAATCTGAGTTTATGGCAGTTCAGCATCGAGATGTCGTTCTGTCTCATTAAGGATGTTGGGGTTGCCTCTCAACGCCAAGAAGAGTGTGCTCTGAGGACCACTTTTCTAGGTGTAGCGATTCTCGTATTGGGGTATATCTAGGCCAGTCACTCACTGTGAAACAGTTTCAGACTGGTGGGTCTCATGGCATCTGCGTCCAACGTAATTACTTTTGGCCTTCTGCACATGAGACCCCTGCAGTGGTGGCTCGGGACCAAGGGGTTTTCTCCGAGGGGAAATATGTTTTCGCATGATCAAGGTCACGCGGCTATGCCTTCGTGCCTCGGTCATGTGGAAGAACCTTGGTTCCTCGCCCAGGCCCAGTGTTGGGGGCTTCTTGTTGACGCATATTGCTATCGACGGATGCTTCCCTCACAAGTGGGGGCGATCATGAGTGGGCGCTCGCAGATGGTGGACAACACACTGATGGTCTCGTATATCAGAGCAGATATCCTGTTGAGGGAGGGGCTGAGGCCCAGGGATTGGAGACTTCACCCCGAGGTGGTGGAGCTTCTTAAGGAGAACTTTGGTCAAACTAAAGTCAAGTCGACCTTTCACATCGTTTGTACAAAGCATTGCTCTTTTTGGTTCTCCCTCACGCATACAGCTCCGCTTGGACTGGATGTGATGTATTAGGTGTGGTTGACGCTACACCAGTACGCATTTCCTGATATCTTTGCTCCCCGGAGTTCACCCTCTTTTGGAGTTTGGATACTGTGGGCTCGGCCTCTGAGGGGGCCCGGCTCATAGAATCCGGTCTCTCGACTGAGGTCGTTGAGACCATTCTCCAATCCAGAACTCCTTCCACGAGAAAACTATATGCATTGAAATGGAAATTATTCTCCACCTGATGTGGTGAACGTCATTTAGATCCTGTTAACTGCCCTGTTGGTTCAGTTCTTGATTTCTTGCAAGACCGTTTCTCTGCTAGGTTATCTCCTTCTACCCTAGAGGTTTACGTGGCGGCTATATCTGCCTACCACACCCCTCGGAGGGGTACTTCTATCGGGAGAGATCCTCTTTTTACTCGTTTTCTCTGTGGTACACTGAGGTTGAGACCTGCATTGCACTCTAGAGCACCGGCTTGGGATTTGGCCATTGAACTTGAGGGTCTGGCTTTGGCTACCTTCGAGCCCATTGAAGAGGTTTCAGAAAAATTCCTCTCTAAAAACTTTATTTCTCCTTTCTATTTCGTCTATCATGAGATTTGGAGATTTGCATGCCCTGTCGGTTGCTGCGCCATGTCTGGAATTTGCACCTGGTATGGTGAAGGTATTTCTCTTCCCTAGACCAGGTTATATTCCTAAGGTCCCAGTTAATATTGGGGGCCTTATAGTGCTGCAGGCATTTTATCCTCCACCTTTTAATACCCCAGATTAGGAACAACTGAACCTGTTATGTCCAGTTCGGGCATTAGATGCCTACGTTCACAGGGCTGCCCTGTGGCGTAAGTCTGAACAATTGTTTGTCTGCTTTGGGTCACTCAAGAGAGGGTGCCCTGCATCTAAACAGGTAATGAGCAAATGGATAGTTGAGGCTATATCATTGGCTTATGAAGCAGCCGGTCAGCCTTCACCTATGGCTGTACGGGCCCATTCTACAAGGAGTATGGCGGCCTCTACGGCCTTAATTTCGGGTGTTTCCCTTCTTGATATCTGTAATGCGGCAGGTTGGTCCTCTCCACATACATTTGTCAGGTTTTATGACCTTGACCTCTCCACTCCAGGGGCAAGGTTGCTTGCTTCTTAGTGTGCGCAAGGACTTCACACAGAACGGGCATTTGTCACTATGGCGTAGTGGGTATGGGGTTCCCACCGCGTCTCAAACGCAGCTCGAAGTTCCCTTGAAAGGGAACGTCTCAGGTTACGTATGTAACCCTGGTTCCCTGAGAGGGAACAAGACGCTGCGTTTACCTGCCATACTTCCTGCATGCCCTGATCGACTTGCTTCAGGTTTTTTCAGAAGCTGGCGCGGTCTGAATTCAGGGGTGCTTTATAGTTTCCTGGTCTATGACGTCACCCGCCTATGACGTTTCGGGCTTCCATTAGACTGATTTTACATGTGCTTCACGACGTAATCACGCAGAGCGTTCCCACCGCGTCTCAAACGCAGCGTCTCGTTCCCTCTCAGGGAACCAGGGTTACATACGTAACCTGAGATGTTATCAAGGCATTTTTAAATAACAATTGAGAGGTTGAAACTTAAAAACCACAGAATGGCAAAAAGCCATGAAAAAAGAAAGAGCGTGGCAGGTTTTCTTTCCCCTGAAACTTCCATTTAACCTAATTGTCATTAAGAGGATTTCCTACTATACCATACACATTTATGACCCCATCATATATTATATTAGGGATGAGTCCCACAGTTTTTTGGGGTAAAGGGCATGAGGCATCAGTATTTTACAGATTGCTAATGGATACCCTGGTGAAAAAAACAATGCTAAGTATTGCAGCCAGACTAATTATCAATATACTTCAAGTGTTTTAATTAGTGCTGTCAAACGATTTAAATATTTAATCGCAATTAATCGCATTAATATCATTGTAACTCGCGATTAATCGCAATTAATCACACATTTTTATCTATTCTAAATGTCTCTTGATTCCTTTTTGTCCCATTATTTTTTCTCATTTTAATGCTCTTATCAACATGGAAAAGTGGATCGGCTTGCTTTATGCAAATGTTTTTTTTTATTGAAAACAACATTGACAATACTGTGTTCAATTTCACACTAACATTTTCACTTGGAGCAAATAATCTCTCACACAATGTAACACTGTCCATCAATAAAAGGGTGAAAGAAATACTGACGAGGTACTGATATTGACGAGGGGGAGGAGAATTCGCATCAGCTATATGTGTGCTTCGCCATCATCAAGTGGTATTACAGATTTGGATTTTGCGATCCCCACAGCTGCCACCATTGTGGAGACAATGGGTATAACCAGCCGGGGACTTAAGGAGTGGAATATATGTAAAATAAATATATTACAAATAAACTTTGAATATATTTAAAATAAATATACTGAATTTTCACTTCAAGTATATATTTTTTTAATATATTTTTAGAAAATATACTAAAGTAAAATTATTTTAAAGTGTGTTAAAATTTGTATTGTGAAAATAGGTAAAAGCATGATGCTAATATACTTTTAATATATCGAAAGATAGTGCAATTTTTGTTAGTATATTTGCAATGTACTGTTGAAAAAGGGAATATATTTCAAATACAATAAAGTATACTTTTTTCACTAGGGTAAAGTGGGTTAAAGTTTCCATTCTGCTCTTAAAAAAGTCTGGAGAAAGGATTTGAATCTTTCAATTAGTGATGAAGATTGTATCAGAATATGTTAAAATTGTAAAGTAGTGTCAAGGAATCTGGGATTACGACTTATCCAATTTAAAATATTAAATCGCTTCTTGTATTGGACCACGAGGAGGCTATTTAGGTTCGGTCTGAAGGACTCTGTCGAATGCTGGAGGTGTGAGAGGGAGGATGGAGACCTGATGCATGATCTGTGGTTCTGCTCTAAAATACAGTCATTTTGGTCTAAGGTTCATAATTTTCTTCAAAAGATGCCATAATGTTGCTTTCCATTCTGATCAGGTTTTTATGTGCTTAAAGAACCAGCTTTTCTAAGATCTGATGTGGCAGATGGAAACAGGCAGAGAAGAGGATCTAAGTTAGGGTTTAATAATACAAAAGAGAAACTAG
Source organism: Tiaroga cobitis (assembly GCA_030578255.1). NCBI lineage: Eukaryota > Metazoa > Chordata > Actinopteri > Cypriniformes > Leuciscidae > Tiaroga > Tiaroga cobitis. The sequence goes on along the minus strand of CM060595.1, from coordinate 36,363,140 downwards.
GAAACACAGAATCAGAGCATAAACAGCAAACAACGACTGACAAAAGTGAACCACAAGCATTATGTACACAAGCAGACAAGCTTTACAAGATAAGGGGGCGTGGATAATAAGAATTAGAATAAGAATAAGAAAACACCTAATAAGAAACACCTGGGGTGACTAATCAACATGTAAAACTACAACAAACTACAAAACATGGTGCAAGACAGGAAATAACGTCTCGGTTACGTATGTAACCTTCGTTCCCTGAGTTCAGGGAACAGAGACGTGTCGTCGGGGGAGTTTCCTGACGAATTGGGATCACGCTGGGAGCCTATTGCCTTCGAGAGAATTAAAAACGAGCCAATGGACATTGGCATGCAAGATTTGCATTCCGCGACCCGCCTACCAGTGCGGGTATAAAAGGCTGAAGTAAACATTGTGCAATGCTTTTCGCTGAGGAGCCGAACAGTGTTCAGACCTCCGCGAAGGTACAACAACATGGCGAGGGGACGACATCTCCGACGTGTCGTCGGGGGAGTTCCCTGACGAATTGGGATCCCAAACAAAACGCAATGGTGCTGGCCCCTTCCAGCCCCCAGCTAAGCTACCCAAAAAATAGTTTCACAAATTGCGGGAGCTAGCTAGGGAGTCACACTGCTGTTCCGCAAGACCCATTCAGTGGACATTGGATAACACTGGGAAAGCGTGCCCTAACCCGTCATCGAGGAAGGGAACGCTGCGGAAGCCAGCTGCCTGATGAAGGCCTGGAATACACATATGTATTAGCCCAGGGGGATAGTGAAACATATGGCAGTCCCTGAGGTAGTCCCAATCCAAGGGGAGTGGGAGCGTACTCAACAGGGACGACAGAACGAGTCTATCAAGGAGAAGACACGGCTGAACTGCACATGGCATAATGGGCCACTGAAGAGGCCACTGGAGATAGCACCCAGTCTACACAACAACTCCTTTAGAGGTAGTAGACCTGGCGCCGGCGGTCCGCCATGCCTGGCACCGAGGGGGTGATGGAGGAACTCACGAGGCTAACTGACGCAGGGCACCAACGGAGCATAAGATGCACGTATCCGGCTGAGGCACGGAGTGGCGTAGCAAGCCGACACAACCTATTCCCTGGCACCACTGGCTGTAGCGAGTACTCGGGAGGAAACAGGTTCCACACGTAGGCTATAGAATCTAGCGAACGTGTTCGGTGTCGCCCAGCCCGCAGCTCTACAAATGTCTGTCAGCGAGGCACCTTGAGCCAACGCCCAGGAGGCGGCAACACCTCTAGTAGAGTGAGTGCGCAACCTGGGAGGACAAGACTCACCCGTAGCTTCATACGCTCGGATGATAGCATCCACTAACCAGTGAGCTAACCTCTGCTTGGAGACAGCCTTCCCCTTCTGCTGGCCTCCGTAACATACAAAAAGCTGATCTGAGGTCCTGAAGCTTTGCGTTCTGTCAATGTAAACCCGCAGGGCGCAGACTGGACAGAGAAAAGCCAGGGCTTGGTCTGCCTCCTCCTGGGGCAGCGCTTGCAGGTTCACTACCTGATCCATGAAGGGAGTGGTAGGAACCTTGGGCACATATCCGAGCCGGGGTCTCAACATCACACGAGAAAGGCCCGGCCCGAACTCTAGGCACGATTCGTTGACCGAAAAAGCCTGCAGATCTCCGACCCTCTTGAAAGAGGCCAATGCCAACAGGAGCGCTGTCTTAATGGACAGGATGTTTAGCTCCACTGTCAGCAAAGACTCAAAGGGAGGACTTTGGAGAGCTCTCAGTACCAGAGCTAGGTCCCAAGAGGGTACAGAGTGCAAAAGGCGAGGTGGATTTAACCTCCTAGCACCCTTAAGGAATCTGATGACCAGGTCGTGCTTCCCCACGGACTTACCTTCTACTACATCGTGATGTGCGGCTATTGCAGCAACATATACTTTGAGGGTGGAGGGAGACAGCCTTCGCTCCAACCCATCTTGTAGGAAGGAAAGCACAACTCTGATCGGGCAAGTTCGGGGGTCCTCCTGACGGGAGGAACACCACTCGACGAATAGGTTCCACTTCAAGGCATAGAGGCGCCTCGTAGAGGGGGGTCTAGCAGAAGTGATGGTGTTTACCACTGCCTGTGGTAGATCACCTAGAACCTCCGTGTCCCGTCCAGGGACCAGACATGGAGTCTCCAGAGGTCTGGACGTGGGTGCCATAGAGTGCCCCGTCTCTGAGAAAGGAGGTCCTTCCTCAGAGGAATCGGCCAAGGAGGGGCTGTCGTTAGGAGCATGAGTTCTGTAAACCAAGTCATCTTCATTTATATAGCGCTTTTAACAATGGATTGTTTCAAAGCAGCTTTACAGAGATAAACATATAATTTACCAAGTCCTGGTGGGCCAATACGCCGCCACTAGAAGGACCTGCTCCTTGTCCTCCCTGACCTTGCACAGAGTCTGTGCAAGAAGGCTCACTGGGGGAAACGCATACTTGCGCAGGTCCCGGGGCCAGCTGTGAGCCAGGGCGTCCCTGCCGAGGGAGTAAAACCACTGGCAATGGGTCGTGTCCGGAGAAGCAAACAGGTCCACCTCTGCGACTCCGAAAACACTCCAGATCAGCTGAACCGCCTGGGGATGGAGTCGCCATTCTCCTGGCAGGGGAGGCAACCGTGAAAGCTCATCTGCCACACGGCTGAGCTCCCCTGGAACATGAGTGGCGCGGAGCGACCTCAGATGCTTCTGACTCCATAGGAGGAGGTGGGAGGCGAGTCGCGACATGCGGCGGGAGCGTAGACCACCTTGTCGATTGATGTACGCAACGGTCGCAGTGCTGTCCGTACGGACCAGTACGTGCTTGTCTTTGAGAAGCCGCTTGAGGCGGCACAAAGCCAAGCGTACTGCTTGCAACTCTAGGTAGTTGATATGCCAATGCAGCTGGGGCCCCGTCCACAGACCCGAGACTGCATGCCCTTTGTACGTGGCCCCGCACCCTATGGCAGAGGCATCTGTGAAAACCACAGCATGCCTGGAAACCTGGACTAGGGGCACTCCTGCCCGTAGAAACGCAGGATCCGACCACGGGGAGAAGGTTTGGCGACAGTGCGGGGTTACTTTGACCCGGAAAGTGCCGCTCTGCCACGCCCACCTCGGGACTCGATCGTGAAGCCAGTGCTGGAGCGGTCTCATATGTAACAGGCCGAGCGGCGTTACTGCGGCTGCGGCTGCCATATGCCCCAGGAGCCTCTGAAATTGTTTCAGTGGAACCGCTGCCCTGCCTCGAAAAGACCTGAGGCAGGTGAGCACTGACTGGACGAGCTCCTCCGTGAGGCGCGCAGTCTGGGCGACCGAGTCCAACTCCATACCGAGATAAGAGATCCTCTGCACGAGGCAGAGTTTGCTCTTGTCCCAGTTGACCTGAAGCCCCAACCGGCTGAGGTGCCGGAGCACCATGTCCCTGTGATCGCACAACACCTCCCGCGAGTGAGCTAGAATGAGCCAGTCGTCGAGATAGTTGAGAATGCGAACGCCTTGGTCTCTCATGGGAACAATGGCCGACTCCGCAACTTTCGTGAAGACACGGGGCGACAGGGTCAGCCCGAAGGGTGTGACCTTGTACTGATACGCTCGACCCTCGAAAGCAAACCGTAGAAACGGTCTGTGACGAGGAAGAATCGAGACGTGAAAGCACGCATCCTTCAGGTCGATCGCTGCAAACCAATCCTGGGGACGGATGCAGTCGAAAATGCGCTTCTGCGTGAGCATCTTGAATGGGAGTTTGTGCAGGGCCCGATTCAAAACTCGCAGGTCCAGGATTGGCCGTAACCCACCACCTTTCTTGGGTACAATGAAGTAGGGGCTGTAAAACCCGGACCTCATCTCGGCAGAGGGACCGGCTCAATCGCGTCTTTCGCCAGCAGGACATCGATCTCTTTCCGCAGGACAGGGGCATCCTCTGACCGCACACAGGTGAAGTGGACGCCCCTGAACCTGGGAGGCCGGCTTGCAAACTGAATTGCATAGCCGAACCGAATGGTGGGGATGAGCCATCTGGACGGACTCGGAAGCGCTAGCCAGGCTTCCAGGTACCAAGTTCAAGTTCAAGTTCATTTATTTGTCTTCCATGGGAGAAATTTGGTTTAGAGACAGGGTACTGCTGTATAAGCAAACATAAAAACATATAGACAGCTTAAAACATAAAACATAAAAACATCCAAACAAGTAGAGGATACATAACTGGCAACCAGATAAGGACCAAAGTGCAAGAGAATAGGGCTTCAGTACTTAAAGGGGTCATATAATGGTACATGCACTTTTACAAGTTGATTGTACTGAAATGTGTGTTGACAGTGTCTGTACACAACAATCATATAATGATAAAAATCCATCCAGTGGTTTTGTTTTAATCTCCTTATATGTTTTCCCCTGCCTCAAATCGAGCCGTTCGAGCCTGTGACGGCATGCAGGGCGGAGGCGGCGTCTCCACACGCCATGTAGGCATCCCCGGTCAGACCAGAGGAAAACCTACAGGCGCGGGAGGGGAGTGAAGGGGCACCCCGCCAGGAGGTAGCGGTCTTCGGACACAGTTGCATCGCGATAGACCGCTCCACTGGGGGGATTCCCTCGTACCCGTGCGCCACCCCGCTGTCCAGAGTGGTAAGGAAGGAGGAGCAAGGTTTTCTCCGCCTGTACGCCAGAGGCGCCGACCAAGACTTCCTCAACTCCTCATGCACTTCCGGGTAGAAAGGGACCGGAGAAGGTCGTGGGGCAACAGCATGGCCCGCTCCAAGACACCAATCATCCAACCGAGAATGTTCGGGACCCGGTGGAGGGTTCCACGCGAGCCCGACATTAGCGGCCGCCCGTTCGAGCATAGCGGCCATTTCCGGATCCGGCTCAGCCTGAACCACCACACCCGAAGGGGGCAGTCCCGCCGAGTCATCACCAGAAGATGACCGCTCTTCCTCTGATGCCGCGATCGACATCTGATCCTCAGGTGGCGCCCCGAAGGAGACAACCGGAACCGCCCGAGGGGGCTCCGGCCGCCCCACTGGAAGCGCCGATGGCAACGTGCAGCTAGAGGCGTGAGGCGCCCGACAGTCTCTTTCATCAGTCGGTGCGTTCCTCATGGTGATCCTCATTCGCTCACCAACAGGAATAACCGAAGTAGCCGCCTGCCGAACTGAACCGGCAGACGAACTAGATCGAGGATTATCTGAAGGGACTCCCCCGTGTTTCAGGGTTCTCAGTCTCGAACGTAGCATCGCCAGAGTCATATTCCCGCAATGAGAACATGACTCATCCACCAACGCTGCCTCAGCGTGCGCTAAGCCCAGACACGTGAGGCAATGTTTGTAGCCATCAGCCCGAGGGAGAAGTCGACCTCATCCAGAAACGCATGGGTGTGACGACATCCTGAAAAGGACGCGAACACACCGTGTTGCTCTTTTAGTTTGAAAATAAAAGAAAAAAAAAGAAAGAAGAAGAAGGAAATGCTCTGAAGCGCCAAGGCACCGAGGGACCACCGCGACAGACACTCGGGAGAAACTGCAATCCCTCGTGCTGCACACAGTCGCGTCGATCACTGAAGCGCCGTCACCCCAGCAGCCGTCAGAGAGTCCTCTTCTTTCAGCTCGTCTTCTCTTCAAACCAGCAAGAACAGCAGTACATAGAACACTACTGAGAGGCTCCGAAGAAAAACGCATTGCGTAATGTTTACTTCCGCCTTTTATATCCGCGCTGGTAGGCGGGTCGCGGAATGCAAATCTTGCATGCCAAGGTCCATTGGCTCGTTTTTAATTCTCTCGAAGGCAATAGGCTCCTTAGCGTGATCCCAATTCGTCAGGGAACTACCCCGACGACACGTCTCCGTTCCCAGGATGAAAGGGAACATAAGAGTCCAGGAACACAAGCTGGGATCATGACAGGTGGTTTATAGGAGAAAGTGGAGTAAATACTTGATATTTATTAAAGGTAATGTATGGGATAATGACCTGGTGAGGGGCAATTTAAGAATGCCTCATTCATTCATTCATTCATATTTGGTGACTAACTTTTTACAGTATTGTTTTAGATATTTCATTATTTATTTTTTGCAATTTTATTTTATTCAATTATTTGTTTGTTTTCTTGTGGATTTACTTTGTGTCAGAAATGGGTGGGTAATGGGTGAGGGGGGTTGATAAAACACCTTTGTAAAATAGAATGCACTGTTTTGTCATTTTGACGGAAGAAAAAAAAAGTGTGAATCATAAAAAAACTAACAGTTTTTAAAGATGGAAATCACATTAATTAGTTTTATTTTATCACAGTATCAGCGATTCCTGCCGGGGACACACTTAGCTGAAACATTCTAAGACTGAACTGAACACACTTACAGACTGTTTCCAACAACTGGAGCAGATTTTAAACACCAACTGTGAACACCAACTGAACGCAACTGTCACTGACTCAGCGTGTTTGTTTGGGCATGGAAATGATCAGTCTTAAATATCAAATTACCTGCCTCAAAAAAATCTAAATTATCTGCCTTATACAGTAGCACAGTTAATTTTACTATTTAGTCATTTTTACTATGTGCATTTGTGAAATAAAAAAATATATTTAAATTAGTTTTATTCTTTACCTTATAAAAAAGTGTATTAATATAACCTATTTTGCTAATATTGTTGTTTTAATTACTAATTGTTATTATTTTTTTAAATATTGTTTCCATCATTCTACAGGAAGTGGGTTTTTTTCTCAATACCAAGTACGCAAACTTCGGACTTGCGTCCTTGGTAGTTTTGGACTTGGCAAGTTCGACTCAGGAGAACGAACTCCAGAGGACGAGAGGACGCAAGTCCAGTTATTCTGCAAATGGAACAGCGGCGTTCTTGATCGTGTCACTCAGCACGCGCTGGCTACTAGCTACAGTTATCTCTTTAAGTGAAGAGAATGTTAAAATAAATATAAAAATATAGGCTATATATTTTAAAGTATATAAAATAAAATTACACAACCCTGTCTCTTTTTGTTAAATGTCAGTTTTAATGATCAATAATATCTAGCCTAAAAGGTATAGAAGCTACAATGAGAAATAAAGCAAACAATTCAGTCAAACATAAGTAGCTCTCTAATAGGCTACAAAGTTAAAGTTAAATAGCCTAAACATATAAAGTTATGAAACCTCACTTTGCCCTCAGCCAAATTGTTTTTTTTTTGCCATGGAACAAACTATAGTTTAATGAGACCAAACATCGACTTATACACAAGACGAATTACACCTCAAGTTTATCCACTAGAGCAGGGGTCGGGAACCTTTTTTGACCAAAGAGCCATTTTTTCATTTTTGGTTAATGCATTTTTCCAAAAGAGCCACAGTAAAATAATTATATTATATTATTATTAAAGACGTGCTTTTTTTCAATAAAATTTCATCAGCATTAGGCTAAAAACAAACAAATATTTAGCAAAGTTTCAATATTAGTGAAGGGCTTTCACTGTGAGGTAGAGACGCATTTACGTGAGAACAGGCTGGAGGTTGAGTTGAGTTGTCAACTGATGAGCATAAATCCTCTCTGTCTGCATGAGAGAGAGAGAGAGAAAACACAGTACTTACATTTACTGTGTTTACATGAATACTCGACTTGCCATTTTTATGTATTTCTGTATTTATTTGGGCGTTTAGGTGCGCAACCGAAGACAAAGGCTATCCTTTTCCGTGTTGCGCTCGGCGCGCGCACACAGCATCCTGCCAGTAATTCCGTTCTCTTTCGCGACTTATCGCGCCTTTAATATTTCTTTTCAATATAAAGCACATCCTGCTCTTTTTTTCATTCCTTCAATTTTTGTTATTAATAAATTAATACAGAATCTTTAACTGAAATCTGCGTGTATTATCAAAAATACGACCCATTTATCATGTGTCATAAAGGGTTTCAGCGACAAAAGTGAAAGTATTAAAGTTTACAGCCTTCTTTTACGTTTTTTGCTGCTTTTTTGCCATTAGGCCTACCTTAAACAAGCTGCAGCTGCTTGAATCCCAGTGCAGGAGCTGTAGGTTATCACAGAGACAAGTTGATTGCTCTGATGACTCGTAACACTCGCGAGCGCGACCAGCACTGAATAAGCTCTTTTGCCGGTACAACATGAATATACTTATTATCATAAACGTTTAACTAACTTCGGTAGACTGTGCTACAAGGGAATTTTAACTGGCAGATTTTTCTGCAGAGAGCCGATCTGTATTGATGCGTCTTATTTTTTTGTTTCGCTCGTTTGTTGGTAAAGGGTGAGAGACCTCGCGAGCCACATGATTTTTGCCAAAGAGCCAGGTATGGCTCGCGAGCCATAGGTTCCCGACCGCTGCACTAGAGACATCAGAGCCAGCGGCAAACGTCAGAAGCACTAGCCGAGGAAAAGCTGTTCCAGTCGGGTTTAATGAGCGCTGAGTGCCCGGTGGACGTTACGCACAACTCCGAAAACGTCAGATACATTTTTCAAATAGGCGCTATCTTTATAAATAAACCACAGATTTGAGCTTCAAACAACTACATTCTCCCCTGAAACACTGTTAATATTACATTTCATGACACAATAACAGTAGTATATGATATTACGCGGGTTTTCTCCTCACTATTGACGCTTGCTGGTTGGTGCGAGATGCATTCTGGGATACCTGACTGTCTCAAGTCCGCACAAGTCACCTCTCGATGCATCCTCGATAAACGGGGCGGATCAAGAACACGGATCAAGGGATTTGAACTGGACTTGGCTAGATGTGAACTTTGAATTGGAACAGTACTTGGGCAGTGACTGATGACGTTTCACAAGTCCACAAGAACACAAGTACAAATAAGAACGCATATTGAGAAACGGCCTTTATTTCGATAGTCCCTTTAAACCATTCTGTTGACTTTAAGTAACATCGCAACTACATGTCTACTAACTCTCATTGGAGTGTTAGTAGAGCATTAGTAGACTGTAGGGTAAGGTTTAGATTAAGTTGACATGTAGTTGCAAAGATACTTATAGGCAGTAGATTGTCTGTTGGGAAATCATCAAAATAAAGAGTTAACATATTAAGCAGACAGTCTACTAATACTCTACTGAGAGTTAGTTGACATGTAGTTGCAAAGTTACTTATAGTCAACTGAATGTTCAAAAGGAACCATCAAAATAAAGTTATAAACAAATGTCTGTAGAGAAGCGCTTCCTAGACTCAAGTAAATAAGCTTGAGGTGCTCTTTGGATAGGAAAAACATGTAGAAATCAAACAGGAACATCCAAGGCACTCTCTTTAGAAAAGTTAAAAAGTCTTTATTTCTATGGCTTGGTCATAATCAACACTATTAAAACACTCAGACGAAGTGACTCCCGGACAAAGGCTTGTGTGCCGAAACGCGTCGGAGTGTTTTAATAGTGTTGATTATGACCAAGCCATAGAAATAAAGGCTTTTTAACTTTTCTAAAGAGAGCGCCTTGGATGTTCCTGTTTGATTCCATCAAAATAAAGTGTTTGTGTTTTTGTGTGTGTGTGTGTGTGTGTGTGTGTGTGTGGGGGGGGGGGGGGGGGGGGGGTGTTAGCAAGTGATGATTTCTGTGATGTTTTGTGGTGTATTTGACTTAAAACATTCCATCATGACAGAGATGGTATGGGAGGCCTATTAGGGTATTTAAGCAACAGCCTCTGATGGGACGCAATGGTGTTCTGGCATTCTATTTCGAATACGCAACTTTGGCTGCTACTTAATGACATCCTACTATAAACGTCTACTACTGGAGAATAGCTGATTTGCTGTAGTGATACATGTCTAGATAAGTAAATATAAATTTGTATGGTTATGTGGCATTTTAATAGTAGCTTATCTTTATCATTTAATGCCAAAAGCAACCTTTCTCTTGCTTTTTTTTTAATTAATATTTTACATAAATTATTATTATTATTTTATTATTATTAAATTATCCTTTAAATTGTCCTCTTTATTGTTGCTTAGTGATTCGTGTGTTCATTGGCTACGGCAGTGAACAGTTTAATTTCTGTTCGTTATTACCCTTAAATCAGCAGCTGTTGCTTAAAGTCCCTATAATAAAAATTTCAAAACATCAAATTAATCAAATAAATCAAATGAACACTAAAGCTGGGCTCAAACTACAATCGATCCTAATCACATAAGAATCCTCCTGGTTGCGTATGCAAACCCACCGTTCCCTGAAGGAGGGAACGTAGGACGTAGTCGACGTCAACTGAATGGGGATCACGCCAGGGAGCAAATGGTCTTCGAGTACTATTGAACGAGCCAATGGGAATTGGCGTGCGTGATGACATCACACACTCCACCCGCCTGGCGCAGGTGTAAATACGAAAGTGGATGCACGCACTAGTTGCTTTTCGCTGAGGAGCCGAGCGTAACTCGGAGTCAGCGGTGGTCCAGCGGTAGTGGCAAGGGGACTACGTCCTCCGTTCCATCCTTCAGGGAACGGTGGGTTGCATACGCAACCAGGATGTTCCCTTTCAGTCGAGAACGTCAGACATATTCGACGTCGACTGAATGGGGATAACCATTGAAAACGCCACTAAAGCTGCCACCTTCCAGAGCCTAGACAAAAGCCTCTAGATCCCCCTGCTCCAGATCAAACCACTGGGAAAGTGTTCCCTGTACATGGAAGGAAGGGACACTGCGGAAGCCACATCATGCTCGAAGAGAGGTAGCATGTGGAGAATACACATATGAACTGGGCAGATGACCGGGCAGTACAACATATGAAATGTCACTGGGGTGGCTCCAGCCTATGACAGGGGGGAGACTCAACCTGCTGAGGGTAGACATGGGCTCGCCACAGGGAGCCGTACCGTGGAAGAATAAACATATGGGATCGCCGTAGGGATCACAGCATATGGACCCAGCCTAACACAGGTTCCACAGTGCATACGAGTGATAGGCCTGGCTTCGGACGTTCCGCCACGTCCGTTGCCGAAGGGTATGGAGGAACTCGATAGGGTTCGGCTAAAAAAGGGGAACTCAACTGGAGCAAGAATTGTGCACGTATCCAGTCCATAGGAGGGGAATGGTGCAGCAAGCCGACACAACGAACCGGGCTTACAGTGAAACTGGCTTCATGTGAAAGGAGCCCATGGGAAGCAGCGGTTCGACACATAGGCTAGTTTTCTAGCGAACATGATGGGTGTCGCCCAGCCCCATTGTTGGGCATGTTACTTAAAAAAAGTAATAAGTTATAGTTACTTCTCACAAATAGTAACTGAGTTAAATCATTATAAAAGTAACTAATACCAGGAAAAGTAACTATTGCGTTACTTTTTTTTAATGTTTAAATAGGCTTATGTCAAATAACTTAAATAACTTGCCCCCAATATTAAATGTTAAATTAATTAGAATAAATTATTATTATAAAACATTGTACACTAATCTACACTATTGTAATGTTGCTGTGGGACAATGTTAGAGACACCTATTCAATTCAATAGCCTATAATATTTTAAATATTATCATTACTATAGTATAACAATAAAACATAATAGATGGTTTAGAACTTTGTTTTAATATTTATTATTGCACAGACCACAGCTGGGCAACAAATAAATCTAAAAATAAATTACGCCTCTTAAGAAATGTACCAAAAATTAATAAATAATAATAAAAAAATATATACAAACACTTTTTTTGTAGTGCCAATTAAAATGATAAACAGTTTAACAAGAAGTGCTCCCAGAACGTTCCCTGCAGGTTATTTTTTATATTTTATTTGTATAACTATGTAAATTAATTAAAACGTTGCAGATGATACCAATAGGCTACAGAGATTATTCTAATGCTGAAATTTGTAATTTATTTATAAACAAACTATATAATGCTCAGACACCCTCAGTCTTTCTCGCGCACTGTCGAGCGCGCTCTCGGACACACTCGGTCTCTCTCGCGCAGTCGAGCGCGCTCTCGGACACACTCGGTCTCTCTCACGCATTGTCGATCGCGTTCGCTTTTGTCCTGTCCGGCGCCTCATAAACACACACACACACCAGAGGAAAAAACTTTGCAGGTCTTATGGCGGAGAGAGAGCCTACTCGGATGAAAACCGCTTCAGTGAGCTTAATTAGGCTATAGTAACGCCGCATTTTATTGTCAGTAACGGCAACGGCGTTGTAACTGGGGAAATAGTAATTCGTTTGATTACTCGTTACTGAGAAAGATAACGCCGTTAGTAAAGCTGTTTATTTATAACTCGGTTATTCACAACACTGCCCAGCCCCCAACTCTTACTTAACATCTGTTAGCGAGACACTCTGTGTCAACGCCTAGGAGGGAGCAATACCCTCACTTTGGAGGAGCTCACCACCCAGGCGGGCACGTGCACCTTGGTGAAACTTTCTCACCAAGATGAAGGCAATCACATGTAGGGCTAACCTCTGCTTGGAAACAGCCTTCCCTTCTGCTGGTTTCCGTAACAGACAAGAGCTGGTCTGAGGTCCAGGCTTTGCATTCTGTGCACGTATAACTGTAATGAGCGGACGGACAGAGAAAAGCCAGGGCTGGGTCTGCCTCCTCCGGGCAGTGCTTGCAGGTTCACCACCTGGTCCCTCTTAGGGAGAGGTAGGAACCTTGGGCACATATCCAGTAGCCGGCCCAAATTCCAGGCACAACTCATTGACTGACAGCGAGCAAGTCCCTACCCTCTAGTAGAGACCATGAGAGCAGGAGAACTGTTTAACACAGAATTTTTAACTCACTGCCTGCAGTGGCTCAGGGGCGGTCTCTGCAGTGCAGTAGCACTAGAGATAGGCCCAAGAGGATAAAGTGGGGCGCAGCGATTTCCCTTGCTCCCTCAGGAAACTGACGATCAGGACGTGCTTCCAATGCTTCTGCATCATGATGTGCGTCATCATATTGAGGGTAAAGGAACAGCCTACTCCAACCCATCTTGCAGGAAAGAAAGCACTGAAATGACTGAACACTCTCAGGATCTCCTCACGGAGAGAAGACTCATTCAACAAATAGTGCAGTGCTCACCTATGAGCACGGTCTGGGCTACCCTCGTGCATTTCCATGGGTGCCCTGGCCTGACAGACCTGTAGCAGCGCCATGGCACGCAAGAGGAGGTGGCTTGCTCAAAGGCTTTGTAAGCTCTGCCCATTGGAAGGGACGAGAACTCACAGGCCGTAGAGGGAGACAAGGATCCCCCCAAAAGGCAGCGGCCGCTGGACACAGGTGCACCTGTGTCGCAACAGACCGCTCCACTGGAGGGATAGCCTTGCAACCCTTCACCGCTCCTCCATCAAGGGTAGTGAGGGGGAAAAGCTATTCAGCCAGTTTCTGGCAGAGAAAGGTGGCGTCCACAACCTGGTTAGCTCTCCATTTACTCCGGGAAAGAAAGGCACTGGGGCAGCGAGCTGAGAACCAGCGTGGCCCACCCCAAGATACCAATCCTCCAACCGAGACACGGTGGAGGGTTCCACTCGAGCCCGGCAGCCTGGGCGGCCCATTTCAGCATAGCTGACATTTCTAGATCTGGCTTGGGCAACGTTATACTCCCAGAGGGAGAAAACACAGCCGGATGCTGCTATCGACATCTTATCCTCTGGGGGAACCCCAATCGAAACGGCTGATCGGTCCATTACAGAGGGACCAGCACGTTTAACAGGAATTCCATCGACTGCGGTGTGATGGAGGAGTGAGGAGCCCACAGGGAATGGTTACCGGGAGAGACATCCATCACTATCCTCCGATCACCCATCCCACACGGCACCCGGGTGTGCGGCATGGTAATGGGGACTTGCGCTTCGCGGACGAAGGCGAGTCTCGATCTCAACACCCTGACAGTCATATTCCCACAATGGGAACATGAACCGTCCACAAAAGCTGCTTCAGCGTGCTGTAACCCCAAACACGTGATCCAACAATTATGACCGTCAGAGAGGAAAAGGGAACGACCGCATCCAAAAAAGTGCAGGTGGAATGACATCTTGAAAAAGATGGGGGAATGAAAAAGATGTGATACCACATCACACACTAAGATATCATTACAATTAGCAAGCACCTTATGTAATCTAATCCGGAAGCGGATATTTTACATTTTCTGTTCATCAGTAGAGCTGGAGGTGAGATTTTAACTGGCAATTTTAATATCTGTTAAGTATGTATGCTAGCTAACATTAGCCTCAATGGCTAAAATGTTTACTGTCGCTTAGCAACACCATTAGCACAGTAGCTTATCCACCATATTTTTCAATGAGGAAGTAAGCTATTTTCTTTGAATGTGTGAAACTTCCGATGCATTAGCTGCCAGAGGGAAATAATGAGAATAATAACATAGTGGTGTAATTGGTAAAACTATGCACACTACAAACCAGTGTATTTATAATCATACAGAAGTGTAAAGTCCAGGTGTCCGAAAGTAAAAGTCCTGCCATAGCTATTTTTATTCAACCCATGAACTCTGCCAGCTGATTTCACTAATTAGTTCTATCTCCTGGCTGAAAAACTTTGCTAATTAGCAAATCTAGGTGATTGGAACAAAATACTGAGGAGGAAACAAGCCGTTCCTCCATCTCCACTGTCCAACAGAACCATATATTAGCTTGTTTCGAGGTTGCCGTTTCAAAACTTGTAGACTTGTAAAACTTTGTAGACTTGTCTCTAATTGGCTATTGTGAAAGAACTGATACTTATTATCATCCCAATTTAAAATCCTAAATATTAAACATATGTGTCTGCGCAACTCGATCACCCTAAATGCATCTTTATAGCACGCATGTGTATTGTCGTGTAATTTATACGCTAAAGTGAGTTTTTACGTGCATATGATACGCATTGGTTGGTTAGGGTAGGTTTAGGTGTGGGGTGGGGTGCGTGTGTATTATACGTTTGGGTAGAATTAGTGGTGTGGGGTGCGTGTGTATTACACGTAAATGAACTGCGTATCAAATGCACACGAAAAACTGCGTCTCATATGCACATAAAAACTCATTTTCGAGTATAAATTACACGACAATACACAATGCGTGTTATAGGGTCTGCGAGCAGGATGGGAAGGTTTTGGATTTGATCTGTAAACGCCTCACTTTACCAGATAATCTGGGCCGAACATCGTAAAATTCTGGCATAATTACACCCTCAATATGTTCCAAACCTGTATGAATTTCATTGTTCTGCTGAACACAAAAGAAGATATTTAGAAGAATATGGGTAACTAAACAGTTGTGGGGCACTATGACTTCAATAGTATAGAAGTTTCAAACATTCTTCAAAATGTCTTATTTTGTGTTCAGTAGAACAATGAAATGTATAGGTTTGGAACAACTTGAGGGTGAGTAAAAGATGACAGAATTTTCGATTTTGGGTGAACTATCCTTAAATGAACAGCCTCATGTGAACTACAAAGGCGGGCACACTGTGCGATGTCTGTGCGATTTCAGCAAGGTACCTACTCACACTGAACGAGTAAATCGCATGCGATGTAAAGCCAAAGCTCAGGATTTATGTGCTCACACCAGGGGCGTAGAATTTAGTAGGGACGCTAGGGACATGTCCCTACCAATATCCAGTGACACTGATTTGTCCCTAGCAATAATTTCGATCAAAAATTTAAATATATTTATAACCACTGTTGCCGGGTATGTCTTGTGGGTTTGATGTATTTCTTATTTTATTTAACCAGGAAACATCTAATTTAGATTAAAATCTCTTACAAGAGCGTTCTGAGAAAAATGCGCAAATCCTGGAACACAAACGGTTAATAGATAGGTCCCGCCTGCTTAACACACATCGCTAAACTGATTGGCTTTGTGTTTTCTTTCTAACTTGTGAGAGGCTGGTTGTGCGAAGTGGCAAAGCTCATTCGAAGGAAACCTAGATGCGGTAAACTAGGGAGTAGGCATAATCTACAGTTCAGTGCACAAAAATACGGGGAAAATCGCGTCAAATAATGATTCAGGGACAGCTCAGTTTTTACAATATAATGTATGTCAATCGCGGGATAAGTGGCAAACATAATCGTTAGTGTGTGTGTGTGTGTGTGTGTGTGTGTGCGCGCGCGAAACTTAGTAAAAACATCACTTGATTTATAAGCCGGTTTCCAAAAAAAGGAAACAAAGAAAATACCCATAAGGACAAGATTTTCGTATATTGCCATTTTTGTAGGGACAAAGACAATATGTCCCCACAAAGAGGGCAATTTCCGAAATCCTTGTAGGGATTTTTTTTTTTTTTTTTTTTAACAGCTTATAAATCATACGTGACGTTTTTTTAATATGCAAAAAAGTTAAATGGGATAGGGATAGTGTAGAGGGATAGAATACACAGTTTGTACTGTATAAAAATCATTATGACTATGGAAAGTCCACATTAAACATGAAAACAAAATTGCTTGGTCTGTTGAAATGAGAGGTCTGTTTGATGAAGTTGAAACCCTTGTCATCCCCGTCTCATCAGCTGAGGCTCAAATAAGTTTCATTGCTCTTAGGACACTGAATACATGGCTCAGAACAATGGCATGAGTTGCTGTGTGTCATGTTCAACAGGATAAACTGGACAGTAATGATGTTAAACAAATATGCCAAAAGTTCATTTCTGTTAACGTGATAGTTTCCTTAAAAAAAATAAAATTCTGTTATCATTAAGTTGTTTCAAACCAGTTTCTTTCTTCTGCTGACCACAAAAGGAGTTATTTTGAAGAATGTTGGTGGTAACTAGACAGTTGATGGGCCCCACTGACTTCCATTGTATTTTTTTTTTCTTACTATGGAAGTCACTGGGGTCCATCAACTGTCTGGTTACCAGCATTCTTCAAAATATCTTCCTTTGTGTTCAGTAGAAGAAGGAAATTCATAAGGGTTTGAAACAACTCGTGGGAGAGACAGATTTTTTTTATTTTTGGGTGAACTATCCCCTTAACTATCCCTTTAATGACAGATGCAGACTGACATGTGTTTGGCTTCTTCAAAACGCAAGGAACATGTCCGTATTGCACTACTGCATTGCACTGTGAACGGAGTGAAGTTAAGTCTCTGTTTAACTCCCTTCTTGTCTTTAATAGTTACCATAACATTACAGAATTCATTAACGTATTGTTAAGGTCAATATAGTCTAAAAACCTTAATATTATCCTATTAATCCTATTAATTTCCTGATTCGTCAGCTTCTGGGAATGTCCCCACCAATCTCAAAACCAAACCTACGCCCTTGGCTCACACTATACGGTCCGAACGTCGAGCTGCGACTTGACTGCTCACACTATAGGCCTACGTGTGAAATATCTGCGATAAACCCCTGTGCTGGGTTGCGCCTAGACGATATCATGTATCCAGAGATATTGTCAAAACAAGCATCAGCTATCAATATCAAGATGATTTAGCACTTCCAATTTATGTATTAAATTATTATTAGCATTATTGTATTAGGGAAGGCTAATTTTATTATTAAATTGATCTGCTATTATAATTAATTTGCCACGCAATAATTTCACATCACCACAATGCGCTGTGAGGATAATAAAATAGGCTATTACATAGAAGCTTACTCAGAGGAATAATAAAATAATAATAATACAATATATGCCTATAATTCATTGTAATCGACCTTTACGTTTTGTACAATTTTCAATGAGGATCGATTACAATGAATTATAGGCATATCATTATATTAACAGTCTATAATATGTCCGAACACTGCAATAAGTAGTCATCAATGAAAATCAAAAACAGGTTTATTTCAAAAACATTGTTTAACAAATTAATAAAAGAGACACGGTGTTACATCGCAGGTGGCTTGGAAGACGTGGGTAATAACTGGACAAACTGGAGGTAAGCAACAGTAATTTGTAGCTAGTTTGAACTACAGAACTTAAAGAGTTCCCTCTTTTCGAATGCTGCAGATTGAAATAGTTAAAATTCTGTTTTCGCGCAGGCGCAGTGAGGGAAAAAAACCCTTAGTTTATGGCAATCGGTTCGTAGCTCTGCTTCAACTGTGCAATATAGTCACGAGGAGCGACCAAAATTTCTGACATGCCAGAAATTCATCCGACCATCCGATTGCCGATCGGGAGAGGTTAATCGCCTCTCGTTTCTCCCTGTACACTGCACGAACACTGCACGACAAACAACGCACGTCAAAGCTGAAAATTGCCCCGACCCGAAAAAGAGTCGCACGAGTCAGAATTCAGCTCAAAATCGGACGAAATTCGGACAGTGTATGCCCGCCTTAACTCTCAGTACATTTCTGAGCAAAGACTAAATTCAACTCTTTATTTCCATCCATGGTGTTATATTTCTCACCATCTCCCCATCATGTGACACAAAATTTTTCTGAAAGTGTGGTTTTCCCTAGAATATTTAGAAACATTAAACACATATTCCTTTTTTCATGTTCATTTTTAAAAGACCTCAAAATGCACTGCATAACAAAAATAACCCAGTAAACCTACGATCGGTCAATGAGCGACGGCTCGTGGTACCATCACAGAGAGCCTCAAAATCACTCTCCAGAACATTCTCATTCACGGTTCCATGCTGGTGGAATGATCTCCCCACCGTCATCCGGAATGCAGAATCCCTGACAGCATTCAAAAGACAACTGAAAACTCATCTCTTCCGGGAGCACTTAACATAAAAAAATAATAAAAATCCTTTCATTTAAATCCTCGCTTGCCTGGCTTATGCTACTCCGAGCTATGTCTGAACTTTGTATTTTTAGCACTTCTTGCGTTGTTTTTGCCTCTTCACGATGACTCGTTTGGTTTAGTCCTCAATTGTAAGTCGCTTTGGATAAAAGTGTCTGCTAAATGACTAAATGTAGATGTAAATGTAAACCACCTTACCACACCACTTTTTCTAAGTCACTTGTGCTCTCTCTTGTTGCTTTATGCTGATGACATAGATTTTTTTTAGCCTACTACTTGAACATCCACAAATTAATTCTGGGGTTAATACAATTGATTGATTGATTGATTGATTGATTGATTGATTGATGACTTTATTGAACAACAGTCAACATGAAGTGTTCAAAAGGATAAAAACACAAAAAAGCCCAAAGGCTTGTTTCCATTGTGGTCCTTAACATGGAAGAAGAGTAACAGTACATGGACTAAAAACATTGAAAACAAAAAAGGGGGCATACAAAATACAAACAAATAAAACAAGATAAAAAGAACAAAACAAGGGCTAAAATCCCAGATAAGCAAGCAGACAATACAATATTCCTACCACTTCAAGACTTTCTATTTCTATTTCATTACTTTTTTCTTTCTTTGTATTATTTTATTGGTTTAATAACCATTTTTTTATTGAGAATTTAAAATGATAATAGGAAGAGTTCAATAGTTTAAGGTTTAAAGGTAAACCATTCCACAAGACAGCTGCAGAGTATAGACAATGCAGTGCTATTAATTATTCATTTAATTGCAATGCACTTATGCGTAGCAGCAAGCTGTCCCTATTTCTATGGAATTTCAATTGTGTTTGGTTAAGGTACAGACATTACAGCACAATGAATTTACCGGGAAGAACACAGGAGCACAGAGAGCATGCAGACAAAAGCTGATTTTAGCAGCAGTGCATGTAATATTCACTCAGAAAGTTGTTGTTAATTGTATAACGGTGATATTAGCCAAGATTGAGGTATTATGTTATAGTAAAATTAGTAATTTTTGAACTTTAGCAGACCTAATTTACAGTTATGCTCCTAGCAGACACTTACTTACCAAAGAAACTTATAATGACGTGCCTAATATCACATTAGAGGAAATTAACAAACCCAGAAGGCAAGAAGGTCAGTAGGCCTACTCCAGACTGGGAAGAAATAACTAGGGAACCATTGGCCAAATTACTTTTTTTTTGTTGATAAATTACAGTTTAGCTTGTTCAGAAGCAGTTTAGTACCCGTTTCTAGCTGTCAGTCATCTTAGAGTTTTACTTGGAAACTGAGAATTTTTTTTTTTTCAGTGAGGAAGTCTGTTGCAAACTCAGTAATGGCTCTGAACAGTCCACTGACTGAGTAAATCTGATTGAAGCCACTAATTGACGTTTAAGTTTGAATCCTTTTGACTGACTCATTCATAAGAGTAATTTGTTAATGAAATGGACTCGCACTGTGTTCATTGTTGTGTACAGGAAACAGTGACATGCGTTCTCACAGCATTAAATCTGAATTGTGTGGATGCACACAATTTTTGGTGACATATGTGATTATTTAATATATATATATTATATATGCATGTATATATTTAAGAAAAATGTGTTATGTATAAAATATTTATATTTATATATAAATTATATATAAATATATATACAGTATATACATGCACATGTTTCTTAAATATATACATGCATGTGTGTGTATTTATATATACAAAATAATTATACAAAGTACACACACATTATTTTGGATGCAATTAATCACGATTATTCGTTGCCCAGAACTTAATGCTCTTTTTGCACCCTTGAAGGGCACTTTAGGAAGGGGCAACCGTTTGTAAGAGCACTCCAAACTAAATTGAACAACTAAATCCTTTCATGAAGGGCCCTTCCACAAATCTGTTAGTGAGGGGTACATGTAATGGTTACTTCAAAAAAGTAATTTTATTGTGTATGGTCAGGTGACCCATAGTGACGAGTTCAAGCAAGCTTGTGGGAAAGTTTGACTTAATGTATAAACAGAATAATTCAGGTTGTTTTGTTGTGATATATTACACACATTTTTGTCATGCATTTATAAAGTTTCAAATATGTTTAATAGTAGATAGGTTTATAAATTTGACAACACACACATATATAAAGCGTGTTTAAAAACAAACTATTTTAACCCCAATATTAAGAAATTCCTCTTGTAAGAACAGCTAATGGGGTAATGGATGCTGTGCTGCATTGTCATGGTAACATTCCAGGTGAAGACAATAGGGAAACTACAATTGACCTGCTTCCTCAAAAGTCCCCACTTCAAGGGTCTTATAGTCAGGTACGACTTATTTTCCGGTAAATACGATATAAGAGACAGAATGACATTCACAAGTAAGTATGAGCAGGTGAATCTTAAAGAGATGTCTTGAGACTTGTAATTTTTCGCTGGCAATCAGCCTGCTGATGTAATTTGTCTCATCTGGCTATTTGTATTTTGAGATGACCATATATTATGTAAATGTATAAATATAGTCTTGACATCCTCATGCAATTAGGTAAGTATTGGACCTACTCTCAGGGGTGGCGACAGACAAGATCACCAAAGCATAAAAATGCACATTGTCACGGTGATTTGAATATTCAAAATAGTCAGACATTTCATTAGCATGTATTGTGCATATCCGACCAACTGCACATACACGTGTGGGATGGGTGAGTGTCTCTTGAGGCATGTGAAAAATCAATTTTAAAATTAAGAATGACATCTATACTAAACTAGTGATGTGCATGTTTGTAATTTACAAAAATCAAATCAAATTAATATATATATTTAACCTCTCACAATTTTTCTAGTCAAAATCTGTCATTCATTGTTTGTTTTTTTTTCTGTCTATCAGTCTCCTTTTCCAACCACAGCCTGTGTAGTCTGTGGGGTACAGGGTTGATGCTGTGGCTTCCTGCTGGGTCTTTTATTTTGTTTGAAAAATAGCTTGTATGGAGAGAAGACAGATGAAGAGAAAAGGGAGAAATAGGGGGATGATGGTTCCCACCTCTCACTCCACAGAGACAGTCTGGCCAAGACGAACAATAATGACCTTTTGGATTTTGGAAAGGTCACACACACACACCCTGAATCTAATACAAAATTAAGTGTAGTGTCAGTTCTGGCAGGTCACGTTAGCCAAGCTCTCATCAGCTGACTCTCAGCTGATACATGTCTACTAATAGGAATACGACGCCTATCACTGTATACATAAATAAGCTCCTTCAGTATTATCAGCAGCTATTGCGTTTCTCAGGAGCTAATTACGCTCCTTTGTCCCCAGCTCCTCCTCTCACCCCGTGTCAGCCCGTGTCTGATTCCCCTTGAATCAGAATAAATTCTCGAATTATGTTGTATTTTAAAATCTTGAATTAATGATATTTGCAACACATTAATGTTGGTTCTGTTCTGTTTACCCTAAGGGGGGTTATTGCTGCTCTCCCTGCTCTTATCCATGCTAGGCTGCATGGATGCGCAGGGAGTTCTTTCCCAGAACAGAAACATACTGTCAATCCTAACTGTATGGTTATTGTTCTGACTATTTAAGTAGTCATTTAATTGTGGTTTTATTTATTGGTTAAGAAGACTTAGGTTAGAGGTCGTGGTGGTCATCTTAGTTTTCAACAGCAGTGAAGCAGCAACAGATGACTCTCTGATGAAAGATATATTCTTCTGTTATTTCATGCCAAAGAGGCCATTGTCTGTAAGTTTGTTTATTTAATATCATCTATGTTAAAAAAAAGTGTATTTCATAGGATTTAAGAAAACATTTGCTGTACATTTTCAAAGAAAATAGTTATGTCTATTTCATATATTAACACTAGATTGTTTTCTTTCTTAATTTACTTTTATTCATACTTAATACTTAATGTACTTTTTTCTGTTTATATTGTAGTTTTACAAATAATTACGTTGTGGGACTGAAGATTTCAAAGTAAAACACCGAAAAAGATCTTCTTTGGTTTCGACTTTTTCTTCAACCCTCATCCTGTTTAACTATCTGTTGAGGTGCAACCTACTTGCATCAGGGACAGAATACTAATTGTCAATCGTATTTGATGATAGTGGTCCTGACAGAAGTGTGGATTTCTACTTTTTAAAAAGTGGAAACAATCACACTTTGCAGCCTATGAATTTAAAAACCTTGACCTTGCACCCCAGCAGAATCGGAGCGCCTATTCTGTCGGACAACATCTCCAAGACGTTACACACCATATGACTAGTAAGTCAAAGTCCAAATCACAGTCTTTGCTGTCCCAACTTAATTGATATCATAAGTAGTGTAGAACATTATATAGAAACTGTGTCTGTTCCTCGTTTAGTGAGGCCAAACAATAAATGTACTACTGTAGGATCTAGGAAAAATCTAATTGTAATTAAACCATAAAATGTCAATATCAGTGAACAAAAACAATTTCTAAAGCTAGGTCTTCTAAACATTAGATCGCTCACACCTAATGCGGTTATTGTAAATGAAATGGTCACAGATAATAGTTTCGATGTACTTTGCCTTACAGAAACCTGGCTTAAACCAAATGATTATTTCGGTCTAAATGAGTCTAGCCCACCAGGATACTGTTATAAGCATGAGCCCCGTCTGATCGGTCGTGGCGGCGGTGTTGCAACAATATATAGAGATATTCTAAATGTTACTCAAAAAACAGGTCACAGGTTTAATTCGTTTGAAGTACTTGTGCTAAATGTTACGCTCTTAGATGTAAGATAGAAATCCCTATTATCTCTAGCCTTGGCTACTGTATATAGACCTCCAGGGCCATATGCTGATTTCCTAAAAGAGTTTGCAGACTTTCTCTCAGATCTATTGGTCAATAAAGCAATAATTGTTGGAGATTTTAACATATATGTAGATTACACAAATGATGCGTTAGGTTCTGCGTTTACAGATTTATTAAACTCATTTGGGGTCAAGCAAAACGTCAGTGGTCCCACTCATCGTCTAAATCATACACTAGATTTAATTATATCATATAGAACCAATCCAACCGATATAGATATTATACCGCAAAGCGATGATGTCACTGATCATTACATGGTAACTTGCATACTACGTACTGCTGAAATTTGTCATGTTGTGCCACGTTATAGACCAGGCAGAACAATCCTTCCAACCATAGACAGATTCTCAAATAGCTTACCTGATCTATCTCAGCTGCTCAGTGAACCCAAACAAACAGATGAAATTGAGCGTCAGCGTCAGTTCTGGCAGGCCAGGTAGTCAAGCCGCTGCTTATGCTATTTGCTATCAACACTGTCCCGTCAGCTGATCTGCTCCAGCTGAGCTGCATTAGCTTGTCAACTCCCTTCGTTGCTCAATGGCCAAAGCTCAAACAAGGCGCCCTATTTAAAGCTCATTCACCTTGCTCATACATGCTTGCTGCTCGCTTCTGCTGGCTCGCTGCTCGCTTCTGCTCGCTTCTGCTCGCTTCTGCTGCAATATTGACACAGGGTTCGACGTGATTCGTTCTCCATTCATCTCTGAAGTTCACGAAGCTAAGTTCCTTTTAATATTCATTGCTAAAAGCGTCAGTGTGTTGGCAACATGCTTGTTAATGCTATCCGTGTGGCTTTTGGGCTTATCTAATAGTCGTTTTCGTAAAAATGCTATGTGATCATATTGGCTATGTGCGTTACTATTGTTGTCATTGGCAACTGATCGCGTTGCTCACGCTGGCTTTTACCACTATGCAGCGCAGATTCAAGGAGCTTGCTGTGATAGGATTTAACTTCTGCGGGCTGCCTCCGGACCGTATACAGCTCATTCTTACGCATTGTGCAGCAACTACGGCGGCGATACTCACTCCGGTTTAACCCTTTAAGCTATAGGGCGGTGGTTCTGCTGCTTACGAACGCTACCTTCGTCCCAATGTTCGGGATATTCTTGACGCCTAGAAAGCCATGAGCTCAAGTCTCTGATTTGTTTCGTTAATAAAACACATTTGATCATTATTTTGCTCGCGCTCTGCTAAGTTAACGCCCCTGAATGCGCTATCAGCTGTTAATTTATTCATCTAGCTCGTTCTCAGAGGTGGATTAGTCATCCATAGAGCTTACACTGTAAGACAGAGCTGTCAAACAGTTTAAAGACAGATAATCTAGGTAACAGCATGTTTTAGCTATTGCGGTCTTGATTAGTCATTTCAGTAATTAATATTTTTACTATTATAAATCGCTGAATTAGGGCGGCTCAGTCGACACCGTTCGAGACACTCAATTTTGTTTTGGGGGGAATAGCTCATGTAGTCAAATAAATCATCCTCTGTATCACAGAGGATTGCCAGGTGTGGTTTTGTTTGGGGGGATATTTTAGCTCTCACAGTCTAAAACTGTGTGAGCGTTCCCTAATGCTGCTGCTGCTGTTCTCTGACTCTCTGCTATTTCATGGTGCTCATGAAAGGTCAGAGGACTCCCTGAACAGAGCCATACCGCCAAATTTCAATTCAGGAATATCAACCTGTTTGCAATCTATTCAATTAAATTCTAAATTATTTTGTCTGTGTGTTCTTGACTTAATGGACCTGACAGAACTAATTTTTTTATTTAACCTTTATTTTTACAGGCAAGTCATTAAGAACAAGTTCTTATTTACAATGGCGGCCTGAAGAGGCGGCCAACTAGAGGAAATGACTAGCAGTTTGAGCACCATTTTCTCAAGTACATTAGAAATCGTTGCACCAATTAGATTAAAAAAGGTTAGAGAGAAAACGTCTCGGGTTATGACTATAACCCTTGTTCCCTGAGAAGGGAACGAGACACTGTGTCGAGAATCGACACTTTGGGGACGCTCCCTTAGCGTGCGCCTCTGAAGTATGAATGAAACTATTCCAATCCTGATTAGTGTTGCGTCATGATGTAACATGTGACGGCATAACCGGATGCATAAAAGCGACGCCGGAACAAACACAAACTAGCCTAGCGATGAAGCAAGCCGCTCTCAGGCCTCAAGGGGCGTGGTATAACGACGCAGTGTCTCGTTCCCTTCTCAGGGAACAAGGGTTATAGTCATAACCCGAGACGTTCCCTTTCGAGGGAACGCTACACTGCGTCGAGAATCGACACTTTGGGGAACGAGTGCCCACTAGGCCACGCACCGAATAGGCCTGTCCTGGAGTGAAACTGTCTAGGCACTCAGCAAGGACTGAGCACGTGTGCGCCTGGCGTACTAGGAAGATGGAGACTGTAGAACCTAATAAAAGTATGTGGAGTAGCCCAACCGGCTGCCTCACATATCTCCTGTAGAGGTACTCCCGAAAGAAGGGCCCTAGAAGAAGCCATGCCTCTAGTTGAGTGAGCCCTTACGGCTAAAGGTGAAGGCAAGTCGCGCACCTTGTAAGCCTCAGTAATAGCCTGACCAATCCAATTACTGATAGTTTGCTTGGACGCCGGGAGTCCCTTCTTAGGTGACCCAAAACATACTAATAACTGGTCCGACTTTCTCCAAGAAGAGGACCTCTCAAGGTACACGCTCAAAGCTCTGACGGGGCAGAGCAAATGAAGCTTCTCTTCTTCTGCCGACACATGAGGTGGAGGATGGAATGCCTGAAGGACTGTAGACCGAGCCGTATTCGATGGAACTTTAGGCACGTAGCCCGGACTCGGGTGCAAAAAAGCTTTTACTCTGCCAGGGGCAAACTCCAAGCAAGCTGGTGTTACTGCCAGGGCTTGGAGATCTCCCACCCTCTTAAGTGAGGTAATAGCTAAGAGAAAAAACATTTTCAGCGTTAAGTCCTTAGGCGAAGCCGGCTGTAGAGGTTCGAAGGGGGCCAGGGACAACCCTTCCAGAACTATTGCCAGGTCCCAGGCAGGAACCCTGGACCTGTTTGCCGGTCTCATCCTCAAAGTACCACGGAGAAAACGAATGACCAATTGGTGCCTCCCCAGAGGCCCATCACTTAAAGGTGAGTGGAAAGCCGCAATGGCAGTGTAGCCATGATCAGATGGTCAGATCTGCCATTTTCCTAAACTACTGGTTTTGCATTATTTTAATTCAGAGACTATGACAAAAGTAGATGTCCTGGGACTGTTAATTAAGTTACTGAGTCACTCACAAAGCCCCTCTGTTTGTAGTTTGCCACACGAAACGGATGGTGCCTGGACTTGATTGAATTACTGACAATGATGCGCTCATGAGGTCCTTGTCTCTGATTAGTAAACAAAAAGAACTACTATGGCACATGTGACTCATCACCATTAAGCTAAAAGTTCAGTGACCCCCCCTGGGGGTTTTTTGCTTACACACACAGAAGAGAATTGTGCAATAGGACAATTGGCAGTTGTCGCAGATATTAAACTCATCAAATTCGAAGCACACACACACCCAAGACACGGGACTGCAGATGACCAGGAGTTCATCTGGCCACCATCGTTCAATGAACTCTGAAGAACAATCACATACACACACACACACATGCTTTAACGTACACTCATACACGAACTTTGAATATTAAAACTTAGCATATAAGCATGTCATATTTCTTGTGTGTTTCCCAGTTTATAGTCACTTTGTGTATGACGTGTGTTTGAAGGAATGAACTTGCTTTGAAGGAACTAAATGCTTATAATATGCATATCTCTGTATTCCGATAATCTTCGTGTGACGTGTTTGATATGTCTGTAATTCCCTCAATCTAACGGAGCCGAATTCCGATAGCATAATGAAGTAAGGTGCATTATTTTACACATTTCATATTTCAGGAGCCGAACGGCTCAAATACCATCTCCTCATGACTCAAGCGGGCATTCCCCCACAAGACAAAGAAGAACTTTTCCCGCTCGAGACACTCTAAGATAATTGGTTCACGTACGTGAAGCAGAGTGAACCCCTCCTCTCCATAAAAGACTGACACAGAGCGCTTACGTGGCTAGAGAGTTTTTTCCCTGTGAGAGGTTTCCGGTTCAATGGCTCCTTAGGGAGCTTTCTCCGTTTTTCTTTAATCGTTCTTTATTTTTGTCTTCGGACCTTTTCTTACGTTTAGTTTCAGTGAAATGAACGTAATCGGCAACTTCAACTTTAAAGAGACTCTTTGAACCTTCAGCGACCACGTTTGCCCGGAAGAGCTGACAAAGCACGCACCCGCTCTTAAGGACACACACGCAAGACGCGGTTCTCCTCGGCGACACAAAGAGAACCATTGTGCAACTCTCACTCTCCTATCCCTGCATCGGTCCCTGTTTCATTTCTTCTCGCGAGGAAAATGAACCCAGCCCGACCTCAGCTGGCAAGCTTCACCTCCAAGGACATTCAAACATGCCGCGCTCACGCGCGCTGGACGAACCCGAACCTCGGCATCCACATGACCGAGAGAGACACACCC
Source organism: Tiaroga cobitis (assembly GCA_030578255.1). Lineage (NCBI taxonomy): Eukaryota > Metazoa > Chordata > Actinopteri > Cypriniformes > Leuciscidae > Tiaroga > Tiaroga cobitis. Next base: position 36,335,195 of record CM060595.1, on the reverse strand, counting down.
ACCCATCCAAAAGAGCTTTACCGGTGCAAGTACCTGTTTTACTATGCTTTCAAGGGTTAAGATCTGTTGATTTTTGTTGTCTCAAAGGTTCTGTGATGAATTTTGCAAAACTCATGATCTTTCCAGGTCTGCTTTATTTCTCCCTCTCTGTCTAGCTCACATGATCTTTCGATCAGATCTCTCTCTCTCTCTCTCTCTCTCTCTCTCGTTTCGTTAGTTTTACTGTTAATGTACATATATGTACCCCGGGGTTTTTAATGTAGAATTCTGTATCCGTAGTTTCAATTATTAAAACCATATTGCTTTCTGTCTAAGAGCTTATATTACAAGTCAATGAAATTATGATCTTATAGCTACAAAGCTTTACAAGTTGTTACGATTTCAGTAACGTAAATTTTATAAGCACAAGAAAATTAATGTTCACGGCCGGAATATTGAGTTTTCTTGGAGTTTATAAAAAGGGATAACTTTGTTGAGAAGTTGGTAAGTTAATCTTACGGCTGTTTGCTGGACAAACCGAGTGTTTGATAACTAAATTAATTCCCTTAAAGTTATCTCATATAATCGATCTGTAATGAGACCATTGATGTATGAATGAGGAATTATAATTCGTTATGATGTATCATTCATATATTCGATTGCTCTATTTTCAATTTCGATAATTTAACTGCAACATGCAAGATAATGATCACATCCATGGTTAATTATGAAAATTCCCTATGAATAATTTGAGCTAATTAATGCAAAAGTCATTGTTGCTACAGCAGCCACGTACACCTTAAGCGTGGAAGGGGAGAGACCTGCAGAGAAACGATCTTGAAGAAACTCCAGAACTGAAGCCACCGGGCAGTTAACTGGGTCCAACTTATGTTCACCAAGTGACAAACACATTCCACTTGAGGCCATATAATCTCCTAGTAGATGGAGCCCTAGAGCTAAGTATGGTTTCGACTACTCCAGCTGATAGACCAGCATTTAGGTACTGAACCCCCTCAGAGGCCAGACCCACAGCTTCCACAGCTCTGGGTGAGGGTGGAAGATTGCGCCCTCCGCCTGGGACAACAGATCCCTCCTCAGAGGAATCTGCTATGGTAGAGCTATCAGGAGTGACATTATGTCCGAAAACCATACTCGGGTCGGCCACCTCGGGGCAACCAGAAGTAGACTGATGCCCGCTTGACGGACCCTCTCCAGGACTCCCGGGAGCAGAGCGATCGGGGGAAATGCGTACAGGTGAAGCCTCGGCCAGGCCTGTACCATGGCATCCAACCCCAGTGGGGCTGGATGTGCGAGGGAGAACCAAAGTGGACAGTGGGACGTCTCACGAGACGCAAATAGATCCACTTCCATCGGTCCAAACCTCTCCCATATTAACTTCACCACCTCTGGGTGAAGTCTCCATTCCCCGGGCCTCAGCCCCTCAAAAGCCCTGAACACAGCCATCATCTCTAGGCAGTTTATAAGCCAAGAATGATGATGGTCCTGCCACAGACCCCTGGCAAAGCGGCCGTCCATGACCGCGCCCCAGCCAGTGAGGGAGGCGTCTGTCGAAATGGTTTTCCGGCGACATGACACTCCCAATACTGGCCCTTGGGATAGGAACCAAGGTTTCTTCCAAATTTGTAGAGAACGAAGGCATCTGCGCGTTACTCTGATCATACGGAACGGATTCCCCTTGGGAGAAAACCCCTTGGTTTTTAACCACCACTGAAGGGGCCTCATGTGTAGAAGGCCCAAAGGAATGATGTTGGATGCCGCTGCCATGAGGCCCAGCATTCTTTGAAATTGCTTTACAGTGATGGCCTGGCCCAGCTTCAACCCGGATACCATCGCCAGAATTGACTCGATACGTGCGGGAGACATTCGTGCCTGCATCATAATCGAGTTCCACACGACTCCCAAAAACGTCGTGCACTGGGATGGTTCTAGCAGACTCTTCTTTGTATTGAGTCTTAATCCCAATTTCTGAATGTGGCCAAGGACGACATCTCGATGCCGAACTGCCATTTCTCGAGACTGAGCCAGAATGAGCCAGTCGTCGAGATAATTCAATATACGAATGCCTTGAAGTCTCAGTGGAGCAAGGGCTACATCCATACATTTGGTGAATGTACGGGGAGAGAGTGCTAGGCCGAACGGAAGAACCCGATATTGGTAAGCTTCGCCCCCGAAAGCGAACCTCAGGTATCTCCTGTGACATGGAAGGATGGAGATGTGAAAATAGGCGTCTTTTAGATCTATCGTGACTAGACATGTGCCGGTATTCGGTAATGCGATAAATCGCGGTAATGAATATGCACGATATTGTTATCGCGGCCACTTCAAAATACCGTGAAAAAAAATAGATTTGAATTTAGACTTTTAGAACACGCATTAGCTCATTTTCTATCAACCGCTTAAACACTGCGTATATGCTCCGCAAAACACGTGCGCACTCTGATGTAAACAATCCCCACATGTATAAGCACTGTGTGCACGCGGCGCAGAGCGCACTCTAGTCTAATGTAAACAATCATCACATGGAGTAGAAGCATGGCGGAAGGAGGAACGCTGCCAACGATTTAACCCCCGCAGGGCTGCCAACTCTCACGCATTCAACTTGAGACTCAAGCGCCTTTCAGACAGGACGCAGAAATTTAAAGCCATTTAATGACCAGCACTTTAGTTGACTAGAAATAATTGTCATTTTGCTAAATATGTGCACTTTATTATATATGAATTATGTTTACTTGTCATTACATAATTGTTATTATAATGAAAATATATTTTATATTTCTATTTAATTTCTCTCTGTTTACAGCATTATGTGAGATATATGTTTTTCTTGAGAAAAATTTACATGCAGACTGTAGCCTACCTAATATTTATCCAAATGAGTCAATATTGAATTAAGATTAAAATCAAATACAATAATTTATTTGAATAATACAAACAGTAACCTACCAGTCATTGTACCATGTAAACATTGTAACACGTTGTCACTAAACTTAATAAAATTCTGTTTAGTTACCATATGTTTTGAAAATCACAATTACACATTGTGATGCAAGTTGTTTTTTTAGATACCCGCAATCCATCTGTTTCTCTTGAGCAATTAAAATATCGTGATAATACCGTATACCGTGATAAAAGCTCATTCAATTAATCGCAGCACGAAAATTTGATACCGGCACATGCCTAATTGTGACAAACCAGTCCTCGGATCTGATCTGACTCACGATTGCAGGAATGGTCAACATTTTGAACCTGAACCTATAGCTTCCTTTAGCAGCAGAGTCTGTACTTCTTGTTCCATCACCTGAGCCTGCTCTGGAACCACTGTAGTTTGCACCACCCCAGAAAAATTGGGGGGGTGGTGCGCGAACTGCAGTCTGTACCCTGATTCTATTATATGCAGGACCCACGCAGATATGTTGGGAAGATGATACCATGCCTCTACAAAATCTACTAGGGGTACCAGCCTCTCGAGACTGGCCTCTGGTGTTTTTCGAGCATCTTTCTCGACTCCCTGAAGCGGAATACCGGCAGGCTGTAGTCGATACGGTTCTTGTGACCATAATTGATGCTTTTTCTTTGCTAGAATATTTTCGCTGGAAAGAGATGCGGCCCGAAGCGTCGTTGACGGCGGGCAACACACATCGTTTTCTAGAGGGCTCCGCTGCGAGAACAACCTCAGTTGCCCTGCAGCGGAGGGGACAGCCCTCAGAGGTCCTACCACTTCGGTTAGGACCTCTTCCCCGAAGCCCTTCTAGCCTGAATGACGCCCCTCAGGTCGCCCTTCTGGCTGGAGGAATTCGACTTCTGAGAGCGTTTCCTCTGTTGCCAAGCTCCAGGAGGAGGGGCTCTAGAGGAAACGCTCTCTCTCTGCTCTGCTCAGTGTGAGGAGCTAGCTGATGGCTGGGGCTGATCTCTTGGCCCCACCCTACTCGATTTGGACTTCGCTTTACGGGGGAGGTACTGCTGGAACGCCGCAGATTGTTTCTTCGCCTCCTGAAACCTGTTGACGACCGATGTAACGGCGTCACCGAACAGGCCAGAAGGCGAAAGCGGCGCATCCAGCAGAAAGGATCTATCCTTCTCCTTAAAACCGGATAGATTCAGCCACAGATGCCTCTCCGTGGCCACCATAGCTGCCATAGAGCGGCCAATGGCGCGGGCCGTCTCTTTTGTGGCCCGGAGAGACAGATCTGTGGCTTTCCTCAACTCTGCAATATCTTCAGGAGTCGGCCCCTCCCCCTCGTCCAAATCTTTCAGGAGATCGGCCTGGTATGCCTGCAAGATAGCCATCGAGTGCAGACATGAACCAGCCCGACCTGCCGCCATGTAAGCCCTGCCTATTAAAGCAGATGTATCTCTGCAGGGCTTACTAGGCAGCGCCGAGGTTTTCAGGGAAGATGCCGACTCAGGTGAAAGATAACCTGCTAGAGCCTCTTCCACTTTAGGCATCTTCCCATAACCCATGTCCCGTGCCCCCATAACATTGCTGTAATCCACCATACTGGGATTGGAGACACGGGACGAGTGCGGTTTATCCCACGATCTCGAGATCTCATTGTGGAGATCGGGGAAAAACGGCAAACCCCGGCGCTGAGCTTGTGACCTGTGCTGCAGGAAACGCTCATCAAGTTTACTTCTCACTTGCGTTCCCTGCTCATCATGTGGCCAGTTGATGTTAAGTCTGGCCACAGCACGAGTCACAACCTCCACCAGCTCCTCATAACCTTGGCCGTGAACTGGCGCGCCCAAATCACGGTCATCCGCATCAATGCTGAGCACATCCACTTCCTCGGAAGCAGAGAGGTCAAGCATTGGAACCTGATCGTGGGCAGGAGAAGCCGCGATGCGGGCTCCTGCACCACTCTCAGGGGCTACGGGATCCTCAGATGAAGAATGAGAAGGTGCCTCAGCAGCCTCATTCTCATCCGCAAGATCCCGCTGCGAACCCCGCGATCTCAATCGCCGCGCCGCCTCAACGGACGCGGGACCAGAACCATGGGGAACGCGAGCCTGACCGTGCTCATCAAAGCACGCCAGCCGGGAGTGCAGCACTCGGATAAGAAGTGCTTCACAGTCTACACAAGCAGCCCCCTCGAGAGCTGCCTGTGCATGCTGCGCTCCCAAACAATTTACACACAAAGCATGTGTGTCCCCACCCGTGATATAACAAGGGCAGGGGTGTACACATCTTTTAAATTGTTCGCTGGCCATAATACCGATAACCTTCTGAGACAAACAACACCAAATAGACAGACAGTTTCAACACAGAGCGCTTGCTGAAGAGCTAAAGCTAGTTTGTGTTTGGTCCGGCGTCGCTTTTATGCATCCGGTTATGCCGTCACATGTTACGTCATGACGCAACACCAATCACGATTGGAATAGTTTCATTCATACTTCAGAGGCGCACGCTAAGGGAGCGTCCCCAAAGTGTCGATTCTCGACGCAGTGTAGAGTTCCCTCGAAAGGGAACTAAAGCACCATGGTACAACAGTGCTATGCATGTTATCAAGAGAGAAACTCGTAACTTAGAGCGTAAATGGAAACAAACTAATTTAGAGGTCTTTAGAATCACGTGGAAAGACAGTGTCACGTTATAAATAGGCTCTAAAAGCAGCCAGGGCTGAGCATCTCCGCAAACTAATAGAAAATCACCAAAATAATCCAAGGTTTTTATTTAACTAACAAATAAACAGACATCACCTGAGAAAAATATTCCGTTACAGTGTAGTAGTAATGATTTTATGAATTTCTTTACTGAGAAAATAGAAAGCATCGGAAACACAATTGTAAATATAGCCTACAATCTTTTATGGTGTCTTATGATTCAGCCTCAATTGTCGCCCCTCAAGAACAACAACACCGCTTTACAACTATAGGACAGGAAGAGCTAAATAAACTTATCATTGCATCTAAACCAACAACATGTTTACTAGATCCATCTGCATTACCGCAGATGAGCAGCTGCGCAGCTGCGCATCTATTCATCAAGCCAACGTGCAAACTATCGCAAATCAAAGTGAAAGTGAGTCGCAGACGCTTCACAATCATCTTCATTAAAAGTAAAGAAACTAAATGATCTTGCAAGGGCTGTTGCCGCTCTCTCTTATTCCTGTCTTTGATTTTGAAATTAGCTGATGATCAATAAAATGCAGCTCATTTCTGTTGCTTTCGGTGACGTGCACTCCATTAAATCTGCATATAGCGCGGGAATTGAAGATCGGATTTATGCCCGTTTTGCAAAAACACATTTATGTGACCAGGTGTAAATGGAATCGTTTTGATAAATCAGATAGCTATCCGACCTGAGAAAACGCATGAAGTGGCCAGGTGTAAACAGCCCCTTAGATCCAAATAACCTAGCAAATTACAGACCCATTTCAAATCTTCCATTTATGTCTAAAATACTATAAAAAGTTGTGTCCGCTCAATTGTGCTCTTTCTTGCAAGAAAATGATATCTATGAAAAATTTCAGTCAGGATTCAGACCGCATCATAGCACAGAAACTGCGCTAGTTAAAATTACAAATTATTTACTTTTAGCTTCTGACCAAGGCTGTATATTTCTACACTATAGATCATAAAATACTCTTGAATCGACTACAAAACTACACTGGTGTTCAGGGACAGGCATTAAGCTGGTTTAGATCGTACTTATCTGACCGTTACCATTTTGTCTGTTTAAATGGGGAAAAATCGAAGATAACGTCAGTAGACTATGGAGTGCCGCAAGGATCGGTGTTAGGCCCTCTGCTATTCTCAATATATATGCTGCCACTTGGTAATGTTATAAGAAAACATGGAATTAATTTCCACTGTTATGCTGATGACACTCAATTATATATTTCATCACGACCAGATGAAAACACTAACTTATCTAAATTGACAGAGTGTCTTTAAGATATAAAATGCTGGATGACGTGTAATTTCATGCTATTAAATTCAGATAAAACTGAGGTATTACTTATTGGTCCAAAAAACTACCCACAAAACTTCTTACAATACAACTTTAATTTAGAAGGATGTCCTGTTACTTTATCCACTACAGTAAAAGACCTGGGTGTTATACTAGACCGCAGGGACGTGCACAGGAATTTTGAGGGGCAGTTGCTCTGACCTTTTGCCTTTTGGCTTCCCATACATTCAGTTGTGCTTCTTGCTCGTATTCAGTTCTGATGGTAGGCTACGGGCAACTACGCATTATTTGTAGTATGATTGCGTAAAGGGAACAGGAATTCCGGTAGGGAACAGAATCGACTGCTATACCCAGTGCCGATCCTGACCTCCCCCTGGGGCCCTAAGCAAAATTCTGCTAAGGGGCCTCTACCTGACCCGTGATGTCGTGAGCTATGTAAACCATATGCCATTGCCACACAGTCACACCTGACACTTCAGTGCTCCCATACAATCCTCCCCCCTTTAAACAAAACAGTCAAAGAATAAGTACAACAATATAGAACAGAATGAGGTTCAAACAAACAATATTTATTGAATAGAGTATTTTAACATAAGTAAATATTAACGTAAACATAAATAAGAAGAAAATAATAAATTATAACCCTGAGCTTTGGCTTTTGGGATTAACTTTGGTTCTCTCTACAGCCTGGGTATTTTCGGCATCAGTATGATTTCTTTATTTATTATTATGCATGTTGAAGCAATTCTTGATTTATGGTTATTATTTACTGAGGGATGTGCATCCATATTGACCAGTAGGCTATGTCCAGCTAATCAACATTTTAAATTCAATATAGCCTATAAATCAATAGTCAATCAATGTCAAATTGTCAATACATTGCTTTCTATCTTGCATGATTAGTGCAGTTGTTTAGAGTTTTTAACTACACTGAGACTAGATAATCAGTGTCTTGTTTTATAATGTGTACTTTGATGGGAGTGCCATCATTCACGTGCATGTATTGTACAGTATGTCTGGTCTCCACATATTTCTGCTTGAAAAATGCGAGTTTCATATTTCGTGCACGCGCATATGAACACACGATAACACACGCGACGCGGTTCTGTTTTCCGAGCTGCAGTAAACAAACACCGTTGCACTTTGTCGTTTATCAAAAACAAACGTAATAAATAATTGTATTTTACTCTCACTTTTGTCAGGCACAAAGTGATGCAAGAGATGCACTTTCTGCCCAGCTAGGTTAGCAAGACCGAAAAACATCAAACTTTGCTGACATCAAACTTAGAGAGGAGAGAAGTTTACCTAATTGTTGTTCCCGCAATTCACTCTCATGGTTTTTTTCTTCTTCCTCTTTTCGTGACCAGAAGGATAGTTTCGGTTCATTTTGTCATGGATGTTGTAGGCTACACATTAAATGATGTTTTATTAACAAAGTTCGGGAGGAGCACATTCAGATAATCAAACCCAATTAGACACGAGTGGTGCTTAATCAACGAGTTAAGCGCTGTGTATATATACAGCAAACTTACCTCCGTTCATTGACAGTTTAACAACATCCCTCCACCACCCCATCTCCTCACTTATAGTCCTAATACTCTTACAACAACGGGGGGAGTACTCTGGGTTCGGGCAAAATTCCGAGCTCGGAGCCCTCCCCCCGGACAGCACGCCAAATACGCATAATCTTTACTCTGTTTAATTGATGTAAGTGTGAACTTGTGAATTGACGCGAAAATGACACGAGATGGAGGCGGGGCCTTAAGTAATTTGCGGGGTCTTACGCACCGGTCGCGTGCAGTCTATGGTCGCGTGCAGCGCTGCAGCCACGTAAACAGTTGAGCTGAGTGCCCGAATGGAAGTGAATGAGGCTTTGAGATTTTTTTATTTATTTTTTTATCTAGGCCTATTTGAAATTCTGCATCCATTGTACGATTTTTTTTTTTTTTTTTTTTTCTCGGAAGGGCAACCTGAGTCGAGAAGGGCATATGGGCAGTTGCCCGGGCAACCTGCGCAATTCCCCTGTGCACGTACCTGCTAGACCGCAACTTGTCTTTCGAAAATCATATTTCACATGTTACAAGAACAGCCTTTGTCCACCTTAGAAACTTTGCTAAGCTACGTAACATGCTATCTGTCTCTGATGCAGAAAAATTAGTTGATGCATTCATGATCCCCAGACTAGATTACTGTAATGCTTGATTAGCTGGTTGTCCTGAATCCTCAATAAACAAGCTACAGTTAGTGCAAAATGCAGCTGCTAGAGTTCTTACTAGGTCAAGAAAATATGATCATATAACACCAATTTTATCATCTCTACACTGGTTACCTATTAAGCTCCGTATCAATTACAAAGTATTACTACTGACCTATAAAGCCCTAAATGGTCTAGCTCCTGTGTATTTAATGGACCTTCTATCGCCCTACAATCCGTCGTGTTCTTTAAGATCAGTAAATTCGAGGCTTCTGGTCATTCCTAGGATATCTAAGTCCACTAAAGGAGGGAGGGCGTTCTCACATTTAGCTCCTAAACTCTGGAATAGCCTTCCTGATATTGTTTGAGGCTCAGACTCTCTGTCCCAGTTTAAAACTAGATTAAAGACGCATCTCTTTAGCCAAGCATTCACATATTGCTTACCTTTTATACCACTGTTGAATCAGATCGAATGCATTCATATTATGAACAGCAGCTATGCTAATTATTTCCCATCTGTCTTTCTGCTGTTATCTCGGGACGCAAGTCCCGAGGTAAATAGCGTTCATCAGCTCCAGTTTGTATCCAGCCTCTCACGGAGACTTCAGATGCCCCAACGCCTGCAATGAGATGACTAAACGCCTGTGAAGAGACGACTCAATGCCGGCGATATGTTATGCCCTAAATTAATACATAATTAACTAATTGTATTTTTTCTATTCTGAAATGCACTTTCTGTAAAGCTGCTTTGAAAGAATATGTATTGTGAAAAGCGCTATACAAATAAATTTGAATTGAATTTAATTTAATTTAAGTTTGCTATATTATATTTTATATTTACAAAAATAAACAGAAATGTCCTTGAAATCAAGTTTTGCACACAACATTGAGCATCCAAAACTAAAGTAAAAGCTTTTAGTATTTAGCATTGTTTTCCCCTGTCTGTCTGTCTGTGACCCTATCAAGACAGACCTGCTCTTCATTTTTGAGTCACGACTCATCAGTTGAGAATCACTTGTATAGACTGTCTTAAATATCTTTACTTACACACACATCCAAAACACATGCAGACGATCGTTAGTCTTTGAAAGAGACATGAACATCTTTCCTATTGAGAGCAGACCCTGAGCTCTGAGTCAGCGAGCCTTTTTTTAAACACTGTAAAATTGAAAATCCATGCAGCTGTGAGATTCCACCTCTGTGAAAGAACAGAAATGAGTGACAATGATAAAAGTGTGCATGTGTGTGAGCATCTATCTTAAGGATTCATTATGTATATGGGTAATTTAGGACAAGTTCATAAATTAACTAAATTAATCATCTTTTAGATGATTTATGGCAAATGCAGCCTCAAGACAGAATTTTAGTTTTTTGGGGGGGATTTTTAATTGGTCTGTGAGGACAACGAGAAGGAAAGGATTATGATTTTATATGGAAACCATGAGCCTCTACATGAAACATATTCAGCAGAATATTCACTGGGTTAAAGGAAGTGCATTTGACATTTACTTATGTGATAAGCTGGATTTGAACCTGTATCACAAATGATCAAATTTAATCAATGATAAAACTTTTTTTTTTCAACGTCCTGAGTTATCAACCTCTCTTTACTTTCATACATCAAAAGGGAATTCTCAGTCGCTTTTACTATAGACACACACTCAAATGTAATGTAGTGTTCTGTCAGCTAAATAACAAGGACATGCAGATAACCTGAAAGTACAATAGTTTATTCTTCCATCAAGTTATAGGAATTTGTTTTTCACCAGGCAATTTGTTTTTTGTTTGAATTTGTTTGAATTTGTTCCCTTCCTAGAATTAATTTGAAAATGATTTTGCAAATCACTCTCATGTGTATTATCATTTGAATGACCCTGTAGTATTTAGTATGCATCTTAAGATAATATGGTCATTGGTCTTTCTAGAGACTGACTGAAATAGAAGACCTACAACTCCAAAACAGCCCTTTCTTGTGCAGTCTAAAGATAAGCAGAAGGAAAAGTAAAAGTACTCCGGTTTTATTAGTGCCACTGCTCTCAAAGCAGCCATGTCATTTACGTCCCACAGCATTCTCAATTTGACCTTTACAGATGCTTATCACTGACCGCAATCTGCTCTGCTCCCTCTGTCTTTCCAAGTCTCTTTCACTGTCTCTGTTTCTTTTTCTCTGTTTTTGTTTTTCTTTCTCTTTTTCTTTCTCTCTTTCTATCCATCTTTATTTCTCTGTCTCTCTCGCTTTCTCTTATCTTTTCAGTTCAGTTTTGTTCAGCTTTATTGGTATGACAATTGTAGTACATATTGTCTCTTTCTGGCACTTTTTGTCAATTCAATTTAATTCTGTTTTATTGGCATTGTTATATATCTATATGAAATGTGTTCAAACTATAATCAAAACAGGCAAGAATGAAACCATCTTTGGGTTTAAATAGAGGTGCACAATGGAGTGGATTTGGTGCAGGATGCTTTAAGGGCTGTATTAAATGTGGTCTATAGCTGTATTCTCTGTGTTTTCAGTCACTATTCTGTACACTCAAGATTCATTAGGGTTCTATATGGAATGTTTTTATGTAAGGGTACAGTGTGATGGAGTGGACTCATCTTTTCTATATCTGGTCCTCTCCACTACCCCCATCCCTCCATTATTGTCTTTTTCCTTCTTTATGTAACATTACCTTCTGTGCATCCACCCACCTTTCCCTCTTCCACCTAATTGTCTTATGTCTTATTCTCATCTCTTCACACTCTTCTTGAACTCATGTCAAAATGGTCTTTACCCTCTTTCTAAGTCTCATTTGCCAAAAACTTCCTTGGCCTTGTTTGAGTGTCTCTTTCCATAATGTGACAGTCCAATGTACAATTAAAGCCCCCTGCAGTGTCACACATACACTCTCTGTCTTTCATAAGTTCTTTTTCTGTTCACCTTCTGTAATTCTTAAATTGGCAGAAAAAAATTCATAAATCACAAACTTGCTCTCACTGTCTGTGTGTGCTGCATGGTGACTGGCTGAGCACCATGTTGAGGTGCCATTTTCCATTTCCAGAGGTCTCATTTCCTCTTAATAATATCAATTCCTTTTTTAAACACATTTTGGCTGGCCATTCATCTAAAAGCAAATCAGCTCCAAAAGATTGTATCGTCCTTAATAGGGCTTCCATTTCTTAGGCAACTTGCATTTTATACATAGGAAACCTGCTTTGTGCATGTGTGCAAATGAAGCATATATCTGGGCCATTATATTAATTATGCATTATAGAAAGGACGTTTTTAATTCCCATTTGAACAGAAAATCAATACTGTATGCACAGCTGCACAACCAGATCAGCTTTCTTAAATTTTAGGCTACATCAGTTTGTTTGTTTATTTATTTAAATGACTTTTCCACCCCAGTATCTTTGATAATAAAAGAAACAAATGTGTAACCAATGAAATAATTTAATACATCAAAATACAAAAGATATATGTAAAAATATGAAGAAATCATATCTTACTATTTAGAAAAAATAAGGCTCCAGCATCCCCATGAGCCTGTAGAGGATAAAGCGGTTTGGAGGATGGATAAATATAAATCATTGTCACACGCACAGAACTGACAAGGATTATAAACAAACAGTTTATTTGCAGGATGTAATATAAACAGGACCGGATCGTAGAAATGGTAGGCAGTTCAATCAGTTTGCGTGAATGGGACTTATCCGTGCTGGTGATGGTGGAAGGGATCCAAGCTGGTGATGATAGTGGACGGTGCTGGTTGAAGATGGTTGAAGATGGAGGAAGATGAACGGCAGACTGGAAAGAGACAGGAACAGATGAGGATCCGGATAACAGGACAGACGAAAATAGGATACTCCAATGAACAAGACTAGAAGGGCAGGTAGTTGAACACTTTGTGGATATCAACAGGTCTGTGAACCAGTCAAAGACGAGGCCAGGCAATGAGGCAACAGAAGGTGAGTGTATTTAGTGGGGATGATTAAAACTCGGGTGAGAGTGAACAGTGGGTGAAGTGTGATGATTGGGTGATTGAGGGAGTGCCGGTGTGGCTGAGTCCGTAACAACTTTATTGATGTACAAGTTACCTTGACTATGTGATTGACATCAACAAGAGTACCAGTCTGATTTAAATATATATTTCATCAATGGGATAGTAACATCAGAATTTAGTAACCCCAAATTATCCATGTCATAATGTCATATCATGGAAAAAGCTATCTTAAAATATGCAGAATTACATTCAAAGACAAGGACCAGAAAAACTTCAACATGGTTCTATATACAGTATAAATATACATGTTAGTCCAGCATGGATCAATGAAAGAGAGAAACATCCTATTGAAGGCTTTTATAATGACTATTCCCTAACTCCAACAGACAGAGATGAAGGAAGGTGAAAAGACAAAAGACAAGACAAAAGAGAAAGAGAGGAAATGTATGTACAGACCCATGGACTCTCTTATAATTTCTTGTCTTCTCAGGCCTTATTCTAAATTTTTTAAGACATTTTAGATAAAAGTGTCTGACAAATGAATAAATGTGCATGTAACTTGTATGTCCATATAGACTGACCCTTACCTGTTAAAACACTTTGTAAAAAGAGAGATTTTGTGTAGCAAATGATGAATGAATATCTGGTCCCCTACCCTTGCACCTTTATCTCCTCCAAATGTTTAGTAGGTCCTCGGAGAGAAGTGTGCTCATTCATCTTGGTAAAAAAAAAAAAAAATGTATATAGTGGGCTGTTTTTACAGCAGTTGTGGCTCGGTGCTATAAAGCCACTAAACTGCACCCTGCATATGAGACAAAGACGATTAGATTTATTTTTACCAGTACAGTTTCAAATGTAGACATAAATATATGGGAGAGAATTTATAAATTTATTAAATGCAGTCATTACTTAGAAACAACGTAAAACTCAATACATGTTTGCATTTGCAACCTGCATATTGCAACCTAATATTATGCTATAATGAAAAGCAAAAATGTCATTATTTATTTTTACAGCCACTTATCTGGCAAGTTAAAAATGAGACACAGCATTGCATATGCCTGAATGATGCTGTCTTTTGCATTGCAGTCTTAACAGAGTGGAAAGTGTGCCACAACAAAATGTAATTACTGTCCAATCACAGTCCTGTCAATGACAAGCAATGTCATGAGTGGGTTGCATTTATTCCTCATGTTCCTCTGTAATGATTGCATTTCCGTGTGGTCCTTAATATAAAAGGTTTTCAGAAAGGAAAATCAATCACTCTATTCTTTTTACTCCATGCCGTGTCTGTCAAACAAATGATTATGTTGTTGCTTGAGATTACCTTGACTTAATGAGTGCACACAATCAAATTACATTCAACTCAACTGAAATCAATAGTTACATTGTCATTTACCACAAACACTGAAAGACCATCAATTTGTTTGATGAAGGAAGGAGTCAAGCACCAGTGATTGCTTAAAGTATTTATGTTTACATATAAAACTTTAAGTAATTTTCATGTGTAAATATTAATTTACCGGTAAGGTCCACAATTGTAGCCGTCACTGTTGTTATTTTCAAGAAGATCTACTTAGAGAAAACTATCTGGGGGGGGGGGGGGGGGGGGGGGGTCCTTCTCCACGTCGCCCACGGCGAAGGGGGATCCGCTCAGCTGAAGCGCTCACTCCGCAAACTCACAACATTTTTCTTGAGGAGGACCAACACAAGAAAGTTGAGTTCTGAGGGGTTAATTGAGTCCAGAACGATAAAACGTTATGCGTGTATTGTCTGGGAAGTGGGTATTAAAAGCCAAGTCCAAAAACACACAGGTGTGGTCCTCAAGAGAATGCTTGTCCTGGTGAAGAAGATTTAAATGAACTCCTGCTAGATCCATAGCTGGTCAGTCAATCTGTAGCATTAGGAGTGAGCAGGCAAAGGTGAGGATCTAAGGGGCCGTTTACACAACACTGTTTTCAATTAAAGCAACACTAAGTAAGATTTTTTACCATAAAATAATGTTTTCAAAATCGTTTCAGTGGTTCATCAAGTCGTGACATGGTGAAATGCACGTATGCCACCGCTTTGCGGTCCTTTATCTGATATATCCACGCTATGTAAGATTGCCAGATCGGGTCGCGTTTCTGTAGTCCGAATGAGACATAAGAAAACTACAAAATTGACTTGTTTTCCTGCAAGCGTTACAATTGCCGATAGGTGGAGAGTACTCGACAGTAGACTAAAACTACATGTAAGATACTTAGCAGCCGGGTAGATTTTGAATTGTCATCATGATTCCAAAGCCGGTGCTGGATAAACAGAGAGACTGGCTGCGTTCCAAACCGCATACTCAATGAGTAGGTACTTACTTTCAATAAGTACTTACTTAACAAGCTCTAAAAGAGTAGGTACTTTATAGCCAAATCTCATTGAGTATGAATGCGATCCGGACATCTGCCATGTTGACGTTATCATGTGACCTACGACGCGTTATCACAAGCGCGACAACTTAAAGTATATGAACGACACGTTTAATTCATCTATCTGTAAATATCTTGATATTGATGAAACTTGCTCATTTTGTGGTAGCTAGTATTGTTGAAGAAACAGCTGCCCATTTATTTTGTGAATACATTTAGGGTTGATTTAAGTTGTTATATTTTAAACCCTATTAATGTGACCCACAGTTTTATCCTTAGGCTATAACGATATATTTTTTTTATTAAGAAACCCCCAAATCATCATCTCTTGAATATGTTGTTAATTTCTTTATTTTATACCCAAAAAGTTTCTCCTTTAAGTTTTCCTCTTTTTCTTGATGAATTTACCTCTCGTTTCATCCCTCAGACTTATAACAACAATTTTTTTTAATGTATTATGAAGAACTATTTAAAGATATTGAGCCTTGTTATTGTTCTTTTTTCCTGTGTATAAATATCATATTATGATGTACACAAACCAATGATCTTTATGTTTTCTGTTTTGCCATTATGATTTTTCATTGTTAGATACAACTATGGTATCTTTTCATGATCTTGTATGTAATAAGTTTATACATTTTAATTATATGAGTGACAGGTGCACTAACACTTCATAACATCAGTAACTCAACAGCACAACCTAGAACAGTTTTCCTCTGCGTTTGTAATGTCTGCACAAAGGAGACGGGCAGCTGCTCGAAGATCTCTCCTTTGGAGAAAACTGTTGATTTTATACTCGAAAAATGTAAGTATCACTCCTTAAAAATTAATATTACCTCAGAATGAATTGCATTGTTAGCCCACCTCAAAACTTAAACAAAATAATAATATTAAATGCTGACCAATAATTAATTATATTACTTTTTATGAAAATGATATAATTTAATAAAACAAGCTAAATGTAATTTGTTTTGTCATTTGACATACTTATGCATGAATACATTTATATTGATATATGCAGTGAAACATCTCAATTGTCAGTCAAGCAATGAATTAATGCATACATTAATTAAATAATTATATTTGATATACTGACAACAATAAAAAACATGAATAAATGAGTAAAAGAACAAATAAAAGTAACCATCACAATAAACAAATGCATATACAAGTCAACAACACATGGAACAAAGCTTTATTCAAACTACAAGCATTTGCAGGCGCTGAACCCCAAATCCTACTGCCATCTCAACACAGCGGTTCCCATTCTGTGGTTTTACATTTTATTTATTTATTTATTTTATTTATTTAGCTGACGCTTTTATCCAAAGCGACTTACAATTGCTATATATGTCAGAGGTCGCACGCCTCTGGAGCAACTAGGGTTAAGTGTCTTGCTCAGGGACACATTGGTGTCTCACAGTGGATTCGAACCCGGGTCTCTCACACCAAAGTCGTGTGTCTTATCCACTGCGCCATCACCACCCCATTTTATTCTGATGAATTCACCAGAGGTGAGCTTCGTGTCAGAGCTTGTGCTGAGCTGCGCTTCACAATCTAAGGCAATAAGGGCAGGTGGAGGGATGGAGGGTCTCGTAAGGGCAGATGGAGAGATGGAGGGTCTCATCCATGGCACCACTTCCAGGATTCAGCTCTGGGATCCTCATCCTCAGTGCTCACACCAGTCTGCAGACTTCAGATCCTACAAAAATGCACAAACATTATACAAAAGCAGTCATTTTAACAGCACAATGTCATTTGATTTATGTATTAAAAATAACAAAAATGACCTTTATTTTTGAGTAAAATCCCTAAAACCTGTTTTCCCCAACAAATGCTGCCATCATCTTTCCTTGCAGGTCCTGCTCCACCACAAAAGCTCTGCAGCAAATACACAGAAATCAATAATCAGAAAAGTGTTGTAATTTCTCCATGAAATTACAATAATTCAAATAAACTACAACTTAAGATTTAATAGCTTTTGTTATCCATTTCTGTAGTATACTCACTCAAAGCCTTTGATGCAGCATTCAGCATCATGAGCCTCTCTCCACCGGATAAACACACGCGTGTTCTTCCGTCCCTGTAACATACAGACAAGATTCACATTACCGTTACCTCTGTGATTTATGAGCTCAGCACTGCATTTACATGCTGAGGTTGTAGCTGATGTGTTAACTCACTTTTTATCCAACTTAAATGTTCCTCAATTTATCAACAGTAATAAGGGACAAATAAAATATATAACATGTTTAGTTACTTTATAGATTTGTTTATTTACCTTATTTATTGCACATCTGTCTAATGTAAACAGTGTTGACAACAGTGAATTATCCTACATAATAGCACACATTCATCGCTCAGATGTCTTATTCATGTTCGGATGTGCTCATCTGCAATACTTATACAATATTTTCCTTTCAGATGTAAATAGACATTTTAAATAAGCGTGTTAAAGATGTATATGGTTATGTAAATCCAGTTTAGAGACGTAACTTATAACGTTACGTGTGCTTACTGGAGCTCCCCTGTTAGCTATACATAATAAAACATGTTTTTACAGCAAAATCACTATACTATACTGTCTAACTCCTTTACACCTTGAACAGTTAAAACGTTTACTCTTTAGTAGTTTAACACATACGACACAAGGAACCGTGTTTACTCACATTTGAAAACCCCCCGCGTCGCTGATCTCCGCGATGTTGATAATGACGTATGCTCTCCCGTGGCCTCCTGGGATAGAAGAGTATCCATCGGACGAGCACTCAAAAATCTGGGCACAAGCAGTAAGCCATCCGGGAACTCCCCGCCTACTCTTTTATGAATACTGATGTTTCGAACGTACTGCTTCCTTCACATACTGTTTTCGCCTACTATATAGTAGGAAAGTAGGCATATTCGAACGCACTTAAGTCCGAATCTGGCGATAATTAGTACGTCACCCAGGTAATTCTCGCCTAGTCTTTTGGATTCATACATAACTTTTTGCTCGCCTACTCTTTTTCCCATACTAAATAGTAGGGAAGTATGCAGTTTGGAACGCAGCCAAAAACGGAAAACTTTAAAAACGGAAAACATTATGCGCGTTTTGGCCGTTCATTTACATAACAACAGAGTTTTGGAGGCCTTTCCAATCAATAAAATGTCTGTTGCTTCTGATTTTCTTTGTGAAGGCTTCTTGAGATTTTTTAATGACAAAATCTCTAATTTAAGACACAATGTAAGCTCTTCTCATATTGAACCTCCCATCCCTTGGCTGCATCCTGCCTCCTGGGATCTTTTTGAACATATCTCGCTACAGGTACTTAAAACACCATCGCTACTCTTAAACCCACCTTTTGCTCTTATGACATCATACACCCTAGATTTTTAAAATTAGTTGTTGACTCTATTGGGCCGGGTTTGGCACCTTTTTTTCTTAATAAGTGTCTTTCTACCGACTCTGTTCCTGATCATCTCAAAGTGGCTACTGTTACTCCCTTGCTCAAGAACCCTTCACTGGATCCTTCTGTGTTGAACAATTTTCACCCAATCTCTGTTTTACCATTTATCTCTAAGGATTTGGGAAAAAATGTGTTTGAGCAACTTCAGTCCTTTCTAAATTGTAATTACATCTCTGAGATTTTCCTGTCTGGTTTTAAATCTGCTCATAGCACAGAATCTGCCCTCTTGAGAGTGCTAAATAAAAATAAAAAATTAACTACTGACTGCGTAGTCCTTGTTCTTTCAGATTTAACTGCAGCATTTGATACTGTTGACCACTCCACATTAATTTCTAGGTTAGAGTCATGTGTGGGGATAAAAGGTACTGTCCTCAAGTGGTTTCAGTCTTATTTACCGAACAGAAAGTTTTTGGTCAAGATAGGAACCCTAGTGAAAAACAAAATGTATACTTAATTGCATTTGAAATATATTCCCTTTTTCAATTGTAGATTGAAAATATACTAACAAAAATTTTACTATCTTTAAATATATTAAAAGTATATTAGCATCATGCTTTTAACTATTTTCACAATACAACTTTTAACACACTTTTAAAATAATTGTACTTTAGTATATTTTCTAAAAATATATTTTAGAAAAATACTTGAAGTGAAAATTCAGTTTATTTTTGAAAAGTGTATTTATTTGCACTTCATTAAAAATATATTTTAGGTATAGTTTTAACTGTGTGCTGGAAATGATCAATGTAATAATACATTGAAAGCATACTTTCAAAATACATTATAGTATACAATAGTATTTTGTACAAAGTATAGCTTATTGTCTATAAATGTGCATTTGTAAATTTGTTATTGAAGACAAAGTGTGAAATTTGTAGTAAATACTTATGGTTGGCGCTGTTCCGGTTCCGATTCCGGTTCCGCCAAACGATTCCGGTTCCGGTTCCGGTTCCGGTTCCCATTCATTAAAAAATATTAGTAAGAGAAAAATCCACAATCCTTTTTGTGTTTATTTCTTATAGTACTTGACAAATGAGTTTAACAGACTGGTAATGTAAACAAATTCAACATATTATCAAGCAATTTTTGCAACAAAAAAAAATAAAAATAAAAAATAATTTTTTAAAACGGTTTGAATGATTGATTCATAAAGACTTTACTTATTTAATTACTGGATAAATCGGCGCTCTAACAGAACTGCATGCGTCTTGCGGGAGAACATTGTTGCCGGAGCTCTCTGTTTATGTCCATGACGAGTCACGCAGGCATTGGTCTACTCCGCAGCGGCTGCGATCCGCCGGCCAGTCTAAACAAGAAATCCGAGTATTAACGCTTACAGGCTTAACGTAGTGATTCAAGATAAGACAAAAACATGGTTTGAAAAAAAGGCATTCGTGATGCACTCGCTCATATAACTTACATGTTGTAAATTCTGAACAAAAAAAAGTTACGGACTTCATCTGTCTTGACTACCGTCAATGTTTGCTCAAACTATAAACTTATCTCAGTACTTCTGTAACATTAATCATTTGAATATTTGCAACACGTAAATATTGTGTGATTGTAAAGCAGTTTCATATGGACAACTGCTCTCTCTCAGCGCAAACAGATTTGAATGTCGGCTACTAGATAGTGACTGGGCGCGCGCGCGCCGTGTGTGTGACAAATGCAGCGCGTGTGAGAGCAAACCGCAACTTCAGGGGTGAAGTTTTTGTCATTTAGGAATAAGATGGCGTGGGTGTTTGAATCGAAATCTTTTAACGATTAATCATGCAGCTCTACTCTCTTTCTCTCTCTCTCTCTCGCTGTCTGCGCCTTGAGGTGAGACGCTAAAGGATAATCTACTCCCAGCACTTCGCCCACATATCGCACCACCGTTTTCGGAACCGAAACTTAGGAATTTTGCACGGTTCCGGTATTTTTACAAAAACACTACCGGTTCTGGATAAGAACCGGTTCTCGGTTCCCAACCCTAGCGCTGTTGTGAACTTATTTCTTCTAAAGTGTTTGAAAACTCAGAAGCGAAGACCAGGAGACTCAAGTGTATGTTTTAAGCAGAGTTCTTTATTATTGTTGCATCGCTGTAGTATTTCCAAGTCTGCTTCATCCAAAAATTTTACCCAAATCTGACCTAAGCCAAATTACCTTGTGTTCATATGTGACCTGATCCAGCAAAATGAGTCACAGTGACCCAAATTTCAAAATTGAGATTTTGGTATTAATGGAAAGAGGAGACCATAAGCTTTCAAATGATATCCTAGTCAAAGTCATGCCTTGAATGGTTGTGAAGAAATACACATTTGAATTATGGTCGTCTGCCCTCTTTTTCCAATTGAAAACCTGAGAAAATCGCTTTTAAAGTTTTTTGCCCTTTTTTTGTTGATATCTTTCAAAATCCATTGCATTTAAAGCGATAAACTATTTATTTTACAGCTTAATTTGACCAAATACATTAATATATATATAAATGCTATTAAACCAGGCTGAAGCTCAAATTATTTTAAAGTTTTTATTTGAATAAATAAATTAAAAGTACCTTTTACAAAGATTTACTAAAATCAGAAAGATTGAACAGAGGTGCTACATTTTTGCTTGAGAGAGAGGGTGTGTGTGTGTGTGTGCGCGCGCGCGCGCGTGTGTGTGTGTGTGTGTGTGTGTGTGTGTAAGAGAAAGTGAGAGAGGCAGAGAGGCAGAGAGACAAGGAAACAGAGATCAAATAATGCTAGTCTATGCAATCATATCTTTGTGTAGGCTAGTTGACAATAACAGTGTAACAAATTCATAACGGAGATACCAACAGTTAAATTTTGGGTTAATCAAACACATTGTAATCGATTCTCCTTGCAGATAAATAAGTTACACTCACTCACATTTGCACTCACTCACATCCATGCAGTAAATACACTCACTCAGATTCAAATTTGACATTAAAGGGATAGTTCGGCCAAAAATGATATTTAAACCATGCATTACTCACCCTCAAGCCGTTTGAGATGCATCTGTCAATCTTGTTTCAGACGAACACATTTTCAGTTATTTTTGAAAATGTCTTAGACCCTTCAGTGGATATAATGTGAAGCAATGGGGTCCACCTCCTTCAAGTCCCAAAATGTGAATACATCCTTCACAAAAGTAATCCATCCGGCTCCAGGGGGATAAACGAAGGCCTTCTGAGGGTAATCCGTGCGGTTTTGTCCTAAAAATATACATATTTAAAACTTTATAAATGAAAATATCTGACTTCCGGCAACGATCGACGCGCGTTCACGGGTGATGGAAGTCGGTGTACGAGGTAATACGTAGAGTAGGAACTGTTGTGACGTAGAACGAACGCGCCAGCGCAGCCAGAGAGCAGAGCAAAACAAAACACGAAAGCGCGTGAACGCACGCGCGTCGATCGTTGCCGGAAGTCAGATATTTTCATTTATAAAGTTTTAAATATGTATATTTTTACGACAAAACCGCACGGATTACCCTCAGAAGGCCTTCGTTTATCCCCCTGGAGCCGGATGGATTACTATTGTGAAGGATGTATGCACATTTTGGGACTTGAAGGAGGTGGACCCCATTGCTTCACATTATATCCACTGAAGGGTCTAAGACATTTTCTAAAATAACTGAAAATGTGTTCGTCTGAAACAAGATTGACATATGCATCTCGAACGGCTTGAGGGTGAGTAATGCATGGTTTAAATATCATTTTTGGCCGAACTATCCCTTTAAATTCACCTTTCAGCTATTTTCTTCTAAGCTGGGCAGGGAGAGGGACAACTTACTTTCTCAACTGGCGGTTTTGGGCAAATCTCACGGATATTTTTGTAAAGATAAAGGCCATTGCACACTGAGTCTGAAATTCACATCCGAAATTTTCGCACGTTAAAAAAAAAAAAAAAAATCGACCTCACGTTATGTCAATCACGCTTGCACACTGTCTACGAAACTTTTATCCGTTATATATATATATATATATATTTAAAAAAAACGTAAGTTTTTCGCATCCGTAGCAAGCAGTTTGAATGGTGTTTTGACAATTCGGAGCCACCGAATCAATACGAAAAAACGCATATGAAAAAAACGCGGAGTCAGTGTGCAATGGCCAGGGGGCTTGATGACGCTTTGGCAACTTTGCTCTCTTTTGACAGCGACATTTCTCAAATTAATAATATTTAATCTTTCTGAGGAGATCTGCTAGCTTGTTTATTACACAGAGCGCTCGCTGCGAGTCTGACAGGAGGGTGGCTGAACCAATCGCGTGCCGGTCAGTCGAAACGGCTTCCCATCGACAAATGATCAGCATTTGTGTACATTTCTAAGCTTTTTGATTGGTTCTATACAACGTGTAACACCATTTGGAGAGCAGAGATAGTGACGTTTCAGGGGATACCCGGGAAATGCTCAGAGGTGAGATAGGAGTTGAGAAAAGCAATGTTCATTTCCAGCGAATTTAGTAAAACTTTGTACACTTTAATAGTAATTTAAATACCTTTACTCAATTATCTGGACTACGAAACTTTGGGAGATTATTTTTGAATGTCTGTTCTTTGAAATTAGCAAAAAAAAAAAAAAAAAATCTATTATTTCATTGTTTTTCCACATAATCGGCCCATATCTTAAAATGGAACGTTGCGACTTCCGACTCATTTCGCCAGATCGGGTCACATATACCTTTCAAGGGGGAGGGGTTACATAGAGGTGGAGACACTCTGAAACAAAGCATGTTGATTCAGCTGGTTACCTGATTTCATCAGCATAACAGTGTAATTCAGAGCCTTGAGATGCTAATCCAATCACCCTGATTAGATCAACAAAAGCCCAGCTGACCTTTGAGAAGTGACAAGAGGTTAATGTCCGACACCTTGATTGCCTCAAAATGGAAAACAGTGTGCAGAACTTTCTCATTTAAAATACTATTGTATTGTAACCTAAATTAAACATTTTAATAAATGTTTAACCCTATAGCGCCGATAGCCTCATGGGCAAGTGCGCCAACATTTAGCCGTTGTGCTTCGTGAGACCAGAGTTCGAGTCCCGGCTCGTGGATCTCTCTCTCTCTCTCTCTCTCTCTTGGACTGGATGTTGGGAGTGAGTACGTGTGGGAGAGCGTTTTGCATTTTTCAAGCAGTTCTATTTTCTTTATTGATTTATCTTTATTTCTTTCTTTATTTCACATCTCTGATCAGTTTTTTAGGGTTTTAGGGTAGGTTTAAGGTTATAACGTGGGGTGTGTGTGTGTGTGTGAGGCCGTATGATGTCTAACCCCGCAGGGGGAGCGTCGCCTCTCACCCTCCGTAATGGTTTCAGGTGCGCCCCGGAGGCGAATACCTCGATTGAGGATGTTCTACTTGCTGTAGGAGCCAAGGTTGGTAATGACAATATTAGTTCTGCCTCAAGAGTGAACAAGACGGTCGTTGTTTTTTTGAAAAATGAAAATCAAGTAAAAAACTTAATCAAAAGCGGAATATGGATCAATGAAACGTATGTGCCTATTACACCGTTGTCGGCACCGGCAACGAAAATTGTAATCTCAAATGTGCCCCCATTCGTCTCGCAATGAGATTATTATTAAAGAGCTGACTAGATTTGGCAAAATTGCCAGCGCCATAAAAGAGATTCCCTTAGGTTGTAAAAACGCTGCACTGGGGGCTAATTGGGCTTAAGCCCCGAATGTTTTGTCAAAAGCCCCGAATCGTTTAGGTTTTTTAAAATAACTTCAACTTTGTTTCATTTCCTGTCAGTCTTTCTGACTGGAGCGGCAAAAAATTTAATAAAAGTTATATTACTGTGGCGGACGGTAATGCATTGCGCATCACTCAGCTTGTTGGTTTGCCAACTGCCAATAAAAACTAACGAAGAAGAATATAAATCTTCTTTTTCGCCGTTCTTTTACTGTCTATGGTTGTCATCAGGGGCTGGCGGGCTGTTGTATGTTTCACCGGCGTCGTAGCGAGCTTACTGGCTAACCTGCTGAAGTTAATATGGACATGATAACTAAGTTTTTTATATGGAACACTAACAGTAAACATCACCGGCAGGAGAGAGATTCAGAAGCAGCGTCAGACGTGACCAGTAGTCAAACAAATAAAGTACCGTAACTGTCATGATCCTGGTTCTCTTCTCGTGTTTTATTGGTCTCTGTCTCCCTCTTCTGGTCATTCTCTGTCTCTGTTCCCTCTAGCCCGCTCTCATCTTCCCCAGCTGTTTCTCATCCTCTCATTATCGCACCTGTTCTCTATTCTCTATCATTAGCTACTCTCTATTTCTAGTCTCTCATGTTTCTCTCTAGTTTGTCGGATTATTGTTGACCATCATGTTCGTACCGCTGATGATTTCTCTCGTCTAATGCTCTGTCCAGTCTAGTCCTGTTGTCTGAGATCTACCTGCATCTATACCTGTTCTGAGCGGTTACCTGTGTAAGGTCCAGAGGACGTGTGAGGGATCTGCGCTTCACCAGTTCTCCTTTGCTCTCTCACCTCCAGCCCACGAGACACCTGCGTGTGCTTCTTTGTTGATTCAAGTATATTTTGGGACTGTTTCTGTTGATCGGCCGTTGCGGCTCTGCCTTGTTTCATTAAAGACTGTTAACCTGCTTTTCGTCTCCTGAAGTTTCCTCACGCAGCCGTCCCCGTGACAGAATAATCCGACCAACATGGATCCAGCTGATGAACGACCCATTCTGAATGCGATTGAGATCCAGGGAGCTATGCTGGGGAGACACGATGAGGAACTCGCCGCCGCTCGCCAGGCTGTTGAGACTCTTTCTTCCCAGCTATCTGACTTATCTCAGCAGTTTCACTTTCTCCGAACAGACCCGGTCCGGTCTTCTGGTCCCTCCGCTTCTGAGCCACGAGTAAATAATCCCCCCTGCTATGCGGGTGAGCCTACCGAGTGCATGTCGTTTTTAACCCAATGTGAAGTTGTGTTTTCGCTTCAGCCACACACTTATGCTGAGGAACGGACTCGCATAGCCTACATCATCTCACTTCTCAAGGGACGGGCTCGCGAGTGGGGAACGGCGGTCTGGAATTCCGATGCCGTCTGCCTCAACAGCTATTCCCTTTTTAAGGACGATATGTTACGAGTGTTTGACCGTTCGGTACGGGGATCGGAGGCTTCTCGTCAGTTATCCTCTCTGCGCCAGGGAAGACGCTCTGTCGCCGACTTCTCTGTGGAATTCCGCACGCTCTCCACTTCCTGTGGCTGGAACGAGCCCGCGCTGGTGGCGCGCTTTGTCGAAGGGCTTAACGCCGAGATCAGGGATGAGGTTCTGGCTCGTGAAATACCCACCTTCCTCAACCCTCTCATTGATTTGGCCTTACGTGTGGAGGAACGTTTTGAGCTGCGTCGACGAGCACGTCCAGCGGTCCCTCCTTCTTTCTCAGCATCTTTCGGTGCCTCTTCATCTGCACCTGCAGCGGACCAGGAGCCTATGCAGCTGGGTGGTATCCGGATCTCTGCTTCTGAACGCCAGCGCCGTATTACTAACCGTCTGTGTCTTTATTGCGGCGCTAACAACCATTTCGCTTCTTCCTGCCCTTTAAAAGACAGAGCTCCTCAGTAGAACGAGGGTTACTGGTGAGCGCATCCTCTCTAAGCCCTCCGCCTCCGTCACGGACTATTTTTTCTGTTCATCTCCGCTGGTCCAACTCTTCTATAGACTGTCAGGCTCTTATTGACTCTGGTTCCGAGGGAAATTTTATTGATGAGACCTGGGCCCTTAAGCATGGCGTTCCCCTTATTGAGCTTCAGGATCCCACCACTGTTTTCGCCTTGGATAGACGGGTTCTCGCCAGGGTTCACCGCGCTACTGCCCCCTTGAGTCTCACCGTATCCGGTAATCACCGCGAGACCATTTCTTTGCTGGTGTTTCACTCCCCTAATATACCGGTGGTGCTGGGTCATCCGTGGCTGGTAGAACATAACCCTCAGATTAACTGGTCCAAGAATTCTATTTTATCATGGAATCTTTCGTGTCATGCTAAGTGTTTAGTGTCCGCTGTGTTTCCTGTGTCTTCTGTCTCTGTTTTTCAGGAGGAACCAGGTGATTTGTTAGGGGTCCCTGAGGAGTACCATGATTTGCGAGCGGTTTTCAGTCGATCCCGGGCGGCATCCCTTCCTCCTCACCGTCCGTATGACTGCAGCATCGAGCTTCTTTCTGGAACCACGCCTCCCCGGGGAAGGCTTTATTCTCTCTCCGTCCCGGAGCGTCAGGCGTTAGAGAAGTATCTCTCTGAATCCTTAGACGCTGGTACCATTGTTCCTTCTTCCTCTCCAGCCGGTGCAGGGTTCTTTTTTGTGAAGAAGAAGGACGGCTCGTTACGCCCCTGCATCGATTACAGAGGCTTGAATGACATAACTGTCAAGAACCGCTACCCCTTGCCGCTTATGTCATCAGCCTTTGAAATCTTGCAGGGCGCTAACTACTTCACAAAACTGGATCTTCGCAACGCGTATCACTTAGTTCGCATCAAGGAGGGTGACGAATGGAAGACCGCTTTTAATACTCCGCTGGGTCACTTTGAATACCGGGTTTTACCGTTCGGCCTGGTCAACGCCCCCGCCGTATTTCAAGCTTTGGTCAATGACGTTTTACGAGACATGCTAAACGTGTTTGTCTTCGTCTACCTTGACGACATTTTGATTTTCTCACCGTCTTTACAGGTTCATGTGCAGCAGGTTCGTCGAGTCCTCCAACGACTTTTAGAGAACAAATTGTTCGTCAAAGCCGAGAAGTGCACGTTTCATGCTCCGTCTGTTAGTTTTCTCGGCTCCGTCATCTCGGCGCAGGGCATCAGTATGGATCCTGCTAAAGTTCGCGCGGTCACCGATTGGCCCACACCTGACTCCCGTATTGCGCTCCAACGCTTTTTAGGGTTCGCGAACTTCTACCGGAGGTTTATTAAGAACTTTAGTCAGGTAGTTGCCCCATTAACCGCTCTAACCTCGGTCAAGTCTCGTTTTGTCTGGAGTTTCGCTGCCCAGACCGCCTTTGATCGTCTTAAGACATTGTTTACTACCGCGCCGGTTCTCGTCACCCCTGACACTTCAAAGCCTTTCATTGTCGAGGTCGATGCTTCGGAGGTAGGAGTAGGAGCCATCCTCTCGCAGCAGTCTTCCGCTGACGAGAGGATCCATCCTTGCGCTTTCTTTTCTCATCGTCTCTCTCCGTCGGAACGAAACTATGACGTGGGTAATCGGGAACTTCTCGCCGTCCGATTAGCCCTGGGAGAGTGGCGCCAATGGCTGGAGGGGTCTTCCTTTCCGTTCGTGGTCTGGACTGACCACCGAAATCTTGAGTACATTCGATCTGCTAAGAGACTCAACGCTCGTCAGGCTCGTTGGTCTCTATTCTTTACTCGTTTCGATTTCACTCTCTCCTACCGCCCGGGCTCTAAGAATTTAAAGCCTGACGCGCTGTCTCGTCAATTCTCCTCTCCCAA
Organism: Tiaroga cobitis; assembly: GCA_030578255.1. Taxonomy (NCBI): domain Eukaryota; kingdom Metazoa; phylum Chordata; class Actinopteri; order Cypriniformes; family Leuciscidae; genus Tiaroga; species Tiaroga cobitis. Next base: position 36,306,823 of record CM060595.1, on the reverse strand, counting down.
GACGTCGCCCGTCGAGTCTATCCTTCCCCAGGAACGAGTGGTAGGGGCTGTTACTTGGGGAATTGAACGAATCGTTAAGCGCGCGCTTCCTCACGCCATAACTCCTCGTGGCTGCCCTAAAGGGTCATTATTCGTTCCTCCCTCCGCTCGTCGTGCCGTTCTTCAGTGGGGCCACTCCTCCAAGCTTTTTGCTCACCCTGGGGTTAGGGGTACTATTACGTCTGTGTCGCAGAGATTTTGGTGGCCCACTCGGGAACGTGATATCCGTCGTTTTATTGCGGCGTGCCCTATCTGTGCTCAGACCAAGGTTAGTAATAAACCTCCCGCTGGTCTCCTTAGACCGTTGCCCGTTCCTTCTCGTCCGTGGGCTCAGATTGGACTTGATTTTATTACAGGACTTCCTCCTTCGGGTGGAAAGACTGTAATTCTTACGGTCGTCGATCGTTTCTCTAAAGCCGCTCGCTTCGTCTCTCTTCCTAAGCTTCCCTCCGCCAAAGAGACCGCCCAAATTGTTGTTGATCACATTTTTAAGATCCATGGGCTTCCTGAGAATATCGTATCCGATAGAGGTCCACAGTTCGCTTCCCTGTTTTGGAAAGAGTTCTGTCGCCTCATCGGAGCCACGGTCAGCCTTTCCTCGGGTTTTCACCCTCAGACCAATGGACAAGCTGAACGCGCTAATCAGACCATTGGCCGCATTCTGCGAAGTCTCGCTTACCGCAACCCTGCCTCTTGGTCTGAGCAACTCTCATGGGCTGAGTACGCGTTCAATTCCGCTCCTTCGTCCGCCACCGGATTATCTCCTTTTCAGAGCTGTTTAGGGTACCAACCCCCTCTCTTTCCTTCCTCGAGTCTTGAATCTAACGTTCCTTCTGTTAATGGGTTTATCCAACGCTGCAAACGAACCTGGAAAACTGTGAGATCCGCTCTTTTAAAGTCTCGCTCCATCACTCGTCGGTCTGCTAACAGACGCCGTACCAAGAGTCCCCGTTATGTCATTGGTCAAAGGGTGTGGCTTTCCACCGCCAATCTTCCTCTCCAGTATCCGTCTCGTAAGCTGGCCCCCAAATTTATTGGACCCTATCGCATAATTCAGGTCCTTAGCCCTGTCTCTATGAGACTCAGACTGCCATCCAATCTCCGCCGCGTTCACCCCGTGTTTCATGTCTCTTCTCTCAAGCCTGTTGTTCGCCCACCCCCCCGCCCAGTTAACCCTCCGGTTCGTGTCGAGGGCTCTCCTGTCTACCGGGTCCGTAAGATCCTTGATGTCCGTCCTCGTGGTCGTGGTCATCAATTTTTAGTTGACTGGGAGGGTTATGGTCCTGAGGAGAGAAGCTGGATTCCCGCCCGGGACGTCCTGGACCGCTCGCTCATCGACGATTTTTATCGCTCCCGTCAGTCTTCCTCTTTGAGTGCGCCAGGGGGCGCACTTTGAGGGGAGGGGTACTGTCATGATCCTGGTTCTCTTCTCGTGTTTTATTGGTCTCTGTCTCCCTCTTCTGGTCATTCTCTGTCTCTGTTCCCTCTAGCCCGCTCTCATCTTCCCCAGCTGTTTCTCATCCTCTCATTATCGCACCTGTTCTCTATTCTCTATCATTAGCTACTCTCTATTTCTAGTCTCTCATGTTTCTCTCTAGTTTGTCGGATTATTGTTGACCATCATGTTCGTACCGCTGATGATTTCTCTCGTCTAATGCTCTGTCCAGTCTAGTCCTGTTGTCTGAGATCTACCTGCATCTATACCTGTTCTGAGCGGTTACCTGTGTAAGGTCCAGAGGACGTGTGAGGGATCTGCGCTTCACCAGTTCTCCTTTGCTCTCTCACCTCCAGCCCACGAGACACCTGCGTGTGCTTCTTTGTTGATTCAAGTATATTTTGGGACTGTTTCTGTTGATCGGCCGTTGCGGCTCTGCCTTGTTTCATTAAAGACTGTTAACCTGCTTTTCGTCTCCTGAAGTTTCCTCACGCAGCCGTCCCCGTGACAGTAACATAATAATATATGGTAATGTTGTTAATCATACTGTGCTATTTCCCAAAGAAATATAATATAATTTTAATAAATGTTCTTCTGTTGGCCTGATATTCGATTCAGAGTATTGAAGAGCACATTTACTTGGCACTACAGCATTTGCTGTTTGCTAGTAGAGCAGCCTAAATTATTATGGCATGGATTCTGATGTAGCAAATCTGTCAGCTAAGCACAAACTAAACAGAACTGAACTCTTATGATTAGATGATGTTTATACCAAATTCCAGTTGTACCTGTGTAGCCTAACTTAAAAATAGTCAGATAATGGTTGCCTCTTTTTAGTTGCCAGGGGTGAAAATGAGTCCTCAATAGGCCTGTCGCGATAGTCAATAAATCATTAATCTCACGATAAAAAAAAAAATGAGCTCGATAATTTTTCCGGCCGCGATAATTTCCATTTGCATGCTTGTTTGTTTTCCTCGTCTCTCTCTCTCTCTCTCTCTCTCTCTCTCTCTCTCTCTCTCTCTCTCTCTCTCTCTCTCTCTCTCTCTCTCTTGCATGCTTGTTTGTTTTCCTCGTCTCTCTCTCTCTCTCTCTCTCTCTCTCTCTCTCTCTCTCTCTCTCTCTCTCTCTCTCTCTCTCTCTCTCTCTCGAGCGCGGGCGGTAATGCACTCACTCTGTGTGTGCGAGTTGCGGGAGAATAAAACGATTCGCGGGACTCCCGCAAACTAGAAATATCTATGAATAAAACATATACAAACTAATATATTTTTATTCATCTGTTGCAGAAAAGCAACAAGAACAACTAAAACAAAATACAAACGATTTACAGGCCAGAGTTTCTATTCATAACATGTCTGCAGCGTTGAGCCAATCACAGACATATGTGTTGATTTCTTGAACGCAATGGCCAATCACAATCATTCAAGATAGACTCCCCTCACCGCTCAAAACAGACTTTTTGTTCAGTGCTGAATTCTGTATGCTGGCAAATCCTCTAATTATAACCAACAAAGTGTGGATATTATGAAAGATTCATTGTGCAGTCAGCTTCAATGTAATAACAGAGATGTGTGAGATCGCGATTAACTGTCAGCTTTTTAGAAATTATTAAGGGAGCGCACTTTGCGCGCATTCAACCATGCACGCAGTAGCCTGCTTGCTTATTATGTTAAATTAACAGTGGTTTGTGTGTTAATGCTTTATTAACAAATATATTATAGGGTAGGGTCGGGTCTTGTTTTCATCCATTTTATTTATTGTTTTTGGTATTTATTCAAGTGCATTATTTGCTAACAGAGACTGAGAGTCCATTGATTGCTTTTATTGTTTTTGGTTGTTTTGTTCATTTATTGTGGATATTTATAATGTTTTACATTTTCAGTGTTAAATAGTCTTTAGACATACAAGTTTATTGATCTTCGAAAAGGTGTACCTGCATTATTATGCCATTATCATGCCATTATCATTATTTTAGATGTAAATGGTCTCGGAACGACAATATTATCGTTTATCGCAATAATTTCTTGGACAATTTATCGTCCAGAAAAATTTGTTATCGTGACAGGCCTAGTCCTCAACATTTTTGGTGTTTTGGATTCACTACAGCTGGAGAATAATTAAATACAGAATATAGGCTAGGCTCTACTGGGTGATTTTTTTTTTTTTTTTTTTTACTGAGTAATCATCATTTTCCCAGAGAGTGTATAGATTTTTAGGCATTCTATCATCTCAAACAGCCTGAAAAATAGTGCATTTAGCTTACGTATGGGAAAAAAAGTATGCCCCCGGACCCCCCTAGGTTTGGGCTAAGCCCCGAATGTTTACATCGTCTGGCTCCGCCCCTGATGATGAGTCATGTGCTGACGTTGATGTGGCAAATTGTGGAAGCGATCTGTATTCAGTTAAGCAGATTAATGCATTTTTGGATGAGAAAAAGGGTAAAAGTGTTGAAATTGGTAAGTTTTTTCCAGATATAAATAAATTTGTGTTATCTGTCATGAGGTGAGACAAGAATGCAGCCTAGAAGTACTAGCCCAGCAGAAAAGGTTCCGATTAAAAAAATACATAACATCAATTAGGCAAGGAGTAAAACCAGGCAGGGCGAAACGCCGGGCTGTGAAAGGTAAACAAAAATAAGTGCACAATGGGTATCTATCCTTTTCCTGGTATTCTTCTTACAATTCTGTTTATTTCTTCTCTTTATTTCTGACAAATTTAAGTGCAGGGGTGGCAATATTGTTTTCTCCTGAATTAGATGTAAAGATTTTATCAATTGATGAATTAGAAAAGGGGCGACTTCTTCTAATTAAAGCTAAAATTAAAGATTTGTGTTTTGTCTTTGTTAATATCTATGCACCAAATATTGGTAAGGACAGAATTAAGCATTTTGAGATGTTTAAAGATACTCTTGTTTCTCTTTCACAGGAAGATTTTTTAATTATAGGTGGAGATTTTACTTGCACCCTTGATTTTGTTATTGATAGGATTGGAGAAGAACCACATCCTTCTTCTGCTAAAGTTTTGAAAGCAATAATTACTCAGTTAGGGCTGGTAGATGTGTGGAGGAAAAAAATAAAAACGTGAGACAATATGGTTGACTTAAAGTGGCAGTAGGTAGAGTTAGTGCAGCACGTCTGGATCGATTTTATTTACATAATAGTCAGTGTAATAGAGTGATAGGTGCATATATCACACCCTGCATTATCTCTGATCATCAGCTCATTTCAGTGAATGCTGTTTTATCAGAAACAAAACCACAATTCTTTTATTGGCGTTTGGATATTAAATTAATTCAAGATGTTAATTTTTATGAGAATTTTAAAATGCTTTGGAATTGTTGGGTTGAAGAAAAAAATGATTATGAAAATCTGCTTTAGCGGTGGGAAATAGGGAAAACGCAGATTAAGCTTTTCTGTCAACAATTTATGGCACATACTTCTTGTAAAATTAAATATGAAATGGCAAAATTAGAGAAAGATATTTTAAAAATTCAAAATATGTTAATTGATCAAAATGATGTAAATTTACAAGATGATCTTAGTCAGAAGAGACAAGAGCTAAGTCATATGTTAAATGAAAAGGTAAAAAGAGCTCTTGTAAAATCACATTTTGTTTCTTTACATGACATGGATGCTCCCACAACATTTTTTTTTTTTTTGAATAAGAAGTGTATACATACAAATTATATGCATGCATTACGCACACCTGATGGGAATGTTACTTCAGATCCTTTGGAAATGAGGAGACTTGCTGTTGATTTGTATGTGGACTTATATGCTAAAACATATATATATAATATATCTTTACATAATATAGTAATTGTAAGTAATTGTAAAATTGTAAGTCGCTTTGGATAAAAGCGTCTGCTAAATGACTAAATGTAAATGTAAATGTAAATGTTATCCCATGTGATGTGCTCAATCATGGATTTAAAACGATCCATATTCACTTCACTAAACTTTCGATAGCTTGGTTTATCTGCAGTCATTCTTGAGCTACCATTAATTCCTGAATTCAAGTTAAATATGGGGAAGTGGTCTGAAATGTCCGTGCACAAAATTCCTGAATTGGATTCATAATCAAAAGAATTTGTTAAAATATTATCAATCAGGGTGGCAGTTTTGTTTGTCACCCTGGTTGGTTTACATATAAGAGGATGAAAATAGGATGAAAACAATACATTTAAAAAATCAGCTGTTGGAGCATGGCTTCCACTTTGAAAAAGATTGATGTTGAAATCACCAAGTAGAAAACACAGTTTACCTTCATCATTAATAACATCCAAAGCAGCAGAAAGTGCTGCTAATATTACTGTCAGGTTGGGCGGTAAATACATCCAATAATTTCAATCCAATAATTTCAAAAATACAATCCAATAATTTCTTCCGCCAAACTGAGAACAAAAGAGTATTTCCAAGAACAAAGATTCAACATTAGTTTCGTCAAAGTTTAGCGTTATGTCCTTCCTTAATATGAACTAAAAATCATTGTGCACAAAAATAGCAACTCCACCTCCCACCTTATCCTTTCTACATGAATTAACAGAATTATATTGAGACATGTTGTAGAAATCTATTGTATCATCCTTGACCCATGTTTAAAGCAATTACAGAAAATGTGTGATTTAAGACAGACATAAAATGAGTTAATTGATCGTTATTTTTAGGTAAACTACATATGTTAAGGTGAAATGTAGAAAAAATGTCAGACTTACTTGTGAAATTACCAGATAAACTGCTGAACTCATTTTCACTATAATAAATACAGGGACGAGATTTATTGTGTGCATAATTTAAGTAAAAATGCGTATCTGCGTCACATGAATCAATATTATCCATGTACTTAAATTCATTTAGCTGGTATGGATTAAAAACCCGATCAGAAAAATTACATTCAACATCTACATTACTCCCACCTTTTATGTTTTCTTCAGAGTTTTTCATTGTTTTCGACAATGGGTGCCCAAGTAGTCAACATTAGATTATTGACTCACTTCTTTAGTCTTTTCAGTCCGTCCTCTGACGTTGGGAGGCAGGCTGAATGATAAGTTTGTCGTATCGTAAGAATGCTATCTCCCCTCGCTCTCTTGCGGCCTTCATAGCTGGGATGAGTTCTTTGCGTTTTTTCCGAACGGCATCCGAATAATCCTTGTTGATGTACACATTCGTTCCTTTTAGATCTTTTGCTTTCTCCATAACCATAACTTTATCTTTAAATCTAAGGAACTTTGCGACGATCGGCTCCCACTTTCTCTCTCCCGCACCTTGGCTTCTCAGCCCAGCTCTCGTAACCAGACTCTTGGATCCCGTCAATCACTATGTTGTTTTGTCGGGACTGAACTTCCAAGTAGTCCATCCTGGGCAAAACTGAATTGATATTTTCACGAATCATTGATATATCTGAAACAAGATCTGAGAGCTTCGTGGAGGATTGCTTATCTTTGGCAATTAGCTCATCCACATCTTTTTGCATGTAGTGGAGGCTTTCACGCAATCCACTTATTTCCCTGGAAAATTCATCAAGTCTTTAGTTATGTCCCTCGATCATTATTGTCAGAAAGTTCTTGTAGCTTCGCTCCTGTTGCTCCAGCAGCTCTCTATAAAACATTTTCTGCTGTTCCATCAGCTCACGCACCTGGGTTAGAGACACATAATCGTCATCTCCGCTTCTCCCTTTTGGCGGCATGACAGCAAGTTTTAGTTATTAAAAGTAACTTTATGCTGATTTCCCGCTGTGGATAGTTCCCGCAAAAGCAAATGGATAGTTCATCCGAATCTTCTCGCGTGAGTTTCGCAAGTTCACGCTTTCACCACGCTCTCCACTTCCTTCTTCCTTTTCCTCTCCTGGATCTTTTCTAAGGTCCCCACTGAGATCCATTCTTATTGCCCCTTCTTGTTACCTAGCACTTCCTTACATGTTGATGTTATTACCTCTTTAATCCTCTGCCATTTTTCATCCGTGGTCTTTCTGTCGATCCGCTGCTGTAGGATTTGGGCCTTTTTAGAAAGTGTACTTCGAAACACTTCTAGCCTGGCTGTTTCTTTCAGAGCACTGATGTTATAGACCAATTTTCAGTTGGTAAACATGGTGACGTTTTTCTGTGGGCGGAGCTTAGGTGGAGGCAGAACGATCCCTCTGGCCGCTTCCTTAACGTTAGTATGCAAGTTTTGTTAGCTTGTTTTTTAACAATGACTGGAGAAAATCCGATTTTATCTCAATGTGCAAGGTCAGTCACTGTCCAGGACCGCGAAGTTCATTTTAACGAACGGAACTAGATTGGCTGATCCGTAGCCGTTACACGCTCACTCAATGGACGATCTGACAGGATTAACGTTACCTCGGTTGAGTGGCCGGACTTCTACACCTACCTTATAGAGAAACCGAGCGTAAAGAGAAACTGAGGGCATATACATCTTTAGATGCCTATAACTATGTGATGATTGGTCACGTACAAGACTTGTGTGTAGGAACCGCAGTTTTAGCCAACGACAATACAAAGAGTGACATTACGGTGCGATTTTAATGATGTGAATATTTTCTAGAAATAAAAATTCCAGATACAGCATATTCATTTTTCATTGATTCTAGCACCCGACAACACAACAAGATGACATTTAATAAAAATAATAACAATTTAAGCTCCTTATTATGTAGCCGAATCTGTGCTAGTTTGTATTGGCCGCCTGCAGTTTTCCCTTCGTTTTGCCTCCAGCTAGCGCCGTGACGTAACTATGTGACGTCGGCTCGAAATTGGTCTATACCTCTGGCGTTGACTAGATTGCCCTGTCCAGTTCCGCCTCAGCTTGAGCTTCATGCGGGCGCCCAGGAGATGATGGTCGGATGCCACATCCGCTCCTCTTCTGACCCGTACATCTTCAAGGGATCTTCTGAACTTTTTCCCAATGCATATATGGTCAATCTGGTTTTCCGTCATCAGGTCTGGTGACACCAAGGTAGCCTTATGTATTCGTTTGTGTTGGAAGAAGCTCCCGCCTATGACTAGGTTGGTAGTGGCACATAGGTTGGCAAATCTCTCCCCATTCTCATTCATCTCCCCCAAGCCTTGTTTTCCCATTATTTCCTCATACCCTTGGTTGTTACTGCCGATCTTGGCATTAAAGTCACCCATGGTGACGATGATGTTTCGTCTTGGGCATGCCTGAATGATGGTCATAGAAATCCTCTTTGATGTCTTCTTCGCTGTCATTGGTTGGGGCATGGCATTGGATGATATCCATGTTGATCCTCCTGTGCGTTGTGCGGAAGCAGGCAGTGAGGATCCGTGGGCCATGTGCCTCCCATCCAATGAGAGCTCTCTGCGCCATCTTTGTCAACATCAGGGCCACTCCCTGGCTGTGGGGTGCGTTTGCTTCCTCGTGGCCTGAGAACCGCAGCAGCTCCCCTGTGGCTAGTTTCTTCTGACCAGCGCCTGTCCACCTAGACTCACTGATTCCCAGCAGATCTAGATTGTAGCGTCTCATCTCGGCTACCACTTGAGCTGTTTTGCCGGTTTCAAACATGGTTCTGACATTCCATGTTCCGATGTTAGTGGTGGTCCTGGTGGAGATGATGGTTGTTGGCCTAGTAGCTTCCAAAGGGCTTTCCCTACTAAGCGTCATACTTTCTCCAGCTATGGGTCCATCTTCTCCCAGGGCCTTATTTACTTTTGAATTTCTTGTTCGCGAATCTGTAACATTATTCTTTTTTCGGGGTGGGGTTGTTAGCCCCGCGCCCAACCCCCAACCCGGAGGACCAGGTGTTGCTCTTCGTCTGTCCTCTACCATGAGTCCTGTCCGGCTTGGTTGAACCTACCAGGGGCTTAAAAACTCCGTCCCTATGTATCAGTCATGACATGTTTTTCTTAAATATTTTCCATAACTCTGTAATAGTCACAAATTAATGTTTCTTTAAGTACAATTAGTCTGTTGCATCAGACCTCTGCTTCAACTACCCACCTTCTATGCTGTCTGTAAATAGTAATCCGTGTATCATTCGTTCAGTCGTGTTTTGATTTAATATTGAAAAATGAGAAAACTGTTCCTTTTTTGTTTTTCCATTTTTTCCAAAGAAACGAAAAACAAGAATTCAGCCTGATTTTTCGTTTATCGTTCTGAGGTAGAAAAATAAATACAAAAAGCTTGAATGTTTGATTTCTACACGTGGGCGGGAATGAAAGGTCCCTTAACTCTGATTTGTGAGCCGAAGATCAAACTGTTCCGTCATCAGTTCTTCCTCAGTTTCGCACAGCAGAATAAGAGTCCTCCGCTGCTGCTGATAACGCGTTTATTGCAACTACATTTCATCTTTTTCTCATCAAACACAACCAGACTAACGAGTGGCTCGACACAACCCGTACTGGGGAAGAGCCTAGACAGAGTTTTCTTCAATTCAATTTCTTTCAATTCACCTACGCTCGCATCAGCTTTGTATGGCAGGGTAGGCCTAAATGACGACTGTCTCCCTCGCCCAGTAAGTTTAAAAAAATTATATAGGTAATTGTAAATTAAATATTTTAAACACTAATACAAAAAGGAAAGAATAATGCATTGACTAGCCTATATAATAGGCCTAACGTTCACACATGAACTGTCATTCAGACTGATCTAACAACCAGAGAACAGAGAACAACAGAGATATTAAAATACATACTCTTCTGAGTTTTATGATGTAAGCCTTGTGTTTTATTAAAATTCATTAGCCTATAATTTATATCTAAAGGATGCGCGCTTGTGCGTGGCGCACCGGGTCATGTTGAGCGTAAAACACACGCACGTCTCATCATTGTAAAAAACGCATTTTATTATTAGCCTATATAGAAATAGTGTAAAAGAGCGGTAAATAAAATACAAAATTAACATTATAAACACTATTAATAACATATGCGTAATTTACTTACTGTAGCCTAGGCCTATGTCAAATGCTTAAATGAATGGTATTCAGAAAACAACAAGAATAAAAAATAGCCTAAGTGGTCACGTATAATAAAAATATACATAGTTGCACATAAAAATAGCATATTGTGCCCTTTATTACAAACAACATTTAGCCTATTTTAAACGGCAAGCCTAAACTAATTTGTTTTAGTCTTTACTGAAACTTTACCGATGTTGGGTTCGCGCATTTCTCATTCGGTCCAACATTTTCATATTTACAATGTAGGTCACATTTGGATGCTAACTATTAATGTAAAGAAGGCTTCGTACTTCAGTCGAGTCCTAATAGCGTATAGCCCACACAAAGGCTAAATCAGCATCTTCAAGGGAAATGAGTTTGGAAAACACATGTTATGACTGACCGGCACAGCCATTAGGCCTATATTAGCCGACAAAAGACAAATTCAATTAAGCAGAAAATGTTTTTATATGTTTGGTTGACTGTTTTATTTTAATATTGAACAGGCTGCGATGTCAAGTTAGCAATGCCAGAAGTGAACTGATAATATGTTGTGTGAGTGCGATGCGCCGGCGCCATCACTTGGATTTGTTCCTCAGCTGGGGAAATAACTTTATACATTTTACTGTTTCGAATGACAGAGTATTAAACGACAAAGTATTGTTTTATTTGTGTTCATTCAAAATGACTACATTGCATTGAAAAATAAAGAAAACAACATGATGCGCTGCTTTAGCGCGTCTCCGTCTCCTTGAACATTCTGGCGAACACAAAAAAATTACCAAAATACAGCGAATAGAATAAAGAAAAAACCATGATGCGCTGAACATGATGCCTACTTTTGAAAGCCAACATTTAGATTATTTTAAGAAAAATGCATTATATAGTCCTAAATCACTTAGGAATAAATCACAGCGTGCCTCATCATGATACAAAACATGACTTTACAGTCCGGAAAATAAAGGAAAATACAAAATTATTTCACGGACCCCCTGGCACTTGAGAACTGCTGGTCTACACAGAAGAAAGCCCTGTCTAGGCTCTTCCCCAGTACGGGTTGTGTCGAGCCATTCGTTAGTCTGGTTATTTGATGAGAAAAAGATGAAATGTAGTTGCAATAAACGAGATAAGAATCCACACAACTGCAGCACCGGAGGACTCTTATTCTGCTGTGCGAAACTGAGGAAGAACTGATGACGGAACAGTTTGATCTTCGGCTCACAAATCAGAGGAAAGGGGTGTTTCATTCCCGCCCACGTGTAGAAATCGAATATTCAAGTGGTTTATTCATTTTTCTACCTCAGAACGATAACGAAACATCAAGCTGAATTCTAGTTTTTGTTTTTTTGGGAAAAAACAAAAAAGGAACTGTTTTCTCAATTTTCTACTTTCAATATTAGGCCTAAATCAAAAAAACGACTGAACGAATGATACACGGATTAATAGTGTTGTTTTTGTTTCTGTTATTGTTTCTGTTTGTATTCCAATTGTAATGCGATATGCAACTGCAATCGCTCATTTCTTGGACTAGGCAAATGACTTGTCCATCTATGTGTGAACTGATTGTTTGTTCTTCACTGTTATTGTGAAGCATCCTCAAGCTTGGGAAATGTGCTATATAAATTAAACATATTATTAATGTTAACATATTATTCACCTAAATAAGATCGCATATATATCATTCTTGGTATCTATGGATTTGTATTTTGATGACCTGCATGATCGTGTACACATTATGTTGCTATGCAACATAATTAGCAGGGACGTGCACAGACATTTTGAGGGGCAGGGGCTCAAGTGAAAAAAAAGGGCACTTCTCATAATTACGTTTTTTTTTTTTACGTTTTTTAAACAAAAAAGTATGTATGTTAGTATGTATATATAAGTATGTTATATATTAACACAACTTTGACTTTTAAAAATATATATATTTAAAAAGTTAATTAATTTTATCTTCCTCAAACTCACGCAATTGTTTCATTTTCAAAAGAGGTCTACAAAATAATCAGTTCACAGAAACCATGGTCTCCTTAGTATTCATAGGTTTATAGAGCAGCAAAGGAACCCATGCCACAATGTGCATGTTTTCTATGCTACTAGTTTCAATCAAGTTTTTGATACACCTGATGGTGACATGGACTTAGTTTCACATTTGAGGGAGGACTGTATCATCATCATCATCATCATCATTATCATCAAATAAAACCTTCAAAATCCACATTTAGATGGAGTTTGTTTTAAATCTACTATCCTCCAACTGTTTGCATCTGTAGATTTTTCAAAATTCACCCATTTAGATTTCTACATTTCAGGGGGAAATACTCGATGTATGTAAGTCATTAACTTTGATAATAAGAATTTTTGGGCATAAAAAGTCATAAAAACGTCGGGATTTTCCATACAAGGTCATAAATTACATTTAGCCACGTCTTAAATTGATATGCTCATTCATTCATTATCGCGATATACTTTTTCTCGATAAAACGATATCAAGTTCGAGTCAATATCGTCAATACTCGATATCAATATCGAGTTTGATAAATGTTCGATAATGTTTATGTGCCAAAAGCAGAACCAAACTCATTTGAACCGCGCGCGCATTCGCTCGGCTCAAAGTCCAAACGGCAGCGCAGCGCGGGGGACAGAGCAGACGCGTTTAGGGAGCGCTTCAGAACTCATGACCTGATATTTAGATACACTATTCAATAAATATATTTTTTTGACAGGGAAGCTGTGCGCAAACAGGAATATTTATTATTTTTCAAAAATAAAAAAAGCACCCCAAAAAAAAGGGCACTTTCTCTCCAGGAATAAAAAGGGCAGGTGCTCAAGCCCCCTTTGATGTCTATGTGTGCACGTGCCTGATAATTAGTATTACAAAAATATGTAATAGTTTCTTTACCAGCACCCAATCAAGTTATGTAAATACCCTGCTAGAACACAAAGATCCATAAAACTTTCCCTCTAAGTGTGATTGGCTCACTGACCACCTAGGAGGAGAGGCCATCCTGAGAGGTTAAAAGCCTTTACACAAGTTCCTTCTCTCTTCCTGTTTCTTGTTGTTGTGCATGTGTGACTGGAAACACATCAAGCTATGTGCAACTTTCTCGGCCATGACGGAGTCGAACTAACTAACACAGTCTCATCCCAGGACGTCAACTAACTGACGCTTTTGACCATACGTCAACATTCTATGGAAGGCCATTAGGGCCAAAACGTGTGAAACTGTCGTGTTAACGCGTAATTACGCGTTAACACGTCATTTACGTGTTAACGCGTCATTTACGTGTTAACACGTAATTATGCGTTAACACGTCATTTGCGTGTTAACACGTATATTACTGGACATTAGCACAGCACCCCCTACTGGTTTTTTTATTTGCTCAAACACACAGAACTTTAATGTTTTTCATGTGTAAATACATGTTGAACAATGTCTATTTTCACAATCACAATGTAAATTGTGTAAGGATAATTAGACATTTCTCCAAAATAATTTAACATTATTTGTTAGCATAGGCGTAATTCTATGGGGGGACAGGGGGACACGTCCCCCCCAATATTCAAAAAAGGACAATTTGTCCCCCCCAATATTTGATCATACTGTATGATTATGCGGGCAATATCGATGTGATTGCAAATACGTCTTTCTTTCCAGCTCCGAAAATATACAATCCCGGCAGGTCCATTTCCCAAATCCATTCGACTTGCCTTACACTATACATTAACAAAACCTATTTCTCCTGAAATCCATGTCATGTTTTCCCTATACCTTCAGTAGCTCGTGCACCGTCAGTGAGTGGACTGGAAAACCAAACAGAAGAAGAGTTAGGAGCGCGAAATCTGACAGACATTTGGCACATATCTATAAATGGTAAATATCCTGTATTTGGCTGACATAATCCCTTAGATAACGACCAGGTGAATTTCACTAGAATTTCGATTTGTAGAATTTGTGAATTTCGACTGTAATACTATACGTTACAGCTTGTATGAATGGGACAGCTAGCTAACGTTACTGTATAGCTATACACCACGCTAGCATAGCCTGGCTTTAAACTGTATTTATTATAATATGTGGCTTGAGCACTTCAGCGAGTTTATTTTTAAACTGACAAGTTACTTTTGTTTAAATTTGTACAAAATAAACAGCATTTTCCCTCATTAGCAACATGACTGTTTTACTATCATTGCTCAAGACTTGATATTAGAATATTGTTATCCTGTAACAGTAATTTAAACAAAATGTTTATAACCATCGATATTTTGTGGTTCGATATTTTGCCTGACATTTGTTTTCCCTAGCCACTGTTCTATGGGGTCTTACAAAGATATCAATAGCAGGATTGATGTATTTTAACATTACATCGACATGAAATATTCGTTCAAAATCACCTACGTGCATTAATGCTGCATATTTATACCTGAGAATGCTTTGACGCGTTTGCACAGCGCATGATGAGGGAATGTCTGCCAATTCCACCAACTGCGTTAAACGTAGCCTATAATTTGTATTATTTAAAAATACTTTTCAAATTCCAAAGCTTGTAGAAGGTTCCTATTGACAATAATATACTGACCTGGTAGCCTTGAGTAAATTAACTTGTTTAAGAAAATGATTCATAAAACATATAAATATCAGTTAAGCCTATGTTTACTTTCTTCACTGACACAGACGAAAATGAAAATACTATCAGTCAAAGTTCAGCTTTAGGAGGGGAAGAAATAGACCAGGATAAGGAGACTGAGAGAAAAATAAAGATGTAGATGAGGAGAGAGAATGTATTGACAAAATAACCACTGAAATGGTTTTAAAGCTATTTATTATCAATTTATTTGGGCCTTCAAAAGTCTTAAATTGCACATTTGTAGGTCAGAGAAATCAAAAAATTTCTCGGGGGAGCATGCCCCCGAACATCCCTAACTACCTCACATTTTAATGCACATGTCTGTGGGTGGGGCTGTGGAGGATAATTACCGGTATACCAAAAAGTATTGCTATACCACGGCACTCAATATGTTGTCTCAGCCATTTTTCCCTGTTGCACCTAAACAAAATTTGAGGGTTCCCCCACCTGCCAAATCCCACTTTAACCTGTCAATTCAGGCTTGTAATTGATGCCGATGCAAATCATTACAGGGTGAGTATACGTTGGTTTGGCGATCAGATGTAATAAAATTCCTTGTTGTGGTATACAATTACAAACATTCGGACTCTGACTTTTATTTTATTTTGATTAAAAAAAGTGTGCATGCGCCAACACAAAAAGTCCCACAGCTGTCCCCCCCAATGTGTGATTGACAATTTCGCCCTTGTTTGTTAGAGAGCCCCTTATGGCACCCTTAAGCCTCTTGAATCATTGTTTTGCAGTGTTTTTAGAAGTTATATATATATATATATACACTACCGGTCAAAAGTTTGGGGTCGGTGAGATTTTTTAATGAATCAAAAATAATAAAAGCATGCATATTACAAAAGTTCAGCACTTTTTGTCACGTCTTTCTATCTATCTATCTATCTATCTATCTATCTATCTATCTATCTATCTATCTATCTATCTGGTAACACTTTAGAATAGGTTTATTAACAATCTAGTAACTACTAACTAAAAATAAACTCAGATTAACGATTTAGTAAGTAATAGCGCACAGATGAAAGTGGTACTTCACAATTAACTAATCAATAATTAGTATTTTTAATGCTTCCCAGAGAACTACTGAGAAAGTTTCATAATTCATGCAAAACTAATCAATAACCAATGCAGGACAAATGACTAGCACTACATTAACATTTTAACTGCTGTAAACGAATAGACAAGGTTGTTTACATTATCAATATGTAATAGCATAGCAGACTTATGATTTGTGAAAGCTGTTAATAATTGCCCTATGCTGTCTATTTATCAACTGAATAATTTTAAAGAAATGGAATTTTAGTTGTCGATACCTTACTTGTCCTGTAGCCAATTTTCCGGCATTCCTCTGGACTGGCATTGAATCAGAGTCATGGTGACGACTGGAACATGTTGAGTTATCAGCCATCCAAATACCATATACAGTGATTTTATTATTTAATACCTCCCAAAAACATATGTTTTTATGTTTGTCTCCTAGCTTATATATATATATATATATATATATATATATATATATATATATATATATATATATATATATATATGTGTGTGTGTGTGTGTGTGTGTGTGTGTGTGTGTGTGTATATATATATCTTGATTAGAAGATGCTACACTTTATTGGCTTTTTATTAGTAACTACTGTAAGAATCATGGTAACAAACTAGTCATAGCAATTACTAATTATTTTTATTCTAAAGTGAATTGTTACTTACTAAATACTTCTAAAGAAATTTTCTAAAAGTAGGCCTACTATTTAAAAAAGTTCACCAAACATCTCAAACGCTTGAAATGACTTTTGTGTTTGGTTGCACAAATCATGACTAGATCATGTAGTAACACTTGATTCATTACTAGTTAGTTCCCATGATCTTCACTTTAGAATATGGATCCAAATAATTAATTCCCAAGTATGAAGTACCACTTTCATCTGTGGTCTATTAGCTTACTAATTCGTTAATCTATATGTTAATCGTTATATTGTTAATAAACTTTAATGCTCTGGGAAGCATTAAAAAAATAGTTATTGATTAGTTAATAGTGAACTACCACTTTCATCTGTGCGCTATTACTTACTAGTCAGTTAATAGTTTCTTGTTAGTTATGTGATGAGGTTAGAGAGGACTCAAAAGCGAGAGTGACAATCACAGTTCTTTAATAGAATCAAAATGTCAGACCACAGGTAATCCAAACTGAAAGTTCAATAATAATCAGCAACCGAAGAAACCAGTAGAACTGGCAAAATCACATGAACATAAATCTCCTCTGTGGTAGGGACGAACAGAAGGCTGGTGAAGCAGCGGTTCTCGTAACTCACGGAGAAACAGATGGAGCTGGATACAGGTGACGAGCACGGAGCAGGTAATCAGCTTCAGCCTTAAGCAGGTTCTGTGGATGTACAATGACGAGCACAGAGTAATTCCAGCAGTAGAAGTTATTCCACAGGACAGGACAGGACAGGACAGAGAAAGACTCTGGTAAATGAGTATCTGAGACATCAACCAATCTGACAACAAGACAGGGAAAGAGAGGGTTAGAAGAAGCCAAGATAATGAGAGGAGATGAGGAACAGTTGGAGAGGAATGAGCATAATGAAAAGTGATAACAGCTGTCAGTATGAAGGTGAAAGCGAGATGTGTGTGTGTGTGTGTGTATGTGTGTGACTAGCAGAGAGAGACAGAGAAGGAGACATGACAAGTTAATAATAGTTAGCTTGTTAATATTGTGTTACTCATTGGTTCTTGTGTAGTTATTCATTAACGAAGGAACCGTATTCTAAAGTGTTACCCTATCGTTCTATCGTTCTATCGTTCTATCGTTCTATAGTCTATAAAATAAAACTATAAAAATAATATAAAAATCAACACAATAAACTTTTGTGACCAGATTAAACCCATTTTCTCTTTTAAGGACTTTTTTTACATCATTGATATCGATAGTTTAAATTATCTTGTTTTAAATAGGCCTACCATATAACATATATTTTTAATATGGGTTAAGACGACATTCACTTAGGCTAGCCAATGTATAGCTATAACTCGCTGTTAACAGTCATATCACATGGGGGGTTAAATGACCAAATATGTAAGTCGAAGATAATTCATAACTCTCTGAAACAACATCAATTCTTATCCAACGGCATCCGTATTTTGATTTATTAGGCTACTACAGATGTATGGCGGGCTGTCGCGCTAATCGCGAACCAACAAACTCATGACAAACTTAAATAAAGTAAAACATAACTATTTCCAACGTATAATAGCCTACAACCCACCGTAATGTTTAACAGTGTTTATTAAAACCGAAAGTATGCTATGTTTTGTGCGGTTTGTTTTTCATACCTGGAAAGAAGTAGGCTATATTCCCGTCTCTGTATTTAGTCTACTAGCAGCAGTACTATATGAAGCGCATCACGGGCGCGCACCCAACTGAAGATGCCTGGTGACGTAGGCTCATCGTACCCATTAGGTAAGGTAAGGTTCACAATCTCATGAATAAGTACAATAAAACGAAGGTGTGCATCACCACATTAATAGTCATGAGAATGATTACAAACAGTTACGACAGGCAATGTCAACGTGACAACACCTTAATTCTATTTTAATTATTCACGATAGAGTGACCCAAGCACTACGCTGCGCTTACCTCATCAGCCATCATAAGCCAACGACATTGACGGAAGGGTAACCTTGCAGGAAACTGAATATTGTTGTTGTTGTTGTGTAATGTCTGTGTGTGTAATGTCATGTAATGTGTAAAGTGTAATGTGTGTGTGTGTTGTAATACATGTATATATATATATATATAACTTCTAAAAACACTGCAAAACAATGATTCAAGAGGCTTAAGGGTGCCATAAGGGGCTCTCTAACAAATAATGTTAAATTATTTTGGAGAAATGTCTAATTATCCTTACACAATTTACATTGTGATTGTGAAAATAGACATTGTTCAACATGTATTTACACATGAAAAACATTAAAGTTCTGTGTGTTTGAGCAAATAAAAAAACCAGTAGGGGGTGCTGTGCTAATGTCCAGTAATATACGTGTTAACACGTAAATGACGCGTTAACACGTAAATGACAGTTTCACACGTTTTGGCCCTAATGGCCTTCCATAACATTCGACGTTTTAGGGTACCCTTTAAGGTCAGTTAGATGACGATCATGGGGCGTCATCCAACTGACGCTTTACCTTTAACATCAGTTAGATGACTCGGGTAGGTTTAGGTCTGGGGTAGGGTTAGGATTAGATAGCGTCATCTAACTGACGTTAAAGGGTACCCTAAAACGTCGGATGTTGACGTATGGTCAAAAGCGTCAGTTGGTTGACGTCTTGGGATGAGACTGTGCTGAACTAACCGTGCAAGTTCATCATATCTTCTTCATTCAACACAGAATAAATCAATTGCAACTTCAACGCCATCGACTCACAGAACCATCAAATCAGGAACTTTACGAAACTGCTTCAACTGCAACGGCAATCGTACAATTAACTGACTAAACAGAGGTTTTGTAAAAAGCTGTGAACCCTTCTACAAGGCTTTGAAAATAATAAGCTGATTGGTCTTTTCATTGTTAAATTAATCTTTTCCATAGCTTCATTCCCTGTTTCCGTTTCCGGTTTCATTACGATTTTACCCATGTATGTGTGATTGTGTGTATTCGTTTGTTTAGATTAGTTGTGTTCATGATTTAATAAAAGTTGTGCACAATACAAATTTGGTTCTGAGTATCTGCTTGCAGCAAAGTCAATTTAACTATTTCTGGTCTTATTACACGCTCGAAGCGCTACATGCTAAGAAAGAATTATTTTTCTGTGGCCATGAGAAAAATACCCTTTTCTTAGAATGAATTAATAATCAAAATGTCAGTGTTCGCTGGACAAACTGATTAATTTGTAATATTAATTTAGCTACATCAAGTTAATCAGATTAACTGATCCAAATATTAATAATTAATCATATAGGCCGCTGTACGTGAGCTGTATTGTTCAGTTTCGTTCCGACAAACGGGGCACTACATTTTATTTTGCTCAATATGTTCAACGTTAATAAAAGTTAGCCTATCCAAGCAAAAAGTTCTCCACGCATCATCCTGCAGTTAATGAGAAAAGTGTAATTTATTGGCGCACTATATTGACTGCGTATTGAGACATAAAACTGTTGAGTTAGATTTTCAACCAATCAGCATCGAAAATGTAAGTAGGTCACAGCCAAAATCAAGCTAATATTATTACCACGTGTAAACATGGAGGAGGACGGATCTGATAGCGGCGATCAAGCGCGATTAACACCCGTAAAGTGTATTTTTCATGTCGGAAAAGATGGTGGGAAAGGTGGGAAAGAATGGTGGGAAAGGTGGGAAAGCCCTTTACTGAAGTTCGATGGGAACAAATCAAGCAATGTGCGAAGGAATGGCTCAAAACGTCGGACACTACGGAGCTAGCTACGTTATGATCCCATGCTGCAGGTAAGTTACTTTCATATCAATATTCATTATTTTTGGATAATGCTAATTTACAAACTTCCCGATCAGAATCCCGATAAAAACATCGACACGATGAGAGATCTGGGTGAAAAAGAGGATGACCTCATCCAACAGTACAAGTGACTAGAATTAATTTATGGTGTTTTGAGAAATGTATATGTATATTGTTTTTATTTATAAAAATAGAAATGCAAATTAAACAATAAGCTTTTTTCTAATTAAATTATATAAAGCTAATGTGAAAATATTTAACACAAAATAGATTTTTGTCAGCCACTAAAAAGGTAACACTTTATTTTGATGGTCCACTTTAGACATTCTACTGACTAAGTGACTGCAACTACATGTTAACTTAAAGGGTTAGTTCACCCAAAAAATGAAAATTAAGTCATTAATTACTCACCCCCATGCTGTACCAACCCCGTAAGGCCTTCGTTCGTCTTCGGAACACAAATGAAGATATTTATATGATTAAATCTGAGTGGTTGATCACTCCTCCATAGGCTGCCTAAGGGAATGACTTCAAGAGATTTCCACGACGCATGCGCGAGAATTGCGATCTCCTTCAACTACTTCAGTTAAGTTCTCACGCGTGCGCGTCATGGAAATATCTTGAAGTCTCGTTTCAGGCCTACGAGGAAGAAAAGGAATAGTCGAATAAAGTCGTTATTTTTGTTTGTTTTTTCGCACAAAAAGTAGTGATGGGCAGATCGAGGCTTCGTGAAGCAATGAAACAGTCGAAGCAAATGTGCCATTTTGTTTCGAGGCTTCGAATCAATCCGAAACCTGTCTCCACGGTGACACCTAGTGGTCACTTGCAGGTGTTGATCTGAAACAACCTTTACAAAGAGCTAATAAAAAAATGTGTATTTTTTTTTTTTATTATTATTGTATTTTTGTAATATATGTATCTATCTATTAATCTATCTATATATATATATATATATATATATATATATATATATATATATATATATATATATATATATATTTCTATCAATGCATCTATTAATGTGTCACTATATGTACTCTGTGTGTCTCTAAGTCAATGTGTAAATGTAAATTAAATCCTAAATATAACTAAACAAATCGCACTATAAATGTCACTATATCACCAAAAATCCGCTATCTCAAAACCAAACTCCTCTCACAAAAACCCACGATATGAAAATGCGTTGACAAAACTTTTATACTGTGTGATTGTGTGATTTGTTCCCGAACCGACCAATCAATAAAACCCTGATTCGGCGGAGCACTCCACCTGATGAAACACTTAGACGCTTCATTTAGCCGTTGTCACGTGACGTGGGTGTTTTGAATCACGCTTCGGATCAGTGTTTCGAATCATCTTTGCTTCGGGATCTCGCAAAGCTTCGGAACGTCTGTTTCGCGCCAGCCATCCTTAACAAAAAGTATTCTCGTCGCTTGATAAACTTGATGGAGTGATCAACCTCTCAGATTTAATCATAAATATCTTCATTTGTGTTCCGAAGACGAACGAAGGCCTTACGGGGTTGGTACAGCATGGGGGTGAGTAATTAATGACTTAATTTTCATTTTTGGGTGAACTAACCCTTTAATCTATTAACCCTAACCTAGCAGTCTACTGATACTCTAAGTCAGTTGACATGTAGTTACTATATAGTTAGGAGAATGTCTATAGTGGACCATCGAAATTTAATCCCCCCCCCCCCCCTACAATAGTGTCACCAAATGTAATTTTACATTTATTTTATTTTTTCTTCCTGAATACACCCTCTGTCATTGGTGAAACTGTACTTATATTATTGTGACAGTCTTTGTCTTTGTGGTCCACTGAAACATAATATTTTTATGTTACAGTGATTACAAAGAAAATAAACTAATTGTTTACTTGTAGTTGTCTTAGCATTTTAAGCTGTTATAAGAAATGTTTACAACCGTACACAAATCAAGTTTATAATTATGGACAGACTTATGAGACAGACAAGATAAAAATAATGTTTGTTTTACAGTGTGACAATGGAGATATCCTACAGCACATAATGAAAATTGCCATCTGCAAGAGGGATTCTCAGGAGTATTTCAGCATCATCTTGGAGGGGATGCAAGTCATGGCTGGCTTGGAAAATCTGACAAGAGCCTGTGCTGTTCTTCTTGGACTCACGTATGCACTAAACCTCACCTACCCGAAAGAACTGAAGCACACTTTTGAGGCCTTTCAGAAGCTCTTCTTGGAACTGGATGTTTGCAAGTTTTCCCCGAAATTACTAACACTTAAAAACAAAGTCACGACTTAGATTGAGACAATGCATTATGACCAAGTTCTGGTGAAAAAAAAAAAAAAAACGGCATTGATTGATGAACGTTTAATATTGTTCTACATACAAGCTTTCAGCAAGTACAAATTATTTTATATGTTTTGCTACAAGTTATTCATAAGTTTTAGTCAAGAATGTGACTTTTCCAACAGAAATTTGTATGCACATGTTTTTGTGTAACACAATTGTAGAAATGAGCGAGGTGTCCATGGTTTGAATCCAAACAGGATGTGTTTATTAGATAAACCTCTGATGAATATCATGAACTTATACAGCCTCAGGCAACAAGCTAAAACTAGCAACCTGGCGGGAGATGCACACTGGACAGCTAAACACTAATGCGCCAGCGCGCTTCCTCTGGTACGGTGTCTTGTAGTGTTCATACAGTACGCAAACATGATCATTCACCAGAATGATCTACAACAATGATCTTTCTCAATGACATGGAAAATGTTAGCATTTTTTTGCTTTTATTTTTCATATCTTAAAACTGCTCTCTTACATTTTATATAGATTTGTTTTATTTATGCAAAAAATACAGAATAAAAGCATGTTTGATAACAAAAAGTGCATTATGTATTCATTATTATAACATTTACTGCCTGAAAAAGGCAGTAAATATTATAATTAAGTAAATTTCATTAATACAACCGAGTAAATTCAGCTTGATTTATTTGTGAGACAACTTAAATTAAAAAAGCACGTTCCACTAATAATATTAATTTCATCATGTGCCATAGACTAAATAATTTAGGACATTTTACTTAATTTATTCGGGTAGATTTCACACACAAAAAAAACACCTTAAAATCTACTCAAATATAATAAGTGTAATATTGTTACCATAATTTTAAGTAGATACCATGTAATATTTTTTACAGTGTACATGCAGTGCAGTTACTGCTCGTGTATGCGAATTGACAATTCACCATTAAAGGGTTAGTTCACCCAAAAATGAAAATTAAGTCATTAATTACTCACCCCCATGCTGTACCAACCCCGTAAGGTCTTCGTTCGTCTTCGGAACACAAATGAAGATATTTATGTTTAAATCTGAGAGGTTGATCACTCCTCCATAGGCTGCCTAAGGGAATGAAACTTGACGGCCCAGAAAGTCATTAAAGAAAATGTTTAAATATTCCATGTCGCAACAGTGGCTCAACTATAAGTTTGTCAAGCGATGAGAATACTTTTTGTGCGAAAAAACAAACAAAAATAACGACTTTATTCGACTATTCCTTTTCTTCCTTGTAGGCCTGAAACGAGACTTCAAGAGATTTCCACGACGCGCACGCGCGAGAACTTAACTGAAGTAGTTGAAGGAGATTGCAATTCTCGCGCATGCGTCGTGGAAATCTCTTGAAGTCTCGTTTCAGGCCTACAAGGAAGAAAAGGAATAGTCGAATAAAGTCGTTATTTTTGTTTGTTTTTTCGCACAAAAAGTATTCTCGTCGCTTGATAAACTTATAGTTGAGCCACTGTTGCGACATGGAATATTTAAACATTTTCTTTAATGATATGTAGCAGTGATCCACCTCTCAGATTTAATCATAAATATCATCATTTGTGTTCCGAAGACGAACGAAGACCTTACGGGGTTGGTACAGCATGGGGGTGAGTAATTAATGACTTAATTTTCATTTTTGGGTGAACTAACCCTTTAAATGTGTTATTTTAAAAATTGTTTTTTTATATATTATATTTTGGCTGAATTCTATTTGTTATTCAGATTTTACCTCAAATATTACCTTTGAATTGGAACATCATGATGAGAAGTAATTGTGATGTTAATGCTACAGTAGAAGTTTTCTTGATAATCTTATGTTTACTGTGCCTAGATAGCAACTTCAGGTATATCACACATTTCAAACTGGTTTATTTTGTACATCAAGTGGTAATTTGGCATTTTTGGGTTTATATGATAAACAGGTTCCAAAGTGCAAAATTCCCTATGGTTTCCCTTTTTTTCAAAATGGGCACCTTTAGCATAATGTTTCTCAAAAACTGCAAGTTTATGTGCGGAGACTTTTTCCTAAGTAATCTCTATATATTTCTGATGTTAAATATAAATAAAGTAGTTAGTGCCCCACTTGGTGGAACGAAACCCTATTTCTAGGCCTCTTTTAGGCTACCGACAGCGGCCTAGTAACAAGTCTCTTGGGTGTAGAAATCCCCATTTTTGGCATTGTTGAGGGTGATCTGAGCGATGCTCCTCAGTCACAGATTAAGGCCTTATTATGCATTATATCATTGTATTCACATCAATCCCTGGTGAAACTGTACATGTGAAACAATTGCGTCAAATTAATGGTGTAAATTATAGCTAACCAGTAATTCACCATTATCAAGGGAATGTGCTCTTTTGAGTGAGTGAAGAGTTATGCACGATACGTCATGACTGACTACGCTAGAATTCTCAATGCGTGCTTTCGGCACAACCCGAGCGCTGTTATGCTCGCGTTGTGTTGTTGGTTGGCATTGTTCTCTTAGCAACGCATGACACCAGAAGTGTGAGCAGGTACTTCTGTTAATATGATCAGCACCAACTTCACAGACCTTTGTGTAAACAAATGACTGCGTGTAGCCAAAGCTAGCTCTAGTCACTATATCAACATCTCATCATATGGGTGGGGGAACAGATTCCGTCAGTTGGATTGCTTGCCGTGGGATTCTGTTCCCCCCATGTTTCTTACAACGTGAGGTTCTAATATTTACAAAACTAATGGGGGCTAGTTGGCGCCAATAGCGTCGTAGGCAGTACACTGTCTTATAACTAGGGCCGGGACTTGATTAAAAAATGTATCTAATTAATTAGAGGCTTTGTAATTAATTAATCGCATTTTAATTGCATAAATATTTGAACAGAGAACAGTGAGAAGAATTTTTTTCACATGGATTTTTAGTATACCATTGAATAATGACTGAATTCATAAGCTTAAACAACAAAATATTGTTTATTTTTGTTCAACCAAGTCCAGCAGACCAGTGCAATTGTATATGTTTTGCGTTGAGGTGAAACTTGAGGGTCGATGTGCTGTGGTGATATGCGAATTCCTTGTTGCATAGCTTGCACACAACCATGCTCTTATCGACGCTTCCATCCGTTCGTTTTTTATAACAAAATTTCCCATCCACGGGGCCAACCAAAGCGGTCTCGTCAGCTTCTTCGTTCATGTTCACTGTGGTTTGTTGTTGTCTGAAGCATAGACTAAAAAAGTCATGAACGCTAGTTGGTGCTCCAGTATAAATGTTCCGCCGAAACTAATCCAGTGAGAAAAAAATGTTTTTGTGTAGTTAATTAATCTTAATTAACGCGTTAAAGTCCCGGCTCTACTTATAACGGTGTTGCACTTCGGGCGAACCGAGTTCAAGTCCTGGCTCATGAACTTTTCCTGATCCTGTCCACCCTCTCTCTCCCACTTCGCTTCCTGTCTACATACGGTTCTATAATTTTAAATGGCAAAAATGCCAAAAAAAAAAAAAAAAAAATCTTTAAACTAATGCTGGTTAAGCTTTATCCAAACACCGAGTAGAATCAGCATCTTTAAAGCCACTACATAAACATCTCTCATCATATGGGTGGAGGAACGGATTCTGACAGCTGGATTGGTTGCTGACGGATTCTGTTCCCCCCATGTTTCTTACACAGTGAGGTTCTAATATTTATCAGATTGCTATTAATTAGTTGGCCCCGATAGCCAAGTGGTCAGTGCACTGACATTTGGTACTGTTGGACTTTGAGCGACCCGAGATCAAGTCCTAGCTTGTGGGTTTTTTTTATCCCATACTTATCATAATAAAGGGCAAAAACTCCAAAATATTATTCTTTAAACTGATGCCAGTTAAGCTCCATCTACACACAAAATAGAATCAGACTTTTTTAAGCCACTACATTAACACCTCTCATTATGGGAGTGGGGGAATGTATTTCGAGAGCCGGATTGGTTGCCGTTAGGGCTGGGTATCGTAACAAAAGGTTCGATACCGATACCGATACCTTGACTTCGATACCGGTTCCTGAACGATACTTTTTTCGATACCAATTTTATTTAACAATATAACATTACCTAATTTTTATTTTTATTTTTTCAGTTTGTTGACTTTTTTACACTCATATTTTGAGTATGTAAAAAAGCACCAATGCTGAAGTTTTCTATGTTTCCTAATCATTTAACAACATGTATTCTTTACTTCAATGAGCTCATTGTTTCTGCCTTAACTTAATGCATTGTTTAACAATGAAATTGAATGAAAATTAATAGAAATGCATACACTGTCACCTCTGATAACAGATCACTCTAAATTGTAATTTAGACATTTCTGTAAAGCTGCTTTAAAACTACATGTATTGTGAAAAATGCTATACAAATAAATGTGAATTAAATTAAATATAGGCTACTGGGGGGTGGGATATAGCCTATGCCTCGCGCTCCGCACACATCAAGCTTGCCGCAAAGCACTGGCAAAAGTAGCCTAATGATTATGGATGTGTCGGGAAACAATAGCAAGGAGATATTTTAATTGTTTATTAATGAACAAGTGTTTACTAATGGTGTGTTCACACCGAACGCGAATTTAATTATTTGCGCTAGTAGATTAGATACAAAGTCAAAGACGCGGATAGACGCATCATTCACGCCGGGCGTCGCGAATGATGCGAATTGGGCGACGCGTTATGAACTCGAGCGGAAGATTGAAGCGTCTAACTTGACGCGATAGATGCCTATTTGACGCTCTATTCGCGTTCGGTGTTCTTTGTATGACACACCGCTTTGCCTTATCAGATTTACCGTGTTACCGGTCTTGGCAGCAATTATCTGTGTCGAAAATATTGCATCGCGTGCTTCTGGCAGACACACACACTACAGCCTCACGTGCGACGAGCCAAGTCTCTGGGCAGCAGCGTAAACTAGTGTTTTTCCGCCACAGCCAATCATGCTGCTTGCATGTTTCACTGACTTTGACGAGATTAACCACTTAGGTACCGAAATTTGGTACCGAAAAACAAGACATGTTTCGATACTCGGTAGTATCGAGGCAATTCGGTCGGTACCTAAAAAGTACCGAACTCGGTACCCAGCCCTAGTTGCCGTCGGATTTTGTTCCCCCCATGTTTCTTAAGGCTGGCGTACATGGTGCGATTTTTGCTGTTTTACGAGCTTGCAGATGATCGCGTGTCCAAATCTGTGATGCTCGCATGGTCGCGGCTCGCAACGTGTGAGAGGAATTAAGAGCCGAGCCGAGCACTTTACGAGCACCTCCCGATATTTTTTTAAACATGTTTAAAAACTTCCGGGAGTCGGCCCGATTTTCACCAGCGTATTGTCGTGTCTTTTGAATAATGACTCTGGATTCAAACTGTATAAACGGGTTTACTTTACTTCCTTTAGGCAACGTTAAACATACATAACAATTCACTGGCGCTTCCTTGTTGCACTTCCCGTGACATCATCTCCATTACGCCAACCTCGAACACCATAGCAACACCACATCTCCCCTTTCTAGAGATCAAAGGGTAGACTACTTTTGTCTCAATAGACCTTAGAGTATTATTCTGCCTCTTTTGCTGGAAGGTCTGCTCCTATCTAAATCTTAAACAAAACAAGTAATTAACATTTGTCTTCATATTTTGAACAATCTTTTTTTTTCAGTATGTACATTAAGTGGGCAATGCATTTGTAACTATAATGTAGTAGTAAACCACACACACTTGTTTACAGGTTCAACCTTACAGGTTTCACGACCCGTCTCCCACACCTAGTTCTAGGTGTTGACACCAAGTCAGGAATGTCCTGCTCCTCTGATTCCTGAGTGACAGGGTGCGACTCAGAGGATGTATCAGAGGACCGATCTTGTATATCACTTTTATCCTCCTTAGCTGATGCTTGCATAGGTACCAGATGATGGCGGTTACGTCTCACAGTCACATGCTGCGTATTCACAAGTTAAGACCGTGGAGCAAAGTGACTGGCAACAATTGTTCCTGGTTCTTTAGCATCAGAAACGATTGTTGCCAGTCACTTTTATCCTCCTTAGCTGATGCTTGCATAGGTACCAGATGGTGGCGGTTACGTCTCACAGCCCCATGCTGCGTATTCACAAGGTAAGACCGTGGAGCAAAGTGACTGGCAACAATCGTTCCTGATTCTTTTGCATCAGACACCCAGACTTCTTCTCCTGGTTGTAGTGTGCTGAGTTTTCTAGCTCTGTGATGTTTATTGAAGCGCTCTGCATCCGCACTCTTTCTTCCCTTCTCTTTTATGAAAATTGCATCAGTATCAGGGAGTGCTGATGATGAGATGAGGATCTAGCAACGATGAGAGTGTGGGCACAGTTGTTCGCAGCCTTCTTCCCATAAGAAGCTGAGCTGGGCTGTACCCATTCTGCAAGGGAGTAGCACGATATGTTAGGAGAGCAAGGTAGGGGTCATTAGCTTTCTTGAAAAGAGCCTTTATTGTCTTGACCGCACGCTCAGCCTCTCCAGTGCTCTGGGGAAACTTTGGGCTGCTAGTAACGTGAACAAATCCATACGAAGCAGCAAAGGATGAGAATGAGTGCCCCGAGAATTGTGGCCTGTTGTCTGTAATTAGCGTCTCTGGAACTCCATGACGTCCGAATATGGACTTCATGTGGACAACGACGTCAGTAGACCTGCTGAGTGATAACTGAGCAATCTCCACATACCTGGAATAGTAGTCCACCACAAGCAGGTACGTTTTAGTTCCCAGCATGAATAAATCAGCCCCTAACCTTTGCCAGGGCTCTGTCTGGGAACTGAGTGGGAATGAGTGGTTCTTTTGGGTTTATTCGCTCCTTGAGGCATGTCCTGCAGTTGAGCACCATTTCCTTCAACTGATTACTTAACCCTGGCAACCATACTGATTGCCTTGCCCGCTCTCTGCATTTCACAAGTCCTCAGTGCCCCTCATGCAACTTGCTAAGGACACCGTTTCTCATGGCAGCTGGAATGACCAGCCTCGTGCCTCTCAGCAACAGGTCGTCTTGCACAGTTAAGAGAGCCCGTTCTGCCCAGCATCGCTTCAGTATTGGATCTCTCTTGCTGTGCTCTGTCCACCCTTCAACACACAGTTTCATCACACTGGAACATACATTGTCACTTGTAACGGACAGAACTTGTTACTTGTATTTTATTGTTGCTGGGGCACTAGTGTGATGTTTTGGGTCACATGTTGTTACAACAAGAGCCACTTGAGGGTGCTATTGCAGGGTGGTAACCTAGTATATAAACAAACCTACCATACAGGAAGAGAGTTCGTTTGGTAGAGGGAAATCCAATGTTTGGTTGAACTCATGCTACCTACTGGCTTGTTTATAGTCCTTTGTTGAGAACCCTGAGTTTTTGCTCAACTGTAAGTATGGATGGTTTATATTCTTGATGTTGTATTTATTTCTTAAGTTCACTGATGTTAGATGTGTTTTCTTTCTAGAAAGGACTTTTTATTCACATGTTCTGTTATGAACACTGAGCAGAGAAATGGACAGTAAAGCCAAGTGGAAACTCCATTGGCAATGAGGCTACAGCACATGGACAGCATCGGGGCACAGGGAACAAACAATTCACTGGCTACTGTGATGTAGGATCTTTTCTCACATTGTGGATAGTTGGATTAAAATCATTGCATCGCACTCAAAATTGACTGTGTGGAGTATATGCTCATTTCGTCTTCATCATCGTCGTCATCATCAACGTAACTTCTCAAAAGATAAGACATTTCAGAGTTAAGTTTACTTCATTGAATGGATTCATTGTTGAAGAGAAAGAGATCTTGAGAGTGCTTGGTAGTTTGTTTATTGAGAGTTTGGCACATGGATTTAGCACAGTGGTGTAAATAAAAGAGGTTCAATGTTAATTTGTTTGTGAGGATATTTCTTGATCAGTACAGTTTCAAAAATTTCTGTTGAACCCCTCAGAGTAACATCGTTAAAAGAAATGAGGTGTTACACACTCTAAGTCTTCACTCAGCTGTCCCAGGTAGGTTGTGCTTGCTGGCAAATTCCCCATTATAGAATCAACATAAATGTTATTGTCCTCCCAAAACTCTCTCTCTTCATGTAGCTCACATTGCTTTACCGGAGCACGTGACAGAGTGCCAGCTACCCACAAATCCTTTTCTGGCACATGAACAATGGAGTAGGAGTAACGCATCAGTCACATTTTGAACCTCTGGATACGAATAGGAAGAGCATCCAGAACTTGAGATCCTAAGAGACTCAGTAATGGCTTGTGGTCAGTTTCCAATTCAAAATGTTTGCCAATGAGAAAGTCCTTGAATCTTTCGCATGCCCATGTGAGCCCCAAGGCTTCTTTTTCAAATTGAGCGTATCTCTACTCGGTCTAAGTAAGAGATCTTGATGCATAAGCTATTGGCTTCCAACCTTCTGGCAACCTCTGCTGTAGGACGGCTCCAAGTCCGTAGGACAAAGCATCCACTGACACTTTACAGTCTCTATTCGCATCATAGATGGCCAGAACATTGTCGGGGGACGACAGTGCGTCTTTCAGAGCCTGGAACGCATTGGCTTGTTCAATGTCCCAAATCCAACAGTTCTTTTTCGACAGCAAGTCTCGGAGAGCTTTGTCTTTGTCCAACAGTTGGGGAATAAACTTCCCAAGCTGATTTACCATCCCCAGGAAGCTCCGCAATTCACTCACATTTGAGGGCTCCGTCAGGTCCCTAATGGCTGCTGTTTTCATTGGGTCGGGACTAATACCATCGGCAGAAATAATGTGCCCTAAAAAGTGTACTGTCCTCTTTGACAACTCACACTTCTCGACATTAAGGGTCATGCCTGCCTTTTGCATTTTCCTCAGTACAGCATTCAGACGGGTGTCATGTTCCTCCCTTGTTTTCCCCCACACCAGAACATCATCTATATGACACACCGTGCCTTCCAGTCCTTCAGTGACCTCTGTAACCATTCTATTCTGGAAGTGTTCTGGAGCGGATGATATTCCGAAAGGAAGCCGTTTGAAGAAATAACGGCCAAATGGGGTTATGAACGTTGTGTAGCACGCAGAATCCTCTGACAATGGTATCTGCCAGAATCCCATATTGGCATCTAACTTACTGAAGATCTGCGCTCCAGCAAGCATTCCTAACGTCTGTTCAACTGATGGCAGGATGTATTTTTCCCGGCGAACTGACTCATTTAACTTGGGGAGGTCTACACATATCCGAACAGCACCTGACTTCTTTGGGACTACCACCATACCAGCACACCAGTCTGTTGATTCCTTCACCCTGCTAATTACCCCCAATGTCTCCATACGGCCCAGCTCTTCTTTAACTTTACTCATTAAAGGTAACGGGATACGTTTTGGGGTTTTAAGAGAGAATGGAGAAGCCCCTGGTTTGAGCCTGATAACATAAGGCTGTTGTACTTCTCCCAGACCGCTGCACAATTTTGGATAAGTTGTCTTTAATATTTCCATATCAATGTTATCTAATCGTACCACAAGCTCGAGCTTTGCAATAGCCGGTCTGCCCAGAAGAGGAGTGTGCAGATTTTTGATTATGTACACATCTTCCTCAGACTGTTTTTCACCTCTCTTCAGCAGCAGACTCGTAACTCCGACAACATCTAAGGGAACTTGCCCTGGACCTAGCAATGGCCTTGTTGCATCTTTGAGGGTAGGTAGATCTTTATTAAAAATCTCCTCGAACACCTCTACTGGAATGACAGTGACATCCGCGCTGGTATCAATCTTAAACGGCACACGTTTGTGTCCAATGTCCAAGTCCACCATCCATGGTTTCCCAGCACCTGTGATGTTTTTGATGATGTGCACACCCGCTTGTAGTGGCCTTTTTTTCCCAAAAGAGTGACATTTTACTTCATTTGCTGGACAGTCACGTTTTGCGTGAGCTGGGGAGCTACCACACTTATGGCACTGGTTGCTATTCATCTTACTGGAGTGTGCTATATGTGATTTTAGTTTAGGACCATTTCCTTTTTGAGGTCTCCCCACGTTATACTTTCCTTTGTACACTCTATCGACCGAGCCTGCATCTGCAGCCACAGTGTCTGTCACACTTCTCAGCGCAGCTTGCTGTCGTTTCACCTCCTCACTTTGCCGGGCCATTGCGATTGCTTTTTCCAAGGTCAGCTCATGATCCAGCTGCATACGCTCTGAAAGCAGTCTGTCAACCAACGCCACAACGAGCCGGTCCCGATTCAACTCGTCATGTAATGCTAAATAATTACAATGTTTGGCCAGAGCATACAAAGCTGTCACAAATGAATCAACAGTCTCATTTTTTTCCTGTTTACACATATTGAAACGTGCCCGTTCGTAAATTACATTTCTCTTCCTAACGAAATGAGTCTCAAAACCTGCTTTTACTGCGTCATACTTTGTTTTGTCATCGTCTGCCAGTGGTAACCCACGGAGAATATCATCCGCCTCATCTCCCATGCAGTAAATGAAAGTATTCACCTGGTTTTCATCCAAGTTTTCTTGCAAGTTGCTAGCCCATCGGAACTGTTCAAATCTCCGGATCCATTTTGCCCATTCTTGTAGCTTAGAAAAGTCGAACGGCTCGGGCGGCCGTATGCTGAATGTAGCGCTCGGTCCCACTGCTCTCGGTGCAGCGAC
Source organism: Tiaroga cobitis (assembly GCA_030578255.1). Lineage (NCBI taxonomy): Eukaryota > Metazoa > Chordata > Actinopteri > Cypriniformes > Leuciscidae > Tiaroga > Tiaroga cobitis. The sequence continues at coordinate 36,273,417 of CM060595.1, read as the reverse complement.
CGCAATATCTCCGCCATCCATTTTAGTCGCACGTTCTATCCACGTATCTGGGCTTCGCGAGCAAAACTAAAGCATGTAACACGTCAAACTACAGCACTTCTGACACCATGTTGTGTCTTTTGAATCCTGACTCTGGATTCGAACTGTATAAACGTGTTTACTTTACTTCCTTTAGGCAACGTTAAACATGCATAACAATTCACTGGCACTTCCTCGTCGCATTTCCCGTGACATCATCTCCATTACGCCAACCTCGAACACCATAGCAACAACACCACACGTATAGGCTGTACCCTATTGCCAAATCATCCACAACCACGTCACAGGCTAGATCGATGGGACTATAGTGGGAGCAATTATACAGCGTGCGCATACACTGACACACACACACACACTCACACACTCACACTCTCTCTCTCTCTCTCTCTCTCTCTCTCTCTCTCTCTCTCTCTCTCTCTCTCTCTCTCTGTGTGTTCTCTGCTTTTCTGCTTTTCAACAAATCATTTGCACATACATTTCTGTAATTTTTCTATCTGAAACTAATAGTTGCTTTCAACATTGAAAGCTGTGTCTCTTGCTGCGTCCCAATTCGCATACTATCCGTCCTAAATAGTATTTAGTATTGTCTACATTTTATTGCATCTGCAGCAGCATTGTGAACTTTTGTAAAGATATGTTTATAGCCATTAACTTTTAAATGCATCATTACATTCAAATTGCAAACACATGAGGAGAGTCTCCTCATGAAAGACCCACGACTGGCAGATGAACGTGCGACAACATTTTCTCTCTAGAAATTATATTAGATTGAATGAACGAGATGATTGACAGGGCAGTTTACGGTGAGAGGATGCACGCGACAGAGCTGTCCGTTAACCCTTTCACGCGTACGATCACACCGGTGTGATCAGTCTTGGCTGGTCCCTGCAGCGTACGATCACACCGGTGTGATTAGAACGGTCAGTGCATCACGTGATCAACTGCTAAATTCAAACGTGCTTTCGCGCGTTGGCTGGCGCTGAGCCAGAGACGGACACACTCAGTGCTGTCATACATCACAACTATTGAGTGTTTTCAACCACATAATGTTTATTTTAGGTTTCAGATTCACATTTAAATACACATAAGTACTAGCAAAACAATGATTTTGAGTTTGTAAAATGCACACTGATGTCTGTGGAAGCGGCAATAATAATCCTTTCCATTATAATAAGACGACACCTTTTATTCATATCAGATACACATTGTGTAAGTAGCTTTACATTTGACCCTATTCTTCTCCCAGTTCACCGGCCACTTACTTTCATGTATTTTGTGAGAAGTGGAGGAATTGACGTGTTGTAAATCCAACAGATCCGATTCTCTGAACTGTACTACAAACTAAAATGGCGCCGCCCATTGTGAATACAACTCAACTAACGCGATCGTTATAAAGATGTTTAAACAACAAAACCCATCCACTTGCACATATTTGACAATCGGAATATCAGTGTTTCATGCTATAGCTAATACATTTGTGAATATTTTTAATAAAAAAGGAAAAATTACATAAAAGCAGATCATCATTCATTCAGCGCTGTTTTGTGGTTGCGCTGTGTCACGTGACAAGCAATGACACGTCACCATGGAAACATTAAAGTGACAAGTTCTAAATAACGGTCGCCTTGAAAAACTCACGCTGGGGGGTCAGTTAGAATATTTTAAACTTACGTGTGAAAGGGTTAAAGATGACGAAGTAGTATGTCCCAAAGCTTGCCTACTCCTTTGCTACACACTCAAAAGTATGTACCTTTTCTTCACAAAAAGGGTACATACATTTAGAGCGTAGTATAAGTGGGCGAATTGGGACGCAGCCTCTAGTGTTTAGCGCGAAAGCTCACGTGATTAAATTTTATCTCGGGATAAAATTCGAGCAGGACAGTCGTGCCGTGTACCAGCTGCTTTGACACGATTATCAAGTTAACTGACCGTGTGTGCAATATCTCACGATGACCTCCCGAGTGTCCGAACTCACACCATGTACGCCCGCAGTGAGGTTCTAATATTTATCAGATTGAGGTTATATAAATGGTTTATTACACAACTTAATTTCTGAACTTATTTGTTTTGGTTTCTTTGTATGTATGGATTACTGGGTTGTTACCAACAACTGGTGAAAAATTCATGTCAATAGCACCTTTGGAAATACATTTACTGAGAAAAATGGTGACGTGTTCAACACCCGCTGTATTTGGTTCTGATTATCTGCTTGCAGAAAAGAAAATTTAACGATTTTTGGTCTTGTTACACTAAGAAAGAATTGTTTTGTTTTTTTGTGGCCATGAAAAAATACCCTTCTCTTAGAATGAATGAATAATCAAAAGTGTTCGCTGGACAAACTGATTCATTTATTCATTTATCGTACAAGTTGTAACAAGTTATAATTTATTATTAATATTTCCTCTTTGAGATAATTTGTTACAGGCTATATTCATATACTCAGGGGCAAACCAGCTTAACAAGATAACAAGGGAATCAAAACACACCTGGGTAGACTAATCGAGCAGAAAAACTACAAAGAAACATGGCACACAAGACAGGAAATATAACAAAAGTCCCAAAACACACACAGGGACTATATGAGTATAACTCATTAAGTTAATTTGTTAAATGATAATTTCAATAACTGAATGGCAGACTTGAATTATATATTCTATGAATTATTATTATACATTATATACATGCCTGCTTTGGAAATGAAGGGATTCAGGTTAAAAGGTTTTAATTATCTTCCCCCAAAATATACTATTTTTTTTTTTTAAGAAAAAAAAAAACATATATTCTATATACTATAAGTTTGTATGTTCCCAAATTAGGTATTTTTTTTTTATTATTATTCTTTATTTTGTTGCTGTGTGTTGTAGTTATGGGTATCAACCAGCAGGGCCTATAATTGGGGTCATGCTAACCAGCCAAACTTTGATCCCTCAGTTATTTAATGAAATACATATGCTAACAGCAGTTCCTATCTCTTCTTACAAAAGAGGGCGCCTCTCTTCCAAACTTTCTCTCTCCTCTTGATACTTTTTTTGTATCTGTTCTCTCATGTAACCCCTCCCTCTATTTATCTAATTATTGGTCAACCCCAGTCAACTCCCCTCCAACCCTTTCTCTTCCTTCTACTCTGTCTGTCTGCGAATCTCTATGAGAGAGAAAGAGAGTCTGTGTCCTCGGCTTCTTAGAGTGGAAACGCATGCTAATAGAAAGGAAAATGCACTGAAGAAAAAGACTGAGGATGGAGGAATATTCCAGTTTCTTTACACCTTTCCTGCCTAACTTAATGTGCAACTTGTATTATATGACACTTTATTGATGCATGCAAACTCAGAGAATTGTTTCTGTATCACACAAAATGTGTGTATCTGCATGTGTGTTTGCTATATCACATACTTAATTATGCATGCCTTTGAAAACTGAACTGCTGAACTTCCCTTGAAGTTTTTCCCTGTAGCATGTGGCTCTGATTTGGATTATTTGCTAGACTTGTTTTCGAGCTCTCTGCTCTTTTGAAGTTGTTTCTGTTATAGGCCATTGTGCAGAAGTATGGATTCCTCTGCACTTCACTCTCTTTTACTTCTGCTTTTCACCACCTTCTCCCATGTTCTTGCTGGAATGGACTCTTGTTATGATGAGGAGGGCGTCCCGAGCCGCTGTCTGCCTAACTTCGAAAATGCGGCCTTCAATCGTTCCGTTATCGTTTCAAATGTGTGTGGTATCCCACCAGAGGACTATTGCATGCAGACAGGGTCCACACGCTCATGTCACCATTGTGATGCCTCGGACTTCGAACTGAATCGCAACGCCACTTACCTGACTGACTTCCACACGGATGAAGAGCCCACCTGGTGGCAGAGCCAATCCATGTTCTATGGGGTTCAGTATCCTAATTCAGTCAACATCACACTCCATCTAGGTAAGTCACCATTATTGTGCTTTAATATCGATGAAACAGTGGGAAACTGAATGTGCAAAAAGACAAAATGTGTACTGAGATTTGTAGAAACAGTGTTAACTAAAACTGATCAAAATTATTTTCGGTAATTGAAATATATCTCAAATAAAATAAAATAAGGAATACTAGATGGAAAACGTAAACTTAAAAAATATCCTTGTTTTTTTAATATATTAAACACTTAACCCAGCATTCTGTGCTCTGTAAACTGTATGCTAACTAAACAGCAACCAAGACCAGTCTCAATCTGCTAATCACAATGTGTTTCCCAACTGTGAATTTGATGTAAACACCTGAGAAATCTAATGTCATTTTGGTGGCCTATCAGATTGGATGACTCTGATATCTCAGCTGGTTTAGTTCTATTACATTATTGCCCTGCAGACTTTATGCTACAGTGTTTTCAATCATAAGCATTCCCATATGTCTGTAAGAATGTAACTATTTTGAAACTATTTTGCAGACATGGGGACTTGTGACTTGATGACTTGGACTCGAGTCGCTATTTTTATGACTTGTGACTTGACTTGACAAAAAATAAAATACTTGAGACTTGACTCGGACTTGGAAGTTAAAGACTCGGGACTTGACTTGACTTGAGACGCAATGACTTGAGTGTTAATCACATCATGTTTTCAGTTTGAATATAAAATATAGAAATTATTTTAAAAAAATAAAGTTGATCCAGCTGGAGCGCAGGCTGAGAATAGCGTTGTCATGACACTGGATCACTACCACCATATCATCAGTCATGCCCTCTCGTACCTTACGCACACCACGCCCACTTAGATCAGAAATCACATCAACATGTATGACCGAGGGTCATCGCTTTCGGCTTCAAGAATTATTTACAAGATGGCAAAAGACGAACAGCGCTTTTCAAGACATGCAGCATTAACATCGTAGACAGCCAGACGACAACCTCCAATTTCGTCCGTCATTTAAAGAGCCATTCTGCCCAGTAAGTGCTTGTCAATTTGTTAATGTTATCTGTTGGTAACAGTTGGTAGTTAGCTAATGTAATAGTAGCTAAAGTAGCCATTAAAAGTTGTATCAGCGATTTCAGGCCCAAAAAAGGCCCAAACATAAATGATCACATTCATCTAATCTTTCCTAACGATTCGCTAGCTGCCTGGCCCATAAGCAGGCTGTCAAAATAACGCGTCTCTGTAGGCAGCCTAGGCTCTGAGATCTGCACACAAAATGAATTGCTACCAACCAGTGTTAACCAACCACTCAGTGTTCCAACCAATAACCGACGAGATGCGCGCATAGGCGTCGATTTCGGTGGGGACGCGTTATCCTGGTTAAAACCAGACCATTCTCAGTTGTAACTGATTTTGGGTCTGGCAAAGCTTCATAGACAAATCATTTCCAAAGGGGCGTCACCAACGGGCGTAGCTCAAATGCCTCTGGGCGTAATTGGATAGACCTAAAACCAATCAGAGCGATGAAGAAGATGACGTATGCAGAGCGACGTTCGTCTGTTATAGAACAACTTGCAGACACTGATTAGCTACTTGCTCTACGTTTATTTAAAATGAACAGCAAGACAACTGGAAGTGAATGTGCTTTCCATTAAATAAATCACACACAGTAAACAAAACCTTAACAAAAAAGAACTTTGCCATTTAGACGCGCAAACTGGGTGCCGTGCTGTGAGACGTACGGCTCGGGCAGATTCGGCTTGAAGTCGTTCATCTTTGGATGCGGCGCCGCGCTCGCTGTTACAAAAAATCCGTGCACACAGGCAAGCGAAATGGGGTCTTGCCGGTCTTGCGCACCGAACGCGTCATTTTTGCCCCGCGCACCTTCGAGCTCGTGCGGACGCGTCGAGTATAAACAAGGCTTTACTCCGTGTCAGCGCGCGCTCTGATCGGTAAAGGGGCACAGACCTCTCCCGAATCATCTCCAGCAGTAGCAGCCTCCGATCGCACCACTAACTCCACCTCCGGTTCCCTCGTAAGCTGATATTAGTATTTAAACATTCTCTATGATAAATGTTTGTGAAAATTTTTTTTTAATAACATGGTTTTAGCGGTTATAGAGCTCTAATGACGGTGTTCAACTATAACCGTCACACATAGTTCCACGGCAGCATCCATCTTTGTAAATGTAAAAAATCTGCTTCACCGTCGCTGCGCTGTCGTAATCGTTTAAAGCCCGCCCCAACGTTTCTGATTGGTGCCGCGATTTCGACGGATTGGAAATGGACTTCAATGAGCTCTTTGCCAAACTAACTTTCAGAGCAAATCTAAATTTGTCGGAAGTTGTCTGGGTTTTCCCAGGCTAGGGACACGTACCCACCAGATTTCGTCATGGGTCATTTTTTGTACCCACCACTTTTAACTTAACGTCCATAATAATTGGACTTCGAGTTAGAATATTTTTTACAGTTTTCAGTGGTTATGAGGAACAATATAAGAGAGAAATGTGGTGATCGTTGTTTAGGTACATTAAACCATAAAGATTTTTCACGTTGGGACTTATATAGCCCATGAGAACCGTGGGGAGTCAACCCACACCCGCTCCGCTGCCCTGCTGAAAATGTGAAGCAGAAACGCTTCATGTCATATAACGTCCATAATAATTTCACTTCTGGTTCGATTTTTTTTTTTTTTTTTTTTTTTTACCGTTTTCAGTGGTGAGAGAGTGTGTGTGTGTGTGTGTGTTTGTGTGTGAGTGAGTGTGAGAGACAGAGAGTGTGTGTGTTAGAGAGAGAGACAGAGAGAGAGAGAGAGAGAGCGTGTGTGTGTGTGTGTGTGTGTGTGTGTGTGTGTGTGTGTGTGTGTGTGTGTGTGTGTGTGTGTGTGTGTGTGTGTGTGTGTGTGTGTGTGTGTGTGTGTGTGTGTGTGTGTGTGTGTGTGTGTGTGTGTGTGTGTGTGTGTGTGAGTGCGAGAGAGAGTGCGCGCGAGAGAGTGCGCGAGAGATGTAACAAAGTTTAATGTTGTAGGCCTACCTAAACTGTGTTTGAGAGAGAGGGAAGTGTTCAGAGAGGAGTCTGTTGGATGTTAAGCTGTTATTTGTTTTATGGACTAAATTTTATTAGGTGTTCAAGCACGAAGTGCTGAAAACCTATTGTAATTGCTATTTGAAAAAAAAAAAAAACCTAAAACGCATCGTGCAGCCCAAACCGTAAGGCCTAGAGACTTAAAACCTGGCCAGGTGGTAGGGCCTCAGTTTGGGGAGAACCTATCAGAGTATGACCCTGATTGGCCCATAGGTGGCGCTACAGCACCCAAAAGTACTAAATTGCTCATAACTCCTAGACCGTTTGACTTAGAATCAAGAATGACTTGACTTAGAATCTTTTTACACCACTGTGCTCCTTGGCTCAAGACGGACAAGATGTATATCTCGGATTCTCGATTTGAGCAAAAACACATTTGTTATGGCCAATTTTGTCCAAAACCTACTTTTGCAAACTAGTCTCTGGTTTTTTGCCTGATCGGAACCAGACCAGTCTAGGACAATTGTCTGGACTCTCTAGATCAATAATTATCGAAAAAAAGTTGAACTTTGCCCTTTGGTTTGCTATAACAGGGTCATTTATAAAAAGGGGAGTGTCAAAACACACTCAAAAGCCTATAAATCATAAATAAAAACTCAGAACTTCACAAAAATCGATGAGCATATGTGACATAACATCATGAACAAGCATGCAAAGTTTTATGGAGATCGGACCATAGGTGGCGCTATAACTGTTGAAAAGCTTTAAAACCATGTATTTCCTATGGTAAATTGCTTGTATTGGCTGTAAATGGTGTTTTCCATCTATTATGTCAGTGGTTAAATGTATGCTAAATAAAACTTAATGTCTTTTGATGCTTTTATGATTAAAGGCCTGAAAAATCACACTAAAATACTGTATATCATTGTAAATCATGCTAAAAATAGTCTATTCCATCTTTAATGGAAATGTTTAAATGCTTGCTACATAAAACTTAATGTCTTTTGATGCTTATACGCTTAACTGCCTTAACTGCTTGAACACCGCTAAATGCTGCTAGCAGCTTTAATTTGTTATTGTTATTTGTTTTATGGAAAAATTTCAAACATTTCAAACACTGTTGGCAGAAGTGAAAAATAAATAATTTTATGAAGTTACAATTTTGTTTGATTCCATGATGTATTTTACTGAACATGAGTATTTAGCCTACAATGCAAATTCAAATTGTTGTAATTTACTGACAGTTACTTATATCTTGTCTTTTCACTTTATTAAGATCAGATTCTGCAGGTAAAATTACAATAATAAGGTGACTTGACTTGGACTTGACTTCACCTACTACAGTACTTGACTTGACTTAACTTGACATGCCCTGTGACTTGACTTGACTTGACTTGCCCAAGAAAAAAATACTTGGGACTTACTTGAGACTTGAAGGTTAAGACTTGAGACTTACTTGAGACTTGCACATGTGTGACTTGGTCCCATCTCTGCTATTTTGTTATTTGTATTCTGTAAGGTGAAAATTTGCTCTTTTCTTTTTTCTTTAACCCTCAGAGACAGAATGTAGCAGAATTGCAGCATTTGAACAAAGCATTTGTAAAAATAACAAACGTTCACTAAATATGGGTAAAGACTACACATACCAGTAGCTGACACTCAGCTGACACAGCTACAGCTTTGATTATTAGCATATTAACTGCCACAGCTTGCTAAAATAACTTAAAATGACGGCAGCCAGCAATTGTTAGTTTTATTATTATTATTCCCAAATAGAAGCCAATGGCAGCCCCATGAAACATAAGAAGGAAAATTATGAAAATTGGCTCACTTGATGGTAATGAATAGTAATCTGACCAACTTTTGGGTCTCTTGGGCCGACTCAAAAGCGCTGAAACCAGTTAAAAAATTCACTTTTCAAATGATTATAGTATATGGTTAATGGTTATGGTTTTTCTAGAAAAATTAAACTTAGTTCACCTGATTCCTCTACTCATGCTCCACATTCAACATCTTACATCAAGACTCCACCCATAAAAGTAGAGGCCATTTTGAAAAGTACATTTTTTCACTACACTGGTCCTTCAGATTTTGTCCAATTTTGTCCAAAATCTTATCAGATGATCTTTGGACCGAGCCACACAGAAATAACTGAATTTTTTTTTTTTTATTCATCTTTGTTCAAACGTTATGATGTTACAAACTTAACGATGTTTATGCAGAATTGGTTCAGAGGCTGTATCTCTGCAAATCTTTGATCCATCAAAACGAAACTGAAACCGTGGTCTGAGGGTCCATGATAAATTTGAGAACAGCGCCACACTGTAAACCCAGATTTTGTTTCTAATTAAACTTACGAGTGATCATTACTTATTCTTTTATGTTTTGTAAAAACCTGCTATCATTACTAAACAACATTAGTTGTTTGTACTATTTAGCTGAAAGATTCATTGCACTAATCAAGTTTAGCAGAGATTACTTGGTATGTTTAGTTTCATAAGGAAGGGGAGGGGTTCAAACACCACATCACAAATCAAAAGGCAGAAACCACTGGTATTCAAAAACCTGCCTGGTCACGTGAAAAGACCCGCGTCTAACGTCCTTCCAAGGGGCTCTACACCTGGCTGGACGAGCACAGGCCTCAGCAACAGACGGTATTGAGAATTAACAGAGGTTTAGATGTTGATGAATTATTGTTTAATTTAATTTAAAAATATTCACCATAATGGTGATGAGTGTTGGCTTTAGTTGGGCTCTTGCCCTTGACATTTGAAAATTAGATATTATCTGGTTGCTGTACCTGTGTGTCTAAAAAGGCACAATTGTTATAGCTAAAAAACTATAGTAAAGTTATCCAGTGACAACTACACAGTGGTGTTGTCATCAATAGAGACTACAATTCATGAAAAATGAAAAGCTCTGTGCTGCAATGCATGCTGAGTACCTAGTACACCTAAACTCAAAAAGAATTAGAATGTGAACTAATGATTTTCAGTAAAGACTACTAATGTAAACTTGTTTTGTCTATTGCACCTACATAAGATTATGTGTTAATACAACTCAACATGTTTAGTTTCAGCTTGTGTAAAAGTTAGGGTTCCATGTTAATACAACTCAACATGTTTAGTTTCAGCTTGTGTAAAAACTAAAGTGGTATAAGGCAACGGGTTTCCACGCGATTTGCGAGTGAAGTCAACTAATTCGGGTTAAGAGTGCACCTACAGGTCATGAGATCTGAAAAAATGCTATTTTTGCACATAACTTTTGAACAGTTTGTCAAAAAATCCAAAGCTATGGATTCCTTGTGTCATTCCGATTCTGTGGATACTGATTTTGTCAGGATCAGATGAACCATCGATCCGCCATTTTAAAATTTGTCATAAATTGCAATAGCTTTAAAACTATTTGACATATTGGCACAAAATTAGCTAGGGATCATCAATAGCATATCTTGAAGGTACCTGATAAATTTGAACTCAGCGGTCTTTGGACCAAACTGCTCAGAAATGAATTATGGGATTTCTAATATTCGCCACCGTTCCAGAGAAATACCTCTCCGAAGTTGACCATGCCTGTGTTTGTTGTCTTATGTTAGTTAGATTAGTATGCTAAGCTGGTTAACATGTTAAGTAACGCTTTTGTGTGCTCATTCTCACACTGAAAGCTCCCCTTGCCAGCCTAGTGAATGCGCATCAAATGAGTCTTAGAAAGATCTTAGCTCTCTGCTAAGCCAGGCCCTGAATATTTCAGTTTATGGATTTGAATCCTGTGTGGCACATTCCCAGACAGCAAGAGGTACTGTGGCTAGAAGTGGTGCAAAAGTTTCTTCTGTTCTAGGCATTGTGTCTTTTTAAGAATGATCTAATCTGAATTTATTAAATATAACATGCAGCGCATTTATATACAAAATCTTCATTTTGAGTTCATCCTCACTTGAACTACTGAACCTGGGCAGGTAGGTGAGACTGTGTCTTCAGAGTGGCGCACAGAGATAAGCAACAAGCATGAGATCTAAAGGTTATGGGTTCAAATCCTACATAGTACAACTTTGTAAAAGTCTGTGTGTGATGTTGTGTCACTTTGATTTATTTTATTATCTGGGTAAGCATTGTGCTAATGTTTCTTCCGCTTGAATTATAAATGTGTCTTTTGTTCACTCTGTGTTCATTCCGATCTGTGCTTCTGTTCATTTTGTTCATCGCTTCTGGGCTTGCCCCCTTATCGCTGCATGCAGCTATATTATTATTAAAGGGTTAGTTCACCCCAAAATTAAAATTCTGTCAGTAATTACTCACCCCTTTATGTTGTTCCAACCCCGTAAGACTTTCATTCATCTTCGGAACACAAATTAAGATATGTTTTATTAAATCTTAGAGCTGGATCACTACTCCATAGGCTTCTAAGGGATCAAAACTTGCTGGCCCAGAAAAGTTAAAGACATCGTTAAAATAATCCAAATGACTACAGTGGCTCAATCTTAAGTTTATCAAGCGACGAGAATACTTTTTGTGCGCAAAAAAAAAAAAAAAAAAAAAAAACCTTCTCTGTGGGCCTCTATTTCACGTAGTGTAACTGCGCAGCGCTGCTGTGTTGTACGTCACACATAGGCTCACTATTGGCCGACGCTGGTCATGTGTGTGTGATGCGTGTAACGCACAACCTAGAAGCGCTGCGCAGTTACACTATGTGAAATCTCGAAGATGATCGAAAGTCTTACGGGGTTGGAACAACATGAGGGTGAGTAATTACTGACATAATTTTCATTTTGGGGTGAACTATCCCTTTAATATTATTATTCTTATGATTTTAGGTGATTTGAAAATATGCTATGAATGTTTACTACAGTACTTAAATTAGGTTTTTATTAGAGCCCGACCGGTATGGATTTTTGGGGGCCGATGCCGATACCGATATTAGGGAGTAAACAAAGTCAGATATCGATATATCGGCCGATATTCTTTATGTCTTTGTTATAGTACAGAACCAATCAAAAGTTTGGACACACAGATGGGAAAGTATGTCCAAACTTTTGACTGGTACTAGAATACAGTATACATAAACAGAATATATATACATAAACACATTTTTTGCAATGATCACTCAGATGTGGTGATCAAACACTGATAATGATGTGACAAAGATATGTAATGGAGGCAGGGTATTTAACAATTTAACAATAAACTTTATTATCCAAAATGAGTCTGACATCAGTGCACTAAACAGTGAACTTTACTTATTACTTTACTTATTATAAATAACTTTAAACACAAATAGAGAACAAAATATATATTGCTTGAATTTAGAAAATAAACAAGGTAACTGTAGGGCAAGAACTGCCAATCCAACAGGGCCAAAATGACCAATTATAATTATATGAATGATTGGAATATTGCTTGATGTTGTAACGTTGCGTTATAGGCAGAATGAGCTAATACTGTGCCTACATCGGACACGACTTTTGTCGCTCGCGTCGCAACAGCCAAAAGCTGTCTACACTGGACACGACAAAGCACCCGTTACAAAGCATTTTTTCCTTTGTGTTAGTACGTCATAAATAGAACGAGGCATCAGTTTACTGTCTGAGATTTGTCACTTGCATCGCACCGCATCCAGTGTAGACAACATCACTGATTATAATGGGTTGTACTGTCTTTGCACCTTTTTCTTGTCATTCCAAAGGGCTGTCAATACCAAAACATTTGATTCATAATTTCATAACACAAACAGACATCTGTCTTTCTGATTATTTTCTTAATCAAACTTGCTGCTGGCTGACTTGAACCTTGTGGTTATTAACAGCTTTCAATTTCTGCACATCAAAAGTGTAGATACGATTTGAAGAAGATATTCTTGGAAGCACAATTTGTGAAAGAGAGAAAAAATGGGAGATGAAATGGCACTAAAATGATTTCAATAGGCTAATCAGGCACAAAACAGAAAGTGTATGTTCTTGTGTTTGCTCTAGTTCAAAGATCCCTTGCAGTTAGATGTCTGTGAAAGGCCCTCTCACATTTCCAAACCAAACAGAATACATCCTAGGGAGGCCTACACACACACACACACACACACACACACACACACACAGCAGAGCGAGTGATGGGGGTGGTTAAGAAAACACTACAAAGAATAAGACAAACACAGAAAGCAGCAGAGGTCCAGTGGCAGGTCAGGTCTTTCCTATACACACACGTAAACATACACAACACACACATGCAGACTTCTAAGGAATGTTTCCACATCTGGTTTCCATTGTGGTTTTCATTCAAAGACGTTCAAAGGGCCAATATGCGATACAGATGTGTGCTGCAAAATACTGAACCCAACATTAAAGATCATTGTGTGCAAATCATACTGTTTTAACAACGCTTGTTTAGACCAAGTGCAAACACAGAACTTTCACAAATGTAGACACTGAAAAAATACAGTTCATAACTAAACAATTTTCGGTTGGTCTGTAAACTCTGTGCTTTTAAATTCAAGTCATCAATTTTGTTGTACATTCATTTTATCATGTTTACGAACTTGTTTTATTCCCAAATCTTGATAAAAGAAAAAAAAAAACTTTCCAGTTTACCATACACAGACATGATTACATGCAGCTCTTTATAGTTTATAAATATTGAGTCTGGTCAGGTTCAGTTGAGTTCAGACACACACACCCACACAGATAAGTTTAGTCTACTCATTCTTTCCAAGATAACAGCTGTAACACTATATTCATGTGTATTTCTGTAAAGGTACAGTATGAACAACATACTGTATGAACACATTAAACCTGTGGGAGACAAACACATGATATATAGCTTATGTACTGTTGTCAGTAAGGGCACAGAAAGAACGAGTAGAATCCAATTGCAACGAACAGCAGTTTATTCACAATGAGAGAAGTAACAAGGTTCAGAATCGTAGATCAGCTGCAGGTGGAACACTGGCAACGCAGGGACGCAATGGGCAGAATATCCAGGCAGGAACAGGAGATCCGGGAAACGGAGAAACAGGAAACAGTTTTTTTCCAGACAGTTCAAGTCAAGTCACATTTATTTCAGACGAGACCATTTTGGCAAGTTACTTGAGTTTATTGAACTCAATTTATCTTTGGCAGTATGTTTCCTTATGGGGGTTCTTGCTCCATAATTAATGACACCCCCCTATGGAACCATCGGCTTGAGCAATATACAGATGATTAAGACAGTTAGTAATGTCTTTAAGCCGTGGTTTAACGTGTAGATCTATCAGTGAAGTCCGGGACGTCTCTGCTGTAGCTTGCTATGAGGAAGGGTGTGTCTCTCATGATGATGTCCTTGACTCTAGGACTCGGAAGCCTTGATAATCTAAAAGAAAGAAGACGGCAGCCAAAAGGTGCACAGAAAAATGCTTGATACTTATAGTGGTCATGGGGGGGTTGCGAGCAGTTTAAGCATATTTCCCAGGCGGAAGTGCCGCATATATATGTATCCTTCCGGTCTAATAGGAGAACGGTAGTGGTTGGAGCGATTTGACAGCTGACCGCGTCAGCTGATCGCAGCCTATGCCTACGTGGCCTGTCTGAACTGACGCTGTGCTCGATTTATATAGCACTTTTTACAATACAGATTGTATCAAAGCAGCTTCACAGTGATAACATGAAAATAATACAACAAAGATTGTTTCTAGAAGAAAATTGCGTCATCGTCCACCTTAAGGCAGCTCAATAATAATGTTGAATATTAAATGTCCCCAACTGAGCAAGCTAAAAGCCAAGGCAACAGTGGCAAGGAACCAAAACTCCACCAGGTGACAGAATGTAGGAAAAACCTTGGGAGAAACAAGGCTCAGTCGGGGGCCAGTTCTCCTCTGGCCAACGAACGAACAGTGTATGATTATGATTCAGGCAGCATTACAGGTCAGAAGTCAGATTGGATCAGAACATTCAGAATATTTATCCAGTTCCATCTGGTTGGAAGTCGGAGTTATCATGCCGGTATGGAGACGAGTTTGTTGAGGATGTCATGTCGATGAGGCCTTCACAGGGCTGATGAGGCTGGCACTTCAGGGATGCGTTGTGGATGGGTCCAGGTGCAGGTCCACCATCTGATCTGGATACGGCCCGGATCTGGCTGACTTCAGCAAACCTCGGAATAAACAGAAAGACTAACATTAGCGTAGATGCTATTCTTCTTATGATGTAACGAGTACATCAGGTGTTATAGGAAGTGTCCCCGGTTCCGGCTGACCTAAGCTATGCAGTCTAATAATCATTTAACTGATTTGAATGCCTGGTAAAAGAGATGCATTTTTAATCTAGATTTAAACTGACAGAGTGTGTCTGCTTCCCGGACAATGTTAGGAAGACTGTTCCAAAGTTTAGGTGCTAAATAGGAGAAGGATCTACCGCCTGCAGTTGATTGTCAACTGGCCAGAATTTTGAGATCACAGTAGACGTGAAGGACTATAATGCATTAAGAGCTCGCTCAAGTACTGCAGTGTTGACAGAACGGGGCTAATACGGTCATACTTTCTGTTTCCAGTTAGAACTCTAGTTGCTGCGTTTTGGAGCAACTGGACTTTGTTTATTAAGCGTACAGGGCAACCACCCAGTAGAGCATTACAATAATCTAACCTTCCGGTCATGAACGCATGAACTAACTGTTCCGCATTTTTTCTTGAAAGCATATGTCGTAATTTAGATATATTTTTAAGATGGAAGAATGCGGTTTTACAGATGCTAGAAACGTGGCTTTCAAATGAAAGATTGGTAAATATGACTTGAACCATGCTAGTGCAATTCCACTAATGCCAACATAATTGTCGAGTCTATTCAAAAGAATGTTGTGGTCGATGGTATCCAATGCAGCACTAAGATTCAGTAACACTAATAGAGAGACATAACCACGATCAGATGAGAGCAAATCTCCGCAAAGAGCAAAAAACTCTGAGAGCAGTCTCAGTACTATGATATGGTCTAACTCCTGACTGGAAATCCTTGCAGATAACATTTCTTTCTAAAAAAGGAACATAGTTGTGAGGATACTGCCTTTTCTATTAATTTTGACAGGGCGGCAGTGGCTCAGTGGTTCATGTAGGTTGTCTACAAACCGGAAGGTTGGTGGTTCGATCCCCGGTTCCATGAGCAAGACACCTAACCCCAGCTGCTCCCGACGAGCTGGATGGCGCCTTGCATGGCTGACACCGCCGTCGGTGTATGAATGGGTGACTGTGAGGCAAACTGTAAAGCGCTTTGGTGGCCATTGGGTCTGTTAAAGCGCTATATAAATGCAGTCCATTTACCATTTACCATTTAGATTCGAGATCGGCCTGTAATTGACTAATTCTCTAGGATCAAGTTGCTTTTTTTTAATAAGAGGTTTAATAATAGCCAGCTTAAAAGCTTTCGGTACATATCCTAGTGACAAAAATTAATTAATGATATTAAGAAGAGGATCTATGACCTCTGGAATAATCTCTTTCAATAACTTAGTCGGTATAGGGTCTAACATACATGTTGTTGATTTAGTTGATTTAACGAGATTAGACAATTCTTTCTCTCCTATAGTAATGAATGAATGAAATGTTTCCTCGGGGAGACTACAATGCACAGTCTGATGTGATACTGTAGTAGACAGTTGCATAGTTATAATTTTCTCTCTAAAATGATCAATCTTGTAAGTAAAGAAGTTCATAAAGTCATTACTGCTGTGATGGGGTGCGTTTCCAGGAAAGGATCGTTAGCCAACTATGGACGCAATTTCCATTGAACTCTATTGGTAACGATGGAACTTGCGACCATAGTTGGCTAACGATGCTTTCGGGAAACGCACCCCTGTTTGGAAACGTCCGGTGTTGGAGCTTTATTTTTCGTTAATTTAGCCACTGTTTCGAATAAATACCTAGGGTTGTGTTTGTTTTCTTCTAAAAGTGTTGAAAAATAAGCAGATCTAGCTGTTTTTACGGCCTTTCTGTATGCAATCGTGCTCTGTCTCCACGAAATGTGAAAAACTTCTAATTTTGTTTTCTTCCAGCTACGCTCCATTTTTCTGACTGCTCTCTTTAGGGCCCGAGTGTGCTCGTTGTACCGCGGTGTTAGACTATTTCCTTTAATCTTCTTTAAGCGCAATGGAGCAACTGTGTCTAAAGTAGTGGTCGACCGATATATCGCCACGGCCGATATATCGGCCGATATTTGGCTTTTTTTAAATATCGGCATCGGCCGATAAGTTTTTCTGATTGGCTGATGTGTTGGAAACAGGACTTTTATTTTGACGGCGCCGCGGGCTTTTATTTTGACGGGCGGGGCTGAGAACACCAGCACCTGAGAGAACACAGCGCCTGATCACACAGCGCTCATGCTCACTCACATTCTCCGTCATCATTAGTTTACGATCTCTGTCAGTCATCTAATACTTTGTTAGACAGAACCGGTGGCTACAGAACTAGTAATAAAAGAAAGTAAATGGTATGCGAAAAAGTAATGCGTTTGCTTTTATATTATTTGTAACGTTAACCGAAAAGGCAAACAATCAGGCTTCATTTACCATCAACATTCAGCAAATGCGCATCTACATAATTTAAACAAATCTCTGAATATCTAGAACATTTAATTTCACAAACCTTGCAGATTTATTCGAATCCAGCTGTGATATCTTGTGAAATGTGCATACACGTGTTCCTGCAAGTGACGGTCCGTGTGAAGTGAGTGAATGCAAACAGAAGATCAGCTTCACAGGAGACTCGATCGAAAAGCTTTAAATCCTTCATTTTAAATATGCTGTGCTATATCCAGTGTCCCACTGTGTCATATTCATGTCGTTTTCACTGTGTGCTGTATGTAAAATTAGCGTTACCTTGTCAAAAGTCAAAGTAAACAAAAAGTCTTTATTTGAAAAAATATGATTATCAGTGCGCATGAAATTACCAGATTACCGAGTGCCCTTAGTGTTTACTTCCTTTTATTCACATATTCAAACATTTTTAAACAACTATATTTGTGAAAAATACTGTAATAGGATTGCAGATTCAAGAAGTTGCCATCTAAAGTATAGGGCCTAAGCATGTTTATTTTAAAGATTTTTATTTATTAAATATATCTAATTTATTCAATATTGATTTATATAAATATAAAGTGTGTGTAATATATATATACATATATATATATATATATATATATATATCGGCCATCGGCCACCCTGCTTTTTAAAATATCGGCATCGGCATCGGCCATCAAAAAACCCATATCGGTCGACCACTAGTCTAAAGTGCTGGAAAAGAGAGAATCAATCATTTCTGTTGCAACATCAAGTTCTTCTAAGCTATCTGGGATGCTGACGAGATGAAACTGATCAGGAATATTATTAATAAAGCGATCTTTAGTGGCAGAAGTGATAGGTCTAACATATTTGTAACACAGAGTCGGCTTTACAGCCTTGGCTAAATGAAGTATACACGAGACTAGATAATGATCTGAGATGTCATCGCTCTGCTGCAGAATTTCAATGTCATCAACATCGATTCCATATGACAATATTAGATCTTACTAGATCTAAAGTATGATTACGACAATGAGTAGGTCCTGACACGTGTTGTCTAACTCCAATAGAGTTTAGAATGTCTGTAAATGCTAATCTCAATGCGTCTTTTTCATATGGATATTAAAATCACCAACAATTAGGACTTTATCTGCAGCCAGTACTAACTCTGACAGAAAATCAGCAAATTCTTTGATAAAATCTGTATGGTTCCCTGGTGGCCTGTATACAGTAGCCAACACAAATGTCAAACGGGATTTATCATTTAAGCTAGATAACGTTACTGTAACGGTCACCATCTGGAGTGCCCTTGAGAGCCACCAGAGGGCACTCCACATCAGACTATTGTTATTCCCTCACAAACTACATCTCCCATAACTCACTGTCCGGACTCTTCATCGATTATCATTACATTCACTTGTGTCTAATTATCTTGTTTAGCTCACCCCATATAAGCCTGGTTTTCTCATTCATTATCTGCGAAGTCTTGTTTTGTGTTACACTGCAATTCCGAGCATTCCCCCTGGTTTCATGTCTCTTGTTTTTTGGATATCTTACCGATTACTCTTTTGCCTGTGTTCCTTGTTGTATAGACTGCCTGCCTGTGTTTGACCTTGCCTGTACTTTGGATTACGTCTTTGTAGGCATGTGCCGGTATCAAATTTTCGTGCTGCGATTAATTGATTGAGCTTTTATCACGGTATACGGTATTATCACGATATTTTAATTGCTCAAGAGAAACAGATGGATTGCGGGTATCTAAAAAAACAACTTGCATCACAATGTGTAATTGTGATTTTCAAAACATGGTAACTAAACAGAATTTTATTAATTTAAGTGACAACGTGTTACAATGTTTACATGGTACAATGACTGGTAGGTTACTGTTTGTATTATTCAAATAAATTCTTGTATTTGATTTTAATCTTAATTCAATATTGACTCATTTGGATAAATATTAGGTAGGCTACAGTCTGCATGTTAATTTTTCTCAAGAAAAAAATATATCTCACATAATGCTGTAAACAGAGAGAAATTAAATATAATGCTGTTTTCATTATAATAACAATTATGTAATGACAAGTAAACATATAATTAATATGTAATAAAGTGCACATATTTAGCAAAATGACCATTTTTTTCTAGTCAACTAAAGTGCTGGTCATTAAATGGCTTTCCTGAGGTAAATGTAACGTTCTGTGACATAACTGTTCTCCTGCAGTTTTATTGACCTCTTTCCGTGAAAAACACTGATTGATCGACATTTTGTATGAGGCATAAACCTTAAGGTAAGTTGTACTGTATCTTTAAATAAAAAGTAACAGATGATCGGTTTACTTGAACTGAGGCGCAGCGATCTGTCACAATGGACAGAACCTTTTTTTTTTTCATATCAAAAGTAACCTGCTCTGTCTAGTCTGTCGGTGTCAGTGTCCTCTTTGCTCCGCGATTTTTCTCTGCGTGAGAGCGTGTGAAAAGTGTCAATTCCGTAAAGCGGCTTTCAGACAGAACGCGGAACGCGATTTGCTATTTTGCAAATAAAAAGTTGAACTATTTTTAACTTTGACCCCGGCGTGCTTTGGTCGACGCAGCAACAAAACGTCCCCGCGAGTATTCTGCGTCCTGTCTGAAAGGCGCTTGAGTCTCAAGTTGAATGCGTGAGAGTTGGCAGCCCTGCGGCGGGTAAATCGTCGGCAGCGTTCCTCCTTCCGCCATGCTTCTACTCCATGTGATGATTGTTTACATTAGACTAGAGTGCGCTCTGCGCCGCGTGCACACAGTGCTTATACATGTGGGGATTGTTTACATCAGAGTGCGCACGTGTTTTGCGGAGCATATACGCAGTGTTTAAGCGGTTGATAGAAAATTAGCTAATGCGTGTTCTAAAAGTCTAAATTCAAATCTATTATTTTTCACGGTATTTTGAAGTGGCCGCGATAACAATATCGTGCATATTCATTACCGCGATTTATCGCATTACCGAATACCGGCACATGTCTACGTCTTTGGATTACCCTGTTCAATAAATACTACAATAGGATCCTCAACCTTCTCGTCTCGGAGCAGTTCGTAACAGTTACAGAAAGCACCATCATTTCAAAAGAATTATATTTGAAACTAGACTTCTGAGTAATACTGAAGATATTGCTATAAATTACAGCAATACCTCCCCCTTTTTTCCTTTTAAACGAGCCTCGTGTTTATAGCAGTAATCTTGCGGGGTGGACTCATTTCAAGTAATGTAATCGTCTGGTTTTACCCAAGTTTCTGTCAAACACAGCACATCGAGGTTATGGTCTGTAATTATATCATTGACAATAAGTGCTTTTGAAGAAAGGGATCAAATATTCAGCAACCCGAGCTTTATCATTTGTTAATCTGCAATATATTTGTTTTTTATTTGTTGAACATCAATAAAATGTTTACCCTTAAAAGGGTTTCGGAGTTTTTTTGTATTTCCTAGTTCGGGGAACAGACACAGTCTCTATGTGATGATATCTAGGTGAAAGAGTCTCTATGTGATGGGAGTTACCTTACCTCAGTGACATGAGACAGCTAGCAGACGGTCGGTTTAGCCAGTCTGTCTGCTTCCTGACCTGAGCCCCAGATTGTCATGTTTGAGCACTAAGACTATGTGCCATATTACTAGAGAGAAGAGCAGCACCATCCCAGGAGAGATGAATACCATCTCTTTTCAACAGGTCAGGTCTGCCCCAAAAACTTTTCCAGTTGTCTATGAACCCTATATTATTTTGCGGACATCACTTAGACAGCCAGCCATTGAGTGAGGACAGTCTACTAAGTATCTCATCACTCCGGCGAACAGGAAGGGGGCCAGAGCAAATTACAGTGAGTGACATTGCGCTTGCAAGTTCACACACCTCTTTAATGTTAAGTCATCAAGATTAGAGCTGGAGACCAAATCCAGCCAAGATATTCTTCTTATATGCTAAGGTGAAATTAAAGACCCACTGAAGTTCCTTGAAACGTGCAGCGTTGTTCAGTGTGTTGACGTAATATGCACTGAAACAGAAAGACAGGCTGGTAAATATCGAGCAGCTCCTCCCATTTTTTTAAAATAGCCAATAGCGTTTTGTTTATATCACAGCTCGGCATTTGACAGCGTATGGCAGCCAAAATGTAATAGATTCCCCTTTTAGATTTATTATGAAACTGTTAATAAAGCAAAACAGTGAAAATGCTGAAAATGTGTAGTTTGAAAAGTGTGTAATTTATTTTGCCACATGGCACCGGTGTTATCTCTTACTCGTCAGTGCTGTTTCTAATACTGAGTCTGTCTAACCATTTCTCCTCCTAATCTCCTTAATATTACTTTAAAATATGTCATTCTGTGCCGACTTCAAATGGATCCAATACGTTTTGTGGTCTGCTCCGACTTGTCCGACTTGTGCATAGGATCCACCCTGTGCTACCGTCTCTAGACCGGAGCAGTCTGTGCGCGCTGCATGTTTAAATCTGAATGTGTCTATTAAAGAGTGTATATGTTTACAAAGAGAATCGCAATGCTGCTGAAACTTTTTTAAAATAAAAGTTGCTGATAACTTCTGTATTTGAAATACCAATAGTGAGTAAATGTGTTTGTGGTACAGCCGTGGATCACTTGCGCACTGTAAATGCAGCATATGTGAGCACTATAGCGTGTGCTGCTCCTGTACCGCACACAGAGTATGTGTGAAACGATGTAACGTCATGTCTCTGGCATAGACTACAGTATTTAAAATATCATGCGTATGCTTTAGTTATATTCTCAATTTAATTTACAGAGCAATCCCTGCAAAGTTTAGAGACTAAGATTAGGATTAGTGTGTGTCTGGGTGGGGGGGCGTGGCATCACGATTGTGGCTCTTCATCGTGATGTCGGTCAGCCATAACGATGGACGATGATATCTTCCATCGGCACAACCCTAATAGGAACCCTATTTCCCATAGGAACCTTCTTTCCGTATAAGCCTTGGGAAATAACCTCAACCAACCAATGTGACAAACTTTGCTTATAAATTGGCAACCCCAGTCTGGCCTTTCCATTCAAAACAAAAAGCTGAGAATGAGACTTCCTCAAGGTCAGAGTAAAATTTACATAGGTGTGTAATGCCCTTACTGGACATAGGATGAGCAAATTCTGCCGATCTGCCTGTGAAGAAGGGGGTTGAAATTGAACTACCTCCAGAACTTGATTTCTAAAATGAGGATGAAGTACTTTTGGTAAAAAGGCAGGATTGAGCCAGAGCGTCACCCCTGTGCCATCCGGCCTCCAACGTAAACAATTCTCACTAATGGATAGTGCACACAATTCTACTACCCTTTAAGCAGAGCATATAGCCAAGAGAAAAGCTGTCTTGAGACGGGGGCTTAGTGAGCAAATCCCAATTGGGTTTCCCTTCAGGAACTGACATACCAAGGGATTTCAGCCTAATGGCTGGCCATCCACTCCCCCATGAGATGCTGAAATACTGTAGATGAAGCATAAACCCTGATTGTACTGGCTGCTTTGCCCTGATCCAGTTGAGCCTGCAGGAATCTAAGGACAAGTGGCTCAGAGCAGGTTATTGGATCAATATTCATGCCTTAACACCACTCTGAAAAAAAATATCCACTTTATGGAGTAATTAGCACGAGTAGATGGAGCTCTGCCGTTGTTCAGTGTCTCGCATACCGCTTCATTTAGCTGTTGAGGGATGGACTCTGCAGAGGCCATACCCACAATCGCAGTGCCATCGGGTTTGGATGCCAAATCTGCCCGTCTATTTGAGATGGGAGATTCACCCGTGATGGAAGTTGTATGTAATAAGCCTATCGGCCACTCTTGTGACAGAGCATCCAGGCCTAAACTGCCCTCTTGTACTGTGAGGGAGTACCATCCCAGGCAATGGGTCGTCTCCCTGGAAGCAAAGAGATCTACATGAGATGTCCCGTATCGGGTCCAAATTTGGGCTATTACCTCCATGTGCAACCGCCACACTCCTGGGAGAGGCCCTGTTCTGGACAAAATGTCGGCTGCTCTGTTTGTCAAACCCGGGATGTGGATTGATCTCAGTGAGGACGGCCGTGGCCATGTCCATGTCAGCAGGTTCGTTGCCACCTGGAGACAGCTTAGGATGTCCCTCCTTGGTGATTTATGTGGTAAACTGCTGAGGTACTATCCATTCTCACTTGCACATGCTTGTGGCAAAAAATAAAAAATGGTAACAGACCCTTGAGAGCGAGATGAATAGCCCTCAGTTTGAGCACATTTATATGTTCTGATGACCAAGGGGGATCCCAAGCCAGCTTGATATGCGTCTGTTGTTATCACTGATCTTCTGTGACGTAGACTGCCCAGTGGGGTTCCCCTCCGGAGAAAGTCCTTGTCCCTCCAATGGAGTAAGTCCAGCATGCAGGCCTTTATAAACCAACAGCCTCGTTCTTCTGTCCTTTTTTGGATGAAGACGAAAAGAATTGAACCATCTCTGTATTGAACGTGTCCTTAGTAGGCCTAAGGGAATCACCATTGATGCTGCCGCCATCAGTCCTACCAGCTTCTGAACCCTGTGGGCTGTCACAAGCTTCCCCTTCTGGAAGTGACCTAATCCCTTCTCCAGGCCGTCTATTCTCTGGGGAGTGAGACATGCTTCCATTGTTATGGAGCTTAAATATAGCCCCAGGAATTTCACCTGCTGTTGAGGCTGGAGACTGCTCTTCTTCCAGTTCACCGTGAACCCCAGGGACTGAATGTGAGCTAGTACCTCCTCTGTGTTCCTGATCACCTGATCTTGTGAAGGAGCACAAATTAACCAATCGTCCAGATATGGCAGGATTTTGATATCGCGCAGCTGAAGGGGAGCTAGGGCGGCTGAGATCATCCGAGTAAAAACTCTCGGTGCCGAAGACAGGCCGAGCGGTAGAACCTGGTACTGAAAGGCTTGACCTTGAAAAGCAAAGCGGAGAAAAGCCCGCTGGACAGCTTCTCTCGTTGTAATGGAGCGCTCAGCTCTATCCAGCACCTCCTGAGAATCTGAATTAAAAACGTGAATTACCGGGAATTACTGGCAAATATATTAGTTTGCTTCTTATGGTCTCTGGCAAAGAGGTCTACGACATAAAACAGCCGAAGACATAGTGTCCCCCACATCACCAGTCAATTGTGAGTGGGCTGACAGAGCAGAATCAACAAGGTTCCTAGAATCCTGTTCATCTGCACTTAATGTTTTCCGTAGGGCTGCTAAGAGGATACCCAAAGCATTGCCTGTACGAGCTGCACGTGCAGTGACATTAAAGGATTGTGAGATCAGACGGTCAGTTTTCGCACACTCATTCCTGGACAGCGAGGGTAAGCAGATGCATGGGCTGGTCCCAGAGTAGTCCATGATGCTATCTCTTGTTCTACCGGTGGCATGTCCCCCAGTACAGTTTATTTTGGGTTACGGGCATTGGCCAACCATCTGCAGCCTGCATTGAATTGAGGCTTCTGGGATGGTTTATTCTATGTTGTCCTCAAAATTGAGGTATAATCATCTGCCACTGGAATGCAAGATTTAGAATTAGTCTGAGGTATGCCTTCCCAGACACCCCCAACAGGAGCTGGGTCAGGCACATAAGGCTGCAAACAAAAAATTTTTGCTGCACTAAATACTCTAGCATCAAGAGTATTCGCAGGAAAATCATCCCTCTCAGTTGATTCGCCATCCACTTCGGACGAATCTGAATGGGGTCCCTCTCCTTGGTTCCCTCCGTCTGCCTGCTGTGCATTATCGACCAGCGAGTGGGGAACAAGAAGAGATAATACATCAGCATCTTCTGCGTCAGTGTCGGGATTACAGATCCCCAGGCATGAAGGGGATTCCCTATGCCCATCACGAGGGTCCATTGCTGATTGGCAATATCGGCAGCAATGAGATGCCACGATACCCTCACACCAGGTAAGGCCACACACAATCCCACTGACCGCGAACAGTAGTGAAGGGTATATTAAGCCCACACAAAGCAAAAAAGCCCAGCACTAGTACGCGAACGTACTTCGCAGGCCTATATCAAACCCCAACAGCTGCGAACAGTGATATAGGGCTCAAAAAGGCAACAATACTCACCAAAATGTTGTAATGAAGTATAATCACGAGGTTAACTGATGGATACCCTGAAAGAAAACAGAAATAATCCATAATATTGAATGGCTAGTATGTTTAGAAACTAGCACCAGAATATCAGATAATACAATAAACTCATCTCAATTCACAAGCATACAGCATGAATTGAGTGTTTGTACTGAAATGTTGAATGGCTAGTATGTTAGGAACTAGCCTCAGAATATCAGATAAAACTAATCTCAATTCACAAGCGCCTATAGCATGAATTGAGTGTTTGTATTGAAATATTGAATGGCTAGTATGTATAATTAGCCTCAAATATCAGTGTAACGATTCTAGCTCAAATAAAGGGAATATAATTTTAATAACTGATCATGAATATGATCATGAATCACATACATAGATTAAATTACCCGTAAAGGGGATATGTTGCCAATGTATCTGTATGGACAACGATATACAACGGATTATAATCAATTATCCATACAGGTAGGCGAAAATAGATCAATTGTATATCAATAATCAATCACATCGAATTATAATTAAATATTAATATATCAATGTCTAGAGAATAGATCGACTTCAGGATAACCCTTAATGGAATTAATTTGTTATCGAATAATCTGTTTGTCCAGCAAACTGACCGTACGATCTTTCATCAACCCTCAAGAAAAGTTATCCTTCTTATAGACTCTCAAAAAAAGGCTATTTCTCTGGCCATGAAAAATAACTTCCCTGTTCTATAAAAATACCATTTAAAGTATCAACAATTGTAAAG
Organism: Tiaroga cobitis; assembly: GCA_030578255.1. Lineage (NCBI taxonomy): Eukaryota > Metazoa > Chordata > Actinopteri > Cypriniformes > Leuciscidae > Tiaroga > Tiaroga cobitis. Next base: position 36,247,115 of record CM060595.1, on the reverse strand, counting down.
CTTGTAGCTTAGATAGATCATATTAGGGACTGCGCAATATGAGCAATAGACAGAGTCAATAAATGAATATAATGGATTTAATAAGGGAAAAACTACGTATACCGGTGACTAAAGTTACACAGAATAAATGTATATACAACAAAATAAAGCAACAAACAATGAAAGAGAATGAGAATAAGAGAGTGGTAGAAAGAGGCAGAGATTGACCAACAGTTATGGCAAAATCACAGACAAAGGGACCCTTGAGAGAGAGACAACAAGGAATCAAATCACCCTAAATGGGGGCAAACAACCTTAACCTGATCTGGATAGGAAATAAAATACTTGCATGTGGTTCTTTTAGTGGCTGAGGAAAGAAAGAGTGTGTGTCGTTCCTTCAGAGCTGAGCTTCTGGGACGAACACGGTGAGTAATGTCTACTTGTCCTGTTATTGTCACCTGTGTCACATGTCATATGTTTAGTATAGCCTTCTCCGATGGCAATATAGGATTTATATGTGATAAATGCAAGGAGACAGTCAGGCTGACGGAGAAGATTTCAGAACTAGAGACACGCATCCAAACTTTAATTGAGGATGGTAAGAATGCTAGATCTTTAGATCGTGTTTTGGATGCGCCTAGCATAGTGAACTCTTTACATGATTCGGTTCCGGCTGAAGTAGAGCCCGTGCAGCAGGGCAGATGGGTGACCATAAGAGAGCAGCCAGAAAACCTGGGTGTGCTCTTTGATACCAACCTTTCTTTTGAAAGCCACGTGTCTAGTATCTGCAAAACTGCATTTTTCCATCTTAAAAATATATCTAAAATACGCCATATGCTCTCATTGGGAAATGCGGAACAATTAGTCCATGCGTTCATGACCTCAAGGCTAGATCATTGTAATGCTCTACTGGGTGGTTGCCCTGCACGCTTAATAAATAAACTACAGCTAGTTCAAAACGCCGCAGCTCGAGTTCTTACCAGAACCAGGAAATATGACCATATTAGCCCGGTTCTGTCAACACTGCATTGGCTCCCTATTAAACATCGTATACATTTTAAAATATTGTTGATTACCTACAAAGCACTAAATGGTTTAGCTCCGCAGTACTTGAGCGAGCTCTTAACGTATTATAGTCCTTCACGTCTATTGCGATCTCAAAATTCCGGCCAGTTGATAATACCTAGAATATCTAAATCGACTGCAGGCGGTAGATCCTTTTCCTATTTAGCACCAAAACTTTGGAACAGTCTTCCTACCATTGTCCGGGAAGCAGACACACACTGTCAGTTCAAAGCTAGACTAAAAACACATCTGCTTGACCTAGCATACACATAACACACTATAGACTTCTATAAATTCAATGTTAGGCTGCATAGATTAGGTCAGCCAGAACTGGGATCACTTCCCTTAAATCTTGATGTACTCGCTACATCATAAGAAGAATGGCATCTACGCTAATATTAGTGTCTTTGTTTATCCCGAGGTTTTCCCGCAGCCTGCCGGATCTAGGCCGTGTCCAGATCTGACGAAGGAGATCCGCCTGGACCCGATGACAATGCAGTGCTGAAGTGTCCACTATCCTCTCCCTATGGAGGATCCCTTTCCCACTCTACAGATGAAGCGTTGTGAATTCTGGCTCGCGTACCCCGAAGTGATAAAATAAAACAAAATTCGGTATCAAAATTTATAGGCAAGAAAAGTAGTTTGTTTAGGCTGGGTTGTATGAATTATAAACCTGTGCACATATTTTAAAAAGCACATAACTATAGAATCAATTCTGAATGAGCATGTGAACGCCGTCAGCGTTGATCACAGGTTCGCGTTTAAAAGTCTGATCATTTCGACGGAGGTGAATCAATCAAAGTTAACTTTAGCTGGAAATAACATTATTCAAGAACCGCTATAATGCCAAAACAATCTGTTACCTTAAATTATATGTTTATCTCTGTAAAGCTGCTTTGAAACAATCCATTGTTAAAAGCGCTATATAAATGAAGATGACTTGACTTGACTTGACGAACGGAGTCGCGGCGAGTTTAAAAGGTCCCTTTAAAGTGAAGTTACCAAAGAAATAATTCAGGCTAAGTTCATTTCACTCGTCGGTGGGAATGAACAAAGGAGAATACGAAAAGGGAAAACAAAGACTAAAGAAGACAAACAAAACAAAACAGACCCGAAGAAGTCTGAAGTGTAACTGAAGAAATAACTGAAGACCTAGAGGAAACCGCTAGAGGAAACCAACGTGAGTAGAGGAGTGTCCGATGGTCTCTAGAGAGGATCGCAGAGTCGTAAATGGTGTCAGAAAGCAATCTAATCCCAGACATGTTGGCACCATGCCGGTAATTTAGATTGCAGAGAGTCCTGATTTACATTCACGAGTTCAGAGTGTAAAAGCTTTGGATTTCAGAAGGAATGTGCATTATTTGTGTTCAGATGAACGAACCATGATTTATCCAGACGCTACATCAGAATAATAACTTATCACAATTCAAGCCCATACAGCATGAATTAGGTGATTGGTACAGATAATACAAAAATAAAACACCACAATTCACAAGGCACCTGCACCACTTGAATTGAATGGTGAATAATATTGATTTGGTTCCTACCTGTACCAGGTCTCTAAGGTGAGAAAGATAAAGAGAACGAGCCAGAAGTTTAACTCGCCTTTTATAGCGCGTGACGTTCCGCTTTCGGGGTCATGGTCATGACTTTGTTTACATAAGGTCTCGAGAGAAGGCGGAACGAAGGTTATCATCCTATTAGACCTTAGTGACGGTCAGAGTGAGGTCGAAACCGATATGAATGAGAAGTGGCGTAAACTGAATCATACCTGTCGCGCAATTGTCTGTGACTTCTCTTATAAAACACCAGCATTTTATTTTTCAGTGTAGGCTAAACTCTAAAAATAGATAAATCCAAAATGATCGTTGAAGATGTTGAAGATTAGCCGATGGGCTGTCAATGCATCAAATTATATGCTAAAAGCGGTTCAGCAAAGTGAAGCCTCCATTTAAAAAAATGCCCTTGTCTCCTTCCCTGCGTACTTAAGGTAGCAGTCGCTACGCAAGGTTCACACTCTGTTTGCTGTGCGTGTTGTAGTATGCTGTGCAGAAGAAGCAGAAGCTCATTGTGTTTTCACATATGATGCTTTTGCAGTGTGCAACTGACCCGCGGCTGTACACCACAAACACAACATTTATTCATTACTTTTATTTCAAATTCAAAGATTGTTACGGAAAATGTTTTGTCAGCATTGTGATTCTCTTTGTAGACAGTACAGTTATACAATACAAACATTTTAAATTAAAACTTTGGTAACACTTTAGAATACTGTATCTTACTTACTGGATAATTAATAAGGAATTATTGTAGAACTAGTAGGTAATTCTTCATTAACTACTTCTTCACTGCTGTTAACTACTAAGGAAGATGTGTTAACTAATCAGTATGTAATAGAATTTTATGATTGTGTTAAGTTACAGTTAGTTAATCAATAACTAATGAATTAGTTATTGGTCATACCTCCTGAAGAACCACTACTAATTATCTACTAATTAAGCTTCAAGAAAAATAACTAAGAATTAGCCTAACTAATGAACAGTCATACAAAACTAACCTCAGATTAGTTTTTATATTTTATATACAGTACTGTGTGTGTCTGTTTTCCTCAGCATAGAATGCCATTGAGTAAATTCATGTATTTTAGCCAACAACTGAGGGGAACTGAAAATATAGGGAACTTATTAGTAATTAATAAAGAATTATTAGATAATTGTTCAGGAATTATTTATAACCTGGAACAGTATTCTAAAGTGAAAATACAGGGAACCCATTAGTATTAATAAATAATTATCAAATAATTATCCAGGAATAAGGCTACTTATAACCTGAAACAGTAATGAAAATATAGGGAACTTATTAGTAATTAATAAAGAATTACTAGATAATTATTCAGGAATTACTTATAACCTGAAACAGTATTCTAAAGTGAAAATATAGGGAACCCATTAGTAAAGAATTACCACATACTTCTGACTCAAATAAAACTTACTGTAAAAAAACACTATTAACGTAATCATCTATAACCTTTGTAGAATACACGACTCGTTTAAGCTACATGATATCTTCCTTTATTTCAGATGATATTTTGTTTTATATGCCTACATATAAACTCGTTTAACAATCATTTTAAAATCTAAAGTTAAACCTTTACAAGTAATTCAAGTAATCAACTGGTCTAGTTTCCACGGTAGTGGTGCTGGATCTCTTGCGGGAGCTGGGCTCGTGTTCAGCAGGGAAACTCCTTTAACTTCAGACCGACGCCCTGCGTTTCACTCGTAGCCAAAATATGCTGTGACTGACTCCATAACCTGCCCATAAACAAACAGTGCACAGCTCTAAGAACATATTTTAACATCTGATGTAAATAGATTTATCTTTATGAATAAAATAATTTGTTTTATGCAAGGGATCAGGCGATTCCATCACGCAAAAAAGACCGACTCAGCTATAGGCTAACTGACCTCGCGTCCTTGTATGTTGCCTTGCATAAAATAAAATGATTTACAGCACAGTAATGATTTTATAGATTAAATAAAACGTACACAAACCCTGTATTTCGCTGAAGAAATGTGAACTCTCCAGAAGAGGATGGAAATGCCTGCGCTCTTACATCACCAAATCACTGTAAAATGTGGGCTACCGTGATGTTGCCGGAACTTGAATGGTGCAAAATAAGTTTAAAGTGAACCCTGACTAGTGTGGCATGTTGGCCTTATAAGATTAACGTGGGCGTCAGCTATAAAAAGGTGATACAAAAACACTCCAAATATTTTTGTTTTTAATAAAAAAAGCCGAAAATCCGTTCACTTGTAGGCCGCCATAGTTATTTACGTCTCAATGCATTCTGGGTAATGACGTGTAAAGGTTGTAGTCGCTTGAGCCTAGCCGCTGTAGCCGCTTCGTTTATTGTTTTTCCAACGTACCGGCTAGCTAGCTCAGTTTTGACAGTAGCGAGATGAACATGTCTGCCGTTCAGCCTTTTCAGTTTGAACCCGAGCGCACCGTAGGCTTAAATCAAGAGAATAATGCGGTGTCTGTGCAGCAACTCCTTGCCAATGCCAAGCGAGAACGACCGCGTTTACTGTAAAGAGCTCAGTATAGTCAGTAACGTTTTAGTCTTAGATTTAAGATTTTAAATATGTAGTGGAAGGCAATTCAGTGCAATGGTAATTATTAATATTGTAATTGTAAGATTGAAAATGTACATGAGGTAGATGAGCAGAATAGTGTTGACTTTGTTCAGTGTAAAGGGGGTTGCACACCGGTCCGGACGAGAAGCGCAGCGCAGCGCCGCGCCGCGTCAATGACAACTCGAGGTATCGCACACCGGACGCGCACTTTGTCAGTTTATGGCCAGCAATATTGTTATGTTTAAGGACATTATGGAATTAAGATCATGTTATGATTGTACTGTACAATTAAATACATTAGTTGCTTATTAGTCTGCAGTCTGAATTCACTTTACCTCAGAGCGTCCATTAACTGAATGAATTGAGAATATCACCTGAAAATCCGGTAACATCAGCAATTTTCATTCAACCAGCTGATTTCTGTAAATGAATGTAAAACTAAATGTATATTGCAGCGCAGGGTGAAGTCGGTATATACATTAACAACGATTTGAGACAAATAATTGTAAATTTAATATAAAACTATGTAAATGGTGCTCTGTGGCACGGCAGGATTTTGAACAAGGTCCGAGAGGGTATTTCTGTGCGTTCAACATAGTGACTGCTTAGGGAAAATAACGCAAACGACGGCGGTAGATGACTTATTAAATTATTTATACCGATAGTACGATCGTCTGATCTATACTTAGCCTACCCTGGACAGCTGCTGACAAAAAGTGGAGCTCTTTACAGCAAACACTCTCGTTCTCGCTTGGCATTGGCAAACTGCAGCAGACACGATCTGTTTTGCCCCACTCTCGCTTCTTCAACTCTCTGATAATCTTAATTTTCATGTAACTCTTGAGTAGGCCTATCGTTTTCGCGTTATTCTCCTGATTTAAGCCTACGGTGCGCTCGGGTTCAAACTAAAAAGGCTGAACGGCAGACATGTTCATCTCGCTACTGTTAAAACTTGGCTAGCTTCAACCTTTACACGTCACTACCCAGAATGCATTGAGACGTAAATAACTATGGCGGCCCTCTTTTTTTTAATAAAACCCAAAAAATTTGGAGTGTTTTTGTAATTACCTTTTTATAGCTGAGGCCCACGTTAATCTTATAAGGCCAACTTTCCGCACTAGTCGGGGTTCCCTTTAAGATGTATAAGAAGAAGCATAATAATATGCTTTGAAAATGGCCTAATTATAATTTTACCAGAGTAATATTTTATTGGGGTATCTGTACTTTTACTCAAGCACTTGATTTGTGTACTTCTTCCACCACTACAATGCTAAAAAAAAAAACTGGATTATTGTAATGACTACTGTGTATGACTGTTCATTAGTAGTTGCTTAATGGTAGTTCTTCAGGAGGTATGACATAATTCATTAGTTATTGATTAACTAACTGTTACTTAACACAATCATAAAATTATATTACATACTGATTAGTTAACACATCTTCCTTAGTAGTTAACAGCAGTGAAGAAGTAGTTAATGAAGAATTACCTACTAGTTCTTCAATAATTCCTTATTAGTTATGCAGTAAGATACAGTATTCTAAAGTGTTACACTTCTAATGTTACATGTTACATTAAATAGCCTAACCAAAAATTGTTAGCTGTCAATGGAGAGTACAGAAAGCTCTCAGATTTTATCAAGAAGATTTTCATCAAAAAGATGTCTGAACGTAGCCTGGTAATACCAGACTCTGCTACTTCACTTTTCTTCGTAAACAGAGTCTGGGATAGCATAATAGAGAAGTGTTTTCTCTCTCGCTAGGGGGCGCGTACTGAAGTTTAAAATCATTGGTTACCCGTAAGCCAATCAGATAAGTTTGTTTATGACGTATGTTATGCGCCGACACAGCCGCATCGAACCACAGACATCATGCATCGAACTCAATCTATGATCGAACTTCCACTGTAAACACTTGATGATGCGAGCGAAATACCCGAGTGAACATGGCTGTAAACGACTTTTTTGATCTGTGAGTGATGTAATAGAATGACTGCTGCGCTTGACAGGGCACAAACGAGCAGAGAGAGAGACAGAGACAGAGACAGAGACAGAGACAGAGACAGAGACAGAGACAGAGACAGAGACAGAGAGTGGCGCGCGCACTCCCACGTCTACAAACAACACGAGCGCTGTCTTGCTCTCTCTCCCTCGCGCATATTCATAAAAATCAATCGACAAGATAGTAAGAGGTCGGAAGACCGCGGTTTCACGTGGAGCATTTGGAGATTTTTAGAGATTATAGACTCTAGGAACAACATCTCAATGAACAACATCTCAACTATAAAGGCCTGTCTCATATAAGTTAGACGCCTCTCTCAAGTACAAGCCGGTGCAGTTCGACGATTTGGGCAAATAAAAGCCCGGGCTATTATTTGAAGTTTTACGGTATTTAAGACCTGGAAAAGAAAAGAGACACTGACCTGTCAAAAGGCTCCCCAGTTTCTCGCTGACGATCGGTAATAGTTGATAAATTAAACTTTTCCCAAAGGGAGTAGGGCCACAACATCACCTCCATTCAAAATGTTTAATACACACTCTTCGTGTTCGGGGTTCAGTTTGCTAATGCCGGGAATATTCTCCACAACAGAGCGAATTGCATCCGCGTCTCCATATCAGCGGTCGTTTTCGATTTCCCTGACCTAATCTTAAACACGGCGCTTACCGACTACGTCACGGCTTTCAGCCCGCCCTCTGTTCGTTGATTGGCCAGGCTGTTTTCAGGCCGGTGGAAAACAGAAAGATAGGCTGCTATCTCAGACTGACTACAGGAGCGAAATGAAATTAGCGGAAGTAGGAAGTCTGACGTAGTCAGGCTAGTCTGAACGGCCGACTGCCAACAAAAAATCTGATTTTGCATATCCAGATGGGGTTTTGAAAGTCGACAGCAAAAAAAACCCCCCACGAAATCAGATTTTGCAATGCGATTTTTACAGATGCGTCTCAGTCTGGACGCTCTGGCTGCTCAAATCAGATTTCAAACTGTCTTTTGCATCACACTTAACGCGACACACAACGATAAAGTCAAAACTGGCGACGGAAATTTTAAGACAGAAGTATTAATATAGTGTCCAAATGGTATGTCCAAAGATTTCGTCATTTTCCTGTGCAACAGAGGAGTTTTGCATCACAACTAGGCAGCCCAGCAAACAGAACGTTGGCACAACATACCCAACCTTCTAACAATGTTAAATAGGTTTCTGGACTGTATTGACTGGGTCTGACTTAATTGGGATCATCACGGGGCATCGGTAAGAATGCGCAAAAGTCCAATCACTGGTTTTAATAGTAGGTTCAAGCCATCAACATACTCAACGCAGTGCATGAACAGATATATGTGATATTAAGGGTGTGTGAGTGTGGTTTCTATAATAAAAACAGAAATATACACTCACCTAAAGGATTATTAGGAACACCTGTTCAAATTCTCATTAATCCAATTATCTAATCAACCAATCACATGGCAGTTGCTTCAATGCATTTAGGGGTGTGGTCCTGGTCAAGACAATCTCCTGAACTCCAAACTGAATGTCAGAATGGGAAAGAAAGGTGATTTAAGCAAGTTTGAGCGTGGCATGGTTGTTGGTGCCAGACGGGCCGGTCTGAGTATTTCACAATCTGCTCAGTTACTGGGATTTTTTTACGCACAACCATTTCTAGGGTTTACAAAGAATGGTGTGAAAAGGGAAAAACATCCAGTATGCAGAAGTCCTGTGGGCGAAAATGCCTTGTTGATGCTAGAGGTCAGAGGAGAATGGGCCGACTGATTCAAGCTGATAGAAGAGCAACTTTGACTGAAATAACCACTCGTTACAACCGAGGTATGCAGCAAAGCATTTGTGAAGCCACAACACGCACAACCTTGAGGCGGATGGGCTACAACAGCAGAAGACCCCACCGGGTACCACTCATCTCCACTACAAATAGGAAAAAGAGGCTACAATTTGCAAGAGCTCATCAAAATTGGACAGTTGAAGACTGGAAAAATGTTGCCTGGTCTGATGAGTCTCGATTTCTGTTAAGACATTCAGATGGTAGAGTCAGAATTTGGCGTAAACAGAATAAGAACATGGATCCATCATGCCTTGTTACGACTGTGCAGGCTGGTGGTGGTGGTGTAATGTGGGGGATGTTTTCTTGGCACACTTTAGGCCCCTTAGTGCCAATTGGGCATCTTTTAAATGCCACGACCTACCTGAGCATTGTTTCTGACCATGTCCATCCCTTTGTGGCCACCATGTACCCATCCTCTGATGGCTAATATGTATACATATGTAATACATATATATACATATATATACACAATCCACATAAATATGGCTTAATGACATCTGTAAAGTGTAAACACTAAATTAAACATATGGAACATATTATTCGTTATCATTATCTCACTTAACAGCCAATCAGAGTTCCCTCTTTCACCGACGGCCCTTCGGCCGATTCGACATGTTGAATCAAAGCCGACGAGGACCAATTTCAGCCGATGGCACGGAACCGTGCGGAACACACCGAGGAAACTTAGTCGGCCGACGCACAAAAACTGCCCGACGGCCGACCGTCGGCTTGGTGTGTTCCAGGCTTTAGGAGAATGACATGCAAGAGAAGAGATGGTTGAATAAAGCCGTTATTTTGGGGGGGTTTTTGCACACAAAAAGTATTCTGGTCACTTGATAAACTTAAGGTTGAGCCACTGTAGTGACTTGGACTATTTTAACGATATATTTACTAACTTTTCTGGTTTGGCAGATATCAATTAGCCTACCTTGCAGCCTATGAAGGAGTGAGCCAGCTTTCAGATTTCATCAAAAATATCTTAATTTGTGTTCCGAAGATGAACGAAAGTCTTAAGCCTAGTTCACACTACAGGATTTTAAGCCCGATTTAAGCCCGATTTGCAAATCGTTGAGCTCGCCGACCGGTCAGGGTGTTATCGCGTGCAAATTGCGGGGGATTAGCGGACGATGGACGCTCGCCAATCTGTTAGTATGAAAGAGCCAACAACGCATCAAAAACGCTCGCAGACGCCTCGCAGACGCGTCGCCGAGCCCAGAAAAATATCTAGCATGCTAGATATCCAGAGCTGTCGCACGACTCAACCTCAGTGATGTCATGAGCAACAGCCAATCAGAGCAAGGCAAGGGTTGCTCCAATCAGAGCAAGGCATGGGTCGTCGTCTTCTTCGCTGGGTATTAGCGCGCGTGCTGTTTCGCGTCATTTCCGGTTCGTTTTATTACGTGATTTTTTTGTGACAAAACGTGGTTTGTAGACAAGATAGAATCGTTGGGTGACAGTGTTGTTGTCAACTCGTGTAGTGCGTTACCTCCTGTTGCGGATCAATCAACAACTTGAACACTCCTGATTTCACAGAGAGCAAGTCATGTAGTGTGAACCGCACAGTTCAGCCCGACGTTTTAAAATCATGTAGTGTGAACTAGGCTTTACGGGGTTGGAACAACATGAGGGTGAGTAATCCCTGAATTTTCATTTTTGGGTGAACTAACCATTTAAGGTTGTGCCTAGGGTGTCTATACCATAGACATGATAAATATACATAGACGCCCTATTGGCCACTTTGGAACGTTGCTGCGATACGTCAACGGGTCCGCCATTTTGCGGAGGGCAAGACTGCACTGTAATCAAATGCAAGTAAACGAGTGAGCTGCGTTTTTTCTGGATAAAACAAAAACTGTTTTTACATTTATCAACCGATTTCAGTGGTTTGTATGTGGTGTACAAAAAGTTCCATCTCTAGTTATTTAAAATCTCGATAGACTTGTAAAATATTTTTTTTAATAAAGAATGGTCAAAGCTCAGGCTTGTCATGTATCTGGCTATTTATTCTTGGATAAGAATGGTGAAGACCCCCATACTGAGATATAATTTAAGTTTTCTTATTGTGGAAAAAGCATTTTCTGTGATTGACCAGATTTTAGCAATAACAAAGATAACTGATGGATCCTTTATGATAATATATAACATAAAGTGAGAAGTCAATAAAATAAACATAGTATACAGCAAATAAAATAGTAATGAATAGTATAATTATATAATATCATAAGTACAATAATACAATCATAAAAGTATTGATAATAGCATATAGTTTATTAATAATACTATAATAATAGCAATAGAATGAGAAATATCAATTACAGAATATACACAATCAAAAAAAAGTTAAATAGTGACTTAAATAATATGTAACTCTTTTTGTTAAATTTCAGTTTTATTGATTAGTAATAGCCATTATAACAGAAGTAACTTCAGTCAAACATACAGCAGGATACAACGTTAAAATAGCCTAAATATAAAGTTATGAAACTTCACTTTGCCCTCAGCCAAAACGATTTACCAGGGAACCATTTATAGATTAATGAGACCAAAGATCGCCCGTTAGATATACACAAGACGAATTATATCTCATGTTTAACCACTAGACTAGAGACATCCGAGCCAGCGGCAAACGTCAGAAGCACTGGACTTATACGGCTGTTCCAGGCGGGGTAGACAAACGCTGAGCGCATCTTACAACTCCGAAAACTTCAGATCAAATTTTTAAATAGGCGCTATCTTTATAAACAAACCACATATTTGAGCTTTAAACAACTACATTGTCGACTGAAAAACTATTGAAACTACATTTTGGGACACAATAACAGTAGTATTTTTAAATTTAACCTCTGAACGTTACTATTACTAATTAAATCATGACCAAATGCAACCAGAAACAAACGTTCAGTCTTGCTTGTGAAAGGTAATTCCTCGAAAGCTGTTTTCAATTGTGTGACGATTTGTACAGCCCCAAGCAGCACACAAAACAGGCATTTTTCTCAATTCCCGGTATGAGAGGTATGGGAAAGTTGCCATCCCCAATATGGCGGCGCCATTGTCGTACGCTCCAGCGGCCAATAGGGTGTCTATGTATTTAATATGTCTATGGTCTATACAACCACTGGACGATTATCCACTCGTCACTGCCCTGAAGCACAAATCAGCCTTTTAAATTTCAACCGCCCGTTGGCCTGTCTCAGTCTTCATCGAGCAAGGATACGAGAGAATTGCGTTTAATTTACCTCAGCTAAATAAGATACGTAAATATTCAAACACAACCTACAACTTCCCTGTCTAATGTGACATTTATTTGTTCAGTCTAACTGAAGGGACAGAATAACGTTAGCTCATAATTCACGGAGTTTGCGATCTTGTGTAAATTACATTACTAGTGTATGCAAAGGGTTAGCTTCTTTTAGTATTCATCCTTTCATCCTTTAGGAAAAACCTTTAGGAAAGTGTTGAACATCTTCTGGTCAGGTATGACAAATATTTCAACTTTATGACAAAGTCATAATGAAGCCAAAATTACTTTGAGTAATTGACATTTCAGCACTCCTTGAACAGACAGCGACTTAAGAGCGTAGGCTACTTGTTGGACATTAAAGGCACACTATGCAGGAATTCTGTTTTTGTCAAACAGCGACCCCTAGAGTCTTGTACTTGTATTTAATGTTACTGTCGTAAATACCACTCACGCAAAGCGTCTCTGCCATAAACTGGTCTCTGCACTCACAGCCTGATACCCCTTTGAAGCTGTTATATTAAGGTACAAATCTTGCATAGTGTGCATTTTTTGCATTAAATAAGCGATCTAGCGCTAAAATGTGTTTCTGAACTCAAGCTGAGCGCTCGTGTCCGCTGCTATCAGTGTCATGGATACATAGTGTCTCTTGTGGCTTCAATCTATCGCAGTTGCGGAAACTCTATTTATTCCGGTGAAATCACAAAATAAAATGCACAAAAAAGTGTTCCTGCTTGATATAGACTGTAGCAACCTGTCTCACAGTTGTACGTCTTCTAGTAGCTGTGCCAAGAGGAATCTGAATCATTCCCTTCCGAATCTTGCAGAGCCGGAGATCGTGAGTATTAGCTGTCCATGAGCTAGCAGCCGGAGCAACTTTACAACTCTCTATGGGCTTCTCCCCTGACTTTATGTCTCCATGTCCCCCCGATTGTGCGAGACCTTCTCCTCCATGTCTATACGGTAATTTCTCTACTGTGCGACAGAGAGTCGCGTGTTATGACGCAATCGTTAGCCTATTTTTACAAAAACTGCTGCTACGGGGCATGTCGTGTTTCTTTAGAAATAAACAATGGACAAATGGAGTCTTTAAACGCCTCAGATGTAAAGTTATTCGCTGTCAAAGTGACGCCAAAATGAATGGGAGTCAATGGAATGCTAGCCAATGGCGAGCAATGGCTAATTGGCAATTAGCCAATGGCGGCCCCCGGGTAGACTTGACCACCGAAATGACTTTGAAGCTGTTATATTGAGGTACAATTCTTGCATAGTGTGCCTTTTAAATGTTTTTTTTTGTTGTTTTTTTTTTGGAAACGCAACCGCTCGCACACCTGTTTAGTTTTTCCTTTTGATTTGTCTGCTATTTAGTGTCATTCGTTTCTTTGCTCCTCTGGATTTGTTGATGTTTCCTGGAGTGATTCCGGTTACGCCTGGCTTTCGACTATGCACTTTCTGCCATGTACAGAACCCGGTTTTGGTCATTAAATGGTCTTTGCTTTTTATGTTTTATTTATTGTACTTAAAATAAATTTGTATAGGCCTATTTGTTCATTTATTTATTTTTTTTCACAAATGACTTTTGGAAGTGCAATTTGATTACCACATAGGCCTATAGTTTTAACTAAAGTTGAATTAACCTAACCTGTAATTTTTATCTTCAAAGTGTAGGCTACACTTGCAGGTGTTGAAATTTATTAATTACTGTTAGCCCCATTAAATATTAAAAAGGATAAACATTATTTAAAAAGTATATAATTATCTAATATCTAACGAATTAAAAATTAGCCTCAAAGCATACATGCTAAATGGGGGATATCTATATCTAGCATAAAAAAATTAATTGTCAGAACGTTGTCATGCAGTTGCTAAATTTCGCCCAACAACATACAGTCCTGTCATAGGTCCTGTCGCGTCTTAAAATTCTACGTTGTTACAATGTTGCGAGCACGTAGACAGCGACGTTGCCATAGTAGAAATGCAACGTGCCACAGACGTTGCCACAACAAGGGCGCTTGTGAATGCAGGCCCTCCATTTTTCCTTCATCAGCTTTGAAAGCCTCGTCACATACGTGGCTGCACCTACGTTATTACTAAAGCAGCCTATGTGCACTTCAGAATCTCGCCGGATGTAGTAAATCATCCACTTTTGTTGCTACTGTGAATTCAGAAATACTATCTTGTCACATACTATTACTACACAGGAGCCATCATTTTGAATTGTATTTTTTGTTTGTGACACTAGAGGGCGTATGAGTATTTTGAGTATACCGGTATTCAAGTTGATGATGAGTTACAGGTGCGCTGATGGAAGGTCAACAAACTTTTTGACCATGCCGTGTTGAGCGTTGGATTGTGCAAGTCTGTGCTCATCATGCCCAACAGTATGTTTTGAATCAGATATTTTGGTTTAGTGTTTATTTTTGTTTTATTTGTTGTTTGCAATGCCAAATGGACAATAAATGGTTTTGGCTTATCTGAAATTATTCTGAAGGTATGAACAATACATTTATTTTATTCAAGATAAAAGCACGCATCAGAAACAGACCAATGAAACCATCTGTGTCCCTGCACTATTTTTCGACTACTATATAGTGGGGAAGTATGCTATTTTGGATGATTCAAGGATTCACTGATAAAGACATTCTCTTTATCAGTGAATCCTTGAATCATTCAATCAACTGATTTGTTCAAAAATTTAACAGCTGGCGGGGCAAAAAAAAAGAGAAAATAACTGGTAATATTGTGCCTGAAACATAAGTTACTCAATATTAAATTCATGTTTATTGAATTGTTGTGGACAATATCACACTGCAATCAAGCTGTTCATCTGTATCAGTGTATCAGAGTCAGACCTCATACAGGCATTTGCCAGCTGTGGGAAGTATTAGTGGATGACGACTCAGTGATCTTTTGGCAGCAACACTGGTAATATATTAGTTTTACAGAGATGGTAGCAAACCTAAAAACACAGCAGAACAACAATAATCTGACTAAATTTAAAAAGGTTTAAATTAAATAGCTAATGTGTTAATATTATCAGTCAGTTATCTCATCCAGTGCACTGCCTGCAGGAACAGTCCCTCTGGAGCAACCCAGGGTTAAAGAACTCTCCAGTTCATTTGGACAATTAGATTTGAGTAGCAATTAAACTGAAAAAGTACCACCAAGTATGCCATTTTCTCAAGGCACAAACTCCACATATTCTCTACAGACACAAAAAAGCTGCCTTCCACTCTAAATTGGATAAAGTGTCCTCGTCCTTTTTTCCCTTTTCATCCTTGATTTTCTTTTGGCTTGATCTAACACCTGCGCATTCTTGATTTGGCTCGATATAGATGAAGGACGTACAAGTGGTAAACTTCAAATATCACCTAAAGAGCTATTTCTACCTTATTATTTTCAAGTAAATTTTGTTGCATTAAATAACCATTTGAATATGGATAAAACCAGTTAATTTAGATGTTAAAAATAAAATCAGTGTAGATGCAAATCTTACATTGACTTTAAAAGTTTACAGGTCACTTTAATTATGTCCTGGGCTTTAATTATCAGGCTACATTAATTAAGGAAGGTACTGAATTGGAATCTGTCCAGATTAACATGACATTAATGTTGTTGTTTTTCCAAGGCAAGGCCTTTGAGATAACATATGTCCGTTTGAAGTTCTACACCAGCCGACCAGAGAGCTTCGCCATCTACAAGCGTACGGAGGAGAATGGACCATGGCAGCCATACCAATATTACAGTGCTTCTTGTCGCAAGACGTACGAGAGGGACAATAAGGGCTTCATACGTCCAGGCGAGAAGGAAAGGACGGCACTCTGCACGGATGAGTTTAGTGACATCTCTCCACTTACCGGCGGAAATGTGGCCTTCTCCACATTGGAAGGACGACCCAGTGCCTACAACTTCGACCAGAGTGCTGTGTTACAGGTACGTCATGTTATTTTACAATATGAGAGTTTGGCTGTCATGTAATGCAATAGTATGATTTTATATTCAGCCCATCTGGATACATATTTTAGAATGTCAAATATAAACATGAATAATTTCTAATGTAATCCCAAGGGATTTACAGTGTATATGCGTAAATATTTACCTTCATGGCTTGTTGACAATAACTTGCTGTTTTAGTCAGCAGCTCATCTCCTCGGCCTATAGATATGTAGATGGTTGTTCTTTGTTGTTCCAGAGGAAAGCTTTGAGGGAAATATACCTCACTGTCAAGCTTCTCTAACTTTCAGACTTTCAGAGCAGAATCTCGCGGCTACACATGAGTGTGCTCAGCATGCCGTGCTACTAAATACAGCCTGCAACCTTTTCCAAAGATTTCTAGGGAGCTTTTTTCACACAGAGATGCAGTCACAGCCATCAGATGAAGTTCAGAAAATCAAAGGTGACAGGCAGCTGCCAGAGCTCACCTAACTGTATACAGTAGATTAAAACACATATGGGTGTTTCTGACTGCAAATATGGACATTTTGGTCCTGTAGACCTTTAGAAAATAAACACTCTATTCACACTCTCACTAGTTTATTTGCTTACTAACAACTTCCAATTGTGTATAGACATACATGACAGAAAAATGATTTTGTTTGTATCAGTCATGAACATTTCCACTGCAGTGTCACTTCCAAAACAGATGTATTGTGGTTAATGACAATTTTAAAAAATTTGGAATAGAATGACCGACTCATTTATCATGCTAAGCGTAATTTCATGGCTATAATTGTATGTGTCTGACTCCTACATACACACAATAAAATAATATTTTGCATTTGTTTGCATATTTTGACATTATGATCACACAAAGTATTTTTTATACAAATTATTTTCACACATTATATATTTAAATGGTTTATTTTTCACCCTTTGTAATGGATTTTCATAGTCTAGTTAAAACAATAAAATGGCTACATAAAGGCATTTGAAAATCATGATGAGGAAGGAATGCTTAAAATGCCAGACAGTTTTAATGTGACCTTCACAAAAAAAATTTAATTAAAAAAAAAAAAAAAAAAACCTCTCTGGAACATCAAAGTGTGCAAAGTGGAAGAATACCCATATATTAAAATAGGTACAGCCTAAATCAAACCAGATTTGACAGGATATTAGATGAGTACCTGCAAAAGGAGGATGCAGAATCTGAGCTCACTGCCTCCACATCTATGTTTGTAAAAAGATGGAAGGAAAAGTGTTATAACAGAAAGACCATACTTAACCTTTTCAAACTGATGTGCAAATGCCTCTCAGGTTTGTGAGGCAAGTGGATTTTAAATGCAGCTTCCCAGAAAAGTAACTTTAATTATTAAAATGCATGAAAATTGTAGGTAAGATTAAAATATAGCTACACTCTCAGAAAAAAAAGTACAAATGCTGTCACTGGGAAGGTACCCTTTAAAAAGGTTCTAATATGTACCATTTAGGTACTAGTATGTACATTTTTGGTACCAATATGTACCTTTGAGGTACCTTATGCACTCTTTTGGCACAAAGGTGTATCACAAAGGTGTGGCTTTTGAAAGGGTACTGCCCCAAAGACAACTTTTGTACCTTTTTTTCTAAGAGTGTAGACGTTACAATAGAGCAGGAAAGAATAAAGAGGGCAGGTGTGATTTTGACAGAGTGCTTTAAGTGCGGCACTTATTTTTTGCTTTTCACAGTACCAGGAGTGATTCCAGTGTATCGGCAGTACTTTTTATTAACTGCCAGTACTTTCTTTTGTTCTTGCTGGAGAGATAAACTGAAACTGCTAATTCACTTGCAATCTTGCACGTCAGATCACTCTTTCGCGCACAGTTGCATGTATCAGACATACAGAGCAATAGTCCAGTGTTATTACATTTCTAGACAGTCAGCATTTCTCTATCCCCCATCTTCGTTTCAGACCAGCAAGTTTTTAGGGCTGGTGTTACATTGAATGCTGTAGTGACGGTAGGAGTTAAGTTTAGGATGACAACAGCACCTACAAAGGTGATATAACTACAACAGGAGCTACAGTAGTTGCTCCTAAATTGTGGAACAGTCTTCCACTCTATATTCCACTCTATAGCAGGCTCTATCTATAGAGGTTTTTAGGTCTCAGTTGAAAACGTATCTATTTAACATTGCTTTTAAAGGAAGGGGATCTTGAGTAATTGTCTCTGTGTGCGTAGGTACGATAGTGCTATTGGCTATTTGTGTAGGCATGTTAATTGTTATTTTATTTTTTATTTTTTTTACTCTTTATCTTTTTATTAATTACTTTTTATACACTCTTCTTCTAAAACAAATGTGCTATATAAATAAATAAAAGTTGATGTTAAGAGAACGGTCACAGAAATCAATGTGTCAACGGCTAAAATCCAGTCACAAAATGTTTGATCCCCTGTTTGCACCTGTATTTAGCGCTGATCCAATCTCAAATAAATAAATGCTAATGAGGTAAATGGGGTCCTTGACATGCAGTAGTTGAACAGGCATACAGATATGGACCTACTGAGGTTTGTTGTGGAGGTGTGAAAAGGCCAATTTTAGGTAAAAGCTTTTTCACTTTCAGTCTTTTCATCATCCTTCTTTTCTCTCACTATTTCAAAGAAAAAAAGCTAGCCTATCTGTTTACAAAGATGAAAGCCACTAGAGGACAACCAGAGAGGGAGCAACAGAAAAGAAGGGATGTCATTTTATTTAAGAGCATAGATAACAGTTTGGCTTTTTGTGATTGAGGCTTGTAGCCGAAAGTGTGAAATAGAATCTCCCTATCACACAGGTGGGAAATGAATTGAATT
This sequence comes from Tiaroga cobitis, assembly GCA_030578255.1. Lineage (NCBI taxonomy): Eukaryota > Metazoa > Chordata > Actinopteri > Cypriniformes > Leuciscidae > Tiaroga > Tiaroga cobitis. The sequence goes on along the minus strand of CM060595.1, from coordinate 36,228,103 downwards.
TTTAAAATGAGGATGTAAGGGGACTCTAGTGGCCCCACAAAAAAAGAGAAGGAACTGAAAGAGGGTGCTTTGAGTTAATGTAGTCCAGCTGTTGGGCTGAGAGGTATATAGTAATCAGCACATGTGTACACACACACACATACACACACACTATGGACCTGGAGCCTCAAGGCTAAACAATAACCACTTTATTTAGTGAAACTTGATTTTGTTCGACCTGTTTATAATGACTAATATCTCAGAATGCATTTCTCACACATACATCTGCATTACTTCTCATAATTGGCTCCCTGCAAGCGGAAATCCTCTGTAGACAGCAGAAGAACTAAGATTCTCCAATTACCCAAATGTCACCTTGTTGCTGGCTTGGTTATTTTAATTAATTACTTGATTTCCTGTGATTGACATGAAAGCATGCAGATAGCAAAAAAGATGGGAATAAATGAGATGAGATCTGAAAATAACAGCAAAAGTATGTTGAATTGCTGGTTTCGGTAACGCTTTAGATTACAGCCCGGAAAGTACTGGGTAAAGCAATTTTACAGCGTAACCTTCGGTAATTATAGTGTACCTATAACGTACTTACAATATAAGTATAAGGGAACAATATTTTAAGTTTGGGGAATAAAGGGGTAACAACCAGGAGAATTAAAAAAATATTAATATTTGTGAGTATTATAGAACTAAGGGGTACTTATTCTACTATTATGATATAACAATCTTACATTTGTGATCAATTTAGCGAGAACATACACTGCGTAACTTTTTGAAATACTGGTGAACCAGTACATACAGTATAGGCTTTATAAATAGATATAATAGATATGTACCCTGTAATTTTTTAAATGTAATCTTTTTAACAAAAGTGCACTGAAAACGAAAACTATTTAAACTTTTGCTTAAATATTGGGGAAAAATACTCTTGTTTCATGTATTTTGTTACCCTCTTGGTCCATGTAGTTACAGGGTAAATGTGACATTGCGGGCTGTAAATTAAAGTGGTTTTGTTACCCTCTTGTTCCATGTAGTTACAGGGTAAGTACAATAAAAATGCATACACACAATCTTATATCACTGACTCAGAAACTTTTATTTATTATACAAGCACATATAGCCTGTAACCACATGAAACAAGATATATTTCCCAGTATTTAAAAAAATTGCAATAGTCTTAGCTTTTCTTGCCTTGAAACATGTTAGCCCAAACTTAAACATCTGCACTTTTGCTATCAAAAAATTAAATAAAAGTATAAATGCATAGATATGTAACCTGTCATTTTTAAAAAGCCTATACAGTATATGTATTGCCTTAGTTCACAATTATTACAAAAAGGTATGTAGTGTATATTCTCGCTAAATTACTCCCAAATGTAAGATTGTTGTATCATAATACTAGAATAAGTACCCCCTTAGTTCTATAATACTTACAGTATAGATATTTTTTAATTCTCCTGGTTGTTATCCCTTTATTCCCCAAACTTTACATATTGTTCCCTTATACTTACAAGTAAGTACTTTATAGGTACACTATAATTACTGAAAGTTACTCTGTAAATTCCTCTTAATTACACAGTACTTTCCGGGCTGTAATCTAAAGCGTTACCCTGGTTTCATTAAAGCAGGCAGAGAATATTTATTGCACATTCAACATTAAAGCAGTACTATATATAGGGAACGTTTTACAAAAAACAAAAAATGAAAGGATTGAGCATATACTCAAGAGTAAATCACGTATTTAAACAAACACAGTGACAAATGATTTTAACCCTGTTCATACAAAAAACAACAACAATAATAATAACTGTATTAGCGTCCACACTATAACAGATTATTTCATTATAGTCCGCAATTCATGTATGCTCTGTGAATGTAATTGCAGCACATATGTTGAAGTCGGATGGATTTGGATTGGCCACACTGCAGGAAGTTGAATTTTACAATTCAGAGAAATTCACCAGGCAGTGCTTTCTGGGAAATATGTTCTTCCAGTCTTCATTCAATCAATCAATTTTTATGTATAAAGCGCTTTACAACAACCAGAGTTGATCAAAGCGCTGGACAGAGACAAAAAGTAAAGGACAAAAAAAAATAAAAAAGTAAAATACAAAACAATACAATAAAATAAAATACAACACATCTATAAAACCATTATGCTAATCAGTTGACCATCAATTGCCAAAAGCCGACCTAAAGAGATGGTGCTTCAGCCCGGCCTTGAACAGGGGCAGGTCCATGATAGAGCGTAATTCCAGGGGCAGAGCGTTCCAGAGTTTGGCCCCGCTACCGCAAAGGCACGATCACCCCACTTTTTGCACCTGGACCCTGGGACCACCAGCAGATGTTGTTCAGAAGAGTGCAGGGCTCTGCTGGGCTGATAAAGGGTCAGCATATTACACAGATAAAGAGGTGCAAGGCAATGGATGGAGCAAAAAACGAACAGTAGGATCTTAAACTGGATTCTGAACTCGACTGGAAGCCAGTGGAGAGAGTGCAGGACAGGAGTGATGTGGTCATGTTTACGGGTGTTGGTAAGAAGCCTGGCCGCTGCATTCTGGACAAGCTGTAGACGGGGCAGAGAGGCCTGATTTAACCCGATGTAGAGGGCATTGCAGTAGTCCAATCGTGAACTAATAAAAGCGTGGATTGTTTTCTCGAAGTCACTACAGCTGAGGGATGGTTTGACTCTGGCCAACCGACGAAGCTGGAAGAAACTTGCCCTGATTAGTCTACCTGTTTATCGAGCTTCAGACTACTGTCCAAAATCACCCCAAGATCCCTGACTACAAAACTGAGGTGGGTGGTCAGGGCTGCAAGATCGGGAGCTGCCTTTGTTGAACTAGAGGCATCAAATAGGATAAATTCAGTCTTTGATTCATTTAGACAGAGCAAATTTTGTGACAGCCAATGTTTAATGTCATCCAGACATGTCCGAATGGACTGCGTCTCAGGGGAGTTTTGGGCAACTGGCAGATAGATTTGTACATCGTATGCATACATATGGAAAGAGACATTATGTCGGGATATCACAGAACCTAAGGGGAGCATGTACAAAGAAAATAGAACAGGGCCGAGGATGGAACCCTGTGGCACACCAGAGGAAAATGGGGCTGGAGAAGAGAGATCATTGATCAACACAGAAAAAGTTCTATCTGCAAGATATGACTTGAAGCACTGCAGTACGGGTCCTTGAAGGCCCACCTGCTGGGCCAGACGGACCAGGAGGATAGAAATGTCCACCGTATCAAATGCTGCAGTAAGGCCCAGCATTACCAACAGCACAGGTTTTTTAGCGTCCAAGGATAGGAAGATGTCATTCTGCCCTTTTAACAGTGCAGATTCTGTGCTGTGGCGTGCCCTAAAACTGGATTGAAATTTTTCAAAAATGTGGTTTTGATTCAAGAATGATTGAAGTTGTATGAAGACGAGCTTTTCCAGAACTTTAGAGAGAAAAGACAGATGGGACACAGGTCTGAAATTTGAGAGAACTGATGGATCAAGATTATGTTTTTTGATTAATGGCCTGACCACAGCCTGCTTAAAAACAGTTGGGACAGACCCTGAGCTAAGGCTGGCGTTGAAAGGTCTTGCCTTTCAGTCTTGCCCATAAATGTGTGAAATATAAATATGTATAGTGCAAAATTCTGTAGGTGACGTTTCTAACAGATACAGTATGACTATGCTTGTAAGGCCTATTCATTCTATAAGACCCTTTCTAGTTAAAAATTAGTTATTGCATGAATGTCCTTTCTACTTCCTTAATTTAAAATTTGAATTACAACTCGTCACACTATTACGAATTTTAGTTAAATTCAAGGGGTCCATATGCATGTAACTGTCCTACAGGCAGCAACGATAAATCAAAACTCATTTTAGCAGTTATATTTATTAAGGTAATTTGACATTTGTAATTCTTCTGGGAACTGACACTTATGTGCAATCACTTATTGGAAAGCATCTGAGCAGGAAGTAAATGTATATATGTTGGATTCAGATTCAGCTATTATTTTATGTTACCACCCAAGCTTTCATAACTTGTCTGAAGGTTTTGAGGCAGTGCAGTTCTGCATTTTTTGTGACGGTTACCATGAATGATGGCATATCATGCTTCCCATTTCCCCCCTCTTTGATGATTAATAGTTTTTAGCTTTAAAAACCTCTGTTAGTTCCCTTTCGAGGGAACTCGCGCTGCGTCGTGAATCAACACATTAGGGAACGTCTTCAGCGGGATGCATCTGAAGCCTGTATGGAACTAGTCCAATCTTGATTGGTGTTGCGTCATGACGTCACCCGAGACGTTGCATGTGACGGTGATGCGGAAGCTATAAAAGGACGCTGGATCATAACAGCGTCAGCTTCTGTTCTTCAGCAAGCGTTTTGTGTGACTGTCTTATTTGGTGTTGTATTGTACTTTTATCCCTTATATATATTTAATGGCAAGCAAAGAGAAACAATACAGGCAGTGTGCGTCCCCTTGCCCGCGCTTTTTAAGCAAGGGTGATACACACTCGCTTTGTGTTGTTTGTCTGGGAGTGGAGCATGCACAGGCAGCCCTCGAGGGCTCTGTCTGTGCTAACTGTGATCTAATGCCCCTGAGAACGCTCCGCTCCTGCCTGAGCCTGTTTAATTAATCAGGCCAGGCACGTGCTCCCCGTGGATCAGGTCCCGCGTCTGTCGAGGCAGCGCGGCGCTTGCATTCATGGGGATCGCAGAGGGAGTTGGCTAATGATGTTGAGACGGCCTCGGACCTTTCTCAACATTCAGCGGCCAGCTCACTTGGTCCCACTCACGGATCAGAAGCCCGCCCTGCGGCTTCTTCCACCCGTGAAGAGGACCCGATGCTCTAACTATCTGGCTAAGACCCGCCCTGCGGCTTCTTCCGCCCGTGAAGAGGACCCGATGCTCTAACTATCTAACTATCTAACCCGATGCTCTAACTATCTAACGACCGTCAGGGAAAACCCTTTGGTCCTGAGCCACCACTGCAGTGCCCTCATATACAGCAGGCCAAAAGGAATCACGTTGGACGCTGCTGTCAGGAGACCCAGAACCCTTTGAAAGTGTTTGACAGTGATGGCCTGGCCTAGCTTGATACTCATTACTGTGGTCAAGATGGTGTTTATACGAGCAGGAGACAACTGTACCCGCATCGTGACTGAGTCCCATACTACCCCAGGAAAATAGTTTTCTGTAGAGGAATTAATGAACTCTTCTTGACATTGAGTCTCAATCCCTAGCACCTTAGATGATTCAGAACAACATCTCAATGTTGAAACACCATCTCCTCTGACTGTGCCAGAATGAGCCAGTCGTCGATGTAGTTGAGGATGCGAATGCCTTGAAGTCTCAATGGAGCAAGAGCAGCATCCATGCATTTTGTGAAGGTGCGAGGTGACAGTGCTAGGCCGAATGGAAGAACTCTGTATTGATACGCTTGTCCCCTAAAAGTGAACCTTAGAAACTTCCTGTGTTGAGGAAGGATTGATATGTGGAAGCATCTTTTAGATCTATCATGACAAATCAGTCCTCTGACTTTATCTGAATCACAATAATAGGTATAGTTAGCATTTTGAACCCTTTATCTCCTCAGAGACCGGTTCAGTACCCTGAGATCTATTATAGGACATAACCCCCCATCCTTCTTGGGAACTATTAAGTACCGGCTGTAGAACCCGGCTTCCCACTCTTGAGGAGGAACCTGCTCTATGGCTTCCTTTACTAAGAGGGACTGAACTTCCTGTTCCATGACCTGACCTTGCTGGGGGCTGACCAGCATGTGCATAACCCCGCTGAACTTTGGTGGACGATACTCGAACTGAATTCTGTACCCCTTTTCCACTGTGCGCAGGACCCACTGAGATATATTTCGAAGACCTTTCCAGGTGTCTAGATAATCTACTAGGGGGACCAATCTCTCGAGACTGACCTCTGGTGTTATATTTGGGATTTCGGCGACCTGAAGCAGTTGACTGGCAGGAGCAAACCGATTAAATTTTTCTGCAGGCCTCATGAGAGGAAGCGAACTCGGCAGGGCGCAATATTTTCAGGCGAACACTGCGATATGCGTCCGCTGGAAACCGATGCGTCCCGAAGCGTACTTAGCGGCGGGAAGCAAACATCAATTTTCTGAGGGCTCCGTGAACGAGCGAGCTAATGGTGCTCGATCGCAGGAGGGAGCAGATGGATAGTAGAAACTATTTCTTCAGCTTACGAGGCGCGCAGCTTGCCTTTGCCTCTTCTGATAAGAGCCCACTCAACCAGAGGATTGGCTTCCTCTAAAGCTCTGCTAGCAGGAGTTTTCCTTCAAGAGGTCTGTGATTCCGCAGGCTGGGCCTCCCCACACACCTTCATAAAACAATACAGTCTGGATCTGCCCTCTACACCGGGCTCACAAGTTATCTCGTCTTGTGTGCCAGATTGCTTCACACCAGGGCGTATATCTCTCAGTGTGGCGCAGTGGGCATTTCGTTCCCCAATGTGTCGATTCTCGACGCAGCGCGAGTTCCCTCGAAAGGGAACGTCTCGGGTTCCGACGTCCCTCGGCCACACTTCTTGCGCTCCTGAGAACGACTTGCTTCGACCAATCAGAAGCTGACGCTGTTATGATCCGGCGTCCTTTTATAGCTTCCGCATCACCGTCACATGCAGGGGCGGCCTTACCTATGTTTCACCCGTTCCAATTGAAACAGGCCTCGCCCTCCAAGGGGGCCCCCACAGACTCTCCATTTTCTCCGTAGGATATTGATTTTCAGCCATAATGTCTAAACCATTCAAGATAGATTGACTACGAGGTTGTGAAACGAAAGTTTCTGCTCCTATAAAAGCCACAAGGTATGAAATCAACCTTGTTATTTGCGATCTTGTGGAGAAATACTACACTGCCCACAATTCTAAGCAAAACACTGATGTCTCTGATTGGTCGAACTCGCGGTTACCATGGCAACGTTTACCACCCCTGCGAACGGCTTGGATCTGAAGTAAAACATCGGTAGTTTTTATAGCTTTGACTTTTTTGCCGTTAGGGTAAAATCTTATTTTGAGCAGGAAAAGAATTTTAAGAGGAAATGAAACGTACATATGCCAGTGGTGCTGAAAAACGAAAGATATCGGACAACAAAAGAAAAGCTTCAGTCTACCAAAAGTGAAGTTACCCTGCGTGAAAGGGCGAGGCTTATTCCAACGTAAAACGCTGTATAATTGTATATAGTTTTACTCAAATAAGGATGGATTATTTCTATGTTGAGCTGCCTGTTCATGAAGCTGAAAGTGCACGTAATAAAATAATATACCATTGATACAAACCAACAGGAATCCTTGCTTTTTCTGCTCTATTATGTGTATGTTTTATGTGGGTAGGGCCACATATTAATAATAATAATAATAATAATAAGTTTAATTTATATAGCGCCTTTCCCAAGCTCAAGGATGCTTCACAATAACAGTACAAGAAAAACAATCAGTTTACGCAAGAATGGACAATAGACATTTGCCCAGTCCGAGCGATTGCAGTTGCATATCGCGTTACATTTTGAAATACAGACAGAAACAGAGACAAAAACAACACTATATACAGACAGGAAGGTGGACAGTTGAAGTAAAGATGCAAAAGACTAATGGTATCCAATTTAACATTATGACTGTAATACAGAGTTATGAAGAATGTTTAAGAAAAACGTGTCACGACTGATAATACTGTTTAAACAAATGGGATTTGAGTTTAGACTTGAATTCATGCAGCGTGGTTGTTGTCCTAAGAGCCAGGGGAAGAGAGTTCCATAGCTTAGGGGCTAAAACGGAGAAAGACCTGCCACCCATAGATGATAGGCGAAAGCTCGGCTCACAGAGGAGTTCACGACCAGAGGATCTGAGAGTTCGAGGGGGAATATAAGGAGAGAGTAAGTCAGAAAGATAGGAAGGAGCAAGACCATTGAGTGATTTAAAGGTAAGTAGAAGAATTTTGTAAGTAATGCGGGATGACACGGGTAGCCAGTGGAGTTTGAACAGAATTGGAGTGATATGAGCAGTTTGTTTGGTGTAAGTTAGTAATCTTGCGGCAGAGTTTTGAATATATTGCAAACGTGAGATAGAATGTGCTGGTAGTCCAGAAAAAATTATATTACAGTAGTCGAGGCGAGATGTGATGAACGCATGTACTAGCGATTCAGCGTCTTTTGGGCTGACATAGGGCCGGATTTTGGCAATACGCCGAAGTTGAAAAAATGAAGCTTTGCAGAGTTGACTGATGTAAGCATCGAAGGTCAGTGAAGGGTCAAGAGTGATACCAAAATTTTGACAGTGGCAGATGGAATAATTGATATAGCTTCAAGGTCAAGTCTTGGAGTATTAGTTATAGTTTTTGTTAGAGATGGTGGACCAGTAATTAAGATTTCTGTTTTAGTCAGATTCAAACTGAGAAAATTGCAATTGAGCCAGGTCTTTAATTCATTAATACATGATGATAGTGATGTAGTCTGGTGAATAGAGTCTGGGCGGCAAGCAGTATATATCTGAATATCATCGGCATAACAATGGTATTGAAAACCGTGGCGGCGAATAATTTGTCCGAGAGGCAAAATGTAGATGATAAATAATAATGGGCCGAGAACTGATCCCTGAGGAACACCTTGTTTGAGAATGACAGTGGGAGATTTATAATCGTGCATGGTGATATAGTATTTCCTGTCTGTCAGATAGGAGGAAAACCAGGATAGCACAGCTCCTGAGATACCAATCTCTGAGAGGCGCATGAGTAGAAGTTTATGACAGACAGTATCAAAGGCTGAGCTGAGGTCGAGTAATAAAAGTATGGAAAGGTTTCCAGAGTCACCAAAGAGTAAGAGGTCGTTAATAACCCTTGCTAGTGCAGTTTCAGTACTGTGGTTTTGGCGAAAACCAGACTGAAATAAATCAAAGCTATTGTTAAGAGATAGATATGACTGCAGTTGAGTGGCAACCACCTTTTCCAGAATTTTAGAGACATACGGTAGATTGGAGATTGGGCGATAATTAGCATAGTCAGTTGGGTCCAGATTTGTTTTTTTGAGGATAGGAGTTACCGCAGCCGTCTTTAGAGAGACTGGAACAGAGGCAGACAGAAGAGACATATTTACAAGATGTGAGATAGAAGCAGAAATGACAGAGGTACAGTGTTTCAAAAGGATTGTTGGTGCGGGATTCAACCGGCAGGAAGAAGAATTGGATTTCTGTATTATTTGACTGATTGAGATGGGGTTGGTCAACATAAAGTTAAGTGTTTTTATAGACTGAGCATGCTCACAAGTAGAAGCGGTCGATTCATCACAAAAAGTCCCTCGCAGAGCATCTAGCTTTCCTTGAAAGTGGTGCAAAAAAGAACAGCACAAGTCATCAGATTCTTGTTGACAGGCATTATGCGAGGGTGCCTGGACAAGCTTGTTTACAATGTTAAATAGTGCTTTAGGCCTGTTGTTTGCGTTATTAATGGTTTTGGAGATATAGGAAGAGTGAGCAATGTTCAGAGCTGTTTTATAATGCTTAACATGGTCCGAAAATGCTTGATAATGTATAGTTAGACCGGTTTTCCTAAAGAGGCGTTCCAGTTGTCTGCCTCTTGCTTTCATAGCACGTAGCTCAGAATTAAACCACGGCGAGGAGTGGGACAGGGGAACGGATCTAGTCCTAATTGGAGCATGCTCATCTAAAACGTTAGCGATAGCATAGTGGTACAGATCAAATATCTTAGATGGACAGGTGTAATCAAAAACATCAGAAATAGCAGATGAAGCAATAGATGCAGCAAACATATCAGCATTAATAGCATTAATCTTACGATAAGAGATGGTAGTATTGCCAATACATTTAGTTGGACAAATTAATGTAAAATCAAGTGTAATAAGCTTATGATCAGAGATGGGAGTAACTAGACCATTGATGGAGATATCATTTAAACCAGATGTACAAACTAAGTCAAGTGTGTGGCCGTGAGTATGAGTTGGGAAATTAACATTCTGATAGAGTTCGAAGCAGTCCAGAACAGTCTTTAATTGAGTGCTATTAGAACAGGGAGTGTCGACGTGGATGTTAAAGTCACCAAGCAAGATGACCTTGGATGATGAAGCACAGGCTAGTGTTAGTAGTTCACTAAGTTCGGAGAAGAAATCCTTTTGCTGTTTGGGTGTTCTATAAATTAGGATGATTGTTAGGGGGCTGTTCAAGGAAACTTTTAAAACCATATATTCAAAAGACTTGATATTGTGGAAGTCCCGTTGAGCCAGTGTTATGGAATTTCGATAGATGACCGCAAGGCCACCCCCTTTTGCAGATAGACGCGGCTTAGACAGGTGCTGGTATCCGTGTGGTGTTAGCAGATTGAGATGCATGAAATCATTAGGTGTTTGCCAGGTCTCAGTAAAAAATATCATATCCAGGTTTGTGTCTGTAATAAGTTCATTTAGATAAAGGCCCTTGTCCGAGATAGAGCGACAGTTCAGCAGAGCAAAGTGGTTTTGCAGCACATCTGTATTTTTAGTTAAATTTTCATTGAAGTCTGACTTTATGCAGACAAGCGATCGCGGTGAGCGACAGTCTCTTAGTAGGCGTTTCGATTTGACCAGAGCTCTGTTATTTGACCAGATGCACGGGATAACAGATGGTGTTGTTTGCTGATAAAAAATCCTTTGGGCTGAACGATGCACGTAGCGCGGGCGCCGGATGATCCCTAGCGAGCGGCAGTGCTCGTACGTTACAGAGTCGAGACGTGGGTGCCGATTAAGCGCCCTGAGTTCGCATGACAGGTAACCAATATCCATGTTGGAAGGTAACCCAGTAAAAATAAGGGAAACCAGAGACAGCACGAGTGCTAAAGCTTTTGACATGTTGGCATTAGTCGTGAGGAAGTCAGCTGTCAGTAAAGTCACGTTAGCCAGGACCACAACAATCGCAACATCTACAGCTTACGGAGAGGAAAGCTACCCAACCCAACAGTAAGCTAATCGAACTACTGGTAAGAAGAGTGTTAACTCACCTCACAGTCAGTCCAATAGATGGAGGAGAGAAGGGTGAGAGGGCTCGCAGACAACAGAGAGTTCCAACGGCAAAAAAAATAAAAATAAAAAATAAAAAATAATACACCAAGCCAAGCAGAGAGGTTAAATCCAGTTATATCCAGTTTGTGGAGGGATGTTGAAAGAGCAGACTAAGTAACGAACACAACAGACGTAGACGACGAAGCGTGGAGCGGCAGCCAGATGCGCACAGCGTTCCCACACAGCGTTCAAAAAGTTATTAGTTATTGTAACGGGCCCCCAGATGCTTAAGGCCGCCACTGGTCACATGCGACGTCACGGGTGATTGGACTAGTTCCATACAGGCTTCAGACGCATCACGCTGAAGGCGTTCCCCAATGTGTCGTTACAGTCGTAACCCGAGACGATTTTTTAATAACTGAGCTTTTCCTAATGGCCCAGTTGCCCATAGATTTCTGCTCAGTGAGGCGTACATCGACATGCTGCTTATATAGCAAACCCCTGATCAATACCTAAACCAGTTAACATGGAGGTGGTGACAAATCTTGGTGACAAAATAGAATCTTTTATTTTTTGTTTGCTTTTCTATATCCACTTGGAGTACTCTTAACTTTTTTTTCTCATTCTCTTTCTTTGTATTTTTTCCATCTTCGCACGCCTCCTTATTTGAACAAGAAAATAAGTGTGCTTTCACTTCTTATCTGAATCAATGAAGTCAAACCCTTTCATTACAACACACACACACATATCTAGCTCTCCCTCTTATTTCTCTCACTGACATATTGTTAAATTAAGATGTAAAAGGGGGAAAATTACTCATTGGACTGTCCATTGGACTCAGTTTTTTTTTTTCTTCAGTTGAAGTATAGCCTGCATTTCCATGAGATGAGCTGAAATCTGTGGATGTTATGAAGATGAGCTGACCTTTGTAAATGTGGCAGAAATAACTTTTAAAGCATGCTCTTCACTGTAGCAACGTACCTTTTTTCAGTCTAGACAGATACCATTTTTAAAACCCTTCAACTCACCTCCTCAGACTTTAGTAAAAAGTTGGTTTAGTAAATATTGGTATTATTCAATTGATATTTTTTAATAGCATGGCTAACGTCAGACCCAAATCTCATTGAGACTTGGGTCTGGGAACCACATGTTCATTTTCTCATATTTGAGGTGGGGTTTACGAATGCCCAGAGCCGTTTATTGGGTGCTCAGAATGTCTAGCAAATGCGCCTGTACGTAGCTCATAGCCAATCATTTCAATTATACCAGATGACGTATGTAGAGCAACAGAAATTAGACGATGGGTCAGAGATGTATGTGTACACGATGGCGTGTATCTAACGGATGTTTCGCACCCCATGCGTGAGCGGCGCGTATTTTTTCCGGCGTGCATGTTAATAAATGAGTGCATTCACACCGGGAGCAGGAGCTGCGTGTCTGTTTTTGCTGCACTGCTCACGCTCAATTAAAGTGAAAGCACACTTTTGATGGACAAAAATAAATATGATTTCACACAAAAAGTGCTCAAAATGCACATAAGAAGCATGTCTAGTGATTTTTAACAATAACTTGAGTAGGCAAATAAGAGAAAATAAAGACTCCAAAATATTTATAGAAGATTTAGGCTACCCGGTAAAAAATTATTCAGTTTGGGTGAAAGTTGTGTATTATGCTAAAAAAAACTAAAGTAAACTAGCCAGAAAATATTATATATAAACGTCTTTTAGTTTATGTAACACACAGACAGCTACATAGGCGCTAGCACAACCAAAATCAAACCCGAGTGTGTGGTTTATTTGTGTTTTGTTTTTTATCCGCGGAGTTGCAGTCTTGTAAACATATCGAAAGTATGACTGAAACTAATAGATCGGAGCCATTTTCTGGGTTGGTTTGTTGTTTAACATTTATATGCGAATGTTGTACACCTCCCCATTACAAACTTTCAAGACTATCAATGTTATAAAATGACCAACTTCTAAAAACAAATGTATAATTGTCTTTGTAAAGAATTGCTCGCTTATGTAGCTTTGGAGCCGCTGCTGTGACACTGTACAAATGCTTCCAGTGTGAATACTCTCGTGCGTCTCAAGTGCCGCCGCTCACGCTTGCGGTGTGCAACGGCCGTAAGGCTGCATCGAAAGGTAACTTCCATCTGCTGACATGTTGAATCCATACGTATAAACAAACTGCTTCGGTGTGTCGCATAGATGACGTCTTCTTCTTGCTGCTCCCTCCCCGTTCTGTGCTTGGTTCCCTAGATGAGGCGAAAATTTGGTCCATGGTATCCAGACTACCTAGCAGCGTGAATAAAATTGCGCTGCGGCAAGGCAGTATGGGGAAACCCAGGCTATTTTTTTAATTGGTGTTTTAATTGTGATACAGTGGGATTTCTAGGGTTAAAAATAAAATTAATATATTAATCTGATAACTGTAAAAAGATATGAGATCAACTGCAAATTGTTGACAATGTGTTCACACTTGGCAGCTGGGGCATATCCAACATTTCAGAAATGAGTGGGACAGAAACGTCAAGTTTATAAAAAAAAAAAATTCTGAACTTTGTCTAATTGACACGTTTTAATTTTCTTATCTCTTCCTTTTAATTGGCTATATCACATAGTTATTCCTTTACGGACTGTTTTGGACTATCTGCGAGAAAGCGTCCTCCAGCTTCAAGTATGAATGATATATACATTACATGAGTGTTTAGGTCATGTAACGTCAGGTCATGCATTGAATATCTTGTCTCATTGAATTTAAATCCAGATTTATTCACAATGGTCCATGAAAACCTCTCTGGGAACAGTGCAGGAGACGAATTTACATTTTATTAAAATTCCCCCTCGTCCCCTGCGTATTCAACACTTGTGATTGGCAGATTTCGATTTAATTGAACTCTGGTGCAATTGCTTTGTTAGTGCGGTTCATTTGAATAAGTGTGAACACTGCCATCCAAACCTTGGTGCGCACCAAACAAGCTGACCAAAACCCTTGAAGAGGTAGGTCTCTGTTCACTTCCAAACAAAATTGCTGTTCTACTGAGATATGAACGCAACATGGAAAGACATCTTAACACACCAAAAACAGGACGTAAGCCTAATGTCACAAGATGCCACCTTTTAAAAGGACATTTTTTTATTATTGTCAAACGTTTTCTATTGATCCTAAACCTATAGGCCAAGCAGGCATATTAAATAACTACCATTAGCTATATCCTCATTTCTTGTGCTAAGTAGTTGTGTAATTGAGAAATTAACATGTTATCAGTATTAACATACTAATATTGTAAGATTAATTAAATTTTTAAAAAGAGGCACACCCTGACACATGGTTGACCCATTCTGTCTCCTCTGCAAAATCATATTTCATAAGCTTTTGATGCCAGCAGACAGCATCCTGTCTTTAATATAGCATTTAATCCTAGTGTGTCTCCTACTGTGATTTGTGTTGATAGAACTTTTCCACTCTTAAACCTCTCAGAAGAAAAAAATTAGAGAAAAGGAAGGAAGTTTGAACTTCGAATCAGATGACAGAGACAAGAGGCCCCCTGGGTTGTATTTCAATTCTGAGAATAATTTGAGAGAAGTAAAAAGCTCAAAGAGGGGAAAATAGCACTCAAATCAACTGCAGTATGCTCTATGCAGTCATGTCTGCTATACTAAACCTTTTTTTATGAAGGTTGTATAAAATCTTTAAAGTTCAGTGTTCTGTGATCTTATTTTTTTACATTTTTAATTTGGGACAATTTGATGACTAGCACTTGTTTTTAAGTAATGGTTTGTTTTGTGTGTTTATTTATTTATTTATTTTTTATAAACTACTATTCAGAAGATTTAAAAAAAACTGTTATTTAAAAGGATGCGTAAATTGATCACTCAATTCAATGTCACTGAAGACTTTTACATTGTTACAAAAATTTTAAATAAATGCTTTCTATTTTTTCAAAGAATACTAAAAAAATGTATCATGGTTTCCAAAGAATATTAGCTGTTTTCAACATTGATAATAAAAAGAAATGTTTCTTGAGCAGCAAATCAGTATATTAGAATGATTTCTGAAGGATCATGTGACACTGAAGGCTGTAGTGATGCTGCAAATTCAGTTTTGCCATCACAGGTATAAATTACATTTTAAAATATATTAAAATAGACAACACTTAAAAAAAAAAATACATTTACCACATTAAATGTAATACATTTGTATACCAAATAAATGCAGCATTGGTGACCAACAACATTTCTACAACGTAAATGACACTGACCCATAGGCTACCAAAAAACTCAAATTTGTAACATTTTGAAGCAGTTATGTTTATTTTTGAAAACGTATGTTTCTAGATAATACAGATTGGGGTGTTGTCACATATATGTTCAGTTTAGTTCAGTTTCTGTCTTGTCTGTATTAGTTCTCGTAGTCACTGTGGTTTCTAATTAGTTAAGTCTTGTCAGCCAGATCACACTAAATAAGTCTCTATAGCACACAGTGTGTTTTTCGTGCAATTTATACGCGAAAATTAGTTTTTACGTGCAGATACGCATGGGTTGGTTAGGGTAGGTTTAGTAGTGGTGTGGGGTGTGTATTATACGTTTGAGTAGAATTAGTGGTGTGGGGTGTGTGTGTATTACACGCAAATGAACTGCGTATCAAATGCACGCGAAAACTGCGTATCATATGCACGTAATTTAAAAACTAATTTTCGCGTATAAATTGCACGATAAACCACAATCCGTGCTATAGAGACGCATTTACGTGAGAACGGGCTGCAGCTGTTCCTGTTTAGTTACCTAATTTGCCTTGTGTACTTAATACTCCCCATTATGTTCAGTCCCTCGTCGCTTATTGTTTGTGTGTGTGTATCACATGCTGTTACTGTATATCACTTGTCTGTGGATTAAACCTCGTCTTTGTTGATCTGGCTTCGTCTTTCTTCATCAGGTGACAGGTGTGAGTGTGTGCAGTTTACGTTGTAGAACAAAAAGTCTAAGTATTGTCAAGTTATGTTTACCACGCATGCTTTATTTTTCTTATAAATTGAAAAACCCTATACAACTGCATAGGGAAATCTCAAAGGAACCAGTGGCGAATTAGACTTCCGGGTGTCATCCCTGCACTGCACCGCTTTCTGCACTTATTCAGGCATTGTTTAACATCAGACTTCTCCCCCTAATGTATGCAGGCTTTTCCTTTTTCATCATTATTAAACAATTTGGCTGGGTACAAGGTGAAAACACACCTTGTAACCGGATACTTGATGGTTTCCTGCAAAGTAATGGATAACTTCAAAGGAGGATATTTGTATGTTCTTTTTAGTCTGAAAGGCATTATTATATATATTTTCCCCACACCAACACAATTCATGCTGAAGATGAAAGTTGTCTTGCGAATTCAAATTTTATTTGTTCAGTCATCCATTAAATTGGCATGCATGCATGCTCTCTCTCTCTCTCTCTCTCTCTCTCTCTCTCTCTCTCTCTCTCTCTCTCTCTCTCTCTCTCTCTCTCTCTCTCTCTCTCTCTTTCGTTGAGCCTGAGAGCTGGGTTTTAAAATGGAACACCAGCTTTGAATGAGAATGAGAGATAGAGCACATAAAACGAGTAGCACAGTGAACTTAAGCAATCAAATTAAAAAATGTTATTCAGTTTGAAATGAGGGACAAGCCTTTTCCTGATGCATTCTAATCATGAAGACCCTCCTGGCTACAACCCATATAAGAGGGGAGGAGACTTTAGATGGCAGGAGGATGGAGAAAGCATGTAGGGTGATGCAAAACCACAAGATGCAAAAACAGAAAATGCAATTGAGAGTTGAATGGCCAAGGGTGGGGGTGAAAAATTTAAAGAAATGCTGTACAAAAAGTAGAAAGTGGGACTATAAACTCATCAAAGAGGAAAAATAAATTAAAACAGACAAGAGATTGAGAACAGAGACACTATTTCTCAATTTTTACTTAATCGCTTTGTCCTTGGTCAGCAGTTTTTATGAACTCATCAGCCAAACTGTTCGAAGCAAATGAAGACTAATTAAGTGCTTGCTGCCGTTTGTGCAAAGAACCACCAATAAACTATCTAATAATTAACCTCTCAAATATTACTTCCATCCTGCCATGTAAGTAAAATCTCAAAGAGCAACTCACTCGAGACAATTAGCCATAGTTCAGCTGGGATTAATAACGAAAAATGGAAGTTTTTTTCATTATTATTTTTTTTTCCATCACAATCTGCATTACTTTAAATGTCACTGCCATAGATAACTGGATCATTTGTCTTAGAATAGTAACCCTTTGAGCTCTTTTAATGGAAATTTGAATGCGTGTTCTAAGTTATTTATATTTTATTCTTTATATCCGTTTTTCAAATGAACTTTATTTTTAGGCATATTCTGGTGCCATATTTACAGTTATTAGCAACCCTTTTGAATACTAACACAGGGGACTTTCTTTCATGGCACAGGGTTTGAGCCTGTAAGCTGAGATGTGAAGTGGCAAAATGATTAATCATGACAAATATGCAGCGAGATGACAAAACAGTTACAATGCTGACTGCGGCACATAAACCGGTTAAAGAAAGCTATGCATCTCTTTGCTTTTCTGTTGGCTCATACAAGCCCACCTTAATTTGATACCTGATCACTATCCTCAATTCATTAGTCTTCAGCTTATGTAAATAAGCCAGTCTAGAGCTCTGAGTGAATGTTTTAGGCTATAGTGTCTCGTGTAATTGTGTGATTGTACTAACAGCAAGAGAAGCATTGTTATGTACATTTAAAACACTATACCATACTCATTTTAAAAGCATCTTAATGTTCTTAGGATAATAAACTATTATTACTATTTACTATTACTAATTTCACTGTCAGAGATGAGAACTAGCTTCTACAGCTTCAATAAATAAATAAGTGAAATGAGTCTAAATGTACAGATTGTCAAATGTACAGTCTTTACTGGCATGTTTGATCAAATTAATGCATCATTGGTGACTAAAAGTATTAATTTATTAAAAATAAAAATCTTACTGACCCTAAACTTTTTTTACGGTTATTTATTACTTCAGTTTTAATACTTTTATTATGGTTTTAAGTATTGAATGAGTTTATGTATATTTGGTCACACTTTACAGTGTCCTTGTTACGTGTTACATGTAGTATGCCCTACAGACAACTAACCCTAAACCAAAACCAAACCATAATCCTAACACTATAGTAAGTAGTAGTTAATTATTATAGTTAATATAGTAATAGTTAATTATTATTACTTAGTACTTAAATGTATAATTACACTGCAACAGAGACACCTTAAAATAGTCTAACCATTATATTTTATATACAATTTTATTATATCATATTTTTTATAATTTTTTATGCATTATATATTTAAATATCTTGTACATCTTGTAGTTTGTGTGTGATAGGATTGCCACTACTGTAAGGGATAAATGCAGTGGTGCCAGTAATTTGCTAAAAGACATCTTAGAAGGCAGCATAATTAAGTTGCCTACTTTTTGGCACAGCTTTCACATCGGCAGCGCATCCACGATGACTTAAAATACTGCCTACAGAGGTAACTCATTAGATTGTTGAACACAGCGTGTATCTCTCTCTCTATAGCTTCTTCTCACTCTGTAGTATTGGAGCTGTTATTGTTTATGATTCATTGCACATTGTTTCGCCCCCAAAATAAGACCTTTTCTACATGATGCACAAGTACTGCGAAAACAAACACAAGAGAGGCACAGGAGAGAGAGAGAGTTGAAAAAGTAAAGTAGGCATTAAAAAACTGTGCAGAGCTAAGGATGGGAGAGAGAAAATAGAGACACTGAGGGGAAGATAAAAATATTGTGCACAGAGAAGTGGAAGCAGAAGAACAGAGCGACATGTATAATAAAAACAGAAGCAGAGTCAGATGAGCATCGTTAGAAAGACAGAGGCATGGAGGGGTTATTTGTTTCTTTCTTTTGTCTACTCAACTGCTCTGAATAGGAATGGACTTTACCATCCCTCAGAGAGGCAGGGATGTGCTGGCCAGCTCCGCTCCTTTTTTATCTTGTTCCCCCAGAATGAAAGATGTGTGCTCTCACCTACCTGCGCCAGGCTGTCACACTGGGCTCAAAACCCATTAACACGGACAGAACGGGTCAACAGGCCAACCACTGATAAGGATGACCAAACTCTATTGCTTTCACAATAACACACACATGATCATACCAAAACACACACTTGACACACAGCTGCACACATACACAATAAAAATGAGGAAGGCTCTATTTCTTTCTACCATCTCATTCTTTATGCTTTGGCCTGTATCACATACACATGAATACACGGAGGTGCTAGCTTTGTTTTCCTTGAAGTTCACTTCAACACAAGAATTGTGACAAATGTTATGGTATCTAATTGTGCTCTTTCCACGACCTCAGAACAACCTCTCACCTTAACTACATCTGTTTTTGAACTTACTTCTAAACTGTTAATAAAGTGCATTCTGAACTGTGTATGCATATATTCTAGATATGTACATTCTGCATGTTGGTATTGTCATGTGACTTACTGTTCTCCGCCATTTACGACTCCTGCAAAGTAAATTAAAATAAAAAATTTGAGAATAAAAGGGTAGTAAAAGTTAACTTATCTTAAGATATTAAATATGTTTAACGTTAAATAATTGTTAACACCTTTACAGAATTAAAGCTAAAATATGATTTATGGTTTTAATATAAAGATTATTCTAAAGATTCTGAGCTCAATCATAATTATTTAGTTTTATACAACCCATTTTATGCAACTTATTTTAAGCAATAAGTTGTCAACCTAATATGAAGTATTCTTCAAATAATATTTTAATTTATTTTAATACGTTGATAACATAAAAGCCAATTATTTAATTTTAGAAACAACAATTTTATATCACATTTAATTCGCACAACGTATAATTAGGTATTTATACATGAAAATACTCTACCTTTCAAAAGTTTGAGGTGGGTTTTTGAAAGTGTATTACGCTCAGAAAGTACCTTATGCTCACAAAAATACTGTAAAAACAGTAATATATTGTGAAATATTATTACAGAGTGATGTAATACCAAGAGGAACTGTGCTTCAGAGAGAGAGAGAGTTTTGCCAGCCATTTGATCTTAAGTGTTTTAGTAGTATAAACAGGATGTGGAAGAGACAGTGTTTGTGTATTTGTGTGTTTGCTCGCCATCTGTATATAGTTTGTACATGTCGGCTTTTGTTTTTTCATTACATGCATTTTCTATCTTATTTTACTTTTCTCTCTGTAGGACTGGGTGACGGCTACAGATATTCTCATCTCTCTGGACAGATTGAACACTTTTGGAGACGAGTTCTTCAAAGATGCCAAAGTGCTTCGCTCATATTTTTATGCCATATCTGATTTCTCCGTGGGGGGCAGGTGAATAAACACAACTATGTAATGTTGCATGTGTTTTAGCTGTCACCGATGTTTCATTGGCAGATACTGACCAAGAGAAAAGAGAAAGGGAGCAAATGACAGAAAATGCAAGTGAGTGATGTAATACCAATAGAAACTGTGCTTCAGTGAGTGAGAGAGAGAGAGAGAGAGAGAGAGAGAGTAATATACAGTAATATAACAGTATAAACAGTAATAGATTGTGAAATATTAATATATTGTGAAATATTATTACAGAGTGGTGTAATGCCAAGAGGAACTGTGCTTCAGAGAGAGAGAGAGTGTTTTCCCAGCCATTTGATCTGTGCTCTACATCTTAAGTGTTTTAGTAGTATAAACAGGATGTGGAAGAGACAGTGTCTGTGTATTTGTGTTTGTTCAGCCTGGTCTCATTGTTAATACGTAAGTATTAATACGTTTTTTTCAAAGATAGAAAACGTACTTTTTGTACGTTTCATAGATCCTGAAACGTATAATATGGACGTATCTGCAACATTTAAACGTAACATAATTACGTCTTTTCAGCTACAAAACGTTAACTGTTTACGTATATTTCATATCTGTATAATTTCCCTTTTACCATTTTATAGATAAATGTGAGATCCCTCAACCCTACTTCTAAACCTAAACATACCCATTTTATACAGAATATAAAAAGGATAAAACGTAATGGGCAGAGGTGTGTAGGGAAATGGCAGTTTTATTAACAATATAGCATTAAAATATATTTTGAGCCACTAATCCTACTCCTAATTTACCCCTAAACCTACCCATAACCATTCCTTAAAACTATGTAGGCTAACGTTACAATTATGAAGAAAAACATAACAGACAGACAATTAATCACAATAATTTATTTATTGCGAAAATGTCATAACCGGTACCAAAAGTCGTTCACACCATGTGTTGCAGTCGCAGACGCAGTCCTCTCTGAGTAGAATTTAAGTTATTAACGTTAATCCATGGAAATGTTAATCCGGTTTCGGCTCGCACTGTAGTCTCAGCCTCAGACGTCACGCCCACGGAACGTTGGCTAAACGTCTGATGCATATGGTACACTTAACTGGAAACACTTCAGGAATGTCGAAGTCGTCATCTGATTGGTTGAATTTTATCGGATTTCCGGGGGGCGCGAGTGTCGCGTTTATTTTCGGTCCGCCGGGAAACAAAGCGCAGACGTGTGATTGCGGAAGAAAAACTGTTGTGTTTACATGAGTGACAATGAGCATTTATCAAGATCAGCTAAACGTAGAATTCTCAAAAGTATGGGAGGTTCACGGGAAAGACTCTTGAAGTTTTCTTCTCCTTCTTTGATTTTCTATGCTGACTGACTTGTTGCACGCAGGTCTGTTGTTGTGGGGACATTTCCACGCACCGAAACGTGACGCTGAACGAAACGAACTGTAATTGGTTGTTTTACATGTCGGTCAAACGGCCTTATGGTCGGGCCTTGGCCAAAGAAAGCTGCTATGAATTCCAGACCTTCAGCCGTCAGTCTGAAGGTCTGGCTACGCGAGACTACTCGCACTGTGAAGGCGCGCGCGCTTCTTCATTTCAAATGTTGCACACCGACTGGTACACGGAATTTCGCAGTTTGTGACGAAGCAGGCGAGAGCCAATGAGCCAATGAGCGTTTGATATCCCTGCCGTAAAACATGTCGTAACGCTTCTTCAGGGCGCATTTTTTGAATTTGAATTCATCACGAGCGCGCGATTTGACGTTTACGGTCGGTGTAAGAATGGAGATGAAAATCGCTGGATAAAGGGCTGAATTTGAATATGTTTCTTGCAAACGTATGGATTCTAAAGATTTGGATTACATCAAGCTAATAAAATGTATGTCTTTTGTGAATTTATGTTGTGTTTTGGTGTATTATGGTTCTATAGGAGAAAACGCATTGTGTGTCTCACGGTAAATAAACTATACTACAAAATGGTTAAAACATTAAGAAGGTAATGTTATTTTAAAGGGTTTAAAGTGTAGTATTGTTTAGCACAATGTAAGTTAACTTAGGCTAATCCTCTGAAACGAGTTTGCTGCAGAAGGCACGAACAGAGTGAAATATTATTTCTTAAATGAGTAAACTGCTTTTAATAAATGCGACAGAAAACGTAATTGATAAGACAGTTGAAAGCAATAGAGTCAAAACATTAATGCCACGATTTTAATAAGCATAAATAGGAACAGGTACAAATTTGTACGTCGGTAGAGTCCATACGTAAATAATTTACGTTTTTGTGCTGTCAATACTTAAATATTTTACGTTTTAGTGCTGTAAATACGTCAGTATTATACGTTTCTGAGTGTACAAAACGTAAGTAAATGTACGTGTGGTAGAACTACACTTTACGTAAAATACACACGTATTCTCATGAGATCACGTTGGTTTGTTCGCCATCAGTATATAGTTTGTGCATGTCGGCTTTTGTTTTTTCATCATCAGCTCATATTGTACATCAAAGTGTCTATTTGCCTTTTCTCTGCTTATTCGGGTTTCTTTTCTTCATAATAAAGTGCACAAATGTTAATGCTAGTTATCAGTGCAAGTTGGTGAAAATACACACACTTGCTAAGTTGTAATTTCTGCCAAATAAATGGCAAACGCTGTGGTCAGAATGTGTTTCTGCTAAGTATTTTTGACATTTTGATCAACTCCGCCAATAAATATTCTCTGTTAAGGTCCCTGTAGCATTTAACATTTTGCTTTGTGTTTTGATGTCATTTGGTTTTAAATTCAACCATCTGGCTCATTTGTAAATCTTGTCTCAGAATGCCACATCCTGAGCTTATTTTTTTTGGTAAAGTGTCCACAGAAAACAATGAGCTTTGAAAGAATGTTAATAATGCGCTCTCAACTGTCTTGCAGATGCAAGTGTAACGGTCATGCCAGTGACTGCATGACCAATGAGGAGGGTGGTTTGGTGTGTGCTTGTGAGCACAACACTGCAGGGGTCGACTGTCAGCACTGTGCTCCCTTCTACCAGGACCGGCCATGGGCACGGGCCACCGCTGATTCAGCCAACCAGTGTGTGAGTAAGTACGGCCTGATTCTTTGTTTATTTGGAGTAGATCCATCACAAACCTGAAAATCCTACACTCAGATGTGATGTATATTGTATAATATATATATATATATATATATATATATATATATATATATATATATATATATATATATATATATACAGACTCTTATTTTGATATTCCGTTCAGTTTTGGTTACTGATTATCTCCTTGTTTGTTTCTATGGTTACGTATGATTATAAACTGTCAGTCATTTGGTTCGTCTTGTATTTAAACTCCCTGTTTTGTTCAGTGCTTTGTCAATTATTGTCTCTTGTAATGTGTATTTCTCCTGCGTTTATGATTAAAGTAATTTTTTTTTATATGTTCATATTTTATATATATATATATTATATCAAAACATTTATTAGGTCTACACATTGTTTCTTTTTATGATCTAATAAAAAGCTTGAAGTTAATCCTATTAAAAGATAAAAGTTAATCCTGCAAGTTTTATCACCTGGTTAATTAATTTAGTGACACTGAGATATTAATCAAGAATAAGTGCTTTTGGCCCTAAGTAAATTTTACATTACATGATCAATTTTAACAATGTTTTTCATTTGACTAATTAATAATAAATGGTTTTCATAAATGTTCTCAGTTTCAAACTAACATGTAAATTTAAATCAATCAAGAAACTGGCCCATCTGTGCGCTGTCTTTAAAGTAGCCTATCTGAGAAATGTAGCATCTATTTAAGTCTCCACATCTGCATAACTTTTTTGAACTGTTTTAAAGTTCATTAAACAGGAAATTCAGTTAGAGATAGAGTTTTACCTTATTCTCAAATCAACTTCCAAATGCACGCTTCCTTTTACGTGTACTTACAGTGTACTTACCTAGAAAGTACTGGCTAATATAAGGTAAGTACATGAGTTAGGGGTAGGTTTAGGGGTAGGTTCAGGTTTAGTACCTAGTTATTACCCAGTAATTATAATTACTATAATAAGTACATAGTATGTTCATGGGTAACAGGACTGTAAAAGGAAGCGTTACCAGTTAATTTGTTGTGTCTTGAACATTGGTTGTGATTGAATTTGCTTACTTTATTCATAGTGGTGGGGGAAAAAATCGATTCTGTTCAGTATCGCGATATTTTGCGCCCGCAATTATATCGATACAGTAGCGCAAAGTATCGCAATATTTAATTATAAAATTATCTGTTTTACTTCCGGGTTTTCTCGGAGTTTACTCTGATAATTTACATTCGCTTATTACATCCACAAGGAAGCGCTTGTTGCGGTGCTTTGTTGTCGTGCATTCAACTGGAAATTCAAATGAAAATGTAGATGCCAAGCGTAAGTTTAGCATAGATATATTTCCACTCGCTGAACCCTGACTGAGCGCTTGAGACTTTCGCTCTCCGTGACTCCGTCAAGCGATCATTCTGTGTGTGACCAGACGGGCTACGGCTACTCGCCGGCACGTTTCTCTCACGCACGCAAAGAGAGTGAGAGAGTTACATTATACCACGCTAAATCGACGCGCTACATGTAAACGATTTCTTGTTTGTATTTTCCTGTCAAAATAACTGAGTTCATCTGGTATTATTCAGCTTTTAAGAACAAGCAGAAGAGATGCCGGTTTCTCCGGTAGTGGGTGGAAGTGGAACTAATGCGCAAACGGCAATCTTATTGGATGGCACCCATGCCTGTTTTAATTTCAGCAAATCAGAGCAAACGAATGCTGTCAAATGATTTACATTCATGAACCAAGCAGCTCATGTGTTGTAGGCCTATATTATATTTTTTTATAGACTATAGTTGTATATTGTCATTATTATTAGTAGAATTAGTAGTAGGATTATCTTTTAATAATAATTACTATTATCTTACTTTTTTTTTACAGAAACACTGAATGACCAACATTATCGTAAGCACCACCAGTTCAGTTTAAGTTCAGTTAAAATTACAAATATGCATTCATGCATGATTATCAAGTTTTAGTTCTAACTACTGAAGTTCTATAATTAAATAGGCTAATGCTTGATTATCATAATATAATGCTTGATTGACTGATTTATTTTAAGAGTGTACATTTAGATATTTAAAAAGCTGTGCCATTCAATAAGCTGATTTTGTGGAATTATATATAAAAGTTTTTGCAGTTCAGTTAATGTGTAGAAGATAATGTTCACAGAATTAAATGTGACATTTGAAGTGAGTTGAGTCTTATTTTCCTCTATTTTTTGTAATGCCTTTGAATAATATGGGGGGCATGAATCGCAATATATTGTAGAATCGAATCGCAATACTTGCTGTATCGCAATATGTTAAGAATCGCAATAATATTGAATCGTGGGCCAAATATCGCAATGCTATCGAATCGTCACATTTTTGCCAATTCCCACCCCTATTTATTCAGTGTGTGTTGTTATTGCTGTTAGGGCATGAAAAACAAGATTTGAACTTTTTTTTACACATATTTTACAAAGATATTTTCAGATGTCCAATTGAGTGGGCAGTATTAAACATAATACAGTAATTGCACAGTAATACTGAATAAAATATAAAATCATTTGAAAACTATAAAATATATACCAAAAAAAAAAACAGCTTCAATCATTGCAATCGCAATTGAGTTTTGTCCTGTTTGACCAGCAGACAGAGAAGAACCTGGTTTGAAGAAAACAACAAAAAAAACACAAACAAAGCTCATTCCTCTGTTAAAGCTTGCATACCTCTGTTGAATGTTCGCCACCTTCAAGTCATCAGATGGCATTGCGTGAGAAACTGTAATACTGTGTTAGAAATATCCACATGGGCTCAGAAGTACTTTGGAAAACCATTGTCACAACATAGTCTGCCGCTCGAATCTCTGTTACACAGGGAAAAAAGGACAGTTGAGCAGCTGTCTTGTGTATTGCGAGATTAGGCAAAAATTCCACCTGCAAAACTGCAACTATTACTATCCTCAATTCCCAAACAGTTAAAAAGTGTAATTAAAAGCAAAGGTGATGTGACACAGTGGTAAACATGCCTCTGTCCCAACGTTTTTGGAGTGTGTTGCAGCCATCAAAATACAAATTTGTTTATATTTACAAAATACAATTAAGTTGGACAATGAAAACATTGGAAAACCTTTCTTTGTGCTTTTGTCACTTGAATAAATTTAAAGAGAGTTAACAAATCACAGATTCTTGATTTTATTGCATTTTACAAAATGTCCTTTTCTGGAAATGGAGTTGTAGATGCTCACAACATTCAGTAATTCAATCAAACAACGCATCGGTTAGCCTTTTAGCACAGTAACTAAGAGTTTCATTTGTGTAATCTGTTGTATGTTTGTGTGCTGTCATGCGTCTCTGGTAAATACTTTAGGGGGATGCTGTAATTGGCAATTCTGACAAACCCATAAGCCGAAAAATGCCATGTTAATTATTTTCATCCTGTATTCCACTAAGCTCCACGTTCCTTTAATTAACATTCAGTGGTCAACAGATGGGTTTCTGTTGGTAATTGTTGTCCCTTCCCATCAAAGTGGATTTAATGAATAAACAAGTTTTTGGTTTCAAAAGCAGCACTATCTGTTGGTGAGGAGGTGGAATCAACTGCAGATGCATTCCATGCATGGTTGCTTTGCAAAGTTCTTCATCACAGACTGTGCCAAGTTTAGCATTTGCATGGCAGACTCGCAGAGCTGCCACCATATGCCTCTCTCGTAATGCTTCAAACAGATACGTTAATTGACTAAGGACGTCTTTTTTACACTAGTCTGAAAGTGGAAAGAAACCATGAGATAAAAGATGAAAACCTAGCTTGCAGCAAAAAAAATGCTTGTTTGTTCTCAGCCATGTTTGACGGTTTGTTACCACAGCTTTCTGTATATCTGCAATATAAATAGTTTGTTAAATTTCAATATTCTTCTTTGCATGGCTGCATCCATAAAAAAAAAAGAGTAATGTTATGATGGTGAGGAAGGAGAACCCAGGCGCAGACAGAGTACACTAAACACACGATTTATTGATGACAAAAAGGGGGAAATAATGCCCACGATGGGGTAAAACAAGACAAGGCAGAGGATGACTAACTAGACTATGACTTAGATAGATGACTAGACGCTAACTAACAGCAAATACACAAACAGGATCTTCACAGGACTCGTAACTAAGACAAGATACTCACAGGTAATATTTCTCAATGACTCACACGTAACTAAGCAAACACAGGCAGGATGCACAGAGTGTAACACCACAGCAGGTTTCACAATGAACCGACACAGGACAGCAAACACAAGGGGATTATAAAGGGAGACACTAATGACAAGGACAGGTGAAGCTGACTAGACAATAATGACATGACGAGGATAACAAGGGGGCGGGGTAACGTAACAAGACAACACAAGCACAAGGCCCAAACAACAGGCCATGCGCTTGTACACAAAACATGGGTCTGCCATAATCCTGCCACAAGACCAGGGAAAATCAAGGACATGGCAGAATCATGACAAGTAATTAGGGCAACCTAGAAATATTTATTCATCACATCCACACATATCTTAAACAAGCATATTTACTAAAATATTTATAAACATGTGTAATAGGGATCCACTGGAGGCAAGTTCGAATAGAACCCAAGTGCAGTTTATTTAGACATAAGATAAAACATAAAACAAAAACATTGCATGAAAACTCAGAACAAAAGCATAGACGTGGACATGACGCTTATCATCAGTGGTACAGTGAAACGATACAAGACAAAGACATATGGCAAACATGAGGGCTTAAATACACACAAGACCAATAACTAGACAAGGGGCACCTGTAAACAATGACAACATGACACAGACAAGGGAACACATGGCAGGATCACATGACTTAGAAAGGGATCACATGACAGACAAGGAAACATGACATGAACAAACCCAAAACAAAAGACAAGACCAAAACATGACAGATCCCCCCCTCTAAGGGTGGCTCCAGACACCCAAACAAAAACAATGTTCAAGGAGGGTGGTGGAGCGGAGGCGTTCTTGGAGGAGGGATGGTGGGCCAGGCCCGTCCACGGCATGCCATGTCCCGTGTCCTGTCCCCCTGCACGGGCCTGGCCCACCATCCCTCCTCCAAGACCTTGGCATGGCGTGGGCGGATCCGGCAGTGCAGGGAGCCAGGGTGGCGCGGCCTTCATGGTCCCATCAATGGACCTACTGCCCCCTAAAATTTTCTTGGGGGCAGCTATGGGGTTATGGGCAGGAACAGACACTGGCTCAGGAACAGACACCAACTCGGCGGCGGCCATATAGTCCGGGGACACCGGCTGGGCAGACGTGACGTGAACGGTCTCTGGCTGGGCAGACGTGATGTGAACGGTCTCTGGCTGGGCAGACGTGACGTGAACGGTCTCTGGCTGGGCAGACGTGACGTGAACGGTCTCTGGCTGGGCAGAACTGACGTGAAGCTTCTCAGGCTCGGGAGCCATGACGTGAAGATCCTCAGCCTTGGCAGGCATGACATGAACAGACCCAGGCTGAGAGGATACTGTGGGTTTGCGGTGTTCCTCATCAGCAAAACCCACAGTAAAATTTGAGCCACTTAACAAAAGGTCATAGTCGATATATTCCTCTAGGGAAAAATGAATTTTCCCCCCAGGCAGTTCATAGCGCAACGGTTCATTTAATCCATGACGAAAAATGTATTTTAACGCCACATCATTAAAGTCCACTTGGTAGGAGATTTCCAGAAATTCAAAAACATAGTTATCAATAGTTCTGTTACCTAGGGGTGAAAAGCCTCAAGCTTCACACCAGCCAGAAAACACAGACCATTTTGAGGAAGAGTCGTCTAGTAGACAGGGCTCTAGCCTGCGTGGTCGTGTTTAACACTCCCTCTGGGAGGTTAGCGGGTACCCGTTGATGGCCCATCCATGTAGGGACCACAGCTCCGGGTGAGGATGCCAAATCGAGCCCTTGGCCTGAGAGAGGAGGTCTTTTCTCATCGGTATTGGCCATGGGGCAGTGCTTGTCAGCTGCATCAGAATTGGGAACCAAGCCTGTTTTTTCCAGAGCGGAGCCACAAGTAGCACTGAGCATCCGTTTTCCCTGATTCGTTCCAATACCTGAGGCAGGAGCGAGACGGGGGGAAAGGCATAGAGTGGGCAGCGGGGCCAGCGCATCCCTGCTCTTAGAGAAAAACTTCGGACAGTGAGCGTTTTCTTGGGACGCAAACAGGTCTACCTGCGCTCTGATGAATGTCTCCCACAGCAGTAGGACCGTCTGCGGTCTGTTATGTTTTCTGAGCGGACCAAGACGTGGTGATTTTTTTTATCTGGGGACAAAAACGTGTTCTGACCACTGGCTAAAGAACAGTCTGCCCTCGAGCAGCGCTCCCCATCCCGAGATGGAGGCGTCCGTGGACACCACCTTCACACTCGAGGAAGTCCCCAGGTTCACACCTGACTCATACCAGTCGATTGCTCTCCAAGGTTTCAGAGCTGTGACGCATTTCTGATTGACCTTGAAACGAAACAAACCGGAGGCCCATGCCCGGGGTGGTACTCGCGCTTTTAGCCATAACTGCAGCGGGCGCATTCGAAGCAGACCCAACTGGAGTACTGATGATGCTGAGGCCATGAGACCCAGCATTTTCTGAAACCTTTTGAGCGGGACTATAGTGCCGCAGCGGAAGGATTTTGTGATGTGCTGAATGTTCAGTCTGCGCTCTGGCGACAGTCACGCTGTCATAGACAGCGAGTCCAGTTCTGTGCCCAGAAAAGATATTCTCTGACTGGGAGATAGCGAACTTTTCGCCCAATTGACTTTGAGACCTAGATTCTCGAGATGTTCGAGTAATATGGTCCTGTGTTCTATGAGCTCTGAGTGTGATCGAGCTAGAACCAGCCAATCGTCCTTAGGCTACGTTACCTTGTTTCAGCGACGCTTGGGAACAGCATGTAGTGGATGTTTTCGGTTCAGATGCTGAGTCATTGAACTTGTACTGTTTGTTCTCTTCCTTTTTAAATAATGATCCCAAACTTTAGACATTCTCTGCCGTTTATGGACATTACTCTCCGCTATCGCGCCAACTAAATTCAAATGTATCATACCCTATGGTGTGCTTCCTGAACAACGGTCCGTGTGAAACAATCAGATCCCTGCGTGCGCTTGTAGTGCATAGGAATTTTTACGAGGCTTCGAGGCAGAATTTTTGCCTCGAGTAATTTTTGTAATCGAGTTAATCAAGTAACTCGATGAATCGTTTCAGCCCTAGTTGGTTTAATTTTTACAGTAACCGTGGGACATGCAGTGTGTAGTGTTTTTGGGCACTGGCACAGTCGATTTTATTTGTGCGAGCCCTGTACTGTGGCGGGCTGTGATTGTGTGTAGAAATGAACACTGGGTCGTGGGCATTTTTATTACAATCATAACACCATTGGCTGTGGCCGGAATACCAGAATTTACACTCTTTATGTGATTTATCTGGGTCGCCGTAAAAATGGCGTTTGTGTGCAGGCAAGCGGGCCATGGTACCGGCTTGTTTACTGCAGAATACACTGGAACAGTCGCATTTTCTGGTACTGAACGAGCAAAAAGTTTCGGTGAAAGTCTGGCCGCGGTGAGACTTGAACACCGTCGTTTTCCTAGGAGGGCTAGGAAGACTTTGAGGCCTCGGGCTTCAGCTCAATCTTTGGCCGGGGCCCACGCGGAGGGGGCGGCGGCCGGCAGAGCGAGAGCGTGGTCTCTGGTCCCGGGCTTGACGGCGCTGTGAAGCGGCGGCGGCTGCGGCTTGGAGCTTCGAGCAGATGGCTGTTTTGGGCGACCTGCTGCGGAGCTAGAGCACTTCTGCAAGAAGTGCTTCATAGCCTGTGACGTTTTCTGAACCTCTGTGAATCTATCTGCGAAATTCTTGACGGATGATCCGAAGAGGCCAGCTGGGGAGATGGGTGCGTCTAGGAACACAGAGCGTTCCGAGTCCGGCATCTCCGATAGCGTCAGCCAAAGGTGTCTCTCAGCAACAGTGAGAGAAGCCATGTTTTGCCCCATAGCCTGTGCAGCGGATTTTGCTGCGCGAAGAGCCAGGTCCATAGCGCTTCCTCAAATACGGCACGCTGATAGCTTCTGGTCCTTCCTCATCCTGTTTACGGGGACAAGGTCGGCCTGGAGGATTTCGGCGGCATAAGCGTCTTATAAGCGCGACTGTGCATGGAGGAAGTAACACAACAAGCTTTAGAAGGTAGCCCCGTCTTAGCTCGCCGTCCAGCAGAGGGCGGGCAAAGATGGGCCGCTACAGCTTCTTCCACTGGAGGAAGAGAGAGGTATCCTCTGTCTTTAGCACCGCCCACCACGGAGAATGCTGCTGAGACAGGTGCGCACTCTGGCTGAGAAGGGGGCGTTCCAGGACTTCGCGACTTCTTCGTGAAGCTCCAGAAGAAAAGGCGCGGGCCTAGAAGACGGCGGGGCGTGGTCCCTTTTCAGAAAACATCCATCCAGCCTGTTGTGCGCGGGCGCCTCCCACTCGAGGCCGAGGCTCGCCATGGCCTGTGAGAGCAGACGTATCAGCTCTGACTCGATGCTGGCCCGCTTCCCTGACGACTCACGGGCAGAGGGGGGGAGATCCACAGAGCTCGCCCAATCCTCACTGTCCGACGCCAGGATAGAGCAGCTGGCCTCCTCCGCAGATGCAGCTGCCTCATCGACATCAATGGCGGAAGCTTGCCTATGTCTGCATGCTGCCGCAACGCGTTTAACATTAATTCAAAATTAAGGATAATTTTTGGCTTCAATATCTCGTGGAAAAGAGGTTTTCCCCTAGCGTAAGATATTACGCAGTACGAGAGAACCTCTCGTAAGAGAACACAAAACAAAACAAAAGCATGGTGGCATGGCATGGCATGGCATGGCATGGCATGGCATGGCATGGCATGGCATGGCATGGCATGGCATGGCATGGCATGAAAACTCAGAACAAAAGCATTGATGTGGACATGACGCTTACCATCAGTGGTACAGTGAAACAATACAAGACAAAGACACATGGCAAACATGAGGGCTTAAATACACACAAGACTAATAACTAGACAAGGGACACCTGTGAACAATAAAACAATGAACCAATGACAACATGACACAGACAAGGGAACACATGCAGGGTCACATGACTTACAAGGGATCACATGACAGACAAGGAAACATTACATGAACAAACCCAAAACAAAGACAAGACCAAAACGTGACAACATGTTGCAACTACATGAAACCCACCACTTTTTAACTAACCAGAAAATATATTTTTTTCTTAGGTTTGTTCCTAGTTCTTTTGTTGAACTAAGAAAGTATTTTAATGTCAAAAAATCAAATTGTACATTTCCTTTAATAAACATTTCTCCCTATCTGTTGTACATCTCTTCAAGTATAATGGTGTGTAATCCTTTCTTCAGTGGCAGCTCAAGAAACTGTGTCCCATTAGAGAGTGATAATGTGATGGTTATTGCAGAGTCAATAGACTGACGGAACTGTAATAAAAACGAGTAATGTCCCACAATGCCCCCTTAGGTGGCGGGTGCATAAAAAGCTGACTTGTGCGTTCTGGTTGGGTGATGTGTTGAGAAGAAGGGGCCTGTGGCAAGGGAGCTTATTAGGGTGTGTGTGTGTGTGTGTGTGTGTGTGTGTTCTAAGGCCTAATGAAACTGAACGAGCTGGTTTAAATGAATGTCCACTGCTATTTCTAATCAGTTGATCTTTTTGTATCTTTTGTTTTGTTTCATCCATATTTTTTCCTCCACTTGTTTCTGTTACTTCTCAGAGTGTAACTGCAGTGGTCTTGCTGATGAATGCATGTTTGATGCTGAGCAGTACCGCAGCACAGGAAGTGGGGGGCGCTGTGTTGGCTGTAGGGAAAACACTGCTGGCCCTCACTGTGAGCAATGCAGAGAGAACTTCTTTAGATCATTAACGCAACAGCCCTGCCAAGACTGCAACTGTAATGCAATGGGTGAGTTACACGCACACACACTCAGGAAAGCAATTGTGCATTAGTCACAGTCATGCACACTTTCACTAGTATCTTATATTAACCCATGTAATTGGACTTAAATGCTCTCTATATCATACTCTCATACTCTTTGAGGTGCTCTGGAATGAAACTGGTCTGCTTGTTAGTCCAGTTATCCAGTCACATCCACAGTTGAGGCAAAGTCACGTGAGTTTTTAGTTGCGTATGGAGGGACTTATTTGGTAAATGTGTTTCCATCAAGTTTAACTTCTTATCGGATAAAAAATGTATCCTCCTCAATTGAGCGCATACGTTTTGTACCTATACACATTTTTAGAATTTGTGCATCTTGGCATTTCAATCCAGCTTTTTTTATGCGATATCCCAAAATGCACATAAAAAAGGTGGATCTTGGAAACAGCTAATGTGCAAGACTACAGGTGATAAATATGGGGGGAAATGTTTTATTTATTTAAACAACTTCAGATATGATTTTAAATATGAATTTACATTTAGATATTGCAATATTAATGATTTTAAATTCCCAGAATGCAAGGGGGGGAAAATTAGCACTTTTAAAATTATTTGTCACTGTTTAATTACATGTTAATCGTGTTCGTCTTGTATCTGAAATATCTTATTTTGCTTCAGGTGGCAAAATGTGTGAATAAAATATGTTAAAATTTGCATTTATTAACCTTTATTGGAAGAATTTGTAGATGAGGAAATAATTTTTAAATGCAACTGAAACTATCCATGTACTCATTAAAAGACCCAAAGGCTAATGTCTGTCAAAACCTGTCTTCTCTCTGTCTCTCTACAGGCTCTGTGAGTTTGCAGTGTGATGCAGAGGGAGTGTGTGTGTGTCGGCCAGGTGTGGCTGGTGTAAAGTGTGACATTTGCAAGTCCGGCTTCCATTCTCTCGGCCCTGATGGATGCAGGTAATGAGAGCGAGAATATCTCTACCAAGAATTAGTCAAATGAGGAAAACATTTGATTCTTGGATACAAAATTCTGCAAACATGTCTCACTAGTACATTGGAAGCCCGCAAATAAGTAATGCAGTGCATTATTCGGCCAATATACAATAATTCTAAAGGTACAACAAACAAACCAGAAGGTCCATTTACATCACACTAATCTTTGGAAAAGAACAATACTGTAAAACTAATTTGATTTCATTCAAATTACACCACAAATGAAACATAATTATATCACCTTTTCAGAAACCTTTTTAGCGATAAAACACTACACCTTTGCAGACTATTTGTGTTTCAAAAATGGAGAACAACCTTGACAAGATGTATAACCAGAAGACGCAGTAAAACATGGCTTCCACAAGAGGAAAGACTGTCTGAATAATAATCTTAATAAAATTGTACTATAATACCATATTAAGAAAGAAAGAAAGAAAGAAAGAAAGAAAGAAAGAAAGAAAGAAAGAAAGAAAGAAAGAAAGAAAGAAAGAAAGAAAGAAAGAAAGAAAGAAAGAAAGAAAGAAAGAAAGAAAGAAAGAAAGAGATTGTATCCACCTGAGGAGATTAGCCCATTGCATATGCGCACTCATGATGCAAATAATGGTGTAATGGAAAAGAAAACACAGGAGAAAGGCAAAGAAACAAAAATTGTATACCCCACTGCACTTTCATGTGGCCCATTTGGGTCAGTGTTTTTGGGTAAAAATTAGTTGGTTCATTGGAGCGAAAAGTGAAAGAAAAGAGACAAAGAGAGGAGAGAGGTTACTTGTGAAGTAGGAGAATTATGGGTAATGGCAAGTCAGGTAAAACTGTGGTTTTAGGCCATGTAACAGATCATGTAGGAAATATATACATATAATTCAACAGAGCAACTCTGAGGCCGTCAGGCAACTGAGCCGCACACTACAGGCACATCAGTGGTGGCTCATTCATCTGTTTATATCTGTGTTTGTGCATGTGTGTTCAAACAGGTTGTGCAAGTGTGATGACAGGGGCAGTGAAGGAGTGTGTTCAGCTGAAGATGGGCACTGCTATTGCAAGAATAATGTTGAGGGCCAGTCCTGCAACAGGTGACCTTTTATTCCTCACCCTGGCACACCATCTCTCTCTCTGTCTTAAAATTACATGTCTTTTCTCTTTATTTATCATCTGCAACCTTTTGCATGCATTTCACCATTGGTATGTGCACAATTAGAGCAAGAGACATTAATATTATTATATTTAGCACAGAGCAGATCAGTGAAGGAAATCAATTTGTGGCCTCCTAGTATGTCCACATCATACACGCATACCTCCAGTTACCATAAATCAGTGTAGAAATGCTCATATCCTCTCCTATCTGCGCATAACTCAATAAATAAGCACCACATTTTCCAAATCTTTACATAAATTATTTTTATAAATTTGAGGAAAACTGAACCATCTCTAACAGTTCTTTATATCTGCTTTGTGTATTATAGGTGTAAACCAGGCTCCTTCAACCTCCAGCTGGATAACCCAGATGGCTGTAAGAAATGTTTTTGCTTTGGACACTCGCTCGCCTGTTCATCCTCCAATCAGTACATGGCTATGAATATTACTTCAGACTTCCTAGAAGGTAATTTATCAATTACACTTTTTTTTACATGATTTTCATACTGAATATCAGTGTTCACAATTCTGGCTTCCCATTGCAATCACACACATTTCACTTTTCAAGCAATCAAGCTCTTTTTGTAAAATATATAAAAAACTACAAATACCTTTTATGTGATTTTTATGTAACTAAAATGTTTTAAATGTCCTTAAGTGAATATAGTAGGGTCCAAGCTTAGACCACGCTGAAAATGTATTTAAAATCCCATTTCAACAAAGGCTTGGAATTTTCAACATTTTAAATCAAAGATACAACTGTGATGTCAGATTGATTACAACCATTTCAGATTTCACACATTTTTCATATCATTCAAATTGAGTTATCAAATTTTTTACATTAATCATGCGACTTTGCACAGTCGATCAGATGGTCTTGCTTCCATTGAAACACAAGACACTCTTTGGATCATCTAAAATCATTTAGGAGAACATGACCATCAGGCTTTACATAAACATTTGGAGTTCATGCAGCTCAAGTGCTGCTGCCATTAAAGCAAATGAGAGACAAATCAACTTACACATTCTGAAATGTATATACATTTTTTCAATTTGTAAAATTTGCTGATCGTTCAACATTTTTGTATTAAATAAAAGAATGGGAAATGGAAGCATTTTCACCAAGAATCTCAGACGTTGTTGTGTGTGCTCTGTGTTCAGATCCAGATGGCTGGGAGGGTGAGTTCTCAGAAGGGAACGAACAATCCCTCATCTGGAAGGAGGGGGAAGTCTATCTATTGCCCTACAGAGAGGAGAATGGCTTCTACAAAGCACCTGGTAGGACAGCAACTAGGCTATACACTTCACCTTAAAACAAGTGTTGGTTGGAATTGGCCTGGCTTGAAACTACTCTAGGCTAATTAAAGTCTCCCTGTTGTGAAAATCAAGCTTTTAATGTTGTTTATATGTCTGTGTGGTTTTTTTAATATGCTTTAAGAAAAACCATGCGCAAATTCATGTCAACACCATTGCGGAGTATTTTCTTTTTAAAACTGTTGTGATCTATAGACAATCTTAAAAATGCAGTTTGAAATCGCTGGTGTTTCTTACGTCACAAACTACCTTGTAGGTACTACCTGAGGTGGGAACATAGTTTGTGTAACATTAGCAACACATTATTAGCTGTTTGATAACATAGTCAAGCAAAAGGCTAATCATATTTATTACCTTTATGTGTCCGACATTGTAAAGAGCGATACCATTGTGCAGCGTTTACCTCAGTAAGTTCATAGAGTGGATATCTGAGCTGGCGTGAGTGGAGGCGGGGCTAATTAGCATATCCATGGATCCACATACACTAAATGAAGCAAGGGTGTAGAGTTACATTCAAGCTATTTTAAGGCATGATGACTCTGTCACTGTGGTTTAGTTGTTATATAGTTATGCTACCAATTAGAGAAATTTTAGGACAGTTAATATCCTAATATCCTATCCAATATCTACAAGTTAGACCAACACAATTGATTTATTTGATTTACATTGTTTAAGTCTGTTCTCTTCTGAGCAACTGTACAAAGCAGAAATGTAGCTTAGTTTGACTTTGTATGGTATGTAAGCTTTCTTTATTTTGCAAAAGCAAACAAATGATAAACAGTGGGCTAGAATTAGCATGCTTGGCCATAAATAGTATTTCATAGAGAATTCTCTGAAAATAAACCAGCTGTACAGGCCAGTCCAGAGGCTAGATTTAGTCCAGTTCCCCTGTGTAGTTGACAGGCTGAGGGCTTTTACTCTTGTCTACACAGCAATTTACTGCCACGGGAGACACTTAGCCAGACCAACTTGGCCACTCACTCTGGGAAAAATGCTGTTAACATCACGTCTTCGTGTCTCACACATTTTCTCATTGGCTGCATGTAGACAAATATACACCAACACAATGTCTTGGGACTGAATACCCTTAAAATACATGAATGTGTCTTTTTTTTTTTTTTGTGATGCATTGTGATTTAATAGTAAGGTTTCTTTTGCATTCATAATGCCCTAATGTGCATGTTCAGTCTCATCCATCTTTGTTTTCCTACCATTGACTGGCTGCAGAGATGCAGCAGTGCCCTTTTTGCTGCTCTTTGGAGCACTTGGTGCCGTTTTTCTTATCGCTGCAGCGCAGGGCTTGTTTGTGCCGTTCTGGCCGCTCGGCTAAAATGCGCCGAGATCTATTGCTCCCGCGAAGCTTTTAACGATCTCATTTGATTTCCTTTCGCTCCCTGTTTCCCCGTTCGCTCGCGTCTCCTCATACACGTGCATTTAGAGTACAGCCACCCTGACAACTCCAACAGCACCCAAGGACTTTTTAGATTATCCTTTTTATAAATTTCGTTCTCTGATTTTTACTGTGCGCTTTATTTTGATCTTTAAAGGGATAGTTCACTTTGAAATTAATTTTTGATATGTTTTAGCTTACCTCCAGTGCATCCAAGATGTAGGTGTCTTTGTTTCCACAGTATCTTCAATTTTGATAATTTTAGGTAAAACCGTTGTTGTCTGTCAGTCATACAATGGAGGTGAAGGGGGTCCAACTCAAAGAGCAGTCAAAATTAAACATTATTTAATGACTCGTAAATGTAAGTACACATTGATGCCCTAAGACACGAAACGAGTGGTTTTTGTGAGAAAACGAACAGTATTTATATCTTTTTTAGCTCGTGTAAGCATATCCATGTCCAAATGATCTGAGAGCAGGGCGCTTCGGTCTGCGCATGCGTACAGCGTTCGCCGGAATGCCCCGGAAGGGCTCCCTCGCGCGTGTTTACGTCACTCATTGTTTATGCAGAGATTTCGGAAGTTTTACCTTACACTGTGAAGATCTAAACATATTTAGATATACAGGATCGCAATGGAAGACGATTTCTATATACCAACAGACAACGTTGATTTTTTTTCACAACCTTATTTATTTGAACCTGAACCGGGGCATTCCGGCGAACGCTGTACGCATGCGCAGACCGAAGCGCCCTGCTCTCAGATCAGTTGGACATGGATATGCTTACACGAGCTAAAAAATATATAAATACTGTTCGTTTTCTCACAAAAACCACTCGTTTCGTGTCTTAGGGCATCAATGTGTACTTACATTTACGAGTCATTAAATAATGTTTAATTTTGACTGCTCTTTGAGTTGGACCCCCTTCACCTCCATTGTATGACTGACAGACAACAACGGTTTTACCTAAAATTATCAAAATTGAAGATACTGTGGAAACAAAGACACCTACATCTTGGATGCACTAGAGGTAAGCTAAAACATATCAAAAATTAATTTCAAAGTGAACTATCCCTTTAATGCTTTTCACACATCACCAGTCTCACCAGAGAGGAAATTGCTATGTGAAGGAGGAATGTTTCCCTAATTAAGTCTGTATTGAGTATTAAAAGGAGTTAAATAGATACTAAGAGTGTTTGTGTGTTTGTGTGCGAATAATTATTCACTTGAATAGCTCATCTAGCTGGGCGCAGCTTTGGGCTTTTGACACCACTGAAGCTGCCATGTCAACAGAGGGGTGACAAGATACCATAGCCAAGCAGCCAAGCCAAGAGTTTAGCTGGCTGACTGAGCCAGACTGTGTGTGTGTTTGTTGTGTGATCTCCCCAGAGGTACATCTGCTCCATGGTGAGAGGACAGAGTGGAACATTTATCATAGCTTTGAGGAGAAAA
This sequence comes from Tiaroga cobitis, assembly GCA_030578255.1. Lineage (NCBI taxonomy): Eukaryota > Metazoa > Chordata > Actinopteri > Cypriniformes > Leuciscidae > Tiaroga > Tiaroga cobitis. The sequence continues at coordinate 36,188,424 of CM060595.1, read as the reverse complement.
CAACATGTCACACACACACAAACACATACACACCTCCCAAAAGCTGGTTGCAAGCTGTCTCAGAGTCACAAACACAGATGGAGAGAAACGGAGGTCGCCGAGAGATTAGAGTTTGAGATGGATGGGGGTTGGAGGGAGATCTAAACGTCCCCGTCCTCAGAGAGTCGCGTCCAGGTACCACATTGTGTCCATGAGCAACTTGGCCAGTGCACCCTGACAGCCAACCATATGCCTGGAATAAATCTCTCCGGCAATCATGGCTCCTGGCGAGACGTATCAGATGTGATCAACTGAGACAAGTGGCACAAATTATGCTCAATCCTTTAATCACTGAGATTGATGTTTAAAGCTGGGGTTTAATCGTAATGTCTCTCCCAACTTCTCCTCCCGTATGTAAGATTGTGCTGATTGTAAAGCGCAGAAATGTCAATAGAACTGCAGCAATAAGGCCAATTACATTCATGAGCAGACACCACTATTAAAATGCCTGATATATGCCGCATTGAGGCATATACCATTGATGCTACAGGGGTTTTTAGTACAGTGGGTGGTGTGGATGACACCGGGAAAAAGTGCAAGCACACCTCACTGTGGTTGCAATGAGAAGCTCAGAGGTAAATACTGAATAAATACCTGATATATAATCCTGTCCCCCCTCACTGACTGATCTGCCTCGCTTCTGTTTAACAGAACAGGATCTTTGTCGTTGCTTTAAGTCGTTGCCTAAAAATGAAAATTCCGTCATTGTTTACTCATCTTTTCAAACCTGTATGACTTTCTTTCTTCAATATGTGGAACAAAGAAAATAAAAAAGAAGATATTTTGAAGAATGCTGGTAACCAAACAGTTTTGGTGACTTCCATTTTATGGCCTAAAAAAAACAACAACATGAGGGTGAGTTAACAATGACAGAATTTATATTTTTGGGAGAACTGTCCATTTAATAAAGCTTTCGGAAAGACAAATCAAGACTTAGTATTTGCAGATGTTAATACAGAAACCTATTTATCAGTTTATTTCTCCTCTCAGTTACAATCCTATCCTAGCATTAGACCGCACTAAAATATAAATAAACTGACATAAATGTACATATACAAATACAATTGGACTTGACTTAAGCCCTTAAAGTCGCCATCAAATTTAAATTTTTGGCTTTTAGTATGAATATGTTAGCCTTGCTGTTATCCATAAGTTAGAGTGCTCCAAAACAATGGCAAAATTTGTATTTAGAAGATATAAGAATTCAAAACTTACAGCCTCTCACTTCTGCACTTCAGCTTCTCATCAGATTCTCTAGAATCGAAAGCGTCCCGCCCCCTAGATTATAAATAGATGCTGAAGCTGCAGCTGCAGTCTGAAACTGCGCCTTTACTGAGCTCAAAGGCTCTGGTCGAGCTGTGATATAAACTAAACGCTATTGGCTATTTTTTAAAAGGGGAGGAGCAGTTTGATATTTCACGCCCTGTCTTCCTGTTTCAGTGGAAATTACGTCAACACATTCAATAATGCTGTGTGTTTCAATACACTTCAGTAGGCCTTTAAAGAGGTAGGCCACCCAAAAATGAAAATGACCCTTATGATATTCTTTTCCCCCTTTGGAACATAAAAGAGGTTATTTTGAGAAATGTGAAGCTGAGGAAATTTAATTGTGGCTCAGTGGGTTTAATTGAGTCAGGGAAAAGTCAAAGCCTGGATTGATTAAGTTTGATGGCGGCTCGCTAAATGTCACCAGGCTTTTCCGTCGTGGTGACGATTCATTTGTTTGTCTGAGAGAGGGTTAACACCTCCATTTGATCAAATCTGATCTTGAAGAGATAGGAGTTAAACTGCAAGTGCTGGAAGCTACAAGGGATACTGTATTATTTTGCACCGCTTGACTATATTTCTCTTTTACAGCTTCAATTTTTCCACCAGATACAGATTGTCAAGTGTCTCTGGAGAGTCTGTGTCGGGTGTTGGAAGAAAAACACCCGCCTCAGATATTTTATTTTATTTTATTTTATTTTATTTTTTCGCCTCAGCATCACAATGGGTGCTGGAATTTGTGAATAAGCTCTCATAGGGAAGGTTTCAGCATGCTGTTAGACCTGAAAACAACAGGAATCCAACAGTTACAGAACGTTTTAGCCTCCTTTTGTTGAAGTTAACTCATACTTGTCTCTGCATGTGGAACGGCAGGTGGGCAGAGAAGAAAACACACTCCCGCTAAGCAATGTTCCCTCTAATTTTTTTTCTTGCTGAGCAAAACTTTTTTCTATTGGGCGGACATTTTTCGCCACCTGAGCAAAATATTCTTTACCTGATCTGTACAGCATATGTAGAAACACAATGGTTTCAACATTCAGTTGTAACTTTTAACTTGAATGTGCCATTTCTATTTTATTTGACCCTTGATGTAACTCATTGGTATTAAATCATATTTTCGAAAAACAAGCTTCTTAACAAATTAAGAAGTCACTAAATGAAGCACATTTTAGGTTACCTGATATTTATTTTACAGTGCTGTTAACTGTACAGTCTTTACCAAGAAATCCTATGGAAAATAATTTACAAAATCTTCTGCAGGACTGTTCAATTCTTTACAATAATAGAATATAGTATGAAAAGTAAGCTGTTACACTGAGATGGTTTGGGGAAACCATAAAGTGTTTTTGTACAGTCAATTAATTGTGTACAGGAAGCATTAAACCATCAAAGTTAAATGATTGTTTATTGCTTATGAATTTCCAATATTTTCTTTAGCAGGGGGTTTCAAACTTTTTAACAGCAAGGAGCCCTAAACAATAACCTTGTGAGATTCTTTATTTAGGCTTATAATATAATAATATATAGCCCTGATATAATATAATATATAAAAAAAACGAATTTAAGTATTTGAAGTGATATATAATATATCAGTTTAAATGCTTCAATTTGTTGACATATTATATTATTATAATATGAAAACAAACTGAAGCATTTAAATAGATCTAATTGCTAAATATTCAAGAAAAGTGAATGTGAACTCTAATCTAACCATCCCTGAAACTCCCGCACACACACAAATTTATTTAAATTCTATTTATTTTAAACTAATGATGTATTTTGAATTTGCACGCGGGTGGGTGTGTAATTGTTACCGTTCTGTGTCCATCAACCGTTCCACCACTTTAATCAAACCACTCTTCGTTAAAACATTATGATGTGATTTTATTTCCACTCTTCGTTAAAACATTATGATGTGATTTTATTTCACATGTCTATGCGTTTCTCGTTGCCTCTCGTATTGAGCTATCCGCACACACGACTCACTGCCAATCACACGCGCTCACATCGTTCTGAGAGACCTGTAAACTGCATTCACCAGTTTTCACTCTATAGCGGTTGACCAGAGCACTGAAATTATTTCTCACTTAAACTACAATCAAATGGATTTCCCCACACATTTCGCGTCAGTCCTCTGCATGGCATTTTATTCTTTTCTGCGCGGCCGCCGCTTCAGAAGTGGATGATGGGATGTGGAATGAAAAAAAAACTCGAGTTTGAACTTGCGAGATACTGCAAAAGATACAATTGGCAAGCGCAGTGGTCAAGCACGTCTGTCTAGCTCATGTTTACATTGAAAAACCTTGGAGAAGTATTGCTGTGGAATGCAAAAATTCGTTCTGTGTGAAGTGCCCTTAATTTAGAAGTATTGAGAGACAAAGAAAAGGAAGGGTTGACATCATTGAACCACTATAGTAGCACAACAACTATCCTTAAGCTGAGCATCTAATCACTGCCAGCAGGTGTAGGCATTTCTCTCAAATCCCCAATACAATAAAACAATTTTACTGTAACCACTGGCTATTCTATGTCTGGACACATTTTGTTACAGTCTGTCTTTCCCTTAGCTCACCCTCTCCATCCTATTCTATCACACTTTTCACAGGTATTACTTTCACATTATGTCCTCAGTGTAACTCATCTCTGGAAAACGTTCTGAAGCCAGCATTACCTTCTGTGGGGAGTTAAATCTATCTAACCCCCTACATATGTGGCCCCAAGGATGAATTATGGTCCTTTGAGCCCCCGGGGCACCAGCTGCTTGAGGCGCCCCATCAAAAACAAATAATTACACACGCACCTTATAAGGAATAGGTGTGCAAGCTTTGTTTAAAAGGGTGTATGCGTCATAAATTTAGCAAAATGATTTGTAAATTAACAAATGGGGGACGAAAATTGGAGTTTATAGAGACCAAACATGCCACACATATGATTTTGGTTAACCATAGTCTGAAACATTAACCCATTAGAGTTTACAAGAAAACATAGGCCAACATAAACAACATAAAGGAAAATCATGAGATGGGAAAATTAGATACATGCATTTCTCAAGTCACAACTCTCTGGAAATTCCTTTGGGGTCGTAAAACTTGTTATCAGTCTTAATGTGTCCTGCAACAGGACACCAGGTTCTGCCAGTGGGTAGGCTTCATTTGTGATGTTAGTTTTGGGGAAAGTTCCACAGACCTTTGTTGGGAGAGTGAGTTTGCTGGATTATTCATTAAATATAATGAATAATTTGTGTGTCTGATTGGTCCAGACGCTACAATGACAATCTATTAATATTTTGTAATCTACCTATTTTTAAAAAAAAGTTTTCACAGGTAAATCAATAACAATTACAATTTTAACAATATTTCAAGTGTAATTTATAAGATTTTTTGTATTCTTTGTAAAAGGCATTAAGTTAATCATAACATCTTCAGTTGATAATTCAGTATACTTTATTTTAGACAAAACAGTGACAGTAATGTTTTGGTAGTGACCACATCACATTACAGAATTTTAACTCGCATACTAAAACACTACTAAAACATGCTTAGATACTAATGATTTGCATAACTGTACAAAAATGTTGTTTATTTCCCCCATATAAATGATTATTTGTTCCCTTTTGTCACTACCAAAACAATGATGGCATGTTTCGGTCATGACTGTTTCGGTAGTGACAATTTAAGATACTTTTGAGCCTAGTTCAAAGATGATAACCAGCACATGGTTACCTAGCATTGTTCTGAACAGTTCTACACACATGCAAACTAAATTTTATGGAATTAAACGCAACAAAGTTTGCTTAATTGCAGAAAAAAGGTGTTTGGTAATGACCTCCCTTAAAGTTACACACAGATTTCCCTCAAAATGATGGTACCTATCTATAATGAAAGAGAGGCTATGAAAGAGAGGCACACAAGAATATTTCCTGATCAAAAATGTAGGGGTGTGGTTAAAATCAGTCTCAGCCAATGGACTAAAACACACACTGTTTTGGTAGTGACGTGAAAATGCGGGACACAAGTTTCATGATTTAAATATAATATATATATAAAATAATATATATTTTTTTACTTTACTTTTTAAAAGAAATCCAAAAGATATTTTTTAAAACAACAATGGAAAAAAATTAAACAAATATTTCAATATCATTTTCACAAGTTGAAATTTAGGGGTGAGGGTTCGGGACAGCCACCTCCCAATTGAAAGTACCCAATAAATGAGGATTTTATATATAATAAGCTTACTTATATTTTAAATATTATTGTGGGATTCAATAGATAATAGAAGGATCTTAGTAAACATCTAAAATTTGAATACTTAAATGCTTTTTAAATGTGTTTTTTGGTTGTCGGACAACAGTTTGCACCAATTCTGAAGAATGGCCCGCATCGGATGGGATCTCTACCTGTCGCGATAATTTAAAACTCTCCTGATATTAGAGTAACAATTTCAGAAGAATAAAATAAAGCATATTGTTACCTTTTGTAACTTGGAAGGGTGCAGTTTATGCTGATGTTTTATACCATCATCACTGTCCTCGTCACCGCTCATTTTCAACATCTTCAAAATCAGTATTCTGATCTTCTTCACCAGATCCACCATCAAGTGACAGTGACACTAATATTTAATTTTGTTCAGTACTTGCTCTGCAGTAAATCACTGAGCCATTTCAAGTTTTGCTGATGATACTTCCCATTCTTTTTGTTTTCTGCCTGCAGTAACTATGAGTGAAACATCACTTCATTGTGTTTTAGACATTGCCACCTTGTTGAATAAAGTTGAATGTGACTTAATGTCAGTCATCAAAGATTCAATTATTGTTGTGCAGAAAAAATTTACCTATACTGTTACACACCCCTGACCCTATACAAATTTTACAAAAAAAAATGAATGGGAAAACAGACATTATTTTATTAAATTAATGTTTATATGTATAATGAATTGCTTGAAGAATACTAAGAAGGTTGATGTCTAACTTAAAAAAATTATTAAGGAGGAGGGTAGTGAATGACGTCGCAGGTCACCATAGACCCGAGGTATACATTTAAGGATTCAAATGTCCCAGCTACTTAACATCCAGTCTGGCTTGTTTTATAATACAGATTTATTCAATGGAGATGATTATGACTTTCAAAAGTTTAGGGATTTAGGCCTAACAGTAGGTTAATAAAAGCAGAAATTTCATCATCTCTCTCTCTCTCTCTCTCTCTCTCTCTCTCTCTCTCTCTCTCTCTCTCTCTCTCTCTCTCTCTCTCTCTCTCTGTGTGTTTGTTTATATACAGTATATATATATATATATATATATATATATATAAAACACAGCATGGGGTTATTTGAAGTCTTGTTAAAGCTATTTAATGAGGCAGGAGGATATGAGTGGCAATTAAGATCGTCCTCTTACACTCTCTTGCATATAGAGATGTACAGACACCATGAGATCAGTGAGATCCAACCTTCTTTTTTTCTCTAAACCAGAAGAACAATCCACTTCCTTATGTGAACAGAATTTTTTTTTCCTCCTATTATATTTTTACAGTTGTCATCCGTCACGGTGTTTATCTTTGGTAATCGGGTTGTTTCAGCTCAGTAGCTGGTGAAATGTGCTGGTAATCTGTAGGTTGTGAGTTTGTGTTCCAGAAAATTCTTTGCTGCCCTTGAGCAAACCACTTAACACAATTCACAGCCCAGCTGTTGCTGCCAGATAACTTACACTCATGTTTGCTTAATCACACAATGGTCATATACAAATTGAAATATGCATTGGCATTTTTAAATGTTTTATCTTTATATTGCAGATAAATATCTGGGGAACATGTTGTTAAGTTACGGACGGACCCTTAGCGTGACATTTACAGCTGAGCTGGAGGAACTCTTGCCCAGAAGTGTGACCGTGTTGCTGGGGGGCTCTGGAATATTGGTTTCTACTGATTTGTACTCTAAACAGGAGCCTTATTCCTCACTGGAGAAGACACCCATCAACACCTTCACTCTCAGGTGTGTGTGTGTGTGTGTGTGTTATTCCCCACTATTCACTTGCACGTGGCCAGATTATTAGTATTCGAGCTGCAATGTTTTCAAGTTTTATCTGTAATTTTAGGCACAAAATGAAGAAACAATGTATTTATCATTGATTTATCACAGGACTGCACTACATGTTTAGACAATATATAGAAATATGTATGTGGTTGTTCTAATGGAAGTGTAAGCACCTTCACTGCTAAAAGCTAGATATTACAGCAATAGTACATCGTTTTCCACCGTTTCCATTTAGCACTGCCAACTTGTGAATTGGCCACCAAAAAAAGCATCTTAATACCATTTGAAAACAGGGCTATGCTATAGGGATTGCTAAAAATAGGTGTTCTTTTGTGTTTTCTGAGGAATTTCAGTTTCCATGGCAGACTGAAACATTTGTCCATTGAGACCACATGGCTTATTATCAAGTACTTTTTGTAGAATTCTAATTGTGTGAATAACATGAATAAAAATTACAAAAAAATGTGGTTTTACTTGGAAGGCTAACCTGAAGGTTTTTTGTTCATGGCAGCTTTTTCCTTTGCATCTACTGTTTTGACAAGTACTGTCCTAGCAGAGTGACAAGAAAATGGATAAAAATGTTCCCATGATTCATTCATTCATACAGAGACATTCCTAATTGCATTGACTTAAAGTGACTAGACCTATAGTGTGCCTTAATGAATAGCCTCGGTTTTTACGTAAAATAAAGTCTAAGGGACAATGTTTTCTCTAGATAAACACTAGTTATCGTAGCAGACACAGTCACGTTTCTAACTATTATGTTTCTGCTTTCTGGTTTCCAGGTTAACAGAGAAGGACGTAATTCCATCTATAGCCTCATTTGAGTTTCTCCGAATGCTTTACAATCTAACTGTTCTACACATCAGCAATGCAGGGGGCCAGAACTGTAAGTCATGTGCACATTTATGCAAATATATACGAAAAAGACTGGCACTGAAATGCAATCAATTGCAGACTAAAATAAATTTATTTAAAACAGCGAAAAGTATTATATTGGTAGCAGGGCTGTAGTACTCGAGTCCGGTCTTGAGACCGTTTTTCTATGATCTCGGACTTGTCTCGGACTCGCTGGTATTCGGACTCGGACTTGTCTCGGTCTCGGCCACTGGTCTTGCCAAATATGGCTTTTGGTCTCGACCGAGTCCAGGTGTCTTTTTTATGTTCCCAGTAACGTATTATTGTAGTATGCACCCGCAGACTTCCACAGAAACCTCCGCAGATTACTGCAGATTGTAGTGACCGTCATTGTACGACCTGCACGTGTGTGATTTCTTTTCTACTTGCTACTGCAATACCGGCGCATAGCTGAAATAACAGATCTGTCTATTCACTGCCGATCATTATATGAAATTGCTATATTGACTAGTCACTGTGAATATTAAAGACTGCTATCGAATCTGATTGTTCAGCGAGTCTCTGCAGGTGAGTGCCGCAGGTTCATGTACTACACATACTCAAGTACACGTTTATCTTCAGCATTTCATCGTCAGATACACTCAGACCCGTCAAAATAAAAGTTTGGTTTAACGTGAAGAAATTACCACAGATATATCTTACTGGAGTGAAGCTATATTGTCATTTAGTTGCTGAAATGCTCCGCAGGCTACTAGTACCTAGCAGTGGTAATAGTAGTGGGTTGGTGTTTGTATCAGTTCTAACACTGCTATGAGGTATCACCATATGTCATCATTCTTTTTTCTTTAGATTAGAAGATTATATGATATCAAGGGGAATGTCTATACTTAAAAATCCTGGGTGTTGTGACACTGTTTTTGCTTTTAGATCAACAAAATGATTGTCATTTAATGTCATAATGTCAAGACTTTTTTCCTGTCCTGGACTCGGTCTTGACTCGGACTCGAACCTTTTTGGACTTGGTCTTGTCTTGGACTCGACTAGTCCTGGTCTTGGACTTGTCTTGGACTCGACAAAGGTGGTCTTGACTACAGCCCTAATTGGTAGTATGGACTGTACTGTATTCAGCAATTTATTAGAAGTCTAGAGGAGCCTTTAACTTTGCCCATGCCCCTGCCAATTCTTTCCTGGCCTGTGATTGTTTAGTGATGGCATTCATTGTGACATGATTTCTGTGCTGTTTAGATTGAATTGAAAAAAGGGCTTCATTGAGAGATGTGCAATTTATCAAATATAGTTCTAAATGAATGAATAAATGAAATGATTTATATATAATATAAAATAATTCTAAATATCAATACAGTGCCTACATTTTTAACTTCTATAGATTTAATAAATAAATATCGCGTAAAAAATTAAAATAGACACAATAAAACTCCCATTTACATAAGTTAAACATTTTGAAGTCCAATTTTTAGACTGGAGCGGCAAAAAGTAAGGAGCTGTAAAAAAAAAAGAAGAAGAAAAAAAAGAAAATTACTATAAGAGGAACCTAAACTGCATAATATCCCTGCCAAGCTGCACTTACAAATACATTAAGGATGAATGCTGCAATATTTGAGCCTGAGACAAACAGTTTGATTTTGTATGATTCTACGGAGGAACACTGTGAATATACTTTCTCTCACTCACACTCTCTGTCTCTCTCTCGACTGTTTTCTTCATCAAAAGAAGTAAATTACAGCTTACCAAAGAGCATAATTATTCCTCTACCACGTCTTGCACTGGCAGGTCTTCTTATTGATTCTTAGAAACTGGTGTGCTGAAATATGTGCAGGTGTTTGAACTGCTCTCCCTTTCTTCTACAATGTGCACATGATAATCAGTTTGTCTGTATATGAACACGCAAATACAACTGCCGGTATCTCTCAAAAGCACACATAAACATTGTTCTTCCTGGCCATGTCCTGATATGAAAGTTGATGATGGGACTCTGAGACCCTGGAGAAGGAGAGAGTTCATGTAAGAGAATCTTGATCTGTGTACAGCCTCCCTCTATCACTATTTATTAGGCGGTATGGATGCCTGAGAGAAACAAAGACCCACTCACCTTCACCATATTCCACCTCTCCCCACTCAGCCCTTATTGATTAATTCATTCCTTGTTCATTTATTCATACAGTGATCAAAGATTCTGTCTGCTTGCACCCAGTGGTCCTGATGTCTGTCTGTGTGTAAGCAAAGGTGAGAGAGAGGCAGAGGGGAGCTTTAGCAGGCAGGCTATGCAAGCCACATCGTGAGGGCAATTACAAGTGGACGGGACACCGTGATTTCACATTCAGTGTAGCTTCATTGTGCAATGCTCTTCCCAAATCCATCAGAATGGCTAAAACCTTCTTTACCTTCAGAGGGGGAAAAAAACACAACCGTTCCACGAGCACTTTACTGATAATGGTTGATACACTATTCTTATTACTAAAAAAAACTTAAATAAAAAAATATTTACATTTTACTCAATACATTTTACTGTTATGGCTCTTCTCTGTGCCCCAAGAATTGGAAGCATGATTATTTCATTTTATTTTATTTATTTATTTACACTACTGTTTAACCATTTGGGGTAAGATTTGTTTATATTTTTTGAAAGACTTCAAAATGACAGCAAAACATATGTCAGGGTTATGTTTGTTTCTAGTTTGGTTACCCTGTTCTGTTCATGTCTGAGTTTGTTATCTTCTAATCAGTTAATTAGTTGCATGTATATACTATAAGCCCTCAGTAAGTCTGTTCTTTGTCATGCTTTAGTTAACCTTATGGGTATGTGGTATGTTTCTCCTTGTTGATTCTCCAGTTAATTGTTTAGATATCTCCTTCGTCGTGCGCTTTAATACAGCCACAGCTTGTGACAGTTATATTGTTCATTTAATATTAATAATGAACTATTTATATTAATAATAAATAGAAAATAATAAAAAAAAAATATATATATATATATATATATATATATATATATATATATATATATTTATTTATTTATTTATTTATTTATTTATTTATTTATTTATTTATTTATTTATTTATTTATTTATTTATTTATTTATTTTAAATGAACAATATAACTGTCACAAGCTGTGGCTGTATTAAAGCGCACGACGAAGGAGATATCTAAACAATTAACTGGAGAATCAACAAGGAGAAACATACCACATACCCATAAGGTTAACTAAAGCATGACAAAGAACAGACTTACTGAGGGCTTATAGTATATATATATATATATATATATATTACAATGTAATTTATTCTTGTGATGGAAAAGTTGAATTTTCAGCATCATTACTCCAGTCTTCAGTGTCACATGATCCTTCAGAAATCATTCTGATATGATCTGATTTGGTGCTCAAGAAACAGTTTTATTATTAAAAATGTTGAAAACCGTTGTGCTGTTTAATATTTTAGCAAAAACCATGATACATTACTTCAGGAATCTTTGATGAATAGAAAGTTAAAAAAACAACAACATTTATTTCAATTTGTTGTTGCTGTTGTTGGTACAATGTAAAAAAAAATTGCTGTCACTTTTGATCAATTTAATTGCTTGCTGAGGCCTTGCTGAATAAATGACTCAATTTCTTTACAAAAATATTTCTGACCCCAAACTTTTGAATGGTAGTGTGTGTATTTATTTGTTAGTAGGTTGTACAAATATTGTAGGTAATGTATATGTTTTTCTTGTTTTCAGACACCTCTCAACTCTCCAGGGTATCCCTTGAATCTGCAGACCAGACAACCTACCAGCCTGATGTGGTTCCACATGCTCCATGGGTGGAGGTGTGTACTTGTCCCACAGGATTCACAGGGCTGTTCTGTGAACTCTGTGCTCCTGGATTCACCAGGGAGACTCCTAATGGTGGACCCTTCTCCCCATGTATACCTTGCAACTGCAATCAACATGGGACCTGCCATCCTGAGACAGGTTGGGAGTGTGTTTGTTTATTAGCATGCAGTCTGTACACTGCTTCCATGCATGATGTCTTCAAATGATACATACTGTTTCCCCACCATAACAATGTTCCTTGAATCCAAGTCAGTTGTGGCAGGCAGCTTGGTATCGCCTCTGAGCAGATATTTTCAGATACCAGTAGCTCACTTTACACCTTAAAATAGTCTAGAAAATCTGAAAATATTTTGTTGCAGAATGCTTAACACACATTTACAATTTATTATTGATTCAATTTATACAAAAGTATGGGTAACACTGTAATTTAGGGTCCAATTCTCACTATTAACTAGTCGGTTATTAGCTAGGATATTAGCTGTTTATTAGTACTTATGAAGCACATATTCTGCATGACCATATTCTACACCCCTTAATCCTACCTAATTCCTACCCAATACCTAAGCTTAACTATCACCTAACTAACTATTAAAAAGCAGTAATTAGGATTTTTCTTTTTAAAGAAACTGGCACTTATTCATCCAGGATACTAATTTCCTATCATTTATCATGCAAGTGTCAGATGTGGCTTTTTCTTGTAGCTCTTCCTAAAGGCCAGCAGCATCTTCTTTTGACTGTGGCAGATAAAGCTGGTGTTAGTGGGTGCTGTTCAATGAAGCTTCAAGCACCAGGGGTCTCTTTCTCAAACTACAAACTCTCATGTACTTCTGTCACTGTGCTGGTTAGATCGTGTTTGCTTTGTTCTTGTGTATGGAATAGCCTTCATCTCTCATAAAAATATAATGACGTGAGAAAAAAAATGTGTTTGTGTTGGGCCATTTATAAACCGAAATTTCATTTGAAAATATACAGTCACTTACAAGAAATGAATGTGTATTTACTACTTTAACAAGTAAAAAAGACATGGTTCTGCTGTTTCCACAGTTCATTAAGCAGAACAACCATTTTCAAATGTGCTAATAATAAGAGAAGACTCTTGAATACCAAATCAGCACATTAGAAGGATTTTAAGGATTATATAACACAAGCATAATATCACATTATCGTATATAACAAGTATCTTTTACTCACCCAGGCTGCTTTTAACTGATCAAAAGTACAGTCATATATTAATATATTTAAAACTACAATTTATTGCTGGGATGGCAAGCAGCCATTACTCCATTACATAAAATTTCTTATTATCATCAATGTTGAAAAAATGTGCTGCCTAATATTTTGAAATATTTTTTATTCGAAAATTCAAAAGGAAAGCATTTATTTGAAATAGAAATCTTTTTTAACATTATAAATGCTTTTACTGTCACTTTTAAACAATTTAATGCAGCCTTGCTAAATAAAAGTATTAATTTCTTTCTTTCTGTCAAACAAACAAAAACGTCTCAGGTTACGTATGTAACCCTGGTTCCCTGAGAGGGAACGAGACGCTGCGTTTGAGACGCGGTGGGAACGCTCTGCGTGATTGCGTCATGAAGCACGTGTAAAATCAGTCCAATGGAAGCCCGATACGTCATGGGTGACGTCATAGACCAGGAAACTATAAAGCACCCTTGAAAACAGACCGCGACAGCTTCTGAAAAAGTCTGAAGCAAGTCGATCAGGGCATGCAGGAAGTATGGCAGGCAAACGCAGCATCTCGTTCCCTCTCAGGGAACCAGGGTTACATACGTAACCTGAGACGTTCCCTTTCAAGGGAACTTCGAGCTGCGTTTGAGACGCGGTGGGAACCCCATACCCACTACGCCATAGTGACAAATGCCCGTTCTGTGTGAAGTCCTTGCGCACACTAAGAAGCAAGCAACCTCGCCCCAGGAGTGGAGAGGTCAAGGTCATAAAACCTGACAAATGTATGTGGAGAGGACCAACCTGCCGCATTACAAATGTCAAGAAGGGAAACACCTGAAATTAAGGCCGTAGAGGCCGCCATACTCCTTGTAGAATGGGCCCGTACAGCCATAGGTGAAGGCTGACCGGCCGCTTCATAAGCTAGTGAAATAGCCTCGACTATCCACTTGCTCATAACCTGTTTAGATGCAGGGCACCCTCTTCTGAGTGACCCAAAACATACAAATAATTGCTCTGACTTACGCCACAGGGCAGCTCTGTGAACGTAGGCATCCAATGCCCGAACTGGACATAACAGGTTCAATTGTTCCTGATCTGGGGTATTAAAAGGTGGAGGATAAAAGGCCTGCAGCACTATTGGGCCCCCAACATTGAATGGGACCTTAGGAATATAACCCGGTCTAGGGTATAGAAATGCTTTCACCATACCAGGTGCAAATTCCAAACATGACGGAGCAACCGACAGGGCGTGTAAATCTCCAATTCTCTTGATAGATGAAATAGCAAGGAGAAATAAAGATTTCAAAGTGAGGAATTTTTCTGAAACCTCTTCAATGGGCTCGAACGGAGCCAGAGCCAGACCCTCAAGTACAATGGCTAAATCCCAAGCCGGTGCTCTGGAGTGCAGTGCAGGTCTCAACCTCAATGTACCACGGAGAAAACGAGTAATCAGAGGATCTCTCCCAATAGAAGTACCCCCCAGAGGGGTAGGAGATAATCCAGCAGAGAAACGGTCTTGCAGAAAATCGAGAACTGAACCAACAGGGCAGTTAACAGGATCTAACTGACGCTCACCACACCAGGTGGAGAATAATTTCCATTTCAGCGCATACAGTTTTCTCGTGGAAGGGGCTCTGGAATGGAGAATGGTCTCAACGACCTCAGTCGAGAGACCGGATTCTATGAGCCTGGCCCCCTCAGAGGCCAGGCCCACAGTTTCCACAACTCCGGTCGAGGGTGAAATATCGTGCCCTCTACCTGGGACAGCAGGTCCCTCCTGATTGGAATCTCCATAGGAGAGCCGTCCAGAAGAGACAAAGTCCGAGAACCAAACTCGAGTCGGCCAGTATGGGGCTACTAGTAGCAGATGAGCCCCTTCCCGGCGAACCCTCTCCAGAACCTCCGGGAGCATAGATATCGGGGGAAATGCGTACAGGTGCAGCCTCGGCCACACCTGCACCATCGCATCCAGTCCGAGAAGAGCTGGCTGCGTGAGGGGGAACCATATAGAGCAATGCGTTGTACAAACGATGTGAAAGGTCGACTTGACTTTAGTTAGACCAAAGTTCTCCCTAAGAAGCTCCACCACCTCGGGGTGAAGTCTCCAATCCCCTGGGCCTCAGCCCCTGCCTCAACAGGATATCTGCTCTGATATACGAGACCATCAGTGTGTTGTCCGCCATTCGCCGAGCAACCACTCATGATCGCCCCCACTTGTGAGGGAAGCATCCGTCGATAGCAATATGCGTCGACAAGAAGCCCCCAACACTGGGCCTGGGCGAGGAACCAAGGTTCTTCCACATGACCGAAGCACGAAGGCATAGCCGCGTGACCTTGATCATGCGAAAACGTATTTCCCCTCGGAGAAAACCCCTTGGTCCTGAGCCACCACTGCAGGGGTCTCATGAACAGAAGGCCAAAAGTAAAACGTTGGACGCAACTGCCATGAGACCCACCCGTCTGAAACTGTTTCACAGTGAGTGACTGGCCTAGTTATACCCCATTACGGCTGTAGAATTGCTACACCTAGAAAAGTGGTCCTCAGAGCACACTCTACTTGGCGTTGAGAGGCAACCCCAACATCCTTAATGAGACAGAACGACATCTCGATGCCGAACTGCCATAAACTCAGATTGAGCTAGGAACAACCAATCATTGATGTAGTATAATACGCGAATGCCCTGGAGTCTCAGAAGAGCCAGAGCTGCATCCACGCATACTGTAAAGGTGTGGGGTAATAAACCTAGGCCGAATGGAAGAACCCAATAATGGTATGCTTCGCCCCCGAAAGTAAACCTCGGGAAACACCTCATCCTCTTTCGGAAACAATGAAGTAATGGCTGTCTGCTGGGAGGAGGAACCCCCTCTACAGCTCCTTTTGCAGAAGTGACAGTACTTCCTGCTCCATAACCAAAGCCTGCTCGGGGTCCACCAATGAAAGGAGGACCCCTAGAAATCTGGGCGAACGAGAACCGAACTGAATTCTGAAACCCTTTTCTATAGTGTGCAGGACCCACTGAGAAATATGTGGCAGTAGTTTCCACGCTGCCAGAAATTTACTAAGGGAACCAGTCTCTCAAGACTGGCCTCTGGATTTGTTTGAACAGTCACTACGGCGCCCTGAAGCGGCGAACCGGCAGGGAACAACCGAACTGACCATTCTACGACCCTCCTCGGAGGATCGTATGGGGATGCTGACACCTCGGTGCCCTGAACGGCGAACCGGCAGGGAACAACCGAACTGGCAGCGCTGCAACCCTCCTCAGAGAGTTGCACCCCAGAGGAAAAACGATTTCTCAAAACCGTCCCTTGGTTGAACAGTCACTACGGTGCCCTGAAGCGGCGAACCGGCAGGGAACAACCGAACTGACCGCTCTACGACCCTCCTCGGAGGATCGTATGGGGACGCTGACACCTCGGTGCCCTGAACGGCGAACCGGCAGGGAACAACCGAACTGGCAGCGCTGCGACCCTCCTCAGAGAGTCGCACACCAGAGGTCGCCGAGGAGAAACGATTTCTCAAAACCGTCCCTGCCCCGGAGGAGCCCTCAGAAGCCTGATAGCCTCGTTTTCTTGCGACAGGACTTCTTGTCTAAGCTTTATTAGAGATGATGACAGTCCTCAGATCTTGCCTACCTCTAACTAGCTTAGTTTAGGTGAGGAAGAAACCTCTGGAACGCCGCTGAATGGTTTATATCTCAGTTTTCTTGAAAGCGGAGCGTCCAGAAGAACAGACATAATTATATCTTTATTTTCCTTTATCTTTATATCAGAAAAACTTATATATATATATATATATATACATACATATATCACTCTGTGGCCACCAGCAGGAAACAACCGAACTGGCAGCGCTGCGACCCTCCTCAGAGAGTCGCCCCTCACATTCATCCATGTCCTTACATACTTTACCCACCAGCGCTGCCTAATAAAAAATGTATTCATTATTTAAGATGGCTGGTGGGTAACGTCGGGGTTAATAACGATGACGCCGACTCGGGAGAGAGAAAGCTCGCAAGCGTCTCTTTAACCCGAGGCAATGTCATACTATGATACTTAATACCCAAACATTACTATAGTCAGACATCTGGGGATTAAACACATAAAATACAAACCGGTTTATTCCACGATCTCGACACCTCAGTGTGGAGATAGGGAAAAACCACAGTCCCCGACGAGGAGGCTGAGATACAGAGTTTTCCCTGTTTAAGATACAGTTCATCTTTAACAAACTCTTCTTTATTTTCAATCTCATAATGTTCAGCTGGCCAGTAAATATTTAACTGGCAACAGCACTAGATAAAACCTCCTTTTTTCTTTAAAAAAGCTCCTCTTTATTCAACAGAGTTATGAGCTGGAAAATGTATTCATTGAAAACTCAAACATCTGCCTTTTTATAAAGATTTGTATCTGTTTTGTTCCTTCTTTTAAAACAAAACACTAACGATACCAATTCCTCGGAACTGGAAATCGCAGCACACTAGATCTGGCATGTGAAAGCTGAGAAAGGGCGGAGCCCGTCACAACCCCCGCTGTCAGATCCGTTTTCGAACCCCGAAATACGAGCCGTCTCCGAGCCTCGGCAACAGAGAGACCCGCTCGGGGAACGCGAACCGAACCGTCCTCCTCGAAGAACGCCCGGCGGGAGCGGAGCGTCCTCACGGACAGCTTCTCGCAATGCTCACAGTCAGATCCCTCGAGAAATGACTGTTGCATGCTCCACTCCCAAACAGCAACAAAAAGCTGATGTGTGTCCCCACCCGTGATGTAACGAGGGCAGGGAACAACATAACGTCTATAATATTGCTTTGCTCGCCATAATGATAGATAGTGATATATATATTGGGCTTGACAAACAACAATAAATAGACAAGGACAGAATCACAGAGAGCGCTTGCTGAAGACTACAGAAGCTGTCGCGGTCTGTTTTCAAGGGTGCTTTATAGTTTCCTGGTCTATGACGTCACCCATGACGTATCGGGCTTCCATTGGACTGATTTTACACGTGCTTCATGACGCAATCACGCAGAGCGTTCCCACCGCGTCTCAAACGCAGCTCGAAGTTCCCTTGAAAGGGAACTAACTGACCCAAAACTTTTGAACTGAAGTGACTATCATTTTTAAATATCTAAAAATATAAAACATTTATTTTAAACCGTAATAATTTTAAACTGTAAACATGTTTTTGATTGTATTTTAATTAATTAAATGCGTATTTGATGAACAGAAGGACGCATTTCAAAAACAATGTCTTAAAGCTCCAGTAGGTAACTTTTGAAAACATGTATTTGCTAAAACTGTCATTATGTCCTGACAGTAGAATATGAGATAGATAATCTGTGTAAAAATCAAGCTTCTCTGGCTCCTCCCAGTGGTCCTATTGCCATTTGCAAGAAATACACGCTCCCGGTCAGAAACAACCAATGAGAGCCGGGAGGAGTGTCTTAGCACTGTCAATCACGCTTGTGTACGCGCTGATCACACCCCTCTCTTGCACAGCGCGAGCGCCGGAGCGCGAGCCGTTGTTCAAACTCAAGATTGCCGGCGTGCTGCAGCTGTGCTTATGACGGAGAAACAACCTAAACTGCCAATTCTCGAGTGACACCTGCTCATAAAACAAAGAGGTAAAAGGAAAAAGACTGATGACGATAAACAACCGAAAAAGAAAGAATTACACAGAGCCCATTGACTCGGTGTCAAAACTCTAGCCGCATAACATGTAGATAAAATGTCACGCACTCTGCTAAGCAACAATTGAAACCTGCTAATTCACTGGCTTGTCATGTTGCTGAAATAATGTACTAGCACACCTTATCTAGCATTATATATCGCTAGAATAATTACTTACATGCTGTAACGTTAGTTACCGTTATATTAACGTTATCTTACTAGCTATTTATAACTTATAGAAAGAGTGCAACGTTATAAAGTTACATGTAGGCTATTGGAAAATACATAATGATTTAAGGACCAAGTTTGTAGTCAAAGTATGGGCAGGCCATAGTCAATGTAAAGCATATTATTGACGTTTAGTCCCTATTAGTGAATGTGCCATATAACTTTTTATCCGCCGTCATCGGTGGCCCTGTTTACTAGCCTGCGCGTTCACGACAGGCTCCGCTGTGGAGGACGAGCTGTGGAGGGAGGGCTGTAGCGCAGCAGAGAGCAAGGGGGTGGGACCTGTAAGTTGTGCTTGTTCAAATTTTCAGGCTAAGTCAACGTTTTCTCAAGACTCCCTACTGCAGCTTTAAGTGTTTCAAATTTCAAACTTTTGAATGGTTGTGTAATAGACGTACAAGTACAGCTCATATCTCTTCTAGATAAAAAAAGAGGTAATCCATCTATCAAAAATATGATTTGCTCTTTTATCTTAAAGATAGAACTTCTATTCCTACAGCCACCATATAGAACGCTACAATTTCTCCCATTCATTTAAGTGGTCTGCTTACTGTCTCTGACTATATGCTTCCAAACACATTTTTATACCTCCTGCACAATCACTCAAATGTTCCTCTTACAATCATCTTCTTGTTCCTGTCATTTTCTGTATTGCTTCCCCTTGTTCCTCTCTCACTTTTTCATTCCTCCTCTTGTTCTTTCCGTGACCCTATTAGCAGAATGGCAGGCTGTCTTTCTGTACGGGGTAGATAGAGTTCACGCTCGCTACTCTTTCCTCTATTAGACCTGCGAGCCAGCCACTGACTAATTAATTGTAATGTCGATTGCACAACAAAGAGTGTTTATTTGTGTCTGTCTCCTTTCAGCGACGACTCCTGGCATGGATTTGAACGTTTGTCCTCCCATCTTTCTTTCTCTCTTTCTCTCTGTCTGTCTCTCTTTCACACTGATGAGTAATTTCACTCTCTTAATATGCGGCAAATTAAACCTCCATCGTTCTTATTATGAGCGTAATGTGTGATTAGTTTGGTACAAGTCTTTAACATTACAAATTAATGTCAGACATGACTTTATCTACCACTTGAGGTAGGCAAAAGGTTGAAGCAGAGTGAGAGTATGCGAGAAAAAGGGAGGGAATTGAAGGAAGAAGGAACTAGGGAATCAAAGCAATAGGAGATCAAGGGGGGCAAAAGATCGAACGAAAGTATGCACAGGAAATCTCCAACTCCCAGGAGAAAAGGAGGAGCCCACTCCTTTTATTTATTTATGAACCTGTTTAACTTCAAAGCAGATTTTGCCCAAGTCACAGCGGGTGCTGTTCATTGGCATTTAGCTGCTTAAATATTTTCCAGGTTCGTAAATAGAACTAGGCCCGCAAGGTCCCCGCTGAAAAGCAGCACGCTTATCATTAGCATATGCATACGTCACTCTTCACTTTTCTCTGCACCAAAAACTCAGTGTGTTTTAATCTAATTTCCTATTCGTAAGCCTACTTTTGTTTTGTTAGTCCTTCGAGCATTGATTTGATCTCATTCCCGCTTCAGAAATGGTTAGTTCGCTGACAGGCCACGCCCCTTTGATTTATTATTTACAAGTGAGAGGGTGTTTCTCACGGTAATTGTAATTGGCTGTTAATTGGTTATTAGTCTTGTCACTTAGCACAGGTGTTGTTTGTTTGGTCAGAGATAAGAGAGGAGGGAATCTCGCCTCTTCGGGCTGAAACCAGTGGTGCTTTGTAATTGTGATATATTTAAAGTCTACCCATTTGTGTCATTTCTATTTTCCTGCGAGCAATACAACAGATTGGAAAATGTTAATATTTGTGGCGGAAAAATGGAACTGTGGCACAGTGTTGTGCTGGAAGGCTAATGAAGTCAAGCATATGTTTTTCGGATGCACATATATTTTGCGTGCGTGTGTTTTTTGGTCTCTTTCTTGAGTGCTTTTCCTGACCGTGTTAATTTAAGGGATCCCATCCATAAAATTAGGCGGAGAGGGCTTGTATTTGTCTTGGAAAAAATGAGGGAAAGAACAGAGAGAGCAGCAGAAAAAGAGTGGCTTTCTGAGAATGGGGTTTTCATATGTATATATATTAACTGGAACAGTCACAGAGTGTGATAGCATTCATATCTCACCCTAGTCCATTGTGTCTTTTTAATTCTCTCTTGCTCTCACTTTCTTTCTCTCCGCATCCTTTGCGAAGTAGATGTGCATTTGTTTTAGATCAGTAAATATAGCAAAAACAATGAATTACTTTATACTTTATATTTGAAAGAATAGTTTTACATTTTTTTAATAGAAAGTTCAGAAGAACCGCATTTGCTTGGAATATAATCTTTTGTAACCTTATAAATGTCGTTAATGACACTTTTCGATCAATTTAATGTTTCCTTGCTGAATAAAAGAATTAATTAAAAATAATTTAAAACAAAAAAAATGTACTGATCCCAAATTTTTTAACGGTGTCTATATACTCAGAAAGATTGCTTAAGACAAAACAGTAAATGGTAAAACAAAGCATACATGAAGACATACAAAACTCTTAAATAAATGTTTTTTTTCTTAATTAAGCAACAAAAAAAGTATCTGGCTAACCATCTGGAGCCTCCTAAATGAAAATGCTATTAGCTCTATAAAGTATTGTAGACCAAACTGTAATAAATATTCTAAAGAGCTCGACCGCGTTATGACTGATGTAGTCCGACAGGTACCGGGGGTCTAGAGCACCCTTTTCCCAAAGGACAGCCGCAGGGATGGGTCCTTTTCATGCCTCTGTTTTTGGAAAGAGAGGGACGCCTTTACTTTTACTCTCATTCTTTCACCCCTCTCAAAGAGTCAGGAAGGGCCCATGTGGAGGTTCTGACATTTCGCCTCCCTGAAGAAGTGAATAATTCAGAAAGAAGAAAGGTACAAATGTCAGGTGCTGGGAATAAACTTGCCTGAAGAAATGCAAGATTTCAAATAAAGACATTGATGTGATAATCCCTGCAGACCTCTGGCCATGGATATCATCCTGTTTTGCATAGCAGCACAGATGAGTCTGTGCACATTTAGGATTCTGATTTGAATATGAAATGAACCTGGCCTCTTTTGTGACCATTAATTGGACATAATGGAACATCAACTTGATTAATCTTGATTGATAAGCCAATAAATATGGACTCTCTGTGAGAGAATGTTAAACTGAGTTCACTGATATCACTATCAGTCGTGAAGCAGTTTAAGGGAATAAGGAGAATTTTGGTTCAAAATGCAAATGAATGCAATTTCCAAGCCAGCAGCTTTTGATCTGTGCACAGGGAATGTAAGATTTTCAAACAACATATTCAAACTCATTAACTAAGACAACATTAAAGATTTTTTTTGTGTGTGTGACCAAATTCACATTTCAGTTGTGTTGTCACCCCAGTCATGTTGCAATCCAAAGGCAACAGGTTGATGGAAAATTTTGGACCAGATTATTTCTAATCACAACTGAGCAACAAGATGACATGACATTCCTTTCAGCATTGCAACTGTGATGAGAATGTGTGCAATACAGCTGAAATGATTAATCACATGATGTGTTTCAGCACAAAGAGCCAGTTACACCTGGTCACAAAGGTATAAAGAGAGAGACAGGAGGGAGAACGGGAAGGTGAGAGTGGTTACATTTAATTCTGTTTGAGTGTAAAAGAAATGCTTGCTACCATCTGTCTGTCGGCCTCGGCGGATGTTAAAGTTGCCCTCATGGTAATATGAGACAGATGTGGCAGCTATTGACTGGCAGACCAAAAAATGTCCCCACAAGGACTTCGGAAATTGGCATCTTTGTGGGGACAGTTTGTCCCCATAATGTAGGGTTTACCAGGCCACACACACACACACACAGAGAGAGAGAGAGAGAGCGAGAGAGAGAGAAACAACCACTTTAGTTCACTCAAAAAGAAAGATCATTTCTCATCCTCACATTCTTTCTTCCATAATTAAAATAAATGGAGAAATAAATAAATAGGGGAAAAAAGGATGCTAAATCACCATAAAAGTATCATAAATGTGGTCCATGTTGTGTACTGTAATCCAAGTATTCTGACTTCATAAAAAGACCACATTTTTCTTGTTTTGGTGCTTTTTGTCCCAGGCATAGCAGCGTACAAAAAAAAATTGCTCTGCATTGTGTTGTGTTGTTGCTGTGTGTCCTCTGTTTTGTTGTGTATGAGAGTGGTATTGATCTTTGTGATAGTTCAAGTTTGTCTTGGTGAAGTGATATATGGAGCGGTGGTTCTTTTAGTAAGACCGAGTTAATTTTGTTTCCTCCAGGTCAGACCGACACAGACACATATGCTTACGCACACACACTGTGTTCCCAGACCTCCCAAAGACTGAAAATAAAATGCCTTCTAAATCTAATTCAGCAGAACAAATAAACAGAGGAAGAGGAACATGGCCGAACCCAGCTGCTTATAAAATCAGACAAAAAACAAAAACCCAGACACCCCTGCCGTCTTTCTTTAAAGACTCCAGACTTCCTTATGAACTTAGGTGCTTTTCATGGAAGTTATCACACACTGGTTCCCGTTATTGATCTCTCAGTCCATCTATCTGTTCTTCTCTGCCTCTTGCTCTGTTCTCTTTTTTTCTCTGTCTCTGATTTGTATCTATTAACGGCAGTCAAAATCTCTTATATCACAATGATGGCACACTGGCTTATAAGGCAGTATGTGCTCCAAGATGTGCGTGTACGTGCGTGTGTGTGTGTGTGTCTATATGTATTATATATATATATATATATATATATATATGAAAGAAAGAAAGAAAGAAAGAAAGAAAGAAAGAAAGAAAGAAAGAAAGAAAGAAAGAAAGAAAGAAAGAAAGAAAGAAAGAAAGAAAGAAAGAAAGAAAGAAAGAAAGAAAGAAAGAAAGCAATAAAACATTTTTATAATGGAGTCTTGAAAGAGATTACAGCATAGAGATCTCCCATGTTTCTCATAGCCCTTTCTCATTTTGGACTCTTTTCTCCCAGAACTTTCTCAGGTCTCATTACTGTTATTTCTCTCAAGGCATTTTAGAAGAAACATCTACGACACTGTTGATATTAAAATGAGAGATATATGAGAATCACAACTGTCTCATGAGCTTAGAAAGAGCAACTTCTGGACAATAAAATATTCCTATAATGGAGTCTTGAAAGAGATTGCAGCAAGGCAATAAAGAGATCTTCTAAATGTTTCAGATAATTTCTCAGGTCTCATTTGTCTACTTTTATTTCTCCTAAGCAATTTTAGGAGAAATATCTGAAACACTGTTGATACTAAATAGAGATATTGAAGAATCACAACTAAGTCTCCTGAGATTAGAAAAAGCAACTGAGCAATACATTTTTTCCTCTGGGTCGTTCCTCTAAGTAAGACACCCAACTATCTCTCTCAGTGAAACCTTATTAAATCTATTAGTGTTAACCTGGCAAAATCTCTCAGTGGCATTTAGTGATTTTGAGGGACAGCAGGAGTCTGACGTCTTTGTCCTTAAATGATAATGATGTGATTACCCGATTGAAAGGTGTAAATTAGCCATCACACAGAGAGCCAGTATCTCCACACGACCTCACTGACAGACAGACCGAGTTGTTTTTCACCATCAATTTACACTGCTCAGAATAGTGTGCTTTTATTCAAACAATCTGCATGTCTAAATCATTTATTAGCAAGTTTATAAAGGTATCTTTTGCATAGAACTTCTTTAACGCTAACTTTTTATCATTGATTTCTTTCTGTTTTTGTTGTGATTTGTCTCTGAACTGTCTCAATAGAGAACTCCAGCGTTAGGGCTGATATTCAGTTTTTTAGAGGTTTTCCCTTGAATGCATGTTAAGAGTGTTAGAGTTGTTTATGGTGTTGTTTTCTTCCATCTTTCTGGGTTCCGGTCCTTCCTAAAGCTGCTTCACTATTCATCTCATGTGCTCTACATATTTCATACACAAAAAGGTCAAGAATGAGGTTCTTTTAACATGAATATACTATATATATATATATAAAAGTCGAATAATCTGATAGATAGAAGAACATGTATCTGGAGATTTTGTTTGAACTTTGTTTTCTTATTGGTAAAAAGAATAATCATAAATGATTTGAATTGAGTTCTTACTACTGATTCATAAATAATCATAACCTTTTGAAGGCAGATACGTTTGGACAGTGTTCAGTAGCTTCAGTAATGTGGTTATAGAGCAAATACACTCAAGCTGCATAGTTACAGACTGATCACATCACTCTCTTTCTATCTCACACACTCACACACTTTATATATAATGGTATATTGCCATCTGCTGTTTTAGATGGGTAGTGCACTGTTTTTTCTTAACAGTGGAGGGGTGTGTATAATTAAAATAAATAAAATATTTAATATAATTTTTATATATTTATCGGATTTTTTATGATAAAATTATACAAAAAGTATTTATAATTGTATATATTGTTTGTAAAAAAAATATATATTATACTATTATTTTCTAAGGTGTAGTATTTATTTATTTTTTGTTTTATATTTTTTATTTTTTATTACTTATATATGTGTATTCTTCTTTATTTAGTATGTGTGTTTAGTAAATCTCCACTTGTCTGTGAAAACTGTCAGGGCATGTGGGCAGAATCCAAATGGAGCCGAGTGTTTTGCCCAATGGCATGTTTTGGCTTGTTTTTTCTTGTTTTGGCTGACACTGGCAGCGTTGAACTGCTTGTCTGAGCTGATAAATTGATACGTGATGCTCACACCCTGGTGTTTCTGCGGTGAGCCAGAAAGCCATTTGAGTTTGTTTGCTTTTGTAGAAACTCATTGTATTCATGCAGTTTCAGTGTGTTCGTGTGCAAGGCTCAGTGAATCTGATGATTGAATATATGCGCTTCTCATCAAAAGAGGACCATATTTTTGTTGTAAAGCTATCTTTGTGTGTATTTTATTGCAGGTGTGTGTGACTGCACAGACTTCACCACCGGCCGTTATTGTGAGCGTTGTGAAGATGGTTACTATGGCAATGCACTGACTGACAGCTCAGGCGACTGCTTACCTTGTCCTTGTCCAGATCGTACCACCTGCGCCCAGGTGCCAGAGACGGGGGACGTGGTGTGTACCAACTGTCCGACAGGCCAAAGGGGTCAGTTGCCGTCAGTTTATGTGCTATTTGCATAATTCTTCACAAATACTCAGTTCAGCATTAATAAGTAAATACATTTGTTGTTGAAGTAGGCCTACATTATGCACTCACTGTAAATAAATGTACATTTAGTCATTTAGCAGATGCTTCTATCCAAAGCACAAACACAAAGAGCAACAATAAATGGATTTTTATGGATTCCCAGGTGTACGGTGTGAATTGTGTGAAGATGGTTACTATGGAAACCCTCTGGGCTGGGGTGGCACAGTGCAACCTTGTATGATGTGCGAGTGTAATGGGAACGTGGATCCCAATGCTGTGGGCGTGTGCGATCACATGACTGGACGCTGTCTGAAATGCCTTGGACATACGACTGGGGACCATTGTGAAAAATGCAGATCAGGTTACTACGGCAACGCTTTGGCCAAGGACCTCAATCCAGAGCGAAAGTGCAAACGTGAGTGTCATTTAAAACATGAATGTGGCACACAATGAAGACATTTGATTGTTGATTTCGGGTGTGTATAGTCACTACAGGAAGTATTAATGTGTATCAAGAGCTTTTGCCTACTTTGTCCCTATAAGGACAGTGTAATCTGAAATGACCTACAATGTGAAAATCAGCCAATGGCTTAATAAATATACTGCATAGTGCCTTAATGCAAATGTAAAAAAGTAAACTCAAAGGAGTTGGAGACAGAAAGTACCATTAGCTCAGTATAACAACTATAGAACTCTGTGTAAAATCAGTGGTGCTTTGAGACTTCAAAACTGATATTAAATTGTTTTTGAGATGTTCAGCAACATCAAGCATTGTATCCTTCAAAAACTTTGTTGCATGCCTCATTAGAAGGAAGACATTAAAAAACATTTTGTGCATGATCTATACAACATTCATCATTATGTGGGTGAGAAGATTTTTCTGCATTTTTTGTAACTCAAAACAAATTGGTGGCATAACTTTTTGTGTATCTTGCATCGTAAGCTTGTAAACTTATGTTTCTCAGCTTGTGCCTGTAACGTGGCTGGGACATCAGGTTCCCTGAATGACTGCCAGCCGGACACAGGAAATTGTGTTTGCCTGAGTCATGTGACCGGAAGAGACTGTGGACAGTGTGAATCTGGCTACTTCAACCTGCAGCCAGGCTTGGGTTGTGAGATGTAAGTTTTGGGATATGTCTGTCTGGCTGCACATCTGCCTGACTGTCTGCATGTCTATTTATCTGTCTGCATGTCTATCTGTCTGTCTGCATGTCTATCTGTCTGTCTGCATGTCTATCTGTCTGTCTATCTATCTATCTGTCTACATGTCTATCAGCCTGTCTGCATGTATGTATGTCTGCCTGTTTATCGGCCTATAGACTAAATTGCATAAATGCTGCATTCTCTTTTTCTTTTCTATAGGTGTAACTGCAATCCCATTGGCTCCTCCTATTCAGCATGTCATCCAGTCACAGGACAGTGCATGTGTCGGACAGGTGTATTGGGGGTGTCATGTGACACTTGTCGAATGGGATTCTTCGGTTTCTCCTCTAGAGGCTGCAGAGGTATTAATTGTCACTGAAAACAATTGTCAAGTCAGATTTTCCCTTTTAAAATACTTTATTTAAAATTTAATTATTTATTTTACTTTTGTATATTTTTTAATTGTTAACATGATAAAATATGTAATGATAAACTGTGTAGTAATCATGTAGTCAACTGTCAATGTTACCTTGCTAACCAGTTGTAACGACGTCCACTGAAGGCAAGTTTGTAGTGAACCCAAGTGCAGTTTATTTACAAAACGTGATCAAACATAAAACAAAGGCATGACATGAACCCCATGAAAACCATAAACATGGACATGACGCTTACCACAGTGGTTACAGGGAAATAATACTTGACAAAGTCACAAGGCATACATGAGGGCTTAAATTCACACAAGACTAATGACAAGACAAGAGACACCTGTGTATGGAGGACCAAACCTATAAAAATTTAAAATGAATAAATAAATAAATACGTGAAGATATGTAAAAAAGAAAAAATTAATGACTATTTATACTTTTATTTACCAATTTATGTAATATTATATATTTTCCCACATTTATTTATTTTTTCATTTATTTATTTATGGATTTATTTATTTTCACATTTATTTATGTATATATGCATCTACGTCTACATTTATTTATTTATAAATGTATTTATTTATTCATACGTTTATTGCTCTGTATGCTAATGAGGGGGCGTGTTTTACCTCAGACATAGCAATCGAGCTCAGAGTGGCAGTGCTGAAGCTTTGAGGCCACAGTGACACCTTGTGGTGTGACCAAACACTATGCAAGAGATTTGTGGACGTGACTTTACAGGTGTCACAGGAAATAAATGACTTAGAGATATCAATATGGCCAAAATCTTATATCATGGTTTATGTCCATTAACTTTACTTAGCTATTTAGGCCTGCCATACATAGGTCTACTCTTTATTCCAAACATGGCCTTAAAACATCAGCTGGTCGGGATTTCTAAAATGTCTGAGCACACATGAACAGAATCCGCTGATAACAGACACTTTTACACGGAAGCGCGTCAAATTATCCACTATTGATATGATAGAATCGAGGAAATTATATGTTTAAATATGAAACTAAAACAGCCAGTAGGTGGTGCCAAGCCATCGTCTTAACGAGTGAGTTCAATCATTAATTCAGACGATTCGTTCAAATAGACTATAGCATTGCAAGAATACCAAATAGCACTGTAAGAATCAGTAGTCTATTTGAACAAATCGTCTGAATTAATGATTGAACTCACTCGTTAAGACGATGGCTTGGCACCACCTACTGGCTGTTTTAGTTTCATATTTAAACTTATAATTTCATCGATTCTATCATTTCAAATTTCAATATTCAAAATGTTATATTAAAAAATGAATCTCATAACATTATTTATGCAATTGTATTTATGCAATTATGCAAACCTATACAAATTTAAAATGAATAAATAAATAAATACGCAAAGAAATGAAGAAAAAAATTTTATTTATAATTTTATTTCCCTATTTATGTATAATTATATATTTTCCCACATTTATTTATTTTTTTCATTTATTTATTTCCACTTTTATTTATTTGCACTTATTTATGTATGCATGCATTTACGTCTACATTTATTTATTTATAAATGTATTTATTTATTTATTCATTTATTTATTTATAAATGTATTGCTCTGTATGCTAATGAGGGGGCGTGTTTTACCTCAGACATAGCAATCGAGCTCAGAGTGGCAGTGCTGAAGCTTTGAGGCCACAGTGACACCTTGTGGTTTGTGGACAGGTTTGTGGACATGACTTTACAGGTGTCACAGGAAATAAATGACTTAGAGATGGGCAATATGGCCAAAATCTTATATCACGGTTTATGTCCATTTTGATTTGATTTGATTTATTAGACAAATTAGTAGTGAAAAAATACACTAATTTGTCAAGGATAACACAATAAAGTAAAAAAAAAACTTATTTCCATTGTGGTCCTGGATGTAAAGCACAACTTCACTCCTAGAGACAGATTATCATGCCACTGCATACTGGTATATTTACAACACTACAATAAAAATACTCATTACCAAACTATACATCATACTTAGACATCATACATCATAATTAGACATCCACCAAACATTAATACAAATAAGTCACTAATACAACTTATCCAATAACCAACTTCAAGTCAAGTCAAGTCAAATATATTTATATAGCGCTTTTCACAATACAGATTGTATCAAAGCTGCTTCACAGTATCAATCAAAACAACTTAACAATGATTGTTTATTACTGGAAAAAAAGACATCCAAGTTTGGTAGAGCTGATCAATGGTATGATTGGTTAATTAATTTGAATATCCCCAACTTCTGACTTTCGTGCTAAAACCAACCGTATTTGACATACTCTTTATATCTAGAGGCAGCGTATTCCGTTCCTGAGCCCCTGAGTATTCAAAAGACCTTCGACCATATACATTAACTTTACTTAGCTATTTAGGCCTACCATATATAGGTCTACTATAGTAGTGCCTAATTAACTGAAATTGATCAGTTAAACTTAAGAACTTAGGCTACATGATGATATAGCCTACTATTTAATAAGGTTCTAAAAAATGCCCCCGGAGATAAATTTATAGCGTAAAAGTCACCTCTTTATGGAAAAGTTTGTTGCTGTCTACATTGTTTTTGGAAGATACATTAAAAATACAGTTAGCTTCTGTAAACGGATCTACAATGCATGGCATACAATGTGGTTAATAGTGGATAATTTGACGCGCTTCCGTGTAAAAGTGTCTGTTATCAGCGGATTCTGTTCATGTGTGCTCAGACATTTTAGAAATCCCGACCAGCTGATGTTTTAAGGCCATGTTTGGAATAAAGAGTAGACCTATGTATGGCAGGCCTAAATAGCTAAGTAAAGTTAATGGACATAAACCATGATATAAGATTTTGGCCATATTGATATCTCTAAGTCATTTATTTCCTGTGACACCTGTAAAGTCACGTCCACAAACCTCTTGCATAGTGTTTGGTCACACCACAAGGTGTCACTGTGGCCTCAAAGCTTCAGCACTGCCACTCTGAGCTCGATTGCTATGTCTGAGGTAAAACACGCCCCCTCATTAGCATATAGAGCAATAAATGTATAAATAAATAAATGTATAAATAAATAAATGAATAAATAAATAAATGTATAAATAAATAAATAAAATAAATGTAGACGTAAATGCATATATACATAAATAAAATTGAAAATAAATAAAAGTGTAAATAAATAAATAAATGTGGGAAAATATATAATTATACATAAATAGGGAAATAAAAGTATAAATAGTCATTTATTTTAGTTTTTTTACATTTCTTCACGTATTTATTTATTTATTTTTAATTTTTATAGGTTTGGTCCTCCATACCTGTGAACAATGAACCAATGACAACACATAACACATGACTAGAACAGGGGATAACATGACAGACATGAAACAAAACCAAAACGTATTTTACTGTGAATTCAGCTCAGTAAAATTACAACTATAACACTTTGTTTTGATTAATTCTAGAAGTATTTAAACCAAAAAAAATGTTAAATGATTTTTAAAAATGTATAAAAATTAATGTTTACGGGGTGGTGATGGCGCAGTGGATAAGACACACACCTTTGGTGTGAGAGACCCGGGTTCGAATCCACTGTGAGACACCAATGTGTCCCTGAGCAAGACACTTAACCCCTAGTTGCTCCAGAGGCGTGCGACCTCTGACATATATAGCAATTGTAAGTCGCTTTGGATAAAAGCGTCAGCTAAATGAATAAATGTAAATGTATAAATGTAATGTATATCTAATATTCCATACATTTATTTAATAATATCATAATAACATAATATCCA
Source organism: Tiaroga cobitis (assembly GCA_030578255.1). NCBI lineage: Eukaryota > Metazoa > Chordata > Actinopteri > Cypriniformes > Leuciscidae > Tiaroga > Tiaroga cobitis. The sequence goes on along the minus strand of CM060595.1, from coordinate 36,156,766 downwards.
TCTCCTACCTATAGCATGTAATTGTGACCCCATGGGCTCAACCTCAATGCAGTGCCATGGCAACGGTACCTGTTCTTGTCGCCATGGGTTTGTCGGTTATAAGTGTGACAAGTGTGAACTGAACTACTACCAGAACCGCCTGACCCACCAATGTGAGGAGTGCCCTGTGTGCTACAGTCTCATCAGAGACCAGGTGGGTGAGAGAGATGATGACGCATGAGAAATTGTCTGTTTATGTAGTGGTTGCCTAGCAGATTAAAAGTTCACAATTACTTGTTCTCACCCACTCATCAAGTTCCTTTGCTCAGATATTGTAGGCTCCCATGACCTACATCTTCCTGGTTGTTCATAATGAGCATGAATGGGTGGTAATGCAAGGATGATTTTAGCTCTGCCCTTTAAATGATTGTGGAAAGCTCAGTGGGGTTTAATAACAAGGTGTGATAATCAAACCTACATCTACTGCTGTAATTTAGTGGGGTTTTTTTGTTTTTTTAAATGTATATGACTACTTTTACACATTGTCTCTAAAAGTTTTGGGAATGTATTATTATTATTTTTTTTACATTGTTATGTGTACAGGCCAGTAAACTGAAAGCCAGACTGCTGGATTTGGAAACGCTGCTCAGTGGTTATGACTGCAATAGATACAGTCGGCAGTATCGTGGGCTCCAGCAGCACAGGCACCAAAATAATGGCCTGGACAATCATATACAGAAGGACCAGGTTGAAGACTATCTGCCCAATGCCTTGGAGGACCTCCTTGCTATTCAAGGTGAAAAAAAAAACCTTTAGACAAAAGTCCTTAAATGGATAGTTCACCCAAAAATGAAAATTCTGTCATCATTTACTCACCCTCAAGTTGTTCCCAACCTGAATAAATGTTTTCTTCTTCTGCTGAACACAAAAGAAGATATTTAGAAGAATATGGGTAACCAAACAGTTGATGAATGATGGGCACCATTACTGTGGAAGTCAATGGGGTTCATCAACTGTTTGGTTACCCATATTCTTCTAAATATCTTCTTTTGTGTTCAGCAGAAGAAAGAATTTTTGGGTGAAATATCTTTTTAGCCTCTTTTGTCCTGAGAATTTATCAACATTTAAAATGGCATTAAATGGTAAAATACCATTATTCTGTTTTTCTGAGGGTTGAACTAATCTAATATTATACTATAACATGCAGTACTGTTTAAAAGGGGTCAGTACGATTTTTTAGAAAAAAGAAATTAAAACCCTTTAAATTGTAACAGCATTTCACAGTTTTAATGTTTTTACTGTATTTCTGATCAAATAGCATAAGAGACTTCTTTAACCCTTTGATGCGCAAGCTATGGATACCCCCTCTAATGCACAACATGGGTCTAAAAAGACCCGTATTCATTTCCTATGTTATTTCATGCATGGCTCTGCATTTTTTTGTTTCACTTTTTGAAATCACTTTATTTGAGCATTTTATATTTCATGATCTATGAATTTCATGATTTATGAATATTCAAAATATCTTGTTTTCAATGATCACAAATTCATATTTTAATATTTCCTAGGTTTTGTGTAAATACATCAAGTTTACACACATGGGTCTAAAATGACCCATCTATGCAAGCGTGATAAAACAAAACAATAAAGAACACTTTTTGTTAAAATAACCATTGTCACAGTTGTTTAGATCAACACATTTACTGTAACACTTGAAATATGTTTATTGGCCACTTTGTCACGCATAACACACATATAACCGATAACACTGAAATTGAACTGTAGTGTAGTGCAACTGTAGGGGGATCTCCCCACCACCAATGTGCAGCATCCACCCGGATGATGCGACAGCAGCCATAGTGCACCACACGACGGATTATGTGACCGATAGCATTGATTTATGACCATTTATAAAAATTAATATGGAGGTACTGCCCAGGTAAGGTTTCTACCCAACAGCGCCAATATATACTTGTATATATAACTTTCTATTGCAACTTTTACTTTGTTGACCTAGCTAACATTAGATAAAATAAAATATGTCGACCGCAAGCTAGCTAATAGTATTGGACATGTTTCTCTGTTGCACTAGTAATGGATTTCAAGGTCAAGGTAACCTTAGCCTAAACGTTCAAATTTTAGGCTATACCTAGATGTCTTTCACAAAATATCAAATATTTTCTGTGACAAAAAAATTATTAAATAAAACTTACATGCATGAAATATACAAAAGTAGCCGTGTTGAATTGTGAAATGTTTGGCAGGTGAATAGTTTTCTGCAGTAAATATATTTATACTATTTATAAATATCAAAGGTTCCTATATGGGTCATTTTTGACCCATGTTTGTAAAATTGATGTAGAAATACAAAAAATGTGTTTGTTTATAAAGTAAGACAGGAAAAATAAAAATAATGATTTGTGGAAATCAAAAACAAGATATTTAATAAATACCTGGATTAATGAATGATAAAATACATTTCTTTCAAATATTCAGCAAAGAAACATGAATACGGGTCTTTTTAGACCCATGTTGCGCATTAGAAGGGTAGTGAAACAAAAACCATTTTTATTCGAAAAGTAAGAAAGGAAAAATTTAAATAAGGATTTGTAATGATCTAAAACGAGTTAATTGAGGAATAGCTGGAATACTGAATGATTAAATTAATTTCTTGCAAAGATATAGAAAATGAAAACTCAGTCGGGTCTATTTAGGCCCATGTTGTGCATCAAAGGGTTAAACATCTTACGACACCAAACTTTTGAACAGTGTAATGTAAATCTAAAACAAATTTGTCCACTATGGTTTGGACAGTTACAATTTATCATAGTTTATTAAAGACAAATGTGGAACGTATCAACAAAGTGAGATTTTATTGTTGGATGCACATGCAAATTTGTGCATTGTTTCAGCTTTGTTGCTTCTGCCAATGACAGTTGTTTTGTTGTAAACTCACTGCTGATGCAACACTGATGTTTCTTCTTTGATGCAGAGGCTCGTGAGGCCTTCATTAAGCAGTTCTCACAGCTGGAAACATCTGCCCAGACCTTACAGCTGCAGCTGCGTAGCATTGCAACAGCGCTAAACTGCAATATGACAGACAGTGGAAAAGAATCAGAGAAAGGAAAGACTCTAAAGGGTGAAAATGAGTGTCAAGAGCTTGTTGACACTTTATCCACTGCTCTGAATATGCAGGACCAGCTTCAGAAGATGACTCTTGACCTTAACAGCATGGTGAGTCTGCACGGATCAATTAAATGAGTGTCTAATCCATCTGACCAGAGAACATGTCTTAATGGAGGCTTTTTTTATGTCTCTGTGATTCTCTTCAAACATCCTATTCTCAGGTCATCCCTTCTGTAATCCCTAAAGAACCAAACAAATGGAATGCCATAGTGAACGAATCTGAGGTGCTAGTAAAAAGGTTTGCAGAAATATTGACTACAATTCTATCTCAATGTAGATTCAAGTTTTAAATGTGACTTCTGCAAACTGATGTTATGAAAAATGTTTTCAACTTAAATTACATAAAAGTGACTTTAAAAAATGAGTTGAATCTTGTATAACAAAAAAGTTGCTGTCATAACTTATTGATCATATACATTTTTACAGTGTAATGTTTTCTTTTAAAAGTCACACAGACATGGCAGCTTATATAGAGCAGACAGCAGGAGATGCCTTTAAAATGGCTAACAGAACCTATTCACAGCTGATAATTCTACTAGAAGACAACTCCACAGAGTCTCATGTACAGGATCTCACAGAGAAGTGAGTTACATTATGTTTGTGTCTGTATGCATCAAACTCATTTTGCGGTTCTTTGGGTATTGGCCCTTAATAACTCATTTAAAATGTCACTTTCTGTTTTTGTCTGAAAGGCTAGAGGAGATGCAGCAGTTGAAGGAGAATCTGACCCTTGGGGTCAATGAGACTTTAGTGACACACCTGTCACTTCACAGGCACAACTCTGAGATAGCCGCCATTTTAGAGAACATCACTGCTTCACTATCAGAACTACGCACAACAGAAGGCAATTTCACCCTCGCAGTGGAGGAGTTCATTATAACATCTTTCTCACAGATGTTTAATCAAACAAATGTCACAGCAACCCAGGATCCAGAACTTACAGAGGTTTGTCCATGTAGTCCCAATGGAGATTGTGGAACTGCTATTGATGCCTTAATACACTGAGGCCCGGTTTCACAGACTGGGCTTAGATTAAGCCAGGATTAGGCTTTAGTTCGATGGCTTTAATAAACATGGCTTAGAAAAAAAAAAACATTACTGGTGTGCATCTTGAGGCAAAACAGTGGCACTGACATATTTTAAATTATGTCAGTGCAAATTGCTTTCAGTTAAAACAGCTCAAACATGCGTTTTAGTCTGGGCTTAAAGGGTTAGTTTACCCAAAAATGAAAATTCTGTCAGTAATTACTTTCGTTCATCTTCAGAACACAAATTAAGATATTGTTGATGAAATCTGAGAGCTGGCTCACTCCTTTATAGGCTGCTAGGTAATTGCATCTGCCGGCCCAGAAAAGTTAGTAAAAACTTCGTTAAAATAGTCCAAGTGACTACAGTAGGGATGGGACGGTATGAAAATTTCATATCACGATTATAGTGACCAAAATTATCGTGATTATCAATATTATCACGGTTTTGTTAAGAGAACTTATGCTCACACTGAAAACATTTAAAAAAGTTTTATTTAATACATCTACAAACAACAAATAAAACAAGCAGCTATACACTTTTTAAAGCAAGATTCTATTCTGTGGCATTTCCTTCCTTATAATGACCATCGTCAATACCAACGCATTAATACACGGCGCACATCACGCGTGCTCTCATTTCATTCAAATACAACTTGCCGTCTTGACTCTTGCGTCTCCGTTTTTGATTGTATTGAAAATGAAACCAGAGATTATTTATTATTTACAGAGTTTGATAATATTGTTGTGATCATCTTGTCTGGACGGGTTTTGTACGCTGTACAAAATGGATTTAACAGATTTAAAACATTAATCTCAATTCAATATGTCCCCTTAATTATGAGGTAAAAAAATCGGGATAAGTGTACAATAAATATAAACATTATTATCTCTTAAATGAACGTGTTTGTTCGTCTTTGGCTCAAAGCCACTTGCTGAGAACTTTTCTTCGCGGAAGCTTCACATTTATTTTCAAGTGAGTGAGATAAAATAAGTTTCCCTCAAGACTTTTGTTAAAACCAAAATATGACCACACCTCAGATTTGGACCTCTTAAAAGGCTGAAAAATCTCCCGAGCACGGTCACTGCCTTCCGCTCCTTCTCGAATAAAAAAAACAACAACTTTGCGTGCTGCGTGCCTGCGTCAGACTGTGGACATGATTTATAGTGAGTTATTAAAATCGCGATAATCAAACACGGTTTTAATGATAACTAGAATGTACATTTCCTGAAGAAAATGTGACTGGTGCTTACAGTGGCAAAACTCGCCACTCGGTTGCTAGAGTGTGGTACATGATTGCTTACAAGCCAACAAACATGTCTGTACTATATTCTGGTGCTGAGATATGGCTTATTTATGTTGTTCAGGTGGTTGCTAGGGCGTTGCTAGGGTGTTCTGGGTGGTTGCTATGGTGCTATGCTGAACTATCCCTTTAAATAATTAAAATCTCAAACATTGGTTTATGGAAAACATAAATTAGTGAACAACAGGACACCACTAGTGCTTTATCATCATTTGAGTCTTCGGAAGAATTCATAAACATTATTTTATGGTCTCATTTTATGGTGTTTTGTAAGGAAAATAAGTGCTCTTTGCATAATTTAAGACACATATTTATGTGGACTGTCTCCTTGTCTTTTAATGCTAACAAGCAGTGGTTTTATTCAGAAAGTTCCTTAACGGGTGTTTTTAAACAGGTTTCATAAGGAAAAAAGTATTGGATTTAAAAAATATATCATAAGATGTCTGTCCATGTTTAGTATCTTTTGTTGTAAAACGCTTTGATTTTGACTTTGATTGCCATGAAGCTAATGATGCTGATACGACTAAAAATTACAATAATAAAAAAAGGTTTTGAATTCAAATTCATCTGGATTTCAGAGCGAGGACCTGATGAACAGGACAACCGAGTTGGACGCTTCTGTTCAGTCAATAGCGCATATGATAAATATGACTATAGAGGAAATTCAGCCCCACGTGGACAGTGCTGAAAAACACCTGAAAACTGTTCAAGAGCTCAAAGAGGTAAAGCTTCACTGCACTATCAAAGAAGAATAAAAAATGTCCTAGTAATTAGAGGTCTAGCAGTTCTTTCATCCTGTGAATTTTAGCACCTCCTGCCAGTCAGTCTGGTGGGAAATGTTAAAGCATGAGAGAAAAAACAACAGGGATGTGTTCTCAGCTCAAAGCAACTTCAAATGTGACAATTTCCTGCCAAAAGACAGTGTAATGAGATGCATCTTTTGTCTTTTTATCTGAAGCTGACGGCTGTGGCTGAGGGATTTAAGGTGTCAGCCGTCTCCTCTGTGGTGACAGGGAAAGAGGTTGAGGCGGAGTTCCTGTCTCTACAGAAGGTCCTGGAAGGTAACCATTTCTGCTTTAAACTTCTTTTACATTTTTCAAATTATGACACTAGACAAATTAGATAAATTAAGCATTTATAATGAACAAATTAAAGAAATTTAGAAGTATAAAGACTAATATATTAGAGTTGAGGACTGGGAAATACAACAGAAAGGTGTACAGTAACACTATAGTTCAAAAGTTTAGGGTCAGTAAGTTTCTTTTTTTGAAAGACATTAACTTGAAAGCATGAAATTGACAGGAAAGTGACAGGAAAAGTATTTGTATGTTATAAATAATTTCTATTTCGAATAAATGCTGTTCTTTTTAACTTTCTATTCATCAAAGAATCCTAAAAAAAAAAAAAAGCTATCATGGTTGGTGAAAAAATATTAAAGCAGCAAACTGTTTTCAACATTGATAATAAAAAGAAATGTTTATTGAGCAGCAAATCAGCATATGAGAATGATTTCGAAAGGATCATGCAACACTGAAGACTGAAGTAATGATGCTGAAAATTCAGCTTTGCCATCACAGGAATAAATTACATTTTAGAATATATTAAAATAGAAAATAGTTATTTTAAATTGTAATAATATTTCACAATATTACTGTTTTACTGATCAAAACATTTTTTGATCAAATAAATGCAGCCTTGGTAAAGAAAGGAGACTTGAGACTTCTTTTTTAAATAAAAAAAATCTTACCAAACTATATAATGTATAATGGAAGAAAGAACATGTGAAGATGTACTATACATTGTAATAACGTTCTCTGCTGTAGACATGGAACAAGACTGGCCTCGGCTGCCTACACTCAGCAAAGGGTATCTGAAGAGAGAGAAGTTGCTGAAAGAGAAGACCCTGGTGGATGTGAAAAAAAAAGTCAAGCAGACGGAGAAAATGATCAACCCTGCAGTGGAAAACGCTACGGCTGCAAGCAGCACAGCTAAACAAGCAGAGGAGTCTGCAGATGCAGTGGCTAAAGTAGGCTATGCTGAAGCACTTAAAGGGGTCATGATGGTTCTAAAAAGAACATTATTTTGTGTATTTGGTTTAATGCAGTGTGGTTTACGCGGTTTTAGGTTCAAAAAAGTAATTATTTTACACATACTGTACATTATTGTTGCTCCTCTATGCCCCACCTTTCTGAAACGCGTCGATTTTTACAAAGCTCATCGTTCTGAAAAGTGCGGCGTTCTCTGATTGGCCACCGATCTAGTGCATTATGATTGGTCCAAAAACCTTAAGCGTATGACAGAAATGTCACGCCCCTTACCATATGGAACATCAGTTCAGTTCAGTTTCAGTTTATTGTCCCCTAAGGGAAACTTGTCTTGCAGTCAGGTAAACATACAGATGACACACAGGTAAACACCATATACACATATCAATAAACAACACAAACTACTAATTAAAAACACTGTTACACTATTAATCATCTAGGTCATAGAATTATGCAAATTTAGCAACTGGATTGCACTTGGTATAAAAGAGTTCCTAGTCCTATTGGACTTAAAACAAGGGACTCTAAATCTCCGACCTGAGGGAAGGACCTCAAAAGAACAATGAAGGGGATGATTTACACAGTCCAATATGGCATCTGCTTTCCTCATAACCTGCATCTCATAATTATTTATCAAGGAAACCTGTGGACAGCCTATTACCGTAACTTACCAGCCACCTTCACAATATGGCTGAGGTTATTTTTCTCCCTCAGGCTGATGCCCCCATACCAGGCAATAAAAGCAAAAGTAAGAACAGATTCAATAAAAGATTTATAAAATAAAGACAGGATAACCTTATCGACATTAAAAGAGTTAAGCTTCCTTATAGGAAGTACAATCGTTGTTGTCCCTTTTTGCAGATAATCTCTGTGTTAATGTCAAATTTGAGTTTACTGTCTATCACAGTACCCAGATATTTATACTGCTCTACCACCTCTATGCTGATTCCTATATGGGTGGGTAGAGGAGAACCAGGTTGTTTTCTCCTCAAATCTATAAGCATATCCTTGGTTTTAGAGGTGTTCAGCTGGAGAAAAGAACTGTCGCACCAACTGACAAACTCGTCGACCACTGGCCCATGCTGAGATTTATTTTTCTGCAGTAAACTGACATTAACTGTGTCATCAGCATATTTCAGGATGTGTCTATTGCTATACTGGCTCCTAGAATCGTATAGAGGATGTATAGTAGAGCTGAAGGTACACAACATCAGCTCCTAAAGCAATAATGACGGGTGATAATGTCGTACTACCTTATCAATTCTAGCCTGAATCTGAAACCCGAAAATGCATATGACCAAGCTAATCGTTCAACTTAGCCAGCGCAACTGGACGCGATTTTTTCAGATTGGAAAGGTTGTATTCCATTGGGGACAGAACTACTGATTATAATGACTTATACTGTCTTTTTACGCATCGCGCTACTGGTGTGAGAACACGATGTAAAGATAAAACTATGTCTGCATTTGTGATCGTAGAAACGACACCCAAGCGCTACTCTATACTGCTCAAAACTCGCGTTTGAATAGTCAGTAGCAAATTCTTAAAATATAAAAACATACTGTTGTCTGTGAGTCAGAAGCACCAGAATGTACTGCAAAGATGGAATTGCCCCTCTTTCTAGAATCAGCCTTTGTGCACATGCCGGCCTTGTACTCTCCCAGGTTCTGGAAAGAGTCCTCCGAAAAATGTGCACCACACAGTCAAAAATGTTAGTTGTACTGTTCTGGAACAGTGTTGTAAATAAAGCTTAAGCACTATTTTCTAATTGTGCCCTCTTTTGGAAGGCCAAACAAAGTAGTTTGGCTTTCGCAACGAAAAACACAGCATCTCCACAACATGGCGGCGCCGGTGGCAACAATACAGGGATAATAAAAGTTACGCCTTCCTTCTTTGCGTATACATTTGGGCGGTGTTATGAAACTCTGCCCCAACACACTGACGTAGATTTGTGGGGACGTGTTTGAACAAAGCGTTTTAGGAAGGCGTGCATGGCTGAGCCTAACTTTTATAAAGAATATCTTTTTTAGGTTTGAGACTTTGAGCTTTGTAACTCTGCAGATCTTATACTTGCACTAACAGCTACATAACACACTAAAGAAAAAGGAAAAACAGGAAAGCGCATCATATGACCCCTTTAAACTCATTGTTAAACTCATTTAGTCATGTTTAGCTATAGTTTCTTAAACTGTCCAAATGACAAGTAATATTAGTTGGTAACATTTTTATGCTATAGTTCATTCTGTTATTTCATCAAATAAAGTCCCTAAACCCCAATATGTGTATAGACACTGCATTGCCTCGAGGAGCCTAGCCTGAATCAGGAACTGATGGGAACTAAAAGACTTGTTATGCTTTTATTCATGACAGGATGCCAAAGCGTCTCTCACACAGGGGAAACGGGCAAAACATGCATCTGGACAGTTGCGTTCAGCTGTGGACATCAGCATGGAGCAGTTGACTGAGCTGGAAAGCCAAGCTGTGCAAAAACAGGAAACCATGGAGGCAGAGGAGGTAAACAATTTGGCATTAACTTGATAGTGGAATTGCCGATGTTTGACCTGTTGGCTAGAACCTCAATGTCATTATTATTAGAACGCAGACTTCTGCAGGACGTTCAGTACCGCCACTCTGTTTAGGGGGTTTGAGACACTGCAGTACATGTACCAGAGAAAAAACTGTATCATAAAATTATTAAACATGATGCTGATCAGCAATGTCCTGATTAGGTGGCCGAGGGGGTTGTTTTTGCATTGCCATGATGTTGATGTACCGTTTCTTCTCAGGACATGCTTTCTTCAAGGAGTGTGATAGACAAAATGGAGACAGCAAAGAAACAGCTAGAGTCCTTTACAAACACGCTAACTCTGCTCCTTAAACAACTGGGTAAATTCACAATCCTATTTTATTTAATGTTTTATCCTTGAAAGCCTACATAGGACAAGCTGTTTGGAGGATGAACGGATTGATTTATTTTTATTTCATTATTATTTTTTTTATTATATTTTTATTTGTTTTGTTTTTGTTTTGTTTCGTTTGTTTTATACCCGCAATCCTAAATAGACAAAGCTGTTTGGAGGATGGGTTTTGTTTTGTTTTGTCCTGCTTTTTGTTTTGTACTGTATATATTATTTTGTTTAGTTTTTTGCTTTGTTCTGCTTTGTTTTTGTTTCATTTTATTTTATTTTATCCCTGTAATCCTGCATAGGGAAAGCTGTTTGGAGGATAAATTTAGTGTGTTTTGTTTTTTGTTTTGTTTTGCCTTTTGTGTTGTGTATTTTGTTTTTTATTTGTTCTGCTTTGTTTTATTTTATTTTCAATGTGCTTTTTATTTATATATTTTGTTTTTGCTTTGTTTTATTTTATTTTTAGTGTGCTTTTTATTTAAATATTTTGTTTTGCTTTGCTTTGTTTTATATTAATTTTTTGTTTCTTTGTTTTTTTCTCAAAAAGATGAAAAAACATTATTCTTCCAATAAATGAATAATCTCAAAATCATACTCTTCTCCCATTAATGTTGGCAGAAGCTAATATGGTGCTGGAGAACTATGATCGTATCCTGAATGAGACAGCATCCCGTCTTCATGTTCTCCAGGCTGCTGTGGAGAGTCCGTCTCTCACCGGAAAGATCCAGATGCTTCGCACCGCTGCACACGATCAAGAGAAACAGCTGCAAAATCTTGAACAGAACCTGCAGGACATACGAGAAGAAAGAGACAGTCTGACAGACATCGCCCAGAACTTGCCCAAAACATGCCCACAAAAAGGGCACTGAGCTGGTGGGAGGAAGAAGTCTATCAGTTCTCTAGTCTTTGTTAGTCAATCAAGGAAAGCTGTAGAAAAAAAGGGAACAAACCTCTGAAATCCTTTCTGCATTCTTTCAGCTGTGTCTGTTATAAAAGCAAATCTGAACATATAAATGACACATTAAAATGTAAATTGTTTATAAACATGCATTTATTGTGAAGACAGAGTGACTTTATTTACTTATTAGTGGTAAGAAGTCAAAAAAATGGAGGCGAATGCATTTATACACTAGCACTTTGAATTGAAATCACCAGTAGTTAAACATAATGTCAGCGTGATCATTATTGTGATTCTATATAGAATAACATTGAAATTAGGCTTGAATATTGATGTTTTGCAGACTTTATTAAATATCATGCAACTTTCCCATACATTTACCTAAAACTAATGGGCATTCCTGTAAATATCTGGTCCTTATTTGGCCACTTGGGGGTGCCATCTACACAAATTAATCTGGTTGTTTTATTTTACACTGCTGCATAGGAGTTTGAAAACTGAAAATTTGGTTTTAAAGTCAGTAAATCAAGATCAAATAAACATATTGTCATCCTGCTTTCAATAGTGTGATCATACATTAAACATTAGTGTGTTTACTTGTGAGCATGTTGACATGCAACATTAGGCCTACTTATTTAATGTCTAACATGGCATATTAAATATTTATTTTGTGCTTATTATCCATCTGTTCATAAATTCTTGATACAAAAGGAATTGGCTATGAACAGCTATAACTTTCCATTATTTGGAATTATCAACATGGATGTCTGTGTGGCTATTGTTTGCTTCTTTTCAGTTTTGATGTATCTTGGCTTATTACATTATGCTTCCTGTGAAGACTGAGCTTTTCATCTGTTATCTGACCCATTCACTGAGCTAATACCATTTAACTGTTCTTAACCCCGTTAAACCAAAGACTACAGACACTTAGCTTATCTTCCATTTTAATACAAAGGGACCAAATTTATGTCAAAAACAGAAAACCAAACTGATCAGTTCACACTTTAAGTCTATAACATGCATTCATGTTGCATCACAAAATGAAACCTGCGTTCATAACAACTGTCATATGTACAGATACTTATCAGTGATCAGTTACAGAGCTACATGTTAAACGTTGATACACTGACTCCATAAAGATAGGCTACTATTTTAACACACAATATAAGATACTTAAAGCTGTAAAAGGGATAGTTCACCCACAAATGAAAATTTTGTCATTACTTACTGACCCTCAAGTTGTTCCAAACCATTATGAGTTTCTTTTTCTGTTGAACACAAAAGAAGATATTTTAAAGAATGTTGGGTAACCAGACAGTTGACGACACCCATTGACTTCCATAGAAGAAGAAGAAACAGTATGGAAGTCAATGGGTGCCGTCAACTGTCTGGTTACCAACATTCTTTAAAACATCTTCTTTTGAGGTTTGAAACCTTATGAATGAGAATGAGTAAATGATGACAGAACTTTTTATTTTTGGGTGCACTATCCCTTTAAGAATAGCTGTCGAACCAAATGTTGTAGGTATCAAAGGCACATTATTGGAAGCAACAGTCTCTGATGTAACCTACCCTAGTCAAGTAAATGTATTTATCAAATGCACAACGATAAATAATGTAACAGTAATTGCACGAAATGAAATGTTTCTGACTGCAGGTCAGAGCAAAGAACAAATCACAGATATAAACAAAGTTAAAACGTAAACGCTAAGATGAGAAAGATAGGACTCATAGGATAGGGCCTACAAGAAATAAAATACTATAAATATGTATTTTAATAAGAGCGTGAAATTTAAAAAAGTCCAATATTTTCAGCAGTGCAAATACAATATAATACGATATGTGCAAAATTGACTATAAAAAATATATTTAGAATTACGGCGCTTCCCTTTTGTCTGCATTACCTCTCTTCACCACACGATGGCGCTTGTGGCTGCATTCCTGGCGCTGGCGGGCAGTGAGCGCATCATAGGGAGACCTGCGCGCCTGCGACTCTAACCAGCGTGAGATTCCTCTCTCTCCTCATAACCGACACGAGTGTTCATCCATCGCCGGTCTCTCCTCCTTCATTACCTCCTCCCGACCGTACCAGCATGCCTTCTAACCAGGATTTACAAGGTATATATTTGTCGCTAATCTGTTTTTAGTAAACTGATGCTTTACTTACGCGCGAAGCATGTTTTTGTTCTGTGCGCATGTGTGTGCGTCGTTAGCGGCCGACTGTCCTTATCTCATGCCTGCAAGATTAAACATCCAGACGGGTGTATAACGGTCGCTATGTCTCCTTTTTCAGGCGGGAAAACCTTCGGGTTGCTCAAAGCACAACAGAGGGAGAAGCTGGAAGAAATCAATAAGGTAAATAAGCTAACGTTAACGTTGATAGGTTATTTGTGTCTCAATCTGGAAGCGAGTTTATTTCATTGGCATTGAACCGCCTCCATTCAAGCTTGTGTTCCCAAACGCTTTGTCTGTAAGCGTCAGTGAGGTTTTTAATTTGACTTCTCTTCTTCACCGTGGTCACTGTTAAATGTTATTTTGGACAGCAGCGGAATTGTTAAGCTCGGTTTTACAGCAACATGACCTAATTTAGTTAGACAGCTCGACCACATTAAGCCGCAGATCATTTCACAATCCAGAGCAAGGCTGTGTCTCAACCTATTGAGCTGCCTACGAAGTCAGGATTTTCTCCATATTTCTGCTGCATGCACGAGACTGTGAAAATGATCATCGCTGTCTCTGTAGGCAGCAAGGCTAACGTTAATTAGGATTTGAGAGACAGCTCAGCTCAACCGGCGCGAGAGTCATCCACAACTGGGTTAAAGGGTTAGTTCACCAAAAAATGAAAATTATCCCATTATTAATTCACCCTCAAGCCATTCTAGGTGTATATGACTTTCTTCTTTCAGCGAAACACAATCGGAGTTATAATAAAACATATCCTGGGGCTTCCAAGCTTTATAATGGGAGTAAACAATACCTTGCTTTTTGAAGCCCAAAAAAGGGCATCCATCCATCATAAAAGTAATCCATTTGGCTTCAGTGGGTTAATAAAGGCCTTCTGAAGTGATGCATGTTTTATTAGAAAAATGTCCATATTTATAACTTAATAAACTAGAATAGCTTCTGGACGCAAGACTAGTTCCCAGAGGTGGGACCAAGTCATTGTTTTGCAAGTCACAAGTAAGTCTCGAGTCTTTGCATTCAAGTCCCAAGTCAAGTCCCGAGTCAAGACAGGCAAGCCCAAGTCAAGTTGCAAGTCCTCGAGTTTAAGCTTTAAGTCTTAAACAAGTCATTAGTGCTTTTTGCACAAATTAGTGTCTCAGTATTAATTACTATAGTAAATGAAATGTATATCATTTATATCAGGAAGGCTTTTAAAATATGTTCATGACTTAGCAGTTCAATTTCATATTTATTACGATAAAATTTTCGGTAACACTTTACAATAAAGTTCATTATTAATGTATGAACTAACAATGAGCAATACATTTGTTACTGTATTTATTAATCTTTGTTAATGTTAGTTAGTAAAAAAAGCTGTTCATTGTTCGTTCATGTTAGTTCACAGTGCATTAACTAATGTTAACAAATACAACCTTTGATTTTAATAATGTATTAGTAAATGTTGAAATTAATATTAACTAAGATTAATAAATGTTGTAGAAGTATAGTTAATTCTTAGTTCATGTTAACTAAGGTAGTTAACTAATGTCAACTAATTAACCTTATTGTAAAGTGTTACCAAATTTTCACTAAGGGCGCCCATCTTTCTCAGTTCAATTTAGGGATTGTTCTTACGTGTGACAAAATAAGGAAAAGGCAGTGAAAAAAAAAAATGTATTGGTAACCCAGTAACAAAGGCAAAATCATTCAATAGAAATAACTGCTACACATTTTGTATGTGTGTGAGAGAGAATGTGTCTATGATTGTATTCTAAGCCATTATTTGGAACCTAAAATAAACCTAAGAAAAAACGTCTCTGAGAAACACAGATGCATAAGAAATAACTGCTACTATACCATATTTTACAAATGAGAGAGGAAACATTTTTCATTTAAAAATAAAAGTAACTGTTCATTGGGAAAATTAATCGTGATTTGCTACACATTAAGTTTAAAATATTGAGTCCCTGGTAAAAAATTTTTAGCGCGACAGTAATTGTAGAACATTCCTATTTCCATGGCGACGTATCAAGCGTCACGTGACACCTTTTGGGGCTACGTGCCTGTCATTTACAAAACGTAAATCCATCCATTTCTCCTGAAAGATATGAAAGTGAGTGGCTGGCGAACAGGGAGAAAACTTTATAGTTACCTATAGGCTAAAATGTGCGTTTGTTGTGGGGGGAAAAAAACATGTCTCAAAATTATATTTGAAAGGTTTATTATTTATTTCCGCTTACTTAGACATCAGTGTGTTTTTTTTTCTCAAATTATAAATGGTTCGCTAGTACTTGTGTATTTAAATGCATGAAAAAGAAAAAAAAACATTTGGTTGAAAACTGTCTGATAAATGTGATAAATGACAAGCGCTGCTGAACGGACTCTATCTCTGGCTCAGTGCCAAACGTGCGAAAGCAGCGCTAATCAGTGCTGTGATCATTTGCAATGATCTGTGGTCTCAGAAGGTAGGTCAAGTCTTTCCAAGTCACAGGGCTCAAGTCGCGAGTCATTGTTGTCTAAGTCGAGTTGCAAGTCATCCAATTTGGGACTCGAGTCCAAGTCAAGTCCAAGTCATGCGACTCGAGTCCACAACCCTGCTAGTTCCAGTGGAAGAGTGACCTCTCACCCGACACATGATGTATTGCCGAACGTGGAAACAGAGGATAGAGCAAAACAAAACACCAGCCCCAAATTAGAATTCTAAAACGAGAATTTTTAAAGAGAAATGTTGAAGGAGCTTGAGTTTGTTGGCCAGCCATATTTGTTTGAAGCGCAAGAGGCATCTACTCCCACCTAAGCTTATGCTACTCCTACATCCTATTCCTGTCATATGTCGGATATTGACTCCCATGAACGCGAGGGATTGACGTTTCCGGAAACTCTGATTGTGTTAGGCTGAAAGAAGAAAGTCATATACACCTAGGATGGCTTGACGGTGAGAAAATTATGGGATAATTTTCCTTTTTGGATGAACTAAACCATTAAGTGCTCAAGGTTTCCCCTAGTTTGGCTGTCAGCCATTGTTTGGACAAACAGATAACCCAGTCCAAAACTCACGACATTGGTAGGATGTTCAAACAATCGCTACAGTATGTTTTTTTGGGGAATCAAGATACAAATATGTACTGAAAGTATTTTAAAGTCGCCATGAAATCCTAATTGACAATTCTTTTTTTTTAATGGAATATTGAATTATCTATTAGAAATGATTTATCCATGAACATCATTATTTTTTTTTAAGAAAAAAAAGAAAATATCATTTTTTTATAAAAATAGTGATCGGGCAGGAAGACAATCACATCACAACGGAGCAATGGCAAACCCCATTGATCAAGTCCTACCCTACATTTTCACTTGGAAAATTTTGCCATTTCACTTGGATATATGTCACAATAGGAAAGAAAAGACAACTGCATCTTCCATTTCATGCCAACTTTAGCTTTGTAAAAAAAATTGCATGTACTTACTTAACATTTAAATATTAAGAGGTGAACTGGTCTTGGGTGTTTCAAACAATCCCAGACCTTTACGAAAATCCCAAGAGGCTTATTTTCTTGACCCATGTTATTTTAAAGCTAATATTTAAAATCACCCCCCTTTGAAGTGATAAGGGGCAGCGTGTCATGTCCCCCAGCAGCCGGCTGTCTCTGTGCTCTCAGACGGGAAACAGGTGTCTCTGATCCAGCATGAATAGACCCATTATGTAGGAGGTAGGAGAGGGATGGAGGAGTGGGCTGCAGTGGCATTTGAGCTGCAGCCTTAGCTAGGGCTGCACGATATTGGGAAAAAATCACATTGCGATATTTTATTTTTCTGCGATATATATCGCGATATGAAAACAGTTTCACCAGATGACTTTATTAGCTCTCTTTGGAAAGAATGAATCATCTGAATGACTGGGGTGATTTTGTAATGGAGTAAATCTGCATAGCAACTATTATAGTTAACTAATGTAGTTAACTAGAGTTTAATAAATGGAACCTTATTGTAAAGTGTTACCGATTTGTTATGTCTCGTGAGTTCAGTGTTGGACAGATCAGTTGTTTTAACCATTCATTAAAGTGAATCGGTTCAAACTCAAAGGAGTCATTAGTTCGCGAATTGGAGGTGTAATTAACGGACCACGGCAGACGTTGTGTGATTATCCCGGCAGAACATATCACACAAGATTGGTCTCAACACAGAAAACATTTCATCACTGGATAGACTTTTTTTTTGTTTTGTTTATTGAAAGTGTGGTTTATCTGAATGTGTGGAACGCTTTTCAGAGAATATTTTTTTTAGCACAATTCACAACCAGTAGTTCAGGAAAAAAATATATCTGAATGCTTCACGTGAAACTTCGTTCTTCCGACCTTTTACCATTGTGTATTCTCAAAGATATTCAGTCAACTCAATTCATTAAAGCTGCTGTCCGTAACTTTTTTGGGTTAAAAATTATCCAAAATAATAATAATTAAAAAAATACATAACCAGCCAGTGTTCAAAAATATCTGCTTACCTTTGCTCGATTCAAAACGGTAAGCTTGTAATAATTATTTTAATTCCAGTGGTACTGGTGGATTTCCGCGGGAAATTCGAGCATGTCTTTGCGTCATAACGTCACATCTGTACACATAAAGAAGGAGTCCCGGCTAGTAGGCTGTATTGCGTGAGCGGATGATGGAGTTGGAAGCTTTTAGCCTTTTCTCACAGCTCTTCAAATAATTAAACTCATGGCGGATCCAGAAAGGTTCAAACGACAACCACCAGTGACAACTGGAGTTTCACCCGTGGTAAAACCCAGGAGAATTCGGACTTCGGAGTGGGTAGAGAAAAAAAGAAATTGCAACCGGGCCCATGCGAAAACAAGGATTAACATTGGCAGGGCTTTTGAAAGGTGGCGTGAACTCCGTGATATTTGAAGGGGTTCAAAACGGATGCAGAAACTGCTTTTTCTCTGTTGGACGGGTAAGACATTTCAATAGTTCAATCGTGTAACAGTAGCACACTTGTTTGCTTAATTCACACAGTTAAGGAGTTTTCTTTGTTGTGGCTTTTTTCGTTTTGCTATTATGGTAAATATGAATTATTTTGTGCTAGCTATGAGAGGGAGCAAATCACTCTACTTCAAGAAAACCAAACCCGCCGCCTCCATTGTCAAGCATTGGATCTGAATCAGATCGGTAAAGTGAAAATTATCCTTTTCCCCAAAATTATTAGTTATATTATGTAAAACACGTTTATGCATAACAGGGATTCAGTTCATAAACCGTTTATTTCATAGCACTATGACTACTTGTCAGTATCCACACCGTCGCGGTGACTGACAGACACGCAGTCTCCTCAAAACAGTGTGTTCATCCGCGCTGTTTCATGCCGATGTACAACTCACGCAAAGTTAATAATTCCGCGAATAGCTGCAATTACAGATTTCAAACAGAGATGGCGACAAAGAGGAAAAACGCCGGACTGCAGCTTTAATATGCGTGAGGGAGGGAGAGAGAGAGAGCAAGACAGTTTGAAAACGATGAGTGCGCGCGCGCGCGACCGCGGCTCTCTCTCTCTGCTCGTTCTTTCTGTTTAACAAGCGCAGTCAGTCAGTCAGTCCACTCACCGGTCAAATAAGGCTTTGGCGGGACATAAATACGCTTTGGCGGCCACCAAAAAATGTTTAATGCAGGAAGGGCATTCTGACTTTATTTTGAATTCTCATGTTCGTTCAAGCTCAGAAACAAGAGAAAGACCACTGATCTTTGTGTCTGCCCGGCTCACAGAAAACAACGCGCAAGTTCCAGTCTTTTTACGCTTGATGTTTAAACTGGACTTAAAAACACATGCAAATGATAAACTTTCACTATATTATGGTTAAACTTTGCAATTAATCCGCGAATCGCAAGCGTTACGGGCCGGGGAGCTGCTGGCCTGTACTGATCATGAATCACGGATCAACTACGATCCCTAAGGCTTACATCGCAACATCCTGCGATGTGACTATCATGGATGCGCACATCGCGATATCGATGTTAAAACGACACATCGTGCAGCCCTAGTCTTAGCTCTCTCTCTCTCTCTCTCTCTCTCTCTCTCTCTCTCTCTCTCTCTCTCTCTCTCTCTGACTGCGCGGCTGGTGGGAGTGACAGCTTGGTTTGATCACGTGGACATTTAGAAATGATGAGGAAAATTAGGTCATGGTCTGGCCTACATCTGGAGCACTTACCTGTACATAGTGTAGAGGGGAATCTCTGGAAACGGGTCAAGAGCATGTTACTAGGGCTAAAACAACTAATCGATTTAATCGATTATTAAAATAGTTGTCAACGATTGGTTGAAACAGGCCAATCATGATGCTCTCTGTCTTACATGCGCTGCGCTTCATGAGACACACGCAAGGTCTCTCTCCCTTCGCCGATCTGCCGTGCGCGCAGAGACCGAGATCTTTTTTTACAGTCTATGTTTGGAGCACAGTCTCTTCTGTCTCGCATGCGCGCTCTTGCTTGCGCGCTCTAGATTCCGGGAGTTTGAACTAATTTGCAGGCATCAGGGAGCCGCTATCAATACGCGGGTGACTTCCGGAACTTCCACGAGACTTGGGATGTCTGTATTTTGTCTCGAGCATCAGGTTGCGCAATCAGTTCGCTCGCAACATAAGTGATGGATTAAAATAGCCCTACCGTAGAAATCGGTTACATTTAAAACGGTGTTTACAAAGTGAAGCACTAAATATAAAGGCAGTTAATAACAGCAGCAGTAAAAGATTGTTTTTTAGTCACTGTACTCAGTGGTTTTCAGCGAATGCTTGTGCACTAATGCGTAATTTTTCCTGTCCTTTTAATCAAGCCTGTTAGCTTGCTGCGTACCTCCATCCCGTTCTCTTTTTCTAGCATTTGTCTACTATTAAGTTTGAATTGTTTTTCAAACGCAATCTACTGCAGCTCTACGTTCACACGCTTGTTTTCAGTCTTTCTATATTTATTTTATCAGTTTTCCTTATAATTCAATTAATTTTAAATAAAAATTAAATGAATTATATATTTGTGATGTTTTTAGTTTAGATCTTCACATCTGAACAACATGTCTGTGTAAATTTGTTTTAACAAAAATTGTGTTAAAACATGTTGGATATTATTTTTAATTAATTTGACATTAATCATGGTTGTCAACTTGCCATCAGCAATTATCATTAAAAACAAAGCAAATACTGATATTAGTAAAACTCAATGTGTGGCTTTTGCACTTTTTAAAGTACACTTTTACACATAAATACCCTTGTGGCGAGCAGGACGAGGCCGAGGGACGTGAGGGATCTCTCAAGTCCCTCGTCCTCGTCGTGCTCGCCACAACCCTGATTTAGGATTTTATTTAGTTATAATAAACAAATCAAATAAAAAAATAAAATAAAAAATCAAATTCGATTAATCGAAAAAATAATCGTCCGATTAATCGATTATCAAAATAATCGTTAGTTGCAGCCCTACATGTTACATTTCACATTAAATGTTAAATTATATTCAAAATGCATTTAAAGCCAATTGAGCACCATTAACCCTCTGGGGACCAAAGGTTTTTTGGGGCCCTTGGGATGTTTTGACATGCACTGACATTTGTGCTTTTTTCAGTTATTTATAAACATGTTAATGGCAAAGGTGTAAATTCACTCTATATAGCACACACGGGGCTACCATAATATGTTAGCAACATGCATGTACATGTTTGTATTTTTGAGAGAATATTATTTATGCGTGGTTATTGAAAAAACTAAAAATAAAAGTTTCTGAAATAAGGCCACAAAACACATATTGATTATTTCTTCACAAGACTTTTGAAAATTGTATCACATAGTCTAGAATATTTGCTCCAAAACTATGTGAGAAACATCCTGACTACTCATTCAAATAAGTCAATAAAGTCTTTTAGAATGTGTATGACGTGTTTTGTTTGAGAAAGCTTTATGCGAGGAGGCTTGATCTCTCATTAGTATGTATCCATTTCACACCTGAGAAAGACAAAGATCCTCCCATAATGGCCCTATTAGGTGCTATCAGGCCATATCATTATGAAGAGCCTTGCAGAAAGAATGAGGAGATTTAAAAAAGAATGGCTTTTAGATTGTTTGGATTTATTTACAACACACACACACACACACACTGCTTAGAATAAGTGAACACACCCATGCTAAAGTTGACTAAAAAGAGGAATAAAAAATCGTATTGCCTTAATTAAAAAAATGAGGAAAACTCCAACCTTTAGGGACATGAATAATGTCCTTGAATTCTTTGTGAATGAAAAATTTATCACAAATAATTAAATGTTATTCTTTAAAATACAGGGTGCATACGTCTGGACACATCTATCACACACCCTTCACCATATAGACAAGGTTTTATTTCAGTTCAAAGTTAGAGTTGGAAAAATCTTGAAAAGAAAATTGTCTTTTCCATAAATGTCTTAGTTTGATCATACATATTTCAAAGTTGAGGATTCATTATTTTGATTTAGCTTGGATTGGAACAAACACTAGACTATAACATCTTAGTTGATTAGTTTATTGACAAAACATACTATATATTTAACATATGAGCAGAAACTCCTAACAAAGCTTATTTGATGTCTATTTTAGAGTAAAAACTTTATACTCTATCCAAAACTAGTCAACAAAATGTCTTTTATTTCGTCTATAACAGTGCGTATCTGTGCATTCATTCATTCATTCACACACACACACACACACACAGAAACATGATTCACATTTAAACAGTATGCTATTTTTCCGTTTACAGACACTAACGTTATTCTATATCGCGATTAGAACAAAGCACAAGCATAAAACACTTACACACTTCTCAGCTGAATCTGTTGCTCCTCCTCGTGGTGAAAATAAACCAGCACTTGTTCTGAGGTAGGTAAATGTCCCAGGATTGTTCCTCATAGCCGCTCAAGATGACAGTAGATTAATCTGACTAAAAAATATAGTGTGTTTTCAGAGTTTATGGGCGTTAACGCGTCTCAATGTGGTGCTTCACGTATTTGCGTTTGAATAGCGCGTGCTCTCCGTGGGCGTGTCACATTACCGGAGATAATGAGCTGAGAGAAAGATAATTAGAATGGCTGACACGTCTCTCTTTTTATATAGATTACATAAACGGAGTATTTATTTTAGTTTTGAATCGGATCATTTAAAAGTACAAACTCAAATGATTTAAAAGATATATTGCTCATGTCTGGGTGAATAGTATTTGCTGAGTTTTGTTGAAGATTAGAGACGTGCTCCAGGAAAAAAGTTCACGGTGACTGAGAGGCAGAACGCACACCCTGTTTATATTCTTTATTTTACAAAAGCACAATATTTTATTTCGATTGTATGTGGGCACATAAAAAAGTAGACATTTAACAGATTATTTTCTCATATTTAGAGATGCACCGATGTGAAAATTGTGGCCGATACCGATAACCGATATTAATATTGCTGTTATGGCCGATACCGATATTTACCGATGTCGATATCTCTGTATAGAAAACACATAGCGAGGATTAGGGCTGCACCATATTGGTAAAAAATGATGTTGCGATATAAAAATAATTTCACCAGATGACTTGAATAGCTCTATTTGGAAAGAATGAATCATTCTAGAATGACTGGGGTGGTTTTGTCATGGAGTAAATCCGCATAGAAACTAATATTAATAGAATGTTAACTAATGTAGTTAACTAGACTTTAATAAATTGAACCTTATTCAGGGTTTCTGCAGGGTTTAGTCAGTCAAATTTAAGACTTTTTAAGACCTTTTTATGACCATTATGATTTAAATTCATGACCTACACGAATTACGAAAAATAACTTCCTTTCAAAAGTCTTTTTTTCAATTGACTTTCATTAAAAGTAATAAGTTTCATTATTTAAAGGTTCCATTTTCTTAAGAGTAACAAACTGAAGGCTCCCTTTTCTCAATAAGTCTCAATAACACAGGAACAACACTCAACAATTATCACGATAATATATATCAGTCAATATCGATAATTATCACGATAAATGTCAATTCTTTATTTCTTTCAAGTTTAAAGGCAAATTTTCTTCTCCTAACTGAAAGTTGTAGAAACCAGACCGTTAATTGTGGTTTTAAACTACTCTTTATTGTCAGAACATATCATGACAAACACTTGCCAAACAGGTAAACATTTCACAAATCTAGAACATTCAAACATGTGTAATTTTTCCTTAACAAAATTAATATCTTTATTGGAAAATTAATTTCTTAGTTTCTGCATGTGCTAATGGGGCATATTGTTTCAAGTCTTGAAACAGGTTTGTGTTTTCTGACTTTGATGGCACGTTTCTTCATGAAATGTATGAAAAACAGTATAGCCTAAATACATTAAATACTGTAATTATATTCCATTAGTCCTTTAATACATTGTCTATATTAATAATATAATACACGTCAATATGTATATCCCACATTTCATGGTGCAGTTAATATACTAGGCTAACGTTATAGTAGCCTAAATCCATAATTATGGGAATTTGTAGACGGAAAATCTTCCGACTGTCTCGTTCCGCACAGTGTTTCTCCTGTTCGTCAGCGCCGTTTCATCTGCCTTTAAACTGGTTTAAATCACTGAGACATTTGTGTTCTAAGCTGAATTCAAGCGCTTCTCACTGGATCTCGTGAGCGAGACCGATTAGAGTAAACCAGAACGCGTCTGCTCTAGTGAGCTCGCGCTGCCGTTTGGACTTTGAGCCGAGCGCATAAACAGTCCGGGAGGCGCGCGCGGTTCAAATGAGTTTCGTATAGGGAAAAAAATATATCGCGATAATGAATGAATGAGCATATCAATTTAAGACGTGGCTAAATGTAACTTATGACCTTGTATGGAAAATCCGGACGTTTTTATGACTTTTTATGGCCTAAAATTCTTATTATTAAATTTAAGACGTTTTATGACTTTTTATGACTCCGCGGAAAGTAACCCTGCTTATTGTAAAGTGTTTCCGATTTATGTCTCTTGAGTTCAGTGTTGGACAGATCACAGATCAGTTGTTTTAACCATTCATTACAGTTGTTTTAACCATTCATTAAAGTGAATCGGTTCAAAGGAGTCATTAGTTCGCGAATCGGACGTGTCATTAACGGACCACGGCACACGCTGTGTGATTGTCCCGGCAGTTTAGGACATCTCACAAGATTTGTCTCAACACAGAAAACATTTCATCACTAGATAGATTTTTGTTTTGTTTATTGAAAGTGTGGTTTATGTCATCTGAATGTGTGGAAAGCTTTTCAGAGAAGATAAGGTAACGTTTTAGCACAATTCACAACCAGTGGTAGTTCAGAAAAAAAAACTTCGGTCTTCCGACCTTTTATCATCGTGTTTTCTCAAAGATATTCAGTCAACTCAATGCATTAATATGCGCGAGGGAGGGAGAGAGAGCAAGACAGTTTGAAGACGGTGTGCGCGCGACCGGGGCTTTCTCTCTCTCTGCTCGTTCTCTCAGTTAAACAAGCGCAGCAGTCGGTCATCTACATCACTCACCGGTCAGATAAGGCTTCGGCGGGACAAAAATACGCCTTAGTAAGGCTGACAGAAAACAGCGTGCAAGTTCCAGTCTTCTTGCGCTTGATGTTTAAACTGACAGGACTTGAGCTTGTAATGAATGCGCTCGTGCAAAAACAAACATCCCCGCCCCCGCACTCACATCTACACACGAATGATTATCGGCCTGTTCACATCGGCCCTATTTTGACATCGGAACGATACCGATGTGTAAAAAATTGACCTTATCGGCCGATGTTATATCGGCGGCCGATATATCGTGCACCACTACTCATATTTCCTAACTCTATATGAACAGAAATGATGGTAGTACTTTAAGTCTATTTTTCTGCTATGTGAAAAAAACGAGCAAAACGCGCCGGCGCGTTTCTGGTCCCCAGAGGGTTAATGTGTAATTCAACTCCTGGTCAGAGCCAGACTCCACCCACTGACAATATTTGAAAAAGCGGGCAGAGCCCAGCGGAGACACAGGGGACGAACCAAGGGTGGGGCTGAGCGGGGGGCGTGCATCTGAGACCCACAGTGGCGGATTGATTGACACATAGGCACAATTTCCGGGTGGGACATGTCCCCACCACTTTTTTGCCAGGGTCGATTATCCCCACCAATTTTGAAACATCTCGCGGCACGGATGTACCAATACAAATAAATAAAACATCTCCAGTTAACTCCGCTGCGATCAGTGGTACGTGCAGTGTTCTCTTGTGGCTCGCGCAGAGTCTTCACACGGCCACACGCTTCAATCCGTTGCGGAGAGACTCTCTATTCGTTCCAAATCTCAAAACAAAATGCACACAAACGTGTAACCACTGATAAACATAATCAGTTTTGATGAGGGAAAAAAAAACGATACTTAGTGCGGATTAGAACCCAGAACCTCTGACGCTTGGCAAAAGTTCTACCACTGGACAATTATAGTACATGCGTAGAAAGTCGGATTGATGTCTTTATTCACGTGGAAATTCTTCATACAAAATTGTACATACATCTGATTTATGATTAGGGCTGTGTTGAAAAAATCGATTCACCAATTCTGAATCGATTTTCATATTAATTTCTAAAGATCGATCCGTAACTCAGAGGATCGATTTAATAATAGGCTTACATTTTCCCTGTGAACTTTAACTTGCCGCAACTGGGAGATCCCTAAATACGCATTGAAAGGCTTTACGACAACGGACTTTGAGTGAGTCATTAAACCGTTCATTCAACGAACACGTTCAGAAAAGCTGATTCATTAAAGAGATAATGAAACAAGGGTGTTAATTATTTTTAACTTTGAGTTCCACTTTTCAAGGCTCAGCTGAGCAGCAATGCGTCGCATGGGTAACGCTGAAGCTGATGCTTCATTTATTAAAGACCAATTGGGCATTGAATCAATGCGTGACTCGCTGAGTTTATTTCCCCACGGCTTCCTCGCGCTGTGGGAAGCTGACCAGCGCTGCTGCTGACGCGCATTTCCGTGACGTGAACGTTAAAAGGATGATACGACAAATATTTTGCTTTCCTTTGACACGGCAACCTTTCCACGAATATGACTTCAAAGACAGACGCACACGCTCTGCCGATCTCTCTCATTCACTGTCTGTGGGAAGCCTCTGTAGGCTACAAATCACCATGATAAACAGTCTTATTATCATTATGAACTTGTTTAACATTCAATACACATGCATGAAGTTCAAAACATGAAGGGTATAGCCTCATAAAAAAACTTGAATATTGCTGCGGTTACTTGCAATCCTCTCCGGTTAACTTGTCAGTGTGGTAGGCTACTACAAGATTGCGGATATCGCGTCAGCCCTACTACTGCTGCTGTATACCTCTGCGTCCTCAGTCGTCTACACCAGTGCAAGTTTGTGAAAGCAGTTGTATCAACACTCTAGAAGGGGGATTGTTCTTTACAACCATCCATACTCAGTTGAATGTCTATAATAATAGTATCAATATGTTGCATAACTACAGTCCTGTAATTCAGGTAACAGCTGGAAAAAAAATGCTTTTTTCAAAAACACTGATCTAAATCTCGAAGATCGAATCGAATAATGATAATCGATTCAAGATCTTGAGAATCCGAATCGATTCTTGTAATTTGAATCAAAACCCAGCCCTATTTATGATTTAGCATTGTATTAGCATCTCTTATCAATTCGAGCCGCTGACTCAAACTGCGGTCTTATCTCCCAAAGCTGGCGACGATGTTAGCGAAGGGCGTGGTGAGCTCGTGCCTGGGGCGTGGGTAGTGAGCCTTTGGCAGAGCCATTATACGTCAATGTCACGCGGGGAAACAACTTCCAATAGGAAAATTCAACTGCAGTAGCCACCGTTCAACTCAAAGAGGGCAGCACCCAGACGTTTTTACACCATATATTGTAGAATTAAAACACTTTATACCCAAATGTCAAAACATTTACTCGAATCAATGAACAGCACTAGGTATGTAACGATTCACTCGCAACCGGTTGAAAATCGATAAAAATGTGTGACGATTCAAGTCGGTTGAAATGTTAAACGAATCGCGATACACGTTTTAAACAGCAGGGGCGTTTACTGTAGCCTATTGTGAAGTTGTGAACCTCGCTTTACAGGCACAATAGCAGCAAGCACACACTGGCGCGAAGCTAGCGAGTGTTTTCATTTCATTCATCGAACTTGAGCTTGTGTGAGCCAAGCTCAACTTCCATAGGAATGAACTGAAAACGCTCGGTTTGCTCCGCTCGGACCGCGCCAGTGTGTGCCATAGACTGGTGTGCGCGCGCCGTCAAACGCATGGCAACGGCAAGCGTAGATGTTGACGTTGACTCATACAAATCGGAGGTGTGGCGGCATTTTGACTTTCCGTAGACTAATAATAATCACCACCGTGAGAACCACAAGTCACCTCCGTTTTCATGTAAAAGGCATTAATACGACAAGTGCGAGAGCCACGGAGATCACAAGGTGCATCAGTGTTTCCGTGGCAACCAGGTGTTGTATTTATTTTACTATCTCTTTCTCTAAATGTGTACATGGATATATATATTTTTATATATATAATTTATTGATGGTTATGGCATATTTTTCTAAATGTGTTTTTTTTTACTCTTGCTAGTTGCTAGTGTAATTATACAAATTATAACAAAATTA
This sequence comes from Tiaroga cobitis, assembly GCA_030578255.1. Taxonomy (NCBI): domain Eukaryota; kingdom Metazoa; phylum Chordata; class Actinopteri; order Cypriniformes; family Leuciscidae; genus Tiaroga; species Tiaroga cobitis. The sequence continues at coordinate 36,128,605 of CM060595.1, read as the reverse complement.
AAACCCCTCTAAACGTGGTACTAATGTTACAGTCTTTTACTTAGTGTGCGAAGGTACCAGTGCCAACCCTCTTGACCAGACAGACAGAAAGACTGAGTTGAAACAACTTTGAAGGGATTTTTTTTTTTATTTCAATGTAGTTTTTTTATTTGACAAATATATTTTAAAATTGAAAAGAAATGTACAGCATTTTGTCTGAGAAATAATAAAAGGCACACTTTTTCATTTATAATTTCTTAAATGGATCACTTAAAAAATCGTGAGAAAATCATATCGTGAAACCAGTATCGTGAATCGTATCGCATCGTGAGTTGAGTGAATCGTTACATCCCTAAACAGCACTAATAAAGCCCCATTCTTACAGATCATTAACTAAAAAAAGTTGTTTTAGGGTTTAGTTACCCTTTAAATTTAAAAATTAAAAATATTGTGACATTGTTTTCATGACATTTCAGCATGAAATGGAAATTCACAATCTACTTTCTAAATGCGTTTTTTGATCTTACCGTCCGTAACTGTTAATGATTCATCCATACATATGTTTCTTTTTATGTTTTTTTTGTTTTTGTTTTTTTGTGGCAGTAATTCTTTATCAAAATGTCATTACTCGATCTTCTGGTGAAACAACAGACTTCTCTGTGATGTATGCCAGACTTTTCCAATCATTTGGTCTGCATTAACCCCTCCCTTTTCTTACAATCACCCTCCAGCTCACTTTCAGATCTGCCTCCATCTTTTTGACAATCTTTTCTCCTGTATTGTGTCAATACTTTCACTACTTCTGTTACATTGTGACTAGACATGTGCCGGTATTCGGTAATGCGAGAAATCGCGGTATGAAAATGCACGATATTGTTATCGCGGCCACTTCAAAATACCGTGAAAAATAATAGATTTGAATTTAGACTTTTAGAACACGCATTAGCTAATTTTCTATCAACCGCTTAAACACTGCGTATATGCTCCGCAAAACACGTGCGCACTCTGATGTAAACAATCCCCACATGTATAAGCACTGTGTGCACGCGGCGCAGAGCGCACTCTAGTCTAATGTAAACAATCCTCACATGGAGTAGAAGCATGGCGGAAGGAGGAACGCTGCCGACGATTTACCCCCCGCAGGGCTGCCAACTCTCACGCATTCAACTTGAGACTCAAGCGCCTTTCAGACAGGACGCAGAATACTCGCGGGGACGTTTTGTTGCTGCGTCGACCAAAGCACGCCGGGGTCAAAGTTAAAAATAGTTCAACTTTTTATTTGCAAAATAGCAAATCGCGTTCTGTCTGAAAGCCGCTTTACGGAATTGACACTTTTCACACGCTCTCACGCAGAGAAAAATCGCGGAGCAAAGAGGACACTGACACCGACAGACTAGACAGAGCAGATTACTTTTGATATGAAAAAAAAAAAGGTTCTGTCCATTGTGACAGATCGCTGCGCCTCAGTTCAAGTAAACCGATCATCTGTTACTTTTTATTTAAAGATACAGTACAACTTACCTTAAGGTTTATGCCTCATACAAAATGTCGATCAATCAGTGTTTTTCACGGAAAGAGGTCAATAAAACTGCAGGAGAACAGTTATGTCACAGAACGTTACATTTACCTCAGGAAAGCCATTTAATGACCAGCACTTTAGTTGACTAGAAAAAATGGTCATTTTGCTAAATATGTGCACTTTATTACATATTAATTATATGTTTACTTGTCATTACATAATTGTTATTATAATGAAAACAGCATTATATTTAATTTCTCTCTGTTTACAGCATTATGTGAGATATATTTTTTTCTTGAGAAAAATTAACATGCAGACTGTAGCCTACCTAATATTTATCCAAATGAGTCAATATTGAATTAAGATTAAAATCAAATACAAGAATTTATTTGAATACAAACAGTAACCTACCAGTCATTGTACCATGTAAACATTGTAACACGTTGTCACTAAACTTAATAAAATTCTGTTTAGTTACCATGTTTTGAAAATCACAATTACACATTGTGATGCAAGTTGTTTTTTTAGATACCCGCAATCCATATGTTTCTCTTGAGCAATTAAAATATCGTGATAATACCGTATACCGTGATAAAAGCTCATTCAATTAATCGCAGCACGAAAATTTGATACCGGCACATGCCTAATTGTGACTTTAAACACATTTCCCATTCAATTATCCTAAATATTATTCTTAATACCGTAATGGGTTATTCTCATTATTTTAGTACAGTAATGAAAATCATCCTGTCAGGACTATCTTTTTTTATTTTTTTTTATTAAATGAATAAATTATGGTACAGTATATTATGTGCTTAATATTAAATAAAATGTTTGCTTTTATTTATACAACAATGAAAATTATCTCTTTGCTTGCCTTATGGTAATAATAAATTGAGGGAAATGTGCTTAATTGTTATGAAAATAATAACGCTAAAATAAGATTCCATTTCTTTCTGTGAAATATAGGCTAATTTCTGTTGATATGTTCTTGACAGAAAGAATACTTATTTATGTCTGGTATAACCACGAAACATTGGAAAATGTATCTGATGTGTAATTTTTGCATGTTTTGTTTGCCTCAGTCAGAGGTGTTTAGTAGGGGTGGCACGGTACATGAAAAAACATCCGAACTGTTCGGTTCGCTTGTCTCGGTTCGGAGCGTGTGTGCGTCTTACGGTTCGACGCATGCATGCGCAATGTAGCCTCGTGCCCGTATGTGACCTCAGACGTGTGTTTCCTTTTCGCGCGAAATAAGACGTGTGTGGACATGCATATGAGACTTGTTCGACTTGAACCGGCGCTGCACAGAGCGATCGGTGAATGACATCAAAGTACCTCCGTATGCTTTTCAATCACTCACGCGGTACTTTGATGTCATAAACCGATCGCTCTGTACAGCGCTGGTTCAAGTCGAACAAGCCCGTAAAAGTGGACTATGGAGCGCTGCAGGACACGTCACGCGTAGAAATGGCAAGTGGGAGAGATAAGGAAGGCTAACCGGAGTTGGAGGATGCGCCAGCGTCGTATAAGTCCGGTGTGTGGGAACATTTTGGATTTCATGTTATGATATTTAAATATCTAGCTACAGTGGCACTTTAAGTTTAGATAAGAACTCCAGTCATATGTTTCCAAATACTGCACTTTAATTTCAAGTGAAAAAAATGCATCCTCACTCTTAGGGAATAGAAGCATTGTTGATACTGTTTTTGTGTTGAGGTTGAACTTATGTTTCTCTTTATGATTATGGCCTTTGCTATTGCTATAGCCTAATTATAGGCAATTATGTTTTATGTATTTTGACTTATTTAAAAGACAGAGTTTTAAGAGCTCCTCTTTTTCTTTTAAAAGATACCATTTTTGTAAGAGCTACACTTAAGTTGGCAGTTTGATAAATGCAAGTTAATTTCAATCTTTGTGTGCTAAAAATGCACATAAGTTCTTGTAGAGATAGTGATACACATTCTACCTTTTTGCCAAATAAATGAAAAGCATGTCATCAATGTTTTCTCTCTTGCTGTATCAAAATCTCACCTAGATTTCCTCGGAGATGGTCCCAATAATGTGTTTAAAGTCAAGTCAAATTCAGTTTGTGCATGATATAACAATTTTTTTTTTAATACTGTATCCTAAATTGTGGATAATTAAGCTATATATCATATGCTGAAGTACATTTGTGGAGTGTTAAAGATTAGAAGAAAAAATAACAACAAGAACCGTACAGAACCGAAAACTGTGACCCTAAAACCGTGATACAAACCGAACCGTGGGTTTTGTGAACCGTGCCACCCCTAGTGTTTAGGGCTGTCACGATAACTGCAATATTTTAATATCGTCTGCGATACTGACTAGACAACCACAGAGTACCGCAAGCAACCGCAATGTTCACGTTTTTTTTTCTTTCATGAGGCTATGTATGGAGCTAGAAATGTGTCTTTATTACATGCGAGAAAATAAATGATCTGAGAGAGAAAAAAAAAGTTTGAGAGAAAGTTATCACACTGATAGCAAAAAGGCATTTCATGAGAGAAAAAAGAATGTTTGAGAGAAAAAGTTTTCACACCAATAGCAAAAAATAATATTTGAGACTAAAAAAACAGTTTTGAGAGAAAGTATTTTCTCATAGAACATAAAAAAAATATAAATTTGAATTTTTTTAAATTATTTCTGAGAAAAATAAATCTCTCTCAAAATACTTTGAAAAAAATCTCAAATATATATTTTTTTGCTATTGGTATGAGAACTTTTTCTCAAATATTATTTTTTCTCTCATGAAATGCTTTTTTTGCTATCAGTGTGATAACTTTTTCTCTCAAACTTTTTCTTCTCTCTCAGATCATTTATTTTCTCGCATGTAATAAAGACACATTTCTAGCTCCATACTATGCGCTTGTTTTACACTTCATGCATGTGTATTAAATGTTAAATAAGTTAATAATGATAAGAGTGAAGGGGTTTTTTTTCTCCTGACAATTTTTTACTTAAGAGTTTATTTACCATTGTGATTTATACAGAGTCTCCATAGATTTGCACTAAACAAGCCTAAACAGACAGAGAGATAGATGCGTGCAATTACCTGTCTGTCCTTCTTCAGGTCAAGGTCCCATGAAGGGCGATTATGGCATCAGCACTGGTCAATGCTTGAATCTATGAAGTGAAGCATCAGCTTCAGTGCAACGCATTGCTTGCCGATTGAGCCTTGTAAAGTGGTGCTCAAAGTTAATATAATTTCAACACCTAGTTTAATTTATGAATGAATGGTTTTAATAACCCATTCAAAGTCAGTCCCTTGGAGTCACCTAGTGGCGTAACCTGCACTGACTGACAGCCTGTCTAGAGAGCACTGAGACTAGCAGTGCTGATACAGGTAAAATATCACCAGTCTTAGAAAGCCTCTCGTCCAGTCAGATTCAAGGATCGTAGCTAATTGTTATACCAATAAATATCCCAACGAGTCTATTGTCAGGTTTATGTTCTGTTACACCATGCCCTAACCAGACGTGTGATTAAAAGCGATCTTTTCCATGTGAATCAAATCAACGTGATGATTCTATTTTAGAAATGGTTTCTATTTTTCTGCGACATCGCAGCTGGAACAACAACACAAAGTATGATAATGATAATCTCAGGTACTGTTTATGTGCTTTTATTTAATGTTAAAAGCATTTAATGTGAGTTTGAATATCATTGTGTGTGTCTTTTATAGCTGTACTGAAAGAATTGACCATTCACCTCAGATCTTCAAAATAAATAAAAGAAAAACAGAAAGTTCAAACTGTCAACTCAGTGTATTTTATGACAAATATTGTATCAGTAACTTAGTATGTATTTTTAAAAATGTTAAAATGGTGTAGTATTTATGAATTTGAACATTTATCCATTTCGTTGCGAGTGCTTCCAGGAGCTTGCCGAGAGAGCTCGCCCACGCGTTCTTTTGATAGGGTGTGATTTTTGATTGACTTTATCTGCTTCTCATAATCGCTTCGCACCTAGTGTGGACAGACAAATGGTTTGTCGCTGGAATCTTATTGCATCGCGTCTGGTTAAAGGGACACTGAAGCTGTTCAGTTAAGCTAAAAAAGCTGCATAGAGTTATTGAAATGGTTATATAACTTCTTTCGGGTTGAATGGTGGGCGTCTCGACCCCCCCTGGTGCCTGTGAGCGCAAAAATCTCACTTGCAACTTCGGTGCGGCGGGCCGCCGTGCTCAGTGTCAGGAAGTATCGCGTGATATCAGCTCTCGCGATGTAACATATTCCTTTACGGCAACTGCACACATACACACAGGAACAAGGTATAGAGGGATGGAGTTTGTCACACTATCGTCATGGCTGAGCCGGCATATAAGATGCAGAAAGCTAGGAAAGCATTGTCGGAGGAACCGAGAAAGAGGAAACGGCAGACTGACCGAGCGAGGAGTCAGACACGAGCATAGGCATAATTTGCGGGTGTGTTATGTCCCCATTGAAACCTCTCGCGGCACGGATGTACCATTACAAACAAATAAAACATCTCCAGGTAACTCTAGTAGAGCATTCATTTCGTTTGTTTGTTAAATAAGAGGCGATCTGAAATGTGTCATTTTTTAAATCAAGTGACCAAAGTGCTCGTTGCCTCTGCGATCAGTGGTGCAGATAAGTTACAGTGTTCTGTTGTGACGCGCGCACTGTCTTCACCATAGACTGCACACGGAGGCGATGGTGAAATCACAAAACCTAATGCACAAAAAACATGTCCCTGCTTGAAATTCAACCACTAATAAACAATCGGTTTTGATAAGGAAACTATACTACTAGTACCGATTAGAACCCAGAACCTCTGACACACTTGGCAAAAGTTCTGCCTCTGGACCATTAAAGTTCATGGGATAATTGTCGGATCTATGTATTTAATCACGTGAAAATTCTCACCACTAACAACATATATTATATCTCATCAAACGACAAATTAAACACAATGTACTATTGTATACTATGTAATAGGCCATGTCACGCTCTGAGTGATTGGTATTTACGACAGTAACGTTAAATTCAAGTACTCCACAGCAACTCTAGGGGTCACTGTTTGACAAAAACGGGATTCCTGCATAATGCCCCTTTAAAGGGTCATGAAACCCCCCTCTTTCAGCTCAAGTCTAGCTCACAATCTTTTTGAAAAATGCAACTTAAATGGGCGTGGATGGCTGTGAGAAGGGGTGTGGTAAGGCCATCACTGTCATCGCCAGTATCCCATGCATATCGACTGTCACTAAATGCAGTGGTAAAACGTGTGGAAATGCTAGATTTTTTTTTTATAACTGGCAAAGTTAAAGTCTTATGAAATACGACACTTTATTATTGTCCTTTCAAAAGCAACTGAATACCCTGCTATACTAGCCTAGTAAGCCTACAGTAATCGTAATTCTATTGAGAACATACTAATGTAGGCTACATGTATAATTATAATGTCATTATAAAATATATAGTTGTTTAAAGACACTATACATATATTTGAAAATTATTAAATTTACGCTTAAAAAAACGTTCCGTGCATAGCCTAGATCTACGCGCCCCCTGAACCCCCATAATAAAGAGGGCTCTGTGGAGGTGGATGACTTCTCATTTTAGACACACACACACACCTCTGAAGGGATAGAAAAGTCCTCGGGACTTGGTACCGCGTCACTCGCAAGACGCAACCTGCATTGGTTGTCAACAAGGCGAACTCCACCATTCTCCAATTCTCGAAGCTCAAAAATGTTTGCGGCACACACGTTTAGATGTGTCCGTGGTTGATGGAAAACCAACCGCTCGGAGCCAGAGTCAAGCCCGGGCAGCATCGCGGGGAAACATATTCAACCCAATTGGACTTTTGCACCACAAAAACAAACACTTGCGTGCGTCCCATGATTGCCTCTCTCATCTACTACGCGATATCACAGTTTGACATGTCTGTCACTGGAAAGATCCACATGGTGTCATGAATAATTAAGAGACAGTGTCTTCTCATAGGATATGAAAACTCAGTCTCATTAATAATTGAGACACCGATGAGTCATCAATGCACTATACTGTGCTCTGCCACGTCACAGCCTGCGATGAAGATTTTAAACCCGGAAGACGAAAATAGCGGAAAGAAACTAAAATTTAACCATTTTCACCCTACTATTAAATCTAACAGATGCTAACATTGTCTTCAATGGTGTTCAACACACATACCTCTGATAAAATCTCAGAAAATTTGGTCTAGGGTTTCATGACCCTTTAAGACACAGTGTTATTTTGACATTCTGTTCTTTCTTTTAGTTCCTGTTTGCCACTCCGTTTAGTTTCAGTTCCATTAGTTACTGATGATGTTCTCATTTGTTTCTATAGTTACTTGTTAGTTTCACCTGTGTCTAGTATAGTCTCCTTTGTTGCACCCCTGCCCTGTTCTTTTAGCCCTGTTTTTCAGTTCTTCTTGTCAGTTCTCCTTATACATGGTGTGGTTTGCGTTATTCTCTTGCCTGTTCATTCGGAGTGTTTGGATTATTAATAAAGCCTGTTTTTGAATCACCTTCGTCTTTGTGCTTGCTGACCACAACGTAACCCTTATTTATATGGTGGGAAAATGGCTATAATATCAAATATTGCAATATTGAGCCACACAAAATCACCGCAAGGGAAATTCCTTCACCAAAACAGCCCTTGATGCTTACTAATCTGAGGTCTCAGTGATGAAATTCTGCAGACCACTGAAAAGCAAACAGTGTGTGAATCAAATGAAACAAACTCACAGTTTCGAGTTTTGGTGTGAAGGAATATTGATGAGTAGTCGTGACTGAGGTAGAAGGCTCTTCATCTCTCAGTGTGACTCAGAGGGCTGATTCTCACAGCATAGTTTTCATCGTGCTGATGAGTAATAATTAAATGTTCTAGGTTGCTTGATGCTCCTTGGGAACATATAGATCCACACACATGCTGTTTGCTTTTAAAGCCTTCACTTAGTCAGCAGCATCTCCCACCACCCATAATCAATATCCACTCACACACGCACCCACACACACACTGTGTGATCGCCCTTATAGGCATACACACATTCTCTTTAATGCTTCACTAATAGTGAAGTCCCATATCACACATGTGGATCTTTGATTTATGGGCCTCAGTCAGAATCTTGTCATGTCATAGATCATTAACAGAGATGTTAGAATAAATCGACCAGTGTTTTGTTAGTCTTTTAGTTCTGCTTTGTCCAGATTTCTGATAACAGGAGGACTTTGAAAGTCCTTTTTGTTTTGTTTTTGCTGCTTACACTAGCTAGCTCCCTGTGTTTATTAAAGAACGCAACACCTCCCGGACATCCTGTAGAATTCATCCAATCAGATGACAACTTCGGAAATCCTGAAGTGTTTCCAGTTAAGTGTGCCATATGCATCAGACGTTTAGTCAGCGGTCGTGCCGTCTGAGGCTGAGACTACCTAATGAGTGACTTAAAGGTTCCCATACCTTTCCGCCAATTTTATTTATTTTTTTAACTAAAATATTTACCCAGCTTGTTCTGTTATGATACGTTTAGAAATCCTTAAAGCCATTGCCCACATAAATTTATTCAGATTATTAACTTTTTCAGACAATTCTCTGATATTTTTGTGGGATGCCTTTCCGTTTGTCAGTTTTGCATGGTGTGATATTTCTAACATTATCAAAACAAAGTTCATTTAGGGAGTTCGAAACAGCTTGCCAAAGCCATCATTCTAGAAAGGTTCACTCCAGCTTGGAAACACCTTCGAACTACCACTAGTCCATGGCAATTATGTAATAGGTAATGATTTGGCCAAAATTGTAAGAGAATTAGTGTCAGAGGATAAACATGCATAATGACCTGGAAACCAAGCCGTCGTGACACCAAACCCCCTCATGGGAAAAAAAACTCAAACTGTGACAATGAGTGCTTACCAGAATCAAATAAATTCTGTATTTTCAAAAGTATGTGGAGTTTGCAGCTCCATTGTTGCAGTAAGCTTGAACAACGTTCTTGACTAAATAATTTATTAAATGCACGCCAATCTGTTATTTAAAGGACATTGACTTTATAAAATAAAAAGGAATGGCAGACATTTAGGCCAAAGTGGAGAACATAAAAATATTTAAAATAAAAATCTAGATAAGATTTTCTAGATAAGAAAAATCTGTCATTTTCTTTAAGATAGAAAGAAGAAAAAATAAGAACAAAGATACACATTGCATATACACAACATAATATACAAATGAAATAAACAGTGCTTTATTTTTTTCAGCCACAGTAGGTGTATTTAACTAGCATTTAAGAAAGAAATGTAAAAAGAACTACATGGACTTCACTGTACAAATTATACATTGATTCTCATTAAAGCTACTATTAAAGTTCTCAGTCAAGAGCAGTGAGTTTGGATACTGTTTTGGATAGCCACATTCTTCAAAATATCATCTTTTGCGTTCAGCACAAGAAAGAAATTAATACAGGTTTGGAACAACTTTAGAGTGAGTAAATAATGACAGCATTTTAATTTTTGGGTGAACTATCCCTTTAAGGACAAGCGGCAGCATATTTACTATGAGGCTACTAACACTTTAAGACCGGCACGCATTGAATATTCTTGCATAAGTCACACACCCGATTTTCTCTCAAATGTTTGCTTTCACTTTAGACTTAACCAACTGTGTTTATGTAAACCTTGTGTGTATTTGACAGTATTAACCCAATAAAGATCGTGGGGACATTTTAATCGTCTACGATCAAAAATCGTGATATCGCACACCACTACATCCATGCAATAAATGCACGTTCTTAAATGAGCAAGGTTTTCTAGCGAATTTCAACGGGTCATGGCATGACCCATTTTAGTGGCATCCAAGCGACACTTTAAAATCAGTCAGAGTAGAAATGTATATTAATATTTCCCCGTAATTCGCACCTTGATAGCATGCAAATATTTCTGCCAGTTTTGACTCATGGGATTGTCAGCCTCTGCTTTTCCGCTACACACTGTAGCTTGAGTGTATCACCCCTCGCCATTACTTTCAGCTAAGAAAAGAAAATTAGCCTTCTGCAATGTTCTGGTGTTATTTTTTTGATTGGTTGGATATTCTTCAGCCCTTTATCAAACTTCTTAACACACAGCCCACCTTAGATTGTTTTTAATCAATGCACAAATCATAAAAAAATAACACAATCTGTGCCTAAATTCTGATTGGGTGGGCAAGGCAGACATTTGGTTGGGCTCAGCCCACCCCTGCCCATGCCTAGATCAAGCCCTGTTTCTAGAACTTAAATCATTCCCAGTTCCTGTTGTGTGAACACGCCAAAAAGTGGGTGCTTCCGCTATTAGTTATAAGAACTGTGAGAAGGTTCCTCTGGTGTGAAAGTCATTATATTTGGGTGTCCATCAAAAAGTTTTAAAGGCACTGTTCTGGAGAATAAAACTACATTGTGGAGAATCGGCACTCTGCTCACACTCTGGTCTTCTGCCATGAGGAAGAACAACCATAATCATTTGATAATCTTTCATCCACCCTGTCTTTTCCAGTTAGAGATCATGCTCACTTTTTCACTCTCTCTATTTGCAGGAGTTTATGGAAGATCAGAAGTACCGGGATGAGGAGGATTTACCAGAGAAGTTGGATTCTTTTAAAAGTAAGAGTTACAAACTAAAGGATAGTTTTTAAAGGATAAAAACAGGACAACTGGAATGTAAACGAACAGTCTGTTAGATTTTGGTCAAAGCTTAAATGTGGTTTTGCTTTTCTCTGTGCAAAACCCTCATGGGAACTTCAGCCACCTGAATCCTGAAGTCATCTTCCTGCTCTTTGTAATGTTAACCCTTCTCAAAAGATGACCCATTAAGGTTTGAAGTAAATATTTACTTTATCATTTACTTTTTTCCAGGTAGTGTTGTTCCAAGTAAGAAATGTTTTTCTTTGTAATAATTAATAATAACTGGCTCTGTTTTGTTTTTTTAAAGGGATGGGATGCTTGAAAAAAAAAATTTGTTTATATATACACATTAGAACTCTAAAGCGAGTGTTGAATGAAAACTCACAAAGTTTTCTAAGTGGTTTTGAATGGATTCTGGCTAACTTGAACATCTCTGATTGGCCACTGTGTTCACACGGGTCAACAGATATGTCTGTGATTGGCTACAATGATTAACGCTTCAAAAATACATTGTAAATTGAAACCTTGGACGCGCTTCACAGATCGCTTCCACAGATACACAGGTAGTGTTTGAAAGCAGCCAGCTATCAGCGGGTACCATATCAACCCTCTACAATGCAAGTAAATTTCCCTCTGGGCAACTAAAGAATGTATATTATTAGCCATTGGCTAATAAATTCTTAGATTTTACTCACCAGTGTGTGTGTGTGTATTAGATGCCAATTATAAGTTTAGCATAGATATATTTTCACTCGCTAAACACTGACTGAGCGCTTGAGTTTTGCTCTCCGTCAAGCGATCTGTACTAGTATTTCAAATTCAGTTCAGCGTACCTGTATTTGACGTTCCGTAAACTCTAGTGTGAAGGTGCACAACTCACCGTCGCGTTTATCACACACGCAAAGAGAGAGAGTCTTACATACCATTCAAAATCGACACGCTACATTTAAACGATATTCTTGTTTGTATTTTTCTGTCAAAATAAAGGAGTTCATCTGGAATTATTCAGCTTTTAAGAACAAGCAGAAGACATGCCGGTTTCTCCGGTAGTGGGCGGAACTAATGCGCACACGGCAATCTCATTGGATGGCTCTCATCCCTGTTTTAATTTCAGCAAATAAAAGCGAATGCTAACAACGTAATTAACATTCATGAACCCTGCAGCTCATGTGTTGTATATTGTCAATATTGATAGTAGTAATTATTATTAAAAGATAATAATCCTACTAATAATTCGGTAACACTTTACAATAACAGTACATGAATAATCATGTACTAATACCTGAATTAATAATTACTTTACTATGAACTAATGATGAGTTAAGACATGTACTAATGAAGAACTAACCTTAACTACGACATGAGTCATATGAATTCCTGCATGAATATAACATCTTAACTACACGTTAGTACATGCTTGAGCTCTTAAATGGTCTAGTGGTAGAACTTTTGCCAAGCATGTCAGAGGTTACGGGTTCTAATCCACGCTAGTATAGTTTTTTTGCTCTCATCAAAACTGAATATGTTCATCAGTGATTACAGTCTATATCAAGCAGGGAAACGTTTGTGTGCATTTTATTTTGTGATTTCACCGGAATGAATAGAGAGTCTCCACAATGGCGATAGATTGAAGAGCGCGTCCGAGTGAAGACTGCGCGCGTGAGCCACAAGAGCAACTGTATCCACGCCACTGATAGCAGCGGCAACGAGCGCTCAGATTGAGTTCAAAACCAAAAAAATTTAACGCTAGATCTCTTATTTAATAGCGAACTAAATGAATGCTCTGCTAGTTAACTGGAGATGACTCATGACAAAATCGACGCCTATGTGCGTTACTATGTATTGATTGAACAAACTGTGTAATCTGAACGCACCCCTGGCTCACACAGCGAGTGAGGAGGTGGGTTAATAAGTGGAGTGAAGTGAAGTGCAGGATAAACCTCTTGCTGTCTGTCGACGTGCAATAAATATAGAAAGTTATGTACAAACACCTGTCTGTTCTACTCATTTCAACTGACTTGTGAAAACGGCTAAAAAAAATCTAAATTCTTTGACATATAGCAACTTTTTTTTAACAGTAATGCAAATAGTGACTTTCCCTGGTAACGAGTTACTTTTTATTATAGAGTAATTGAGTTACTAACTCAGTTACTTTTTGGAACAAGTAGTGAGTAACTATAACTAATTACTTTTTTAAAGTAACGTTCCCAACACTGGTCCTTAGTTCAGTTAAAATGACAAATATCATTCATGCATAATTATCAAGTTTAAGTTTTAATTACTAAAGTTATATCATTAAATAATGCGTGATTGACTGATTTTAAGAGTGTACATTTAGATATTTAAAAGATGTGCCATTTTACAAAGATAAGCTGATTTGGTGGAATGTATATATAGATATATATAAATAATAGTCTATCAGTCTGGCGAGTAACCAAAAAAATTTACTAGCCAATGGCGATTCTATTGCCAAGGTGTGCATAGAGGGTTGCATATACAGTATCCCCCCTTTTTTTTCAGTATCGACCGATACTTTTGACAACCCTAGGCAGATGTCACTACAGTAAATACAAATCTCTAAACTCTATATAATTTCTTCTATTTTGACATTTAGATTACATTTTCCATCTAATGCTCACTTGAAGTTTATCTTTAAATAAACTAATACTTAATTGAATATCCATTTTTATACAGTACATTATGCTTAAATTCAGTTGATGAATGATTTTAGTTTTTAGTGATTTAATTTATTTAGACAAAATAGTGTACAGTTTTAAGATCATCTATTTTTTCAGTCATATCTGCTTATCAGAATTGCTCAGTTTTTTTGTATAGGTGTATCTGACATCATGAACCCTCTAACTTTTCAACCCCTCCCCTCTAACCACTTTAACCCTCTCCATTTTGTCTCTCTCTCTCTCTCTCTCTCTCTCTCTCTCTCTCTCTCTCTCTCTCTCTCTCTCTCTCTCTCTCTCTCTCTCTCTCTCTCTCTCTGATTATGGAATAAAATGGCTGGGTTGCGCTTTTCATGTTGACTTTAGACCCAAGGGACTCTAAATTATTTACTACCAGCCATCCACAGTGTGTACATTTGGGTTTGTGGGTCATTATCAAGAGGGAGTGATCAGGTTAAAGGGGTCAAGTGGCTCTGAATGTATAACCTAAATACGTGTTTCACATTCTTTTTGTGACAAGAAAATATCCCTACAACTTCTGAAAGTGAACAGCAGTGTTTTACTGTAGCTTAAGAAGTAGGGCTGGGTAAAAAAAATCGATTTCTCGATATTAATCGATTCTCATTTTTACGAACCGATATCGATTCTTAAATCTCAAGAATCGATTAGTCATCCTGTTTTCATTTGATGATCGCGTAGAACATTGTATCGTGCATCCCATCCAATAAATCGAAATAATCTTTGTGCTTTGTGACTATTATTATGAAGTCTCAAATTTCGAATTACGTCCATTTTCTTACGAAATTCAAAAACAAATACCGTTTTGGCGCTGTGGCGTGAGATCGCTCTGGCTCAGCTCAAGAGAAGCAGCAGCGCGGAGCACACATGATCTCATTCTCCTCTTCCGCCTTAATAATACCAGTTACTCCGCCTTAATAATACCAGTTACTCCGCCTTAATAATACCAGTTACTCCGCCTTAATAATACCAGTTACTCCGCCTTAATAATACCAGTTACTCCGCCTTAATAATACCAGTTACTCCGCCTTAATACCAGTTACTCCGCCTTAATAATACCAGTTACAGCGCCAAATAAACATCAATGAGCATCTGAAAGTGTGTTGAAAGATAGAGTACAACTTCGAAATCCGTATCATGTAATGTGGAATCGCTCAATCAGTGTTTCATCCGTGAAAAGACTCAGTTAAACAGCAAGTAAACAATGGCATGTAACGTCACATTTACCTCAGAAAAAAACATTAAACTTAGTAACTTAGTCAGTTAGTCAGCTAGAAAAAATAACTCTAGAGGAGAATTTTGCTAAATATATGCACCATATTACATATTCATTATAATTTTTAATGTTCTTCAATATTGAATGCATGTTTGAATAAATCTGGCAAGTTTTTATGACAGCCACCATTTAAATGTTTATATTTCATATAACTTTCTTATTATAAAAATAAATAAGTGTAATTTAAGTGTTTGTATAGCTTCAATTTTTACCTTCAAAATTATAGTAGGCTAATGAAGCAGTGGGCTACAACTGACTCCCAGTTTACAGCATTAGTTAAGAGATTTGTTTTCCTTGAAAAAATTTGCCATGTATTGTACCTGATATCCAAAATAATCAATATTGAATCGAATCGAAATCGAATCGAATTGCAAGCTTGTGAATCGAAATCGAATCGAATTGTGAAATTTGTGTCAATACCCAGCCCTATTAAGAAGTGTTATTTTTACATTAGTGTAAACCACTGGGTTTAGGGTTTCAGGTAGGCCTACATTCAGTTTATTTAACAACAGAAACTGAATAATCAAATGTAAAATTAAAACTGCTTAGTTTTCACTGTATGAAATAAATATACTGATTCTTATTAAAGCTACAAAAGTTATTCAGCCAAGAGCAGTGAAGAGCAGTGATTGATTTTCTCTTTGTCTTTTGTTCATGACCCCAGTTATTGCAAGCTATTGCAGCCCTAATTTCTTGTTAAACAGAGGGAGAAAACCGCTGAAAGGACAGAAGTCAAAGGCACAAGGGACAGGAGTAGAGCTCAACCCTTGAGATTGCTCTTGACACTGTGGAAATGAAGGCTTGTTCTCTCTCTCTCTCTCTCTCTCTCTCTCTCTCTCTCTCTCTCTCTCTCTCTCTCTCTCTCTCTCTCTCTCTCACATACATACACATACACACATACACACACACACACACACACACACTGAGCACTTGCCGCAGTGTTTGACCCACTAATGTCAGTATGTGTGTATGCCACTGCCCTAGCTATATCCAGAAACGAAATTTGGAGGAATAGAATAGGCTACAGTTGAGAATAAGGGGATGCTATCCAAAAAATAAAACCATTTAAAGAGATAGTGATTCAGACAGGGAAAATTATGAGTTACATTTAGGCAGCGTCAGTGCATTTCGATGGACGACCTCTCTTGCCAGCTCTGTTTCACACGCACTCATTCAGCTCGGGGCTGAACAGGCTGTGTTTGTGTTCACAGGGGGCCATTGTAACCCTCTCCTTCCCATCAGCCTCCTCTCACGGTGACTCCGTTACACGTTCAATGTGTCCACTCCAACAGAAGCCACATTGTGAGATTGAAACAACACAGAATGAGAGAGGAGGAGAGAGAGAGAGAGGAAATACTCTGGAACTAGAATAATCTAGCTAAATCAAATAGGACGGTGATTCAGATCTGGTACTAGCTGTCCTCATTTACAGATATAGCTGGCCATCCTTTTGTGAAATAAAGGCCTAATTTCAGTTAAAATAGCTGAGAAATTCAGGGCTTTCCAAAAGTCCTATTTTGTTTCCCTCTGATTCCCCCTGTTTTGTGTTTGTGTGTGTTTTTATGCTTTGTACATTTGCATTGTTCTTGCTGAACTATTAAAATGTCGTTTGTTTTTTCAATCCACAGATAAATATGCAGAGTTTGACCTGAACGATCAGGGGGATATCGGTAAGTCTGTGTGTGCATGTGTAGTTAAGTCTGAGTTTTAGTGAGGAAGGGCTCTTTTGTCATGCCCACTGTGTAGGTGATACCATGCTTGATAGATGGGAAACATGAGAACACACCTGTAATCAACTTAACGGTCACTGTAATGTGCTGTAGAAAGAGTAGGAGTGACTCAAGAGATATGGAGAAGTTGCTGTGTGCTGTAAATTTGCATTCTACAACATGTTTCAGTTTCATTGTCAAAACGACATGGAATAAAGATTGAGCAAAAGTTTCAAGAAAATCAACACACTGATGAAAAATGCAGATTTTTAAAAAAAAACAATTTTCACAATGTAAACAATTAAAATATCTAATACAACTCTCTGACTGATGTAACCACAATGTAAAGTAGGTGGGGATAAATAACAATATTACTAATGCACTATCTAATAATATTTATATGTATTTATTTTTTAAAATGTGATAAGTAGTGGTCGACCGATATGGGATTTTTAATGGCCGATGCCGATATTTAGAAAGCAATCTGGCTGATATGAGGCCTATACAGTACATGTGAATACAGTAAATGAGACAAAGAATATTGGTGAAACTAAATGAACATTTATTGTACATATGTTTAATTGCAAAAAGAATTTTGCATAAATATTATTTACTAATTAAGTAATTAAAATGTAAGCAAATGAGGTACTGTAACACTTCAATAAATAAAGTTTTAATAATTACTGCTGCTTACTTCAGGTTACAAATAACATGTATCATTAATGAACCAATCTAAACAATATTCATAAATAATGACAAAATAGTATGTGCAATTCCATACATTTTATGTACAATTTACATAGTTAAATAAAAATCTCACATAGTTTATTTACACTATTTAGTTTAAACAGGTTGTTTTACTGTAAGTATATTTAAATAATAATGATTTATGTCTGTTTAGTTTTGCTTGTTAGTTTCTTTGAAACTTTGCAAGCCGTCACATGTATTTGCATGCTCGATTAACATCAAATCCGACCGGAACATATGAAAAGGTATATTACACACAATATTACGCCAATCGTGGATAATTAAATACAGCAGATAGAGATAGTGAATAACATTTTCAAGGATTTTTTTCCCCAAACGTATTATTATTAGTATTATACCATACAGTTGTAAGGAACCTCAGCTTGGAAATATTAATAATCAATAATAACTTATTATTATTAATTATGAATATTTGGGTCAGTTAATTGGATTAACTTGATGTGGCTGAATTAATATTACAATCAATTAATCAGTTCGTCCAACGAACTTTTGATTATTAATTTATGCTAAGAAAAGGGTATCTTCCATGGCCACAGAAGAATAATTATTTCTTAGCATGTACAGCACTTTGAGCAAGTAGCAAAAACCGTGATCGTAAAAGTGACTTTGTATTGCAAACCAAACAGAACCAAATACATACTATGTACAAGTTTTATTAACTGAAAATAGATATTTATATGAATATAAATAAACAAAACAACATACACACATGAATACATAAATAGGTGAGTGGTAGAACGAAACCGAAAACGGAACTATTGAGAAGTTCCATGTAACTATATGAGAAGAACATCAGCATTTCATTTTCAAAGCATCAAATCAAAAGTATTCTTGCATGCCTGGGTAGCGTACACTATTATCAAAGTTGTTGAAAACTGAAGTTGTTGAGGATTCTGCAAGTGTCAGATTTTGAAGTCTCAATCATTTTCTTCTTTGTTGGATGAAGAAGATATGATGAACTTGCATGGTAGTTTAGAGTCCTTTTACAAACTAAAAGCCCACCTGGAAGACTCCAGAATCTCTACACAGTGTTCTCTTCTCATCCACCTCACGCGATCACTGATCTGTAGTGCACGCGACCCAGCTTTTCAGTCCGTGAGGGAACAGCGTCTAGTTTAAACGTAACCGAGAACAGCGTACGTATAGGGAACAGCCAGTCAGAGGATTTTTGACTGTTTGTGAGGTAAAATGTTTTCAGTTTTGTTTGAATTCGTTTATATCACATCTGTGACCCCACACTGGAGCTGTCGCTGGGCTGCAGATCTGACACATCACGGTACTGTTTGAATAGACTTCGCTGCACGCCGGAGTGTTTTTGTGTGTAACACAATGTAGCGTCAGGTTAGAAAGCGAATGCTGATTGGTCATTTACTGTGTCTGTCAGATATCTGCTTCACTTCTGAGTGGCTTGTCTTATGGTGCTGGGCGGAGCAGAGCGAGCGTATTCAGTTCATTCATACTCGCTCTGCTCGCGCCAGTGGAAAAAAGAGCTAATGCACTGTCACAAACTGTTTTGAAATATATCGGCCAAACGGAAATATTTATCGGCCGATGCCGATATCTAAAAAAATCCAAATATCGGCCGATATATCGGCCTCGGCGATATATCGGTCGACCACTAGTGATAAGTAATAACATAGCTCAATTAAATCCTGTCCTATTTTCCGCTTCTTTTTCACTCAGAAATGCATTTCTATGCAAATGACAGGCTTGCCCATATCAGATGTTGGAGGAAAGTGGCATAGGCCATCATTCCTGATTGTGAATCCAAACAGCTGAAAGTTTGTGCCACAGAAATGAGGGTACTTAAGTGGATGATTCATGGTATACTTGCACAAATGTGTGGTTTGTGATTAGAAAGTATGTTTATATGAGAGAGAGGTGCATACTGTACAATATGGGACACAAAAATTTAATACACGAGGATAAAATAAGTATTTGAAATCTTTCCATTAATGCAAATGATGTGGGCAGATAAAAGTGACAGTTCTTTGTTTGGTGTTGTAGTGTCAGCCCTGTGGCTGTTTCACACATCCAGCACATTGCTAAAGTTTGAATGCATTTCTGTGAGTGTTAGGGGGGTTGTGCAAAACTACATAACTAGACTGTTTTAAGTAAACTCTTTAAATAGGCCGATTTTTATATATATATATTATGTTCACCGTGCCAATCTGTTTCTTAGAGGACCCTTTTTTTTTTCTTTTTTTTTACTTCTGTCAAGCTGTGAGAGTCTGTGTGTAGTCATTCTCTGTTTGTGTGATGGCTGTATGCGTTTCCTTGCCAGACATGATGGGCATGAAACGAATGATGGAGAAGTTGGGTGTGCCAAAGACTCACCTGGAGATGAAGAAAATGATCTCGGAGGTGACGGGGGGCGTCAGCGACACCATCAACTACAGGGACTTTGTGAAAATGATGCTTGGCAAGCGATCGGCTGTTCTCAAACTGTAAGTGTGTGTGTGTGTTTCTGCGATTTCTTTGTGCATGTCCATTTTGTTTTTAATATTGGCAAATGCCATTATGCAGAATTGTTGGACTCTCCTGCTTTAACTGAGTCCAGCTATTTTTAGATATGTGACGTGTGTGTTTAATCTGGTCAGCACATCCAGTGCAGGATCAGCATATCTGTGCCATTATCTCTCAGTGGGAGAGGGATCTGCTGTGACAGGTGATGTCATCATCATGAGACACTAGGGGTTGAATCAATACCAGAAATTTGGCTTTGGTACAGTACAGCCTTGGAACCTCAAGTCAATATCAATACTAAATCGATACATAAGCCAATAACTAAAGGGCCTTGAGTGACTGATAAATTTAAAATGTGGCTGTCAATTATTAATATTGGAATTATCAAATTAAATGGAAAAAACATACATTGTTTTAGTGGTCTTGTTGACAAATGTAAATGTCTTTGTAAAAAATGAGGGATGCTCCGATCAGGATTTTTGCAACGGATACCGACTACCAATTTCTTTTCATCATGATCAGCCGATCTCGATCATTCAAGCTTTATATAAGTTATATGCAGGGCTTAAAGTATTCCGGCACCGTGCCCGATCTCCGGCGTGCGGCCGTGCGGAAAAAATATTATTTTCGCATGCGATTCATTTTTGTCCATCTTTAACGTGTTAAAATATTTGACGCAATTAACACAGCATCCGTTCTTTCTGGCATCCTTTAGCTAGGGTTATGATCATGCTCTTATTCACGCAAATGCTTTAAACCACTCATGCGCGACAAGACAAAAGAGAACGCGCTGTCAGTGAATGTCCTCCTGACACGCGCGCACACACACACACACACACACACGACGCACAGAAAGACGCGCGCCAGTATCGAGTTCTCTTTCGCACTTGAACAAACAATAACACACACATTTATGCCAAAATGTCAGTTTTGTCGAGTATACTCACAAGAACAGTCTTAAATGAGTTAAATAAAATCTTAAATGGAAGTAAATAGTAGTGAGAGAATGAGATGCGTGAGATCCTGTCAGCAGCGGCAGATCTTAAAGTGACAGGAGCCATTAATTCTGTCTGTCAGTAAAATTAACCTAAAGAACAGAGGGAAAATTACTCTCTGCTCTTGACTAAAGAACGCTTGTAGCTTTGATAAGGATTAATCTATGTTTTATTTGTAATTTATGCAGTGCGGACTGTTTTATAAACTTATTCAATTTCTGTATGGTACAGGTAAATTACATTTATTATGGGTTTAAGTGAGGATTGTTTTAAGTTCACTTAAATGAAAAGTTTTTATATTTTTTGGAGCCTAATGTTTCAAATTTGGGGGAAAATCATTTTCATCGAGACATCAGTAGCTATAATATTAGTGATACTGGCTTTCATTCATAAAAAGATGGCATTAAGATACAGCTGTAATACTTGAAAATAAGTGGTGCCATTGAAGATAAGTCCGTCAGTTCAGGGTCAGGAATTTTTTTCACTTTAACCCCTGTATATGTAAGCTCTCTGTTGACTGTCACTGTTAATGTAAAAAGAACGTTTCCTAAAAATGTAGAAAATAGTTCTTTTTGTAAACAAAATAAATTATTGTAAATATTGCCATCTTAAAAGTAAAATATAACTTGTATAAAACTAAAAAAAATAATCCTTTTCATATTGTGTAGCATTTGTAAATGCTTGTGTTAGGCACTTGTTGCTGGGCGTTTGTCAGTCTCTCTCTTTTTTCACGTGTTTCTTTGGTACAAGCGGCTCCTGTTGCTGAGTTGACTCAGTGTTTGAGTTCCCTTTCACAGAGATTCCGGAAAATACATGGATAAAGTGACCCGGGATTTGACCCGGGTTCGTTTAACTTTGGATCATTCACACTGCCAGTGATTTTCCCGAATCAGAGAGTGCGTTCACGCACAACCTGCAAAGACACGTGACATGTCTCAGCGGCGTCTACAGTTCGCTTATGAGCTGTGATTTCTCTCTCGAGAAACCACGCTTGTACATTTTTTTTCTCTGATTCGATCATAAACTAGCGCATTACGTACCGTTTCACGCTGGCGAACGATCCCGGCTTAAGTGCCATCATTACGACACGGCATTGATTACTGCTTTTGTTCACACAGCGTGCGTTCTGGGACTGAACACGGCAATGTTACTATGTCCCCAACCTGGCATCAATCCCGGGGCGTGTTTGCATTCACCCAGAAGAAGTTTGTTCTGGCAATTTCCCGGGATCAACGCGCTGTATGAAAGGGGCTCATGTTGCTTCAATGTCGCAGACTGGACGGGGCGGAGTTACGTGACTACACACCCGGTAATATGTTTTAAGGGGAACGTACATTAACACACAGTAAGCGGAAATATTAATAGGATTAAAAAAACGAAACCGCTAGTGTTGCGTAGCGGGCGTGTTACGGATACGTGGTGTACATTTTTTAGCAATCAAAAAGCATGTCTAATTAATTGAAATAATGTATTATGAATCATTAAACGTATACAACATTTAAAAAAAATATGAAAAAAATGTCACATTAATTTTGTGTTGTGTATTTTCTGATAATAAAATGAAGACATAAAACAAAAATTATCATTTATCATCAATTTTAATCATATAAAATTAAATTTTTGTCAAACAACGTGCTGCACAATGAGCTTTACTGTTAAAATTAAAACATGGATTATTCCTTAAATTCAGTTTTGATGCTAATTTATTTGGATTAGTGTTAGTGTATTATTACATTGGGACATATCTAAATTCTACTGTACAACGGTAATATATTTCTGTCAAGTTAAACCAAACTCTTATTTTGACGGGTTGCCGTGAAGACCTTTTGAGTTTCTGTGTGTTTATGTCATGATGATAGTTTTTGTCAAATGAAGCGGTTAAATGATCACGAAGTGACTTTCGGAGTAGATCTAGAGCCTGGAGAGGAAGTTCATGCATTTGCAGGGAACTACACTAACCTTTTCCACTGGTGGCACTTGCGCTACTAACTTTTTCAGTTACTGGCGCAAAACATGATTTGGTCGCACAAATTATTTATAGTAAGCCGCTCTCTGGATAATAATGAACACTAATGAAACTGTACTGCATTAGGGGTGGAACGGTACACAGAAGTCACGGTTGGGTTCATACATCACGGTTCGGTACGATTTCGGTACAATGGAGTGAAAAGCAAAACAAAAATGCAGAAGGCATTTTTATAAATGTCTTAAGCCTTGTATTTTTAAGTTGTATAAGTTTTATTAATAAAGGCATAGAACCAGTTTATTTGTAGTGCACTGACAATAGTTTTATATAATTAGTTTATTAATTAAATTAATAAAAAGACAAAATGACCTTGATATATGTTTGGTAATTGTACCTGAATGAATTTAAAATTAATTTGCTATATTTCAGATCAATATATATATATATTGTTTTCCTTTTCCTTAATTTTAATTAACCCTAACTTTAATCTCATCTGAATTATAAATAAATGATTTCCGTATAAAATAATTACCATTAAAAACACATTTGATTTTCTTTTTTAATCAATGTAGAATGTGTAACTTAAAAATAAACGAAAAACCGAGGACAAGAAATGAAAACCAATGCGATATGATGAATCTCCAAATGATGGAACAATGATGGTTTTTAAATGGGGTTGGATAAATATGTTTTGCTTTTAAAACGGTGTGTGTGTGGTTGGGTTACAGTTGTAGGTTACAGTTTGACAAGAGTTTAGAGTGTGACAAAAGCACAATGTTGTGTTTTATTACGAGTGTACACAAATATAAGTAAACATTTTGCAGTTTGAATCATGTCCTGTATGAACAAAATGACGGAGTATGTTTCCACTGTTCGATCGCGTCCGCGTCTCTCTCTCTCAGAAGTTAATGGACACACTTACATTCCCTTGTAGTGGTTGGGAGATTAAACTTGCACATAAAAATACTTGCAAATCTAATGGCTTAAATAGTTTACCATAAATGTTTCTAATATGTTGACATTTGGTTTTCCACTTTAAATCAAGGTTCTGATTACTCCTGCCAAGAGTTAATTTATTTAAATTCATTATGCAAAGTTTGCATATAATATATATCTACATCCTTGTTCTGGAATATTTTAGATCTGATGGTTGAAATTTAATTACTTTCCTCTTCCCTTACTTTCCTGAAGAAATTTCCTCTTCTCTTCTACAGGGTTATGATGTTTGAAGACAAAGCTAACGGAAGCAGCTGTAAACCCGATGGACCCCCACCCAAACGTGACATCACCAGCCTACCATAGAGCAGTGAAGCTACATTTGCAAATCCCGTCCATTTACCATTAGGTGCTAGGTTTCTATAGCCTTACCTAGAATCTTTTTGCCAAGATCCAGGGAAATCTTAGTTCTTAGATAGACAAAATGAAGGGAAAAAAAGGTGAAAGATGTCTATATATTTGCTGTGAAGAAGTCGAAGCGCGAAGTAGCTTTTTATAAGTAAACAAATGTATATATTTATATGAAAAAGTTTTTTTTTGTTTTTTTTATAGTGTTTACAAGCACAAATCATGTGGTTGAAGTACTAGTGAAGTGTAGTGTGTAACACTGTGTACAGTGTACTAAGTATAGTGTGTATGGGATGACAATTTTAGCTTGCAAGACAGGTTTTAATTAATATTGCGAATTAAGATTTTTCGTGTACCGCTAAATGTGTGCTTTGTTTTTGTTTGTTTTTTTCTTCATTTCAATATGTTCATGTTTGCCATTTCAGTCTAATCTGCATTTTAGTAACTCTGCTCACCTTGTCCTATAGTGTGACAGTAGATGTGCGTGAGAATTCAGTTAGTGCTCAGCCAGAAACTTCTTTCCAAGACACAGGGAGTGAGTCTCCTCTGTTTCTTGTCATCCTGTTTGTTCGTCCATTGACTGTAATCTGTAACATCATTGTACCGTATAAGCAATACACGCATATTGTGCTGACGCTTTGAATCACACTTTTAGGCAAGCTTTTATACATTTTCCTGCTTAAATTGGGAATGATGTTGCAGGAAGGAGGTGTCACTGATCACAGCTTTTTAGATCTGTAGAAGGGTTGGTTTTAGTCACTAGCAGATTAGTTTGAAACCAGTCTTTCCAAGTGCCTCACTCAGTTTAATGTAGCAGAGGTTTTGAGTGAAGATTGAGTGAAGCATCTTTGAAATGGATTTTGTGCGTGCGTGGGGGGGAGTGTTGAATTTATTCTGTCGAGTCATTTTTGAGACATTCCAAGAATGTCGTTGTGTGATGTAGTCCTTTGAAATGTTGTCATGTTTTTAACCCAAGCAAAAATGTTGTGCAGCTCTGATGGAAATATTCCAGTAGTGCATTTGTCCTCCATTTTATTTTCCACTGGCCTCATCAAGTTTTGTTTGTACACGATGGGCTGGTAAGGCACACAAAATGATCTCAAGAGGTTTTTGTTTTATTTTTTTTATTTTTTTTATTAAGATGAAGACAAGTCAGCAGTAGCAGGTGTGGCTTTCACTTCCGTTTCAGATCTTATCTGCAAACAAAGCAAATTTGATTTGTCTCTTTCACATTGTATTTTGTAGGTTTTTTGTCTGTACCTCTGGTCAAGTTTATTTCATTTTCATTGTCCTCTTTAAATCAGTGAAGTGTAAATTGATGACTGCACTGAATTGCTATTTATTAGAAATGGATTTTAATGAGTTAAGTTTTCTGTCAGCATATTAATTACCAGAGGCATTTGTAACCTAGATTTTTTTTTTTTTTTTTTTTTGCAAACACCAAAGGAAGTAAATACCCTACTGTTACACCTGAACTTATAGTGGATCTCTTTTATTTCTCTATCTCTCTGTGTGCGTGTGCGTACTTGTGTGTGCACAAAAATTCTCCCCCAAAGTTGTGCAAAATGTGACAAAATCTCCCTTTGTAGTTTGTACACATACAGGGATGTCTTGATTTAGGTTTTTTCTTTTTAAGGAAGTTTGCTCTTATCTTTCATAATACTAAAATTTGTACGTTTTCTTTTAGAGTTAGAGTTTTAGGTGTACTGTTACAATTATGATTAACTTTCTGTTGACACGATAGAAGTCTATGGTACACTGTGTTTTTTGTAAGACTTTTTGCAGAGTAATATTGTGAAATATTATAAGTTTAAAATAACTCTTCGCTGTTTGAATAATTTATATTCCTGTGATGGCAAAGCTGAATTTTCAGCATCATTACTCCAGTCTTCAGTGTCACATGATCCTTCAGAAATCATTCTAATATTCTGATTTGATGCTTAAGAATAATTTAATTAATATCGATGTTGCAAACAGTTGTGCTGCTTAATGTGTTTGTAAAAAAACCGTTACCAATTCAAAAGTTCTTGATTCAACATTTATTTGAAATAGAAATCTTTTGTAACATTATAAATGTCATAACTGTCACTTTTGATCAGTTTAAAGCATCCTTGCAGAATAAAACAGGGTTCCTATGCATTTTAGAAAATTATGGAATTTGATTTGAGTGATTTTCAGTTCTGGAGAAGTATGGATAAACATGTTTCCAGACTATTCAGTTTTCTAAAATATAAAATTAAGAATTTCTAACAAATTATCATACAAACAGAGTTTTCATGTCACATGTTTAGTGATTATCGAACACAACTGAATGAATTCAAGGCACACAATTTCATTATGCATTTTTGTCTTATAAAGGAATCTCTTTTGAACGAGAGTGTGTGTGTGTGTGTGCGCCACTCAAACCAGCTGCAGATAAAGGAGCAAACAATCATCTCAATCAGACTTTACTGTTTGTTGATCATAAAACTTCAAACAATGACTGCAGTGTCAAACCGATGTGTCCAGAACAAATGCTACAGTAATCATAACACAAAATGTTTTTTTGTATGTACAGGGCTTTCGTATAGCATTTTGTAGCAAAGGGGTCCAAACCTGCCCCTGGAGGGCCACTGTCCTGTTTGGCTCACCCCTGACTTAGATGTATGAACAGACAGAAGCCATGATAAACAACATAGGTTTACACAAATACGTCATGCTCATAAATAACTTATGCACTTCAGCTGTAGCCTGTGAAACTAGCATGTCTGATCTCAACCATGTTCAAAAATATGATATACTTGTGGGTAATGGTCACAGGATGATATTAGTTCTAGAGTTTGTTTGTTCCACCATACTTTGTTTAAAACAAACAAAAAAAAGACCTAACCTACACACACACACACACACCACAAAGTAAGCATGGCGATAAAAAAACTTTTAAATTACAGAACGACAAGAAAGGAACTCCAACACATATTCATCATTTTGCTCTGGAAAAAAAACCTAAACTACTTCACTTATGTTTTTTGTTAAAATTTTGAAAAACGGAAGTTAATTTTGGGGATTTTCCAGAATAGTGATAATGAAGAGGACCTTTTCATTAGAGTAAACCCAGTGGTCCAGCTCACTTCCTCATTAGACTTCTGTTTTGTAGATCTAGACAGAAGTGGCCTTGTTCTTATCCACAATCCAGTTCTTTATACAGTTTATCTGTATGCGTGAAACAATGTTTAAAAATTAAGTCATTTTTATCTCCACTCCACAGTTAAACAGCAGGTCCATATCCTTCTCTTTCTGTATTGAATCTAGTCTTTTTCCACATTCTGCCTGAGACAACCTGGATTAAAACAAAAAAAGGAAATTTGCCACACATTTCTTGTAATCTGGCAGAAATAACAACAGCAAGCACAGACTGAAGTTCCGCATTACCTGTAATTTTATATGAAATTACTAGTATTGTGGGTGGCTGTACTGTACGTCCTACTGGTAGTTGAACAGGCTTGACTGTGGACTGTGTTGCTCCCTACTGGGATGAAATGGTAAAGCACAGCAATCGGTGGGGCACTCAGGAAGATTACATTTATTTAATGGTTTCAGGTTTTAATGTATTTAAAGGTATTTTTAAGATCTAAAATGCTGCTGTGACTGCAATACAACATTATTTGTTTATTATTATTACACTTGTATCCAGATTAGGTCACTGAATATAGATGGAACAGGCAAAGTGAATCCAATCCTATTGTTCCATTAATCTGGACTTTCTCCTGAAGATCGGATACTAATTGTTGCTATCCCAGATAGCACAAGTCTATTTGATGTGATGTTTACATCTTTTAAGAGTGTTTGCTCATCTGCAATACGTCTAGGACGGTTCCTGTCAGATGTCAAATAGACGTTTAGAAGATGTCTTTAAAGGGTTAGTTCACCCAAAAATGAAAATTAAGTCATTAATTACTCACCCCCATGCTGTATCAACCCCGTAAGGCCTTCGTTCGTCTTCGGAACACGAATGAAGATATTTATGATTAAATCTAGGTTCATGACTGCTACATGGGCTCCCTAAGGGAATGAAACTTGAAGGCCCAGAAAGCAGTGGTGTAAAGTAACGAATTACAAATACTCTCGTTACTGTAATTGAGTAGTTTTTTTTTAGGAATTGTACTTTTTTAAGTAGTTTAAAAACAGTGTACTTTTACTTTTACTTGAGTACATTTTAAGTGCTGTATCGGTACTTTTACTGCGCTATTTTCCCTGAACCTGCCGGCGCTACATTTATATTAATATTTATTTTTATAATAAGTCATCATGTGACTCCATGCGTGATTCCCGTCAAATCAAATCGCGCGCGGAAAACTTTGCATCAAACCAGCATCAACAGACTTCGAGACACCTGGAGCCAATTTATTTTGTTCACGAAGTGACTTTCGGAGTGGATCTTGAGCCTGGAGGAAGTTCATCCATTTGTGTCTTCATATAGGCAAAGAAACAGCGCAAGCGTCACACCTCACACGTACTCTTCAGTGTGTGTGTGTGTGTGTGTGGTAAATGAAACTGCGCGTCGGCTGCACCATTCATTCACACAGAACATGCAGGATTCGTATTTAAATTGTCTTTGTGGTTTAATATTCACACTATATCGCGATTTGATTTCAAGTGTACTGAACTGCTTTCTATTTTTCCTCAAAAAATTTACAAATTCCGAGTTATAAATTCCTTTTTTATGACTGGATTTTGTCAGCATTTTAGGGGGGGGGCGGGGGTCGTCCAAAACAATGGTAGGGGAAACGCTGTATTTTTAGTGCTAGCAGTCAAAAATAAAACTGTTGGAGAAATATTGAAATACTGTTTCTTTTTTTCTATGAATCTGTGATAAAAGAGTAAGCTACATTTTCAGTTTGCAGGGTATAAGGTGGACTAACATTTATTGCATAATACTCACTACTCACTACTCTTGAGTACTTTTAAAAGGGCTACTTTTTACTCCTACTTTGAGTAGTTTTTAGGACCGGTACTTTTAGTCTACTCTCACTACTTTTTTTGACAAGTAACAGTACTTTTACTTGAGTATGCTTTTTCAGTACTCTTTCCACCACTGCCAGAAAGTCATTAAAGAACATGTTTAAATATTCCATGTCACAACAGTGGCTCAACTATAAGTTTATCAAGCGACGAGAATACTTTTTGTGCGAAAAAACAAACAAAAATAACGACTTTATTCGACTATTCCTTTTCTTCCTTGTAGGCCTGAAACGAGACTTCAAGAGATTTCCACGAAGCGCACGCGCGAGAACTTAACTGAAGTAGTTGAAGGAGATCGCAATTCTCGCGCATGCGTCGTGGAAATCTCTTGAAGTCTCGTTTTAGGCCTACAAGGAAGAAAAGGAATAGTCGAACAAAGTCGTTATTTTTGTTTTATTTCCGCACAAAAAGTATTCTCGTCGCTTGATAAACTTATAGTTGAGCCACTGTTGTGACATGGAATATTTAAACATTTTCTTCATTGACTTTCTGGGCCGTCAGGATTCATTCCCTTAGGGAGCCTATGGAGGAGTGATCCAGCTGTCACATTTAATCATAAATATCTTCATTTGTGTTCCGAAGACGAACGAAGGTCTTACGGGGTTGGTACAGCATGGGGGTGAGTAATTAATGACTTAATTTTCATTTTTGGGTGAACTAACCCTTTAAACTGACATCTTCTAAACGTCTATTTGATATCTGACAGGAAACGTCCTAGACGTATTGCAGATGAGCAAACACTCTTAAAAATACGTCTTCCAGATGTAAACATCACATCAAATAGACTTGTGCTATCTGGGATTAGATATTAGTCTTATTTCTTGTAAAGACAAAGAATACAATCATACCTAATATTTTCTGTAATTTCAAAACTGTTACTGTGGGCAAATTCCAAACAGCATTTTTGCACCCTTGAAGGGCCCTTCGGGAAGGAAACGCCATTTGTGGGGGTGTTCCAAACTAAAGTGATCGACTAGATCCCTTCACGAAGGGCCCTTCCACAAGGCCGTTAGCGAAGGGAACATGCGATGGTTACTTCAAGGAAGTAATTTTATCAGGTAATTAATCACGAGAGTGATTACTTCAAGGAAGTAATTTTATCAAGTAATTAATCACGAGGGTCACGAGAGTACTGACCAATTGGTCAGTGCTCTCGTGACCTATCAAAGTACTCTCGTGATTCATTAAAGCTAGATGGCGGGAGAGTTTGAGTTAACTTACAGAGCAATTCAAGGTATTTTGTTTTGTTCGTGATATATTTCACACATTTTTGTCATGTTATATTTAACTTAACTGTTACCATCCCGTATACGGGATATCTAACTTTACTTCGCTATATTACTATTAAATCCTAATCTAATTATGACAAACTATATATCGTTGGAAAGGTCTAAGACTACTAAATAGATATTTGACTGCTGTTTTTTGCTAAAAATTATGTAGGAAGAGTAACCGATGATTTTTTTTTTTACAAGAGTGCACCTCAAAAAAATCTCCATCATAACAGGAGTTCTGACCTTTGTCACAAAAAGTTGACGCACACACCTTTAATAATTGAAACTTTGGTTTTCATGCTAAAAGTTCATAATAAAACATATAATCTATTTTTGAATAAAAAATTATAATATAATATTATCCTCTAAAAAGTATAATATGTATATTACCCTCTAAAATATAATATTATCTTTTTTATCGCCTTTTTTTATTATATCACATATTTTAGTAGTTATCATAAATTAGGTATCATTTGAAAGCTTACAGACTCAGAATTTATCCTGTGAAACCCGTTTTGAAATTGAACGTTGCGTTACCATAGAAACGGTACTCTAAAATATTTTATCAGGCTCCTCCCCTTTTGGGCATCATTATATTTCATAATTTATGATTAAAACCTTTTCTAATCTTGACAAAACACATATTGTCAGAAAGGTCTGAGTCTCAAGGTTCCAAATTGTGTGACAGAATTGATATTTGGACAGAAATTTATTAATTTGTTAAGGCAGAATGTATACAACTAAATTCAATGGAATGTATGTCACCCGGTGGCTATTTTTGGCACTACGCCTAAACAAAATCTCATGTGAACTTCAATTTTTGTGATATCAACTTCAAAT
The DNA here is from genome assembly GCA_030578255.1 of Tiaroga cobitis. Classification (NCBI taxonomy): domain Eukaryota; kingdom Metazoa; phylum Chordata; class Actinopteri; order Cypriniformes; family Leuciscidae; genus Tiaroga; species Tiaroga cobitis. The sequence continues at coordinate 36,097,121 of CM060595.1, read as the reverse complement.
TTGGAACATAACTTGGTTAGATATATGGCTTTGATTTTATAGTAATTTTATAGTAAAAAATATTTTGTAAAATATATATTTGATATAAAATAAAAAAATATATAGTACAGTATATTTGATTTACTGTAAATTTAAACTTCCATAACTTTTTCATACTTTCATTTTTGAAATGTTTTCACTTCAGCAATAATCTCCTGAGTGTTTCCTTTAAAACACAAAATTTACCTTTAATAGGTAAGAAATGTGTAAGGGTCCATGTTTTAAAGTCGAGAGCAGAGAAATACACTCACACACGTATAACGCATATTTTAAAAACTTTTTTTGTATAAAATGTATATTTATTTGCAACAGTTATGTTAACAGCAATAATTAAATAATTAAACATCTGTGTTGTATATCTTGATTTTAGGTTGCCTTCATAATAACTGGCCAGGGACAACAGATGAAAATTAGCCTGTTGAGCTAACTCTGGCTCATTTACAGTTATTTTCCTGTTAATTAATGAGCACTGTCCCTGTAAAATAAACAAATAAATTAAATGAAAATTAGACATTTCTGTCGTAAGAACAGAACGACGACACCGTGCTGCGTTGTCATGGGAACATCCCAGGTGAAGATAATCAAAGTCTCTGAGATAATGAGGAAATTACGTTGTCTTTCGTTGCTTCCTTCACCAAGTGCGTTACAAACGGCTGCATAATGACACGCAAGTGCCCTCCAAAGTACCAACTAAAAAGCTCTGCCATTCGAATGGAGTGGGGCAGAGGGATATGCCCACTTCCGTTTGGAATTTGCCCACAACTTCAACGTTATTACATTCTCTGTTATCATTCAGCGGGTTAACCCCGGAACATCTTTCCGTTCATTCATGTTTCTAACGGACTTATTTACAGATGCACCAATACGTGTACGTCCAATAACTGTAACCGACTGGAATGAATCTGAATAAAGAATTTGAAAACTACCAGTTAACAGCGTTACATGCTGCCAATGGGGAACATAAAATATATGTTTTTTTTGTTGTTGTTTTTTACTTTATCGTGTCCTCAATGATGCCCGACCTATCCGTCCAAGGGTTACGATTAATTAAATGTCAAATCCGATCTCAACGTGACTTTTGATAAAGCACAGCAGTCATCTATCATACTGTACAACCGAAGCTTTAACTCTTCAATCAAACATACATCCTCAAAATGCATTTAAGTGTAACGTTACCCATCCTCCGAGGGGTAAGTTTGTGCTGTTGATTGTCTGTCTTGAATGCATTAGATGTTAAGGCATTTGTCATTGACAGAAATTTACCCTGATAACAAAGTGTTCCTCTAAAATACCACCACAGTAAAACCTTGGTAATTTGGTATTAGCCACCTCTGTTTAAAAATAAATGGGTTTAAAGACATCTCATATATTTGTATAATTGTTTTACATAGTTAACTGTAACTGTGGTTACCATGGTACATTTTATAAGGATTTGACCTAACATGACCTAACAGAACTCATTAATTCCCTTCAGAGCACTAGACACCTGATGAAAAGATCCTCACAGACATGCAGATGGAGAGTGGCAATGAATAGAAATTATAGCTTTTCTCAAGGTAAAGGAAATTGGTAATTAGAGTTCTGCAAATGTTGTAATTTAAGTAATTTTTAAGCAAATTTTAAACGTGTGTGTGTGTGTGTGTGTGTGTGTGTGTCAACGTTTGTTTTTCTGCAGATGAGGTGAAATCACTTAGAGCAATGCTCAGCCCTGACATTTCAAAGTAAGATATGATGAACAAAGTGCTACTGTTTAATTGTTCTTGAGCGGTATTTGTAGTAGGACACATGTAATATCACACACGCACACAAAAAAAAAACATGGGTGATGACCTATTACCATGGTTAAAACAGTCTTAACACATTGTAGACTGTCTGACTCTCTAATAATAGCTATGGTGTAAATCTACATTTTTGCTAAAATACCACAGATACTACACTTATTTTTAATGTAGTAAAACTATGGTACATTTCTTTAAACATGAGCATGTTTTTACAATTTCCTCTTGAGCATAATGGTCTATTCACACCAAATGGTTTTATTATGTTGTTGATCAGAATTCGTAACATAGGCATCATGGCACATATAGATGCAGGCAAGACCACCACGACAGAGAGAATGCTGTACTACTCTGGCTACACACGGGCTCTCGGAGGTAAGGTTACATTTAGAAAGAAAAAAGCTGAAGAATATGTTTAATGTTGTTATCATTAATGTAAATAATGCTTAATTAATTACATGTCTATATATTAGATGAAAAACTTAAAACACTTCAATGAAAATTGGAAATGTTGCCATGGCAGCTAACTGAAATAAAATAAGTTAAAGTACTAACATTACTAAATCAAAATGAATGAAACTCAAGTCAAGTCACATTTATTTATATAGCACTTTTTACAATACAGATTGTTTCAAAGCTGCTTTACAGAAATAACAGGAAAATAATGCAAAAAAAAATTGTTTCCAGAAGTAAATAGCGTTTATTTTTCATTTTTGTTTTACAAAAGTTATTAATTTAGTTCATTTATATATATTGTATATATATATATATATATATATATATATATATATATATATATATATATATATATATATATATACTGTGTGTATATATATATATATATATATACAATATATATAAATATATATATAGCCTCTCTGGAGTAAACCGTGATGTCATCGTCCAGCTCAGTTCAGTTCCTGTATAATAGTGTCAATGCAGGCAGATCAATATTGTTGTTGAATATTAAATTAAATGTTAAATTTAATGTTCCTAACTAAGCAAGCCAAGCCAATGGCAACAAAGGTGAAAAGGCGACAAAAGTGGAAAAAGGCGACAGTGGCAAGGAACCAAAACTCCATCAAGTAGCAGAATGGAGAAAAAAATCTTGGGAGAACCCAGGCTCAGTCGGGGGGGCAGTTCTTCTCTGGCCAATGAATGAACAGTGTATGATTATGATTCAGGCAGCATTATAGTTCAGAAGTCAGATTGGTTTGGAACAAGAATATTCAGAATATTATCCAGGTCCATTTGGTTGAAGATCGGAGTCACGCCAGTATTGGAGACTGGTTTGTTGAGGATCAGTGCCGATGGCTGTTGTATCGATGAGGCCTTCACAGGGGAGAGTCTAGTTGACACAATCTCCCCTGACTCTTCAGGGATGCGTTGTGGTCGGGTCTAGGCGCAGGTCCTCCATCTGGTCTGGATACTGCCCGGATCCGGCTTATTACAGTAACCTCGGAATAAGCAGAAAGACTAACATTAACGTAGATGTACTTGTGATGTAACGAGTACATCGGGTGTTATAGGAAGTGTTCCTGGTTCCGGCTGACCTAATCTATGCAGCCTAATAATCATTTAACTGATTTGAATAATAGGAATGTATAATGTTCTATGTGTATGCCAGGTTAAAGAGATGTGTTTTTATTCTAGATTTAAACTGACAGAGTGTGTCTGCTGTCAGTGTCTTCCTAACAATGTTAGGAAGACTGTTCCAGAGTTTTGGTGCTAAATCGGAAAATGATCTACTGCCTGCAGTCGATTTTGATATTCTAGGTATTATCAACTGGCCAGAGTTTTGAGATCGCAATAGACGTGACGGACTATAATGCGTTAAGAGCTCGCTCAAGTACTGCGGAGCTAAACCATTTAGTGCTTTGTAAGTAATCAGCAATATTTTAAAATTTATACGATGTTTAATAGGCAGCCAATGCAGTGTTGACAGAACCGGGCTAATATGGTCATACTTCCTGGTTCTAGTAAGAACTCGAGCTGCTGCGTTTTGGACCAGCTGTAGTTTGTTTATTATGCGTGCAGGGCAACCACCCATAATAGCATTACAATAATCTAGCCTTGAGGTCAAAGCTAAGTAGAAATATTAAAAAACAAAAGCACTAAAATGAAAACTGCTGTCTGTATTGATATGATAGTATCATGATCCTTAAATAAATGTTTTTATTTTCTGTGACGTAAGTGTCTTTGTAATAGTCATATGTTGTGTTTAGATGTTGATGATGGAGACACTGTAACTGATTACATGGCCCAGGAGAGGGAGAGAGGAATCACCATCCAGTCAGCTGCTGTTACCTTTGACTGGAAAGATCATAGGATTAACCTTATAGACACGCCAGGTACACTTGGGCCATCACATGTGTCCACACACTCATTCACACCTACAGAATGGTATATTATACAGGGCAAGTGACACACACACACACACACACACACACACACACAAATTGAAATAAGATCTGTAGGCATTATTTTATGGATGCATATAGTAACACAGACTAACTAATGTATTGTCACACTCATTTGATACTCATAAATCAATATTCCAAATTTTGGGGTTGATACCATTTTTTTTTTTTTAAGGTTATTTTTTTAAGTCTCTTATGTTTACCAAGGCTGCATTTATTTGATCAAAAATACCGTACAAAAGAAATAATGCGAAATATTATCCCAATTTAAAATACTTGTTTTGTTTTTTATTATATTTTAAATGTAATTTATTCCTGTGATGGCAAAGCTAAGTTTTCAGCAGACATCACTCCAGTCTTCAGTGTCATCAGAAAGTTCAAAAGAACAGCATTTATTTAAAATACATATTTTTGTAACAATGTAAACATCTTTACTATCAAATTAATGTAGGTTATACACAATCATGATGGATTATCTTTCTTTTCTCAGGTCATGTTGATTTTACTCTGGAGGTTGAGAGAGCTTTACGAGTGTTAGATGGAGCGGTCGCTGTGTTTGATGCTTCTGCCGGAGTGGAGGTTTGGCTGAAATTATTTATTAATATAATGAATCATTAAATGAATAAATTATTAATTATATTGTATAAATTGATTATGAACTGAATTAATAAAAAAGATTTGTTTGGGCAATGTGTTTTCTGTTGAAAAATATAATTTATTTATTTGGAAGGTGGTTTTCTTTGTGGTTTTGACATGAATTTCAGGCTCAAACCATGACTGTGTGGCGGCAGGCAGAAAAACATAAAATTCCTTGTGTGTGCTTCCTGAACAAGATGGACAAGCCTGCAGCTAGGTTATAAACAAACATTTTACTGCTCATTTCTCTGAATCTCACACTTCAATTTAAAGCATCTATTACCACGTTGGCTAAACAATAGCATTTATTATTGATCTGAATGATTGACTGAAGTTCACTAAGGTTTAATCTCATTCTCATTTCTCCTAGCCTGAGGTACTCAATAGACAGCATAAAGACTAAACTAAAGGCCAACCCTGTTCTCCTTCAGGTAACCTTTTTTAAACATGGTAATCAACTACATTTACAAATAAAAAGATTCAGTCTTGATATTTGGTATCATTTGCAGATTCCCATTGGCTCAGGAAAGAGCTTTACCGGATTGGTGGATTTGATCACTAGGCGGAAAATAACTTGGCAGGGGAGCTCACTGACATATGATGGTCGGGCTTTTGAGAGCAGCGCCCTCCAGCCCTCAGATGACCCAGATGTGCTCCAGGCTGTCAGTGAGGCCAGGGAAACTTTGATAGAACAGGTGAAACACAAATAAAATGTGTCTGAAAGCAACAAAAAATGTATACATGTAGTGTTATTCTGAGTACACTAGAAAGTACAGTTCTGTCATCATTTACTCTTTTATGTACGACTTACTTTCTGCTGCAGAACATAAACGATATTCTGAATACTGATTGTGTGCAAACAACAGTGGGCCCAACTGACATTCATTGTATGGAAAAAAACAACAACACTAAGACGTTTGTCAAAGTATTAAACCGGTTTTCAACGAATTAGAAATAAGAATTTACATTTTTGTCTGATATACCCCTTTAAATGTATTGTGCTTTTTGATATTTTGTTATCTATGCAATGAATTTCTGATATGTTTAAGTTTTGCTAAAGTTTCCACATTGCTGTAAGTATATAGATTGATATAGGTGCTCTGTTTGAACTGTGTGGACAGGTAGCAGATCTAGATGATGAGTTTGCTGAGCTGCTGCTGGGAGAGTACAGTGAAAATTTTGATGCAGTGCCTGCAGGGAAGGTAAGAATACGGTATACAGTTTGTCTGTACATGCTCCATGTTTTTCTCTTTTTATTGGTTCCTAATCATTGGGCTATGGAGTGTTATTGTGGAGTGTCCTGGATATTCACCATTGAAATTGAATATCCAGTTTCAGGAGGCAGTGAGGAGAGTGACATTAGCTCGTAAGGGGGTGCCAGTATTGTGTGGAAGCTCATTGAAAAATAAAGGGGTTCAACCTCTGCTGGATGCCATCACTGCTTACCTCCCTGCCCCCAACGAGAGGAACCATGAGCTGGTGTGAGTACACCATCCTTCAGCCCCCTTATCAACTCATTCTGCTCAAGGACAAGAAATCATGTTATAATTATGTCTATGTGTTCCTGTCTTTGCAGGCGCTGGTACAAGGATGATCTGTGTGCGTTGGCATTCAAAGTGGTCCATGACAAACAGAGGGGTCCACTTGTGTTTGTTAGAATCTATTCAGGAAGCATGAAGGCTCAGTCAGCAGTGTACAACATCAATAGGAATGGGACGTAGGTTCAGTAAACATTTTGATCATGGCCATGATTTTTGATGTCAGACTTATGTGCAATCTTCAATAAATGAGACCCATTGAGTACAATGCCAAATTACTATCATTCTCTGAAAAAAAATAAATAAATAGACTGATCAATGTTACATTAGCATTTCACGTTTGTTAATGTGTTTTGTGCTTGAAAAATACACTTTCGCAAAAAAAAAGATAAAAAGACAATTACTGTGGTGTTAACAAACAGAAATTTTAACAACAGATTCCTGGATTTCTTCACTTCTTGACCATTATGATATTTTACAATATTTTCCAGATATAGTTTATTTAAGCTCTACTCTCAAGAACAATCTTTTGTGTGTTTGTCGCTCCAGGGAGAGAATGAGTCGTCTTCTCGTGCCTTTTGCTGATCAGCACATAGAAATCCCTTCTTTGCCTGCGGGAAACATTGCACTCACAGTAGGACTCAAACAGGTAAACTCAACTTTCATGGGACAAAGAACACTTACATGTTTACTCAAATTGTTTGAACCGCTTTAAGAGGACAAGAATAGTATAACACCCTTGAAATAAGGTGAAATAAGTAATATCAGTTTTACCCTGTTAAAGTGACTTGTATTCTAGTGGCCGTGTGATTTAAAAAAAAATAGCAGCCACCATTAGGTGTACAACACTTGCGTGGAATAAAGATTTTTTTTTCCTGCCAGTTTATAGGAATGGAGTCTTCATCTAATGCATTATAAACCTTAAGAAAATAGTATTTTTTTTATCTTTTTGTGTGTTTTGAGTCAGACTGTGACAGGCGACACCATCGTCTCCTCCAAAGCCTCTGCGGCAGCTGCGGTTCAACGGGCTCAGAAGGAAGCAGAGAGCCAGGGGAGCTCGCACAGGGAGAGCAGAAGTCTGGTACTTGCAGGGGTGGAGGTCCCTGAGCCTGTGTTCTTCTGCTCCATTGAACCTCCTACTATGGCCAAACAAGCAGGTAAAAACATTGTGAATAGGTCTACAGAAATAAATTTTCCTTTAGGGCTGCAGCGAGTGCCAGGATTGAGATCTCAGTGTGATTTGTGAAACAGATCTGGAGCATGCACTCAACTGCCTACAGAGGGAAGACCCAAGTCTGAAAGTCAGAACAGACCCCGATTCTGGACAGGTAAAGTCATTTGTTTACACTTGTAGTTCGGTCCTCTTGGTTCATAATACATTAAGGCTACGTTCAGACTGTCAGTCCAAATCTGATTTTTGTGCATATCCGATTGAAATCTGATCAGATTAGCTTGTGTGAACGGCTAAAAATCACATAATTCGATTTTTAAAAATCCTAATCGAGCTACGTTCACATGTGGTTTGAAATCCTATTCAAATCGCATTTCTTGAAATCCGTTTCAGTCTGACTGCCCTGATCGGATTTATGGTTTATGTAACTTTCTCTCGCCACATAAAGCGTAAATGTCGGACGTTTGTTACAGGAAACATGCTGAAAGTCACTTCAAAAACAATGGGCATTTCCAAATACCCACACTTGCGGTCTTGGCCACTTGAGAGCACGTGCACAAAGCTGCCAAAGCTCAGTGCCCTGAACGCACACTATCTTGAATACCACATCGGAACGGTATCCGAGGTTAAGCGTATCCCATCATGCATTATGATCTCATTTTTAAGACCGAACCTAAAGATGAAAAAAAAAAAAAAAAAAACGAACAATATAAACGAACATATAAAACTGGTCGTGTCTTGTGACATCACGCCCTGTTTTTGGTTCACTTAGATGTCTTTGGTCCGTGTTGCGTTAACATTTAAGTCGAACCGCACTAGAGTTCGTTTAGTACCTTTCACACTTAATCAAATGAACCGTGCTAACAGAACCTGCTAAGTGTGAACACCCTGAGAGACTACTCTGCTCTGATTGGTCAGATGTCCCAGTCTGTTGTGATTGGTCTACTACTGCTTACAGCGCGTGTCGGAAATTAAACACTTACCGGTATTACCATATCTGTATTTCAGGTTCTGAGGCTACTTCAGCACTTTTATACACAGTGATATGAACAGTAATTATGGTGTTGGTTTTACTGTCCTTGTCCAAAGTGCATGCAAAGTGGATTTGTTTTCGCCCTCAAACACTAGTTGTAGCTGAGCCCTGGAAAAGTAGGCTCTATTCGTGGGCAGCCAGTGAAGACCATAGGCTAGCATTATGCTTATTGTTTTTGTAGGAAGTGAGTAATTAGAAGTAATTACTGACAGCTTGTTTCAGGCAGTTCAGAATGTTTTCTTTTTTTACGTTTATTGTGCACTTTGATCTTTGAAACTTTGCAGACCTTTTACAATCAAAAAACGCTATTTTACACCCGACATGAAAGGTAATATCTGAAAAAGCAGAACAGGGACACTTTACATATTTACTGTTGTTCCATCTTAAGTTTAGTGATTTGCACGAAGCCCTAATCCTAAGTATTACATTTTGACAAAAAACTAATCCTCCATCATTTGTGCTATGGACCTCAAAGGGATATTTCACCCAAACATAAAAATTCTGCCATCCTTTACTCACCCTCTAGTTGTTCCAACCCTGTATAAATTCCTCTCTTCTGCTGAACACAAAATAAGATATTTAGAAGAATATATGGGTAACCAAACAGTTGATGGACCCTGTTGACTTCCATAGTATTTTTTTCTCCTGCTCTACAACTTATTTATTCACTTATTCACACAGACGGTACTGTGTGGCATGGGAGAACTGCACATTGAGATCATCCATGACCGTATAAAGAGAGAGTACAACATCGAAACACATCTAGGACCCCTGCAGGTGGCCTACAGAGAGACCATCGTCCAGTCAGCAACTGCCACAGGTAAGGCCATGCAAACTGTCACCTCCTCATCATTACATGCAAGTCTACCTCTGTTATCACTTTGCTTGTGATGAATCATTAAAACTATTTCCCAGTGACAGTTCATCTGTTTTGTTTGTCTGCTTCACTGTTTTATGATTCAGTAAAAATCTTGGTCACAATAGACTTTGTCCATGGTAAAGACTAGGGATATAACAATAAAAGGTAAAACAAAAAAGCATATATGACATATGCCCTGTTTCAGTGTACACTGTTCAAAAGTTTGGGGTCAGTAAGTCTCTTATGTTCACCAAGGCTGCATTTATTAAATCAAAAATACAGTAAAAACAGTAGTATTGTGAAACATTATTACAATTTAAAGTAACTGTTTTCTATTTAAACATTTTAAAATGTAATGTATTCATGTGATGGCAGATCGAGTTTACAGCAGGCATTACTCCACATGATCCTTCAGAAATCATTCTAATGTGCTGATTTGCTGCTTGCGAAACATTTCTTAATATTAACAACAGTTGTAGTGCTTAATATTTGTGTGGAAACTGTGATACAAATTTTTTTTTTTTTATTCTAAACAAAAAAATCTTACCGACCCCAAACAATTGATATCAGCAGTGCTTATTAATCATTTTTGGGTTAAAACATTCTATTAACTAGAAGTAACTTTGCAACTACATGTCAACTTACCTTTAGAGTATTAGTAGACTGTCTGCTTTATATCTGCCAACACTTTATTTTGATCCTCCCCCAACAGACATTCTACTGACTATAAAAAGGCTTCTAAACTCCACTGCCCTGCAGAGTTTAGCTCCAACCCTAATCAAACACACCTGAAGCAGCTACTCAAGGTCTTCAGGATTACTAGAAAGTTATAGGAAGGTGAAGGTGGAGCTAAACTCTGCAGGGAAGCGGACCTCGAGGGCCAGAGTTGAGTAGCCCTGGACTATAAGTACCATTGCAAGTACATGTCAACTTATTCTACTAACCCTAACCTAACAGTCTACAAATATTAAAGTATGATTTGTATGATCATTTCAGAGTCATTAGATCGTACTCTGGGAGACAAGAGGCATGTTGTTACTGTGGAGCTTGCTGTCCATGCTCTGATGCAGGAGTCTAGCACTTCTTGTGACATGACTTTTGAGGAGGAAGTAAAAGCTCAACTCCCTGCTGATGTCAGAGAGGCTGTTGAAAATGGAGTCGTGAGCGCCTACCTCCAAGGTAATCGAAATAGTTGCTTTAAAACTTTTGTAACAGGGTCATTCATTACGTTCATATACACTAACATTCCAAAGTTTGGGGTCAGATTCATACTGTAACTAGAAGCCGTGTATATTACCAGACACATACCTCACCCCTTCTGTTACTGCAGCTATCACTTCATACATACATATAGGCATACACTATCCACACTCATGCCTAACATGTTTTCAAACGCATTTTCCCCTCAAACACCTTAACCGTGATCAACTAATGTACATCTCAGATGTTATGTGTTACACTTTGTATATGGTGCTATAATCCCTTCACTTATGTACCCAGGGTCTCACTAAACGGGGTGAATAGTGACGCTATTCAGTTACTGTAATAGTTACTGTATATACATTTATTGTCTGTATTGTAATATTGTGTATATATATATATATATATATTTTTTTTTTTTTTGTTGCTTTATTAAAAATAAAGCTGTCCTCCAAAGAGGTGGCGGGCAAAACTATTTTTTTTTAATAAAATATATAAAAATAGAAAATAGTTATTTTAAAATCGTTCACAATATTACAGTTTTTACTGTATTTTTGATCAAATAAATGCAGCCTTGGTGATCATTAGTGACTTCTTTAAAAAACATCTTCCAGTCAATCTTACAATCCTACAGACCCCAAACTCTTTTAAACGGTGGTGTATAACTGATACTTTGGCTGTTCAGCTATAGTTTTGTGGTACACTTGGGCCTGTCTATAGGTATAATGTCCCTGTCGGCCATATGCTTTATTAATAACCCATCTCCCTTTTCTTCCTCTGCAGGTCCTGTGCTGGGTTTTCCTCTACAGGGAGTACAGACAGTTATCCAGCATGTAGGTTTGGAACCAGGCACTTCTGCAGCCATGGTGTCAGCCTGTGTGTCCCGCTGCATGCTAAAGGTACTCAAACACTATCCTGTCTCAATCATTTTCAAATAACGTCACATCTGACTTTATGTCCTTCTCTGTTTGCATGCAGGCTCTGAAGTTGGCTGGAGGGCAGGTTTTGGAGCCGGTGATGGCTCTGGAAGTGATGGTAGGGGAGGAACATCTGAGTCCTGTGCTTGCAGATCTCGCCCAGCGACGTGGTACTGTATGCGACATCCAAACTCGACAGGAAAACAAGGTTTTGATGGCTACAGTTCCTTTGGCTGAGATAATGGTAAATGTGCAGTGCTGTCTGTCACTAAAAATATTACCATGGCATAATGTGTCAGTAATAGCACAATTTAACTGACATTATATAATCAATATGTATAGTAATAGTTCAAATTTAACTCACCGAATGATTACCATATACTCCATAACTACATTGGGAATACAAATGTTATATAAATTTTCTTTTTTGCCTCAAGGGCTACTCGACCGCTCTGCGCACTTTGACCTCTGGGAACGCCACCTTTTCTCTGGAGCTGTCCAGCTATGAGCCCATGAACACTCAGGACCAGAACACACTCCTCAACAAGATGGCTGGACTGGCTTGAACCAGTAACTGTCACCAGCTGAACTGACCCTATATACAGATACAAATTTTGATTGTTCTGTGATTGGCTGCTTCCATATGGTCCAGAAGGAGCGAGTGAGTGAGTGATTATAAAATATAACATTATTACAACAACAATGCAGCCATGTTTTATTTAAATCTTTATTTAATTTATAAAACACTTATAACATACTTAGCTTTGGAAAGTAATTAAAAAGAAGACCTAATTTCAAACACTTCAAATTCCATTACATTTATTCACAAGACTATTCATTACCATTTAATACAATTTAAGCCTACAGCGATAATCCAGATGCACAGAAGTGTCCATTTAAAATTTATAATCAAGTTCTGGATAACTGGTTCAGTGCATACAACAGCAAATCATGGTATTGGAATGGCTAACATGGTTTGATGTTTTAAAAAGTGTTGTCCTGCGATTCCCTTTAATTGTCTACTGTGAACTAAATCCTGACGTTCACAGGCCCTTGTACTCATGACGGCAGTGGCCGACAAATAGAGGTTCTGCAGGAATGCCTCTCCTGATTGGGGAAAAAAAGGAAAAAAATCACTTTCACCAGTGAAATGTCCAAAAATATGCCTGTGCAAATCTTTAGAATTGACTTTATATTGGTGTATGTTAGTGGAAATGGCTAGTAAATAAGAAATGAACTGAACCTGAAAACTGCCTTAGAAGAAATTAATGTTATAATCATTAAAAATGAATAAAGCAATCAAGAATCTAAAAAATAAATAAAAACAAATAAATCCAAAAACAAACACAGGACTCCTAAGCATCATGATTATTACACCTATTAATAATGCAAGAATAAAAAAGATAAATGGAACCATATGTTGTATTAGTTGGGATTGCATGAATGAATTTGCCACTTGTCATAGTTTAACTCACTTGACCATGCGGCAGCGATGCTGGACCAGACGATTATAGGCTTTACTGACGTCCGTCACGCTTTTATCACTCCATAACCTCTCAGCAACAGCACTGGCTCTTGGCCTGCAATGGCACAACAACAAAAGTACACATATTTACATAATTCTTAATATACAAATAAATACTAGGTTTGGTTTCAGTTTTGGTACAAACTCCATAATTTAGCTTTTACTTTTGTTTGACATATTTCACCATTAATTAATCGCTTGTTTGTATATGGTTAGTCTGTGTAGTAACTTGTTGGTACAGTTGAGTTATATATTTTTTCTTAATAGTTAAGGTTGCAGTCATACCAGAGTCGAGGAGTGAGGTTGGTGGCATCTACATACTCTCCCCAGAGACAGGCTTCTCCTCCAATCACCAGCTTCTTCTGTGCATCTGTGCCTGTTGTCAAAATACCATTAAAAAATTGTTAATTAAGAGTATATAGATTTAGTTTAATTGTAAGACTGTGATTAGTGCAAGACAATTCAAACAGTTAGAAGCTGTCACATGACTTCCCTTCATGCGTGGGCAACAAATTCAATTCACTGAATGTTTTACAACACTGAAAGGATAAATAAAATGGTCAGACTAAGCAGCAATGAGTTGGTCCTGTTTGAGACTGAATCTTTAAGCAGTAAGATGCGTCTATTGTATCCATTTGTCAAACACCCCAAACAAACACCAGAATACCTGAAGACAAAGAAAACCATTTTAACTGGGTTGTGGCTGAATAGACAAATAACTGTCAGTCTGTACAAAGTGCCATAGTCACGTGACAAGCATGTTTGTTTGCATATCTTCTAAAGGAAAACGGGTCACTGACAATGCCATTACTATAACAATGCTTTGGACTGAAAGATCTGATACTCATTGATTTAAGGATATGTGGTGTAAATGATCGTCTAAAATCACATGCCACCTTTGCTATTCACTGTTGCTTTTGATTCAGTGTGGCTGACCTTCAAAACTTAACCTCAGTTACGTTAAACAAGAAAATTCCTCAGATTGACTTATTAACAGACTCAACTCTTTTTCTTGCTTTTTTTTTAAAAGAGGTAAACTCCAACATAGCTAGCATAATCATGTATTGTGTGAACAGTCATTGTTTGTTTGTTTGTTTTTGTTTTGTTTACACCAAACCGTGAGATGTTGTTTGATTTAACCAATTCGAAACAGAACAGGTCGAATAGAAACAGAGGCCCAAATAAATCCAAAAATAAATCTTTATCTGCGAATGACACACACCAGTGAAATTTTGGGGGTCGGCTTTGTAAATGTTCACCCAGTCCTGGCCGTAGCTGATGCGGTTGAGGTACCAGGGTGTGGAGAGAAGAGCACTGAAACCAGCTGCCGTTACCTGCGCCATCTCATCTTGGTACTGCGGCCGTACTTTCCACACATGGATCTGTGTGTCGGCTTTCAGCTACATGTGTACACATACACACGCATGTACAGTTTAACACACAAACGGACACACATCAACGTAGACAAATTCTTCTGGACTCCATTTAAGGTCTTTACAAGGCTTTTCATGCTTCATATCAGATTTACTTTGTCAAAGATACCAAAGTTATCAAGCTGATACAGCACAGTAATAAAGAACTAGTCACAAACATAGCTGCTTTAAAGTGACAAAATATAGTTATACAATATTTAACATTAAATCAATTACCAATTGGGACAAAAATAATTACTGTTTATCAAAATTGGCACTACATGTAGTCCAGAGAAATAAGCCCATTGAGTTTCATATTGTCAGATGCTCATCTTTGACTGAATCAACATGCATGCTGTCTCATTAGATCATTAGTTAATGGCATTTGAGCCTGACAACAGTTAAAGGGATATTTCCCCCAAATGAAAATCCTGTCATCATTTACTTTTTACTCACCCTCAGATTGTTCCAAACCTGTATGAATTTCTCTCTTCTGCTGAACATAGAATTTTTTTCCCATACTAATGAAGTCAATGGGGCATGAACCGTTTGGTTACCCATTTCCTTCAAAATATCTTCTTTTGTGTTCAGCAGAAGAGAGAAATTCATACAGGTTTGGAACAACTTTAGCGCGAGTAAATGATGACAGAATGTTTATTTCTATCCCTTTAAAACTGTTGTTTCATACAGTAGCATCTAATAAGATGTAGGCATGTTTTTGCAGTGATATTGGTGTATTGATTTTAACAAGGCTGGAGCAAGGTGGAGGAAGAACTATTCAAATGTAAGGTGAGGTTTTATTTTCAGAAAGAAATTATTTTTAATCAAATAAAGGCGGCCTTTTGTGAACATTAAAAACTTTTTTCAAATATTTTTTTTTTTAAATCTAACTGACCCCAAACATTTGAATGGTAGTGTATAATTGCTAGTGACACTTGCAGAAACGCATTCTCTCCAAAGGGTACGGGAAAACATGTTTACAATGTCTTCAACAACTGAACTCGAGATGTGGCAAGAGCTGATCGGGGTGCTCAAACACTAACATACATACTTAAGACTAAACAAGACAATGTACTAATGACAAACAAAAACGAGCTATATAGAGAGAGACTGACCGAATCACAATTAAACACTACAATAACTGCGAAGAAATTACAGGAAATTCTATTTTAATACATGGTCTATGACAAGAGCGCATGTCCTCCATTAAAATGGGTATGACGTCACTTTGTAGGCCAACCGGCAGTTAGCATCACACTGGTTGCCTCGACAAAAAACCCAATAGGATTTTCCCATAGGCTTTTGGATTATCGCAAAAAACAAGCTCTGTGATCAGCAAAAGTTTATGATACTTGCTTGTTTTGTCCATCAAAATAATTTTCACAAATGAACAACTTTTATGAATTTTGAAGCAGTCGTCAGAAGTAAAAAGCTAAAGGGTAGGCTATAAACGAACTACACCACGGTCGCGCGATTTCAACGTCACCATCACTAAGATTCCGACAACTCCAACAACTTTTTTTAGTTTTTATCTAAAAGCATTTTCCCAGAAAGCTCGAGTTAGAAGAGTTTAGAAAAGCACAATTATAAGCATAACAAGGCATGATGACTTTTAATCTCCTCGACAGCCTCTGTAGTCCTATTTAGCCACTTGTGAGCAACCGCCTTTTTCAAGACGCTTAACAGCTTTAAAAAAAAAAAATCACAAGTGGGGTAATATTGATGTATTTTATGTCATAGAATAAAACGTGAAGTTGTCTTGAGCTTGTGTTCACCACAGACCTTATTTCAGCCATTTAGCCAAAATCCCATTTAAAAAAAAAAACATCGACTTAGGGACGATGGAACTGGAAGTGCTAGAATGAGTTTCCGTGTTTTTGCAAACAAAATGACGTCATACCTGCACCACTCTATAGACCATCTCTACCCAGACAACATCCTCAACCCCCAAACCTATTTGTGATTTAACACCAGGCCAGCTTACATGGCTATTTTCAGTGCAAAACCCAGGTTAAAATTGAATAAAAACTATAGTGCTTGAAAACCTATACAAATCTTTTTAAAATATATTACATTAAAACTCTAAAACTTAATCTGGACCATCTTTAACTTTAAATTGCAAACGATCACTAGAGGATAATCAATAGTAAACGAATGGTGCTAAAACAAACTAAATGAGACTTTGGCTGAAGAAACTGACCAGGGAAACTGAGTGGCTCAACTTTGTAGTAGTGTTGCCAGTCCTGTCCATAGCTAATGTAGTCCAGGTACCAAGGGGCAGAAAGAATGGTTGTAAATCCTGCCCCAGTCACATTCTGTAGCTCCTCCTCCATCTTGTTCCCCATCCACACTTCCACAACAGTGTCATCCTTCAGCTGGAACATGCATAAAGCACATTATGTGCTCAAATTATAAAAAAAATTCTCTTTTTGGCTGTTAAATTGTTACGAGCAAACAAATACATTTACTTGCAAGCACAGTTAAAAATGCCAATTTAGTGGCATGCTAGCAGTGGCTTGTAAAAAAGCAAGCACGCAAGTCAAGCTATTTGTGATTAAGAAGGTTAAAGTAGATTAGGCTTTGATTTAAAGTCATTTGAAGTTACAAGGCATTGTGGACCTACTAGAATTTGTCATTTAATAATAACAGCTTAGTCTAACTAAGCTCTCAATAAACAAGATCCCAATAAGACTAAAGTCTGAATATGAATTTTATGGATCTACATTACTTTCTAACAGCACAAGGAGATAAGAAGAGATGAGCCTTACCTTCACCCCATTATCGAACACTTCTTGCCACACCATGTAACCTTTCTTGGTAGCAGCCACAATATCAAGTAACCTGATTGTCATTGATGAATAATGTAAGAATAACTTTGCCATATTGTGTTCTGATTTATACTTTAACACAATTGCTAAGGGAGACAATAAATATTAAACTATAACTACAATTACATACTAATGGGGGGCAAAAAAAAAGGGGCAAACTATCATAACCATCTTGTTATTTATATTACAAGCCAAAAATAAATGGACTTCATGATTTACTGAATCTCTGACCTTTGAATGTAAAAGGACTCCAGTTTGCTGTAGTCTGTGCCAAAGCCCTGCTGCTCCATAAACTTCCGGACATCAGGATTGGACTTCCTACAGGAACAAGGAGTAAAATGTAAGTATTGTGTGATATACAATATGATTATTGGCATTGGTTTCATATTCTGGAAAATTATTTGGGTAAGAAGCTCCTCTCTTTGTCGCACCAACAATTGAAGTCAACCTCGTCTCCCCCCAGGTGAATGTAGGCATCAGGGAAGACAGTGCTGATCTCTTTGAAAAACTGGGCCATGAACTCATAAGAGGAGTTTAAGATGGGGTTTACCGGCCCAAACGTTCCAGAAGGAGTAGAACCACTGTAACAGGGTGTTAGCAGATCCTTCATGCCTATGGGAAGGAGCGACAGAGAGAAAACAGTTGTTATATTAATCGGTAACTGAAACATGACTGTATAAAGCCCTAATTTATCTTGTCCACCAACTAACCATTGCCCCATGACTCTGTGTGTCCTGGGGTGTCAAACTCCGGGATGACCCGGATCCCCCTCATACGGGCAAATTCAATGACCATCTTCACATCAGATGGAGTGTACACATGTGTGAATGGGTGATAGGCTCCCTGTCAGTCACAAAACGTGATCAATACACAAAAATAAACACTTCCCCAGTCAGTTTTTACAGAGGCAGTTGGATTCTACGCCCAAAGCATGTGAACTGAAGCTAACGCTTTTGATTTAAGGTGAAATTTCTACTCTAAAAGGAAGCTGACACGTCATGGCAGTATAATTATTTTGTTGTACATTTTTATTCCTTACCTTTCGCTTTCAATGCAGCAAAATAAAAAAAAAAGTATATACATTTAACTATACATTTAAAAACTATTTAAAAAAATGTATTTTAAAAGATGCCTTCTCTTTTTTAAGTCTTTAAATAAACCTGGAATGTTTCTGTGTACTCATAGTTTGATAAATTAACTTGTGTTCATCTATTTACATGATGTTAACCACCAACAAAAGTGATAATAGGAGTTGGAGCCACACTTTTATGATTCTAGCGTGGTAATCCACTAACAACCTGTATGAATTAAATCTACAATATATTTTGTGCCCTGAGGCAGTCAAGCTTGAATCCAAAACAGGTCATGTGTGTGTGCGTCACATACTCACCTTCTGACTTAACTCAGGGAATGTGCGGCTCATATAAGGAAATGACTGATCGTCCACAATGTGCCAGTGGAATACGTTAAACTTGTTCATCGCCATAGCTTCCTGTGAAAATTAGATGTCTCTTTACTGAACACTGTGGAATAAGAATCATTTCAAAACCTGGGAAGGTCATTGCACCAATGTCCATTGATAGGAACATTTAATTCTAGATCAAATTACAAAGCTACGGTACAGACAAACAAATTCTCACCACTGTGCGCTGGCCACAATTTGTTTCTAGACAAACCTTGTAATGAGCGTCATCTTGTCTTGTGATTACTGTCACGTGTGAACGTGAAGAACCTGACTTTGCAGTCTTACAAATAAAAATCACATCCATGAGCTATTTAGCTGACACGTCTTCTAATGAGGAAACTGTACATTAATGAAAAAATGCTAAGTGTCACCGATTAAATCACAGCCAATTTTGCTGGTAAAAAAGAAAATGCCCCTCTAGACCCATGTATGTTTTTATGTCAAGCCTGTCATTATAAAGAAAATTATTTCAGCTCACCAAATTGGCCAAAATGACTTTGAGTGGCAGGAAGTGGCGAGACGAGTCCAGGAGGATCCCTCGATGGGCAAACCGTGGGAAATCTGAGATTACTGTCTTATTGATGTTGTTCTGTTGAGAAGACAAAAAGATGCTTTGATTTGAGAAGAGCTTAGACGGATCAATAGTTGGCATTACTTCATAAAGCCTTAATCAAGTACAACAATGCAGCAAATAAGGGTTTGCTTTGAACTTACAACTCCATAGTCATCCTCATAGACCAACTGGCTGAATGTTTCCAGTCCTTACAACAATAAACATATGAGGAAGTTACAAAACCACACATGATGATAAAACATCTTATATGGACAGGATATGAAGACTGCAGTCTCTTCTTCTCATAATTTATTATGTCGGGATCGCATAGAATTGGCCTGCTATCTTAAAGTATATGGGATTGTTAAACGAGATAAGCTATGCCTGTTACCTATTTTAAATCAGTCCTACAAATGTCATCAAGAAAATACTTTAAAGTTAGAGGAGTTTGTAAAATGTACACTACCAATCAAATGTTAAAAAGATTTTCTTTTTGTTTTTGAATCAAAAACATATCTTATGTTCAAAATTTTAAATTGTCATTGTCAAAAACAATGACAATTTAAAATAACTGTTTTCTATTGCAATATATTGTAAATTTCATTCCTGAAATGGAAAGCTGAATTTTCAGCATTCATTACTCCAGTCTTCAGTGTCCTGAACTTGATCCTGAAATCATTCGAACAAGCTGATTTGGTGCTCAATAAACATTTATTATTATTATCAATGTTGAAAACAGTTTTGCTGCTCAATATTTTTGTGGAATATTTTGTCGGGTTCACTGATAAATAGAAAGTTAAAAGAACACCATTGTGGAGTTTTGCTTACCTTGCAAAGCTCCCCATACATTAGCAGCTTTCAGTACAGCAGAGGGTTCATCAACTGACAGCTCATCTACACAAAGAGAGCAAAATTGTACAGTTACAAAGACAACCAAAACATTCACTGGCTCACGCCCAGCCCACACAGGTTGATCACAACAATCTGATTGAAGTAACAATAAGTGATTGACTTTGATGCAGTTTAACACTTTATTTTAATGTGTCTTATACATTTAAGTACTAATTAATATTAAGTAAATAAGTGTGTACTTGTTATAGGATTAGGGTTTGGTTTATGGTTAGTTGCATGTAACTGTGCATAATTTACAGTTATTATAGTAACTACATGTAACAATGACACAAAAACAAAGTGTTTCTTTTTGGTAATATTACAAAGAAAAACGTAACAAAATACTTGCATTGGTCGAATGTTACTACATCTAAAAATACCTCGTCGTCACGTTAATACATTAACCAGATTACAACTCCGACAAACAGGTGTCTATTATTGGATTTTCCCATCTTCTACTGGATTAGAGATCATTGAGGTTATGTTGTGGATCACAGAGGCGGAAGGGAGAAGAGCTCACATGACTCGTCGGTTTGCAGACTCGGGTAACCGTCGCACTCCGGATCAGCTGCTGTGATCCATACCTTAAGCTCCACAAGATCGGAATCAAACGCTTTCTTTCGGCTCTTCTCGTGCTTCTTCAGTTCGCCAAACATGTATTCAAAATATCTGCAAGGCAAATGGTCAATTCATGAACCCACATCGATTGCTTATTGTATGTTTGACGTGGTGTACTTCCTGTTAAAACTCAACATTAGCGTCTTTCATAACACAATGTCAGAATAAATATAAATGAGATATGTTACAGTACCTGCGAAATGCATTCTCCAGTAGACTGCAGCTCGGTCCGGCGGAGGACTCTTTCGCGTGGACGATCTGAAATCTGGCGGGGCTGAGTTTAAAAGCGACAGCGGACGACTGGAATTTTTGCGGTAGCGGCCAGAGAGAGATTTCATCCAGCTCTTTCTGTTTTCCAACAAAGTCGCCGAAGAGCCACCCGTGGCAGACGGATACCCCTAAAACCAGCGGCGCAAATTTGAGCAGAAAGTGCATGGCTTGTTTGTTGAACGCTGTGCGGTCAGCTGACTTTTTCTGCTTCCAGCCTGAGGCTCTGAGCTCAACTGGCGAGTTTGTGTGGATGTTGTAGTAGGGGCGGTCTTTACCTCAACTAACTCAAATCATGGGACCTAATTCGCCACACCTCCCTCGGTCTTTAAAGAACTGCTCATAACCAAACCTCACTTCTTGTATCTCTGCATTTGTTCAAGCAATTAATACTTATTTGTAGGCTAGCAAACCTGTAAAGTGAAACATGAATGAAAGAGAACACGTGATCGAGAGAAAGGAAATGATATTCTCAATCTTATGATTATAACAGAGCAGTCAGACTGCATGCATTCTTCAAAAATTTCACTGAATAAAAATAATTATTACAATTGAAAGGCTATTGGGTCATTCCTAGTATGCGGTGACATTTTGGCTTCATAAGTGTTGGGAAAGGACATGATTTTCATGTTTTTAGCATTTTACCAGTTTAACTATAAGGAATACATATTGTTCAAGCTCAGGGACTCTTTAATAATAATTATGTTTAGATTGTTCAGACACTGTCCATGGAAATATTCCACCCTGTTAGGGACATGGCAAGGCAAGGCAAGGCAAGTTTATTTATATAGCACATTTCATACACAATGGTAATTCAAAGTGCTTTACATAGAAGAAATAAAAATAAAAAATAAAAAGAAATAACCATAATTAAAACAGTTTAAAATAAAGAAATTAAAATAATCAAAACAAATAAGAATAATTAAAACAGTTTAGATTAAAAAACAAAATAAAGTACAGTAAAAACAGTCGGACGAACAGTGGCACAGTGCTCATTCAGTAAATGCATAGCTAAACAGAAGTGTTTTGAGTCTGGATTTGAATGTGACTACTGTAGGAGCACATCTGATCTCCTCTGGAAGCTGGTTCCAGCTGCGGCTGGCATAATAGCTAAAAGCAGACTCTCCGTGCTTAGAGTGAACCCTTGGTATTTCTAGCTGATGTGATCCTAATGATCTGAGTGATCTGTTGGGTTTATATTCAGTGAGCATATCTGCAATATATTGAGGTCCTAACCCATTGAATGATTTATATACCAGTAATAATACTTTAAAGTCAATCCTAAATGTAACTGGGAGCCAGTGTAAAGACTTGAGGACTGGTGTGATATGTTCATATTTTCTGGTTCTGCTCAGAATCCTGGCAGCAGCGTTCTGTATGAGCTGCAACTGTCTCATGGTCTTTTTAGGAAGGCCAGTGAGGAGTCCATTACAGTAATCCACCCTGCTGGTGATGAAAGCATGCACAAGTTTCTCTAAGTCTTGACTTGACACAAAGCATCTAATTCTTGCAATATTTTTCAGATGATAGTATGCTGATTTAGTTATTGCTTTGACATGACTACTGAAACTAAGGTCTGACTCTAGAGATACACCAAGATTCCGGACTTGATTTTTAGTTGTTAGACCCCTAGCGTCAAGGTATGCATTTACCTTAAGAACTTCCTCTTTGTTTCCAAACGCAATGACTTCAGTTTTGTCTTTGTTTAACTGAAGAAAGTTTTGGCACATCCAACTGTTTACTTCATCAATGCATTGGCACAAGGAGTCAATGGGGCTGTAGTCGTTAGGCGATAGGGCTAAGTAGAGCTGTGTGTCGTCTGCATAGCTGTGGTAAGAGATTCGGTTCTTTCTCATTATTTGGCTCATTGGGAGCATATACAGGTTGAATAGGAGTGGTGCAAGAATTGAGCCTTGAGGGACTCCGCATGTCATGGATGTCCACTCAGACTTATGGTCTCCTATACTCACATAATAACCTCTCCCTTCTAAGTATGACCTGAACCATTTTAGGACTATCCCAGAAAGCCCCACCCAGTTTTCCAGCCTGTCAAGAAGTATGTCGTGATCGACAGTGTCAAATGCAGCACTGAGGTCGAGTAGTACCAGCACTGATAATTTGCCTGTATCAGTATTTAAGCGAATATCGTTTATTATCTTTATGAGAGCTGTCTCTGTGCTGTGATGCGATCGGAATCCAGATTGAAAATTGTCAAAGTATCCATTCAAGCTTAAGAATTTGTTCAGCTGATTGAGGACAACTTTTTCAATGATCTTGCCTATGAAAGGAAGATTTGAGATCGGTCTATAATTGCTTAATATAGTCTTATCCAGATTGCTCTTTTTCAAGAGGGGCTTGACAACTGCAGTTTTCAGGGAGTTTGGAAATCTACCAGAAAGAAGTGAGGCATTAACCACTTTTAGGAGATCTGCTTCTAAACTTTGTAATTTTTATTTTCACTAAATATCTTTAATTTAATTACACACGTTCCTATTTTGAATATCTGCCGTCTTAAGGGTTGTAGTCTGGTTGTTATTGTAGCACTTAAGTATTGCTGTTCATAACAGCTAGTTTCGATTTGGGCCATTCTCGGGATATTTGCTTTCGCTGTGCTAATTGCAAGGGCTATTAAAGCAGATATAAATTAGAAGTAAATTCAGGAGATAGCCAGGACAAGCAGTCACTCTGCGAGAACGGCTAGAGCGCGTAAGTTGTTTTTTCTTAATATCCAGTTCCCCTGTTGCTCTGTTTACCATTTGTCAAGTAAGTAGGGCTATTTTCGATTCTTTGCTTATTTGTAATTTTTATTTTCACTAAATATCTTTAATTTAATTAGACACGTTCCTATTTTGAATATCTGCCGTCTTAAGGGTTGTAGTCTGGTTGTTATTGTAGCACTTAAGTATTGCTGTTCATAACAGCTAGTTTCGATTTGGGCCATTCTCGGGATATTTGCTTTCGCTGTGCTAATTGCAAGGGCTACCACAGCTGTCCTCACTCAGGCGATTGATAGCATTATATCTATGTAGTGTGCGCGCTGTCGCGGAAGCGTCAGCGGAAGCAGTCAGCTCTCGTGTTGAACCTCCTCGTGTTAAGACCGACTCGGGTAAAGACCTGCGACTCTACCTGCGCGACTCCACCGAGCAAAGACACCTGCAAGGCACTTAAAGTATCTTCTTAACCCTTTCCCTTCCTACCTTTATCTTATTTCCTATTATCATTATGTGCTTTCAACACATTCCTGTTGTCTCTCGACAACGCTCTCTCACCACGCACAGAAGGCAGCGCAATACTGCTAATCTGCGCCCTATTCTCTCATCCTCACACTCACCTCTCACTCTTTCTATGGGTCTATGGAATTGTCAATCAGCAGTCAATAAAGCTGACTTCATTCCAGCCTTTGCATCTCATTCTTCTCTTAATATCTTGGGCTTGACTGAGACCTGGATCCGCCCAGAAGACTCAGCAACCCCTGCTGCTCTCTCTAACAACTTCTCTTTCTCTCACACCCCTCGGCAATCGGGGAGAGGTGGGGGCACTGGTCTTCTCATTTCTAACACTTGGAAATTTTCAACTCTCTCTTCTCTATGCAATAACAACTCATTTGAATATCATGCTATTACACTTACAACTCCCGTGAAGATCCATATTGTAGTTATTTATCGCCCCCCAGGTCAACTGGGAAGCTTTGTAGAGGAGCTGGATGTGTTGCTGTCCTCTTTCCCTGAGGATGGCATCCCACTTGTAGTCTTTGGCGATTTCAACATCCACCTAGCGAAACCGTATGCAACAGACTTCATCTCTCTCCTAGCCTCTTTTGATCTCAAACGCCTCATCACCACCGGTACTCACAAGTCAGGCAACCAACTGGACCTGGTTTACACACGCAACTGTATCACAGATAACATTTTGGTGAAACCTCTCCAAGTTTCAGATCATTTCCTCATTACTTTCAATCTACAACTCACTACCCATGCTCCACCAACCTCCCCACCATTTACTTTCAGACAAAACCTGCGCTCACTTTCTCCGTCCCATCTTTCCTCTGCTGTGTCATCTTCTCTTCCCTCACCCTCACATTTTTCATCTCTGGATGTGAATACTGCAACGGATACTTTATGCTCCATCCTAACCTCCTCTCTAGACAACATCTGCCCTCTCTCCTCCAGGCCAGCACGCACTACTCCCTCTAACCCCTGGTTATCTGAGGTTCTTCGTGGTTCTTCGGGACCAAGCTCAGGGCAGCGGAGAGGAAATGGCGCAAATCAAAAGACACATCTGACCTCAGTAGGTATCAATCTCTGCTCTCTGCCTTCTCTGTTGATGTTCACACCGCAAAATCTTCATATTTCCACGACAAGATCAACAGCGCCACTAACACACGTTCACTGTTCAAGACATTCAACTCTCTCCTCTGCCCACCTCCACCACCACCCACCTCCTCGCTAACTGCTGATGATTTTGCTAACTTCTTCACTAACAAAACTACAACTATCAGCAGTCAGTTCTCAGCTTCACACACACAGGAACCCAAACTAACCTCTCCCACAGCCAACAACCTTCTCTCCTCCTTCACTCCACTAACCGAGGAAGAAGTATCTAAACTTCTCCTCTCCAGTCATCCTACCACCTGCCCTCTAGACCCCATACCCTCACACCTTCTACAAGCCATCTCTCCCACACTTCTTCCAGCTCTCACACACATCATCAACTCATCCCTCCACACTAGCATTTTCCCTACAGCATTTAAGCAGGCTCGGGTAACTCCTCTGCTTAAAAAACCAACATTAAACACATCACTTCTAGAGAGCTACAGACCTGTCTCTCTCCTACCATTCATTGCGAAAACACTTGAACGGGTTGCTTTTAACCAAGTATCATCTTTCCTGTCTCTGAACAACCAGCTGGATGTCAACCAATCTGGCTTCAAGAAAGGACATTCAACTGAGACTGCATTGCTGTCAGTCACGGAAGCCCTGCGGATCGCAAAAGCTGCTTCCAAATCATCAGTTCTCATTCTACTGGACCTGTCTGCTGCTTTCGACACAGTGAATCATCAGATCCTCTTGTCCGCCCTCTCATCACTGGGCATCACTGGAACCTCCCTCAACTGGTTTGAGTCCTATCTCACAGGTAGGTCCTTCAAGGTCGCATGGAGAGGTGAGGTATCCAAAGCACATCAGCTGACCACAGGGGTTCCCCAGGGTTCAGTTCTTGGACCGCTCCTCTTCTCCATCTACACCACATCACTGGGACCCATCATACAGGCACATGGTTTCTCTTACCATTGCTATGCTGATGACACCCAACTCTACCTCTCATTTCAACCAGATGATCCCACAGTAGCTGTACGGATCTCAAGCTGTCTGGCGGACATCTCGGCGTGGATGAAGGAACATCACCTGCAGCTCAACCTGGCAAAGACTGAGCTTCTCGTCCTCCCTGCCAATCAGTCTCTACAGCACGACCTCACTATCCAGCTAGATTCATCCTCAATCACCCCATCAAGGTCGGTCAGAAATCTTGGAGTAATCTTTGATGATCAGCTGACCTTCACTGACCACATAACAAAGACAACTCGATCATTTATTTTATTTAAGATTTATTTGACAGGGACAAATGCATAAAACATTGCTTTATAGTAAATACAAAGTAGATGCCACGCATACAGGTTTCTAGCCATGACTAATTTGCAACCCCTGTCCCTGGTTAGGCTTATGAAATAAAACAGAAATTACAGAGTATTGAATGTAAGATATGTAACTATTAAAAGACACACAACAAATACATCCCATACATGAAAAAGAATATGGGCTTAAGTAGATATAAAACTATAAAACAATCTGGCAGATTTAACAATACAAAACACAAAAGGCTGCACATGCGTGCTAACATTATGCAACATTATGTTTGTATGCATTGTATTGTATCCTGTACAGTCAGTGTTCACAATGTTGTTTCTGTTTCAGCCATTGCTTTAAATGTGTATTAAAAACCTTGAGTTCTGTCAATGTTTTAATTTCAGATGGTAAAGCGTTCCACAAATGTATGCCTCTTACTGAAAATGATGTCTGACCAAATGTTGTTCTACGCTTTGCAGCTATACAGTTTCCACTTATTGTGCCTCTAGTTCTTATTCCGCTTTTTTGTTTCTCTACTAGTTGACAGAATATTTCTGGTGCAAGGTTGTTCACACACTTAAAAGTTAGTTTTAAAAATGAAAAACTGACAAAACTGTCAAAACTCAATATATTATGTTTCCTTAGAATGATGCAGTGATGCCATCTTACAGATTTCTGGTCCATTACTTTTAGTGCCTGTTTATATAACGACCTAATGGGTGTAATTGTTGTTTGGTTGGCCTGACCCCACACAGTTATGCAATACGATAAATGAGAAAATATCATAGAATGCATAAACTGCTGTGCTGCCTTAAGGGGTATATATTGTCTTATTAATCGGAAGCAGTTTAGATTTGTCCTGACAGTTCTGCATAGTTTCTTTACATGTCTATCAAACTTAAGATGAGAATCTAAAATAACCCCTAAAAATTTAAATTCATGTACCTCATCTATCTCCTTATCATCAATCTTTATTCTAAAATTTTCATTTACCTTTCTTTTTATTGAGAAGCACATAGAGACTGTCTTATTATAGTTTAGGGTTAGATGATTATTTCGGAGCCACTGTGATACCCCATCCAGTTCTTTTGAAAGCATCTCAGCTGCAATCTGAGGGGTTTTTGCTGAGGCATATATAATTGTATCATCTGCATACATTTGGCATTTAACCCCTTTGCAACTGTCAGGAAGATCATTTATATATAAACTAAAAAGTAAAGGGCCTAAGATTGAACCTTGTGGAATTCCGAATCGACAAGTTTGGACAGATGACTGGGCGGAATTTATTTTAACACACTGCTGCCTGTGTTCGAGATACGATCTAAACCAAGTTATTGCATCATGTGACAAATTACAGTTTTGCAATTTATTTAAAAGAATTTCGTGGTTAACAGTATCAAAGGCTTTTTTCAGGTCCAGAAACACTGCCCCCACTACATTACCTTTATCTAGTGACTGTTTTATCATTTCAGTGAGGTAACAGTTTGCCAACTCTGTTGAGTACCGTGGTCTAAACCCAAATTGTTTGGCGTGTAGGAGATGATTACTTTCAAGATAATCAACAAGTTGTTTGGCGACTGTTTTTTCAAGAACCTTTGAGAGTGCAGGTAAAATTGAAATTGGTCTATAATTTGAGACCAGGTCAGATGCTCCAGACTTAAAGACTGGAGTTATAATAGCCGTTTTCCATTGCTGAGGAAATGTATTTGCTCTAATGGATAAGTTCACTATATGTGTAACTGGCATTAAGAGGACTGAACTGTGTTTTTTTATAAAAGTGGTATCCAAGCCAAAGTTATCCTTGGCCTTAGATTGCCGTAACTGTGTAAAAACTTCTGCAGTTTCACTTTGGTCTACTTCTTTTATACAAAAAGATGTTGATTGGTCTCTTAGTTTGTGTTTTAATTGTACTGGTTGGAAATTTGCAGCCAATTCCTCAGCTGATTGGATAAAGAATCTATTAAACTCGTTCGCAATTTCAGACCTTTCATTATTGACGATTCCATTTATATTTAATTCGACTATTAATTTTTGTTGTTTAGGCACTCGATTAGTTAAAATATTTAGGTGTTTCCAAAGTTCTGAACTTTTCCCTCCTGATTCAGTCATCAATTTCATAAAATAGATCGTTTTTGCTTTGCGTAACTCCCTGACTACTTTATTTCTTAATCCTTTAAAAACAAGTATATCTATATTAGTTTTTGTTAATAATGAATGTTTGAGTGCAAGATCTCTTTTTTTCATCAGCTGGAGAATATCCTTATTCAACCATGGTAAAGCCCTTCTACGTTGTGGACACTTCAATGACTGGGTATATTTCTGAATCACATCTGTGAGTGTTTTCATCATTATAGTACAGCCGGTATCTAAGTCGTGAGTTTGCTTAACATCATTCCAATTTATATTCTGCAATTCATCTTCAAGTTGAGTTCTTTTATTCTTGGGAATGCCTGTAAATTCTAATTTATGCGGAATATTGCAGAAGGATTGTAGACGCTTTTTGGATAGTTTTCTAACAATTAAAATCAGATTGTGATCGGAAATACCTGTGATTAAGTTGTACGTTTTACTCACTCGCTCAGTTCTATTTGTGAAGATCAAGTCAATTAGGGTTTTACTACTTTTTGTTAATCTTGTCGGTTCTTTGATTATTTGGTGGAAATTATGCTTTGAGTAGATCATTTTTAACTTTTGCTTATTACTGTTACTTAACCAATTTATGTTAAAATCTCCTTGAAAGATAGTCTCACAGCGACAGTTTAACTGTTTAAGTAAATCATCTAAATCCTTGTAAAATGAAACATCATGTGAAGGGGGATTATATAATGTAACAATATTAAACTTCATTTTTGTTGACAACAATACAGTGATGGCCACACATTCTAAAGATGTGTCCAGATTAATTTGGACACATTTAAATGTTTCTTTGATATAGATCAACACACCACCACCCCTGCCAGTTAGTCTGTCTTTTCTAAAACAATTATAACCAGGTACATCAATTATGTGTGTTGGAGTATTGCTGTTTAGCCAGGATTCACTTAGACACAGGTAATCCAAATTGGAATCTGTCAGTAAATATTGAATCTGATCTAATTTTGAAGTAATACTTCGAATATTCAAATGTCCTCCGACAATACCCTTTGGTTTAGTCTTCGGATCCCATATAACCTTTGCATGATTCACAGTCTGAAAGAATCTAAATTGTCTTTGTTTACCTACTGCATGACCAGTAGACCTGATGGTAACTACACTGCTGCAGTTGCTGGGCCCGGAGTCTGGCCTAGTGGTAACTAGGCTATTGATACTGCTGCTGCTACTGCTGAGGCCTGGCCCAGTGGTAGCTTGGATGCTGCTGCTACTGATGCTAAGGCCTGGCTTGATGGTAGCTGGGCTGCTGCCATTGAGGCCTGATCCTGGCCCGGTGGTTGCTGGGCTGTTTCTACTGACTCTGTTGAGGCATGAGCCTGGCCTGGTGGCAGCTGGACTGCTGCTGCTGAGGCCTGAGCCTGGCCCAGTGGTTGCTGGACTGCTACTGCTGAGTGCTGGGCCTGGTCTGTTGGCAGCTAGACTGCTGCTGCTGAGGCCTGAGCCTGGTCTTTTGGCAGCTAGACTGCTGCTGCTGAGGCCTGAGCCTGGTCTTTTGGCAGCTAGACTGCTGCTGCTGAGGCCTGAGCCTGGTCTGTTGGCCGCTAGACTGCTGCTGCTGAGGCCTGAGCCTGGTCTGTTGGCAGCTACACTGCTGCTGCTGAGGCCTGAGCCTGGTCTGTTGGTAGCTAGACTGCTGCTGCTGAGGCCTGAGCCTGGTCTGTTGACAGCTAGACTGCTGCTGCTGAGGCCTGTGCCTGTTCTGTTGGCAGCTAGACTGCTGCTGCTGAGTGCTGGGCCTGGCCCAGTGGTTGCTGGGCTGTTTCTACTACCGCTGCTGAGGCCTGAGCCTGGCCTAGTGATTGCTGGACTGCTACTGCTGAGGCCTAAGCCTGGCCTAGTGGTTGCTGGACTGCTACTGCTGAGTGCTGGGCCTGGTCTGTTGGCAGCTAGACTGCTGCTGCTGAGGCCTGAGCCTGGTCTTTTGGCAGCTAAACTGCTGCTGCTGATGTCTGAGCCTGGTCTGTTTGCAGCTAGACTGCTGCTGCTGAGGCCTGAGCCTGGTCTGTTGGCAGCTAGACTGCTGCTGCTGAGGCCTGAGCCTGGTCTGTTGGCAGCTAGACTGCTGCTGCTGAGGCCTGATCCTGGTCTGTTGACAGCCAGACTGCTGCTGCTGAGGCCTGTGCCTGGTCTATTGGCCGCTAGACTGCTGCTGCTGAGTGCTGGGCCTGGTCTGTTCGCAGCTGGACTGCTGCTGCCTGGCCCGATGGTAGCTTGGCCGCTGCTAATAATGCTAAGGCCTGAGCCTGGCTTGATGGTAACTGGGCTGCTGCTACTGCTGCCATTGAGGCCTGATCCTGGCCTGGTGGTTGCCGGACCACCTCTGCTGATACCTAGGCCTGGCCTGGTGGTTGCTGACAGTTTGCTTCTTTCATCCACTAGTTCATGTTCATGTTGGTGAAGAGTAGGCCTGGTGGTTGCTGACAGTTTGCTTCTTTCATCCACTAGTTCATGTTCATGTTGGTGAAGAGTAGGACCACTAATACACTTTAGCTGTTTAGTAGCCATTAGTCCCAGAGGGAAGATGTCTGTTGGTTCCTTCTTTGCAGTAGAATCATGCCAAACCAACACTGCTTTCTGAAAACAGTGTTTGGACAAATCACTGTTTAGATCTGGGTTAAGATTTACAGATGGGCCTGGGTTTAATTGTATATCCCCACTTAGTAGCAGCAAAAACAGTAGAATTCTGTAAACATGCCATTTGCTTCTCTTTGTATATTGTTTTCTGTCTGTAGTAACAATTCCAGTATAATGATCTTTCTGCCAGAAAATAGAATAAGCAATATAGTGTCCATGTCCAAAAAAATAAATAATTTGTCTTGGTATATCATTACAAAGTGCAGGATGTTCAGGAACAACTAGTTGATTTCTAGCCAAAGACAGGCCTTGAGCTGGTGGAACAAGCAGAAACCACAAACAAAGCAGCATTGTCCAAATACATCCATTTTCTCTGTACCTTTTGGTTGACTCTCGTCTTTGATGCCTGCATTTCTTTGAGTTGAGGTATTTTTGTTGAAAAGTGTCGAGTACAACTGTTACAATCTGATATAAAATGTTAAATAAAAGGATGGGTGTGGAGCCTAAAAAACCACACCTGTCCTCAGCGGCCATCTTGAATCCCTCGGGTGAAGAGAGGGGGGTTTGCTATGCACAACATCAGGAAGATCAGACCTTTCCTAACTGAGCATGCAACACAACTTCTCGTCCAGGCCCTGGTCATTTCTAGGCTTGATTACTGCAATGCTCTTCTGGCTGGACTTCCATCATGTGCAACTAAACCTCTACAAATGATCCAGAATGCTGCTGCTCGTCTCGTCTTCAACGAGCCCAAAAGGGCCCACGTCACTCCTCTGTTCATCTCTCTGCACTGGCTACCACTCTCTGCTCGCATCAAGTTCAAGGCTTTGACGCTTGCTTACAGATTGACCACAGGTTCAGCCCCCTCCTACTTCCACTCACTACTACAAGTGTACATCCCTACCAGAAGCCTACGATCGGTCAATGAGCAACGGCTCGTGGTACCATCACAGCGGGGCACAAAATCACTCTCCAGGACATTCTCATTCACAGTTCCATGCTGGTGGAATGATCTCCCCACCGTCATCCGGAATGCAGAATCCCTGACAACATTCAAAAGGCAACTGAAAACTCATCTCTTCCGGGAGCACTTAACATAAAAAAAAATAAAATAAAAAAAAATAAAAATCCTTTCCTTTAAATCCTCGCTTGCCTGGCTTATGCTACTCCGAGCAATGTCTGAACTTTGTATTTTGAACACTTCTTGCGTTGTTTTTGCCTCTTCACGATGACTCGCTTGGTTTAGTCCTCAATTGTAAGTCGCTTTGGATAAAAGCGTCTGCTAAATGACTAAATGTAAATGTAAAAATGATTTGATTCATTTTCACGACTTTTCCAGGTCTAGACATCACACTTTTAAAATTCCATCAAAATTTTAAAATTTAAAATTAATTTTAAAATTATACTCACATAATAACCTCTCCCTTCTAAGTATGACCTGAACCATTTTAGGACTATCCCAGAAAGCCCCACCCAGTTTTCCAGCCTGTCAAGAAGTATGTCGTGATCGACAGTGTCAAATGCAGCACTGAGGTCGAGTAGTACCAGCACTGACAATTTGCCTGTATCAGTATTTAAGCGAATATCGTTTATTATCTTTATGAGAGCTGTCTCTGTGCTGTGATGCGATCGGAATCCAGATTGAAAATTGTCAAAGTATCCATTCAAGCTGAAGAATTTGTTCAGCTGATTGAGGACAACTTTTTCAATGATCTTGCCTATGAAAGGAAGATTTGAGATCGGTCTATAATTGCTTAATATAGTCTTATCCAGATTGCTCTTTTTCAAGAGGGGCTTGACAACTGCAGTTTTCAGGGAGTTTGGAAAACTACCAGAAAGAAGTGAGGCATTAACCACTTTTAGGAGATCTGCTTCTAAACTGTTTAACACACTTTTGAAGAAAGATGTGGGGAGTGCGTCAAGGACGCAGGTTGATGTTTTAAGGTGCTGTATGGTTTCTTCCAAAATTTTGCCATCAATTTCTTTGAAATTAGACATAGTAACTACATTCTCAGGTTGTGGTCTGAACTGTCTGACCCCAGTGCGGCTCAATGATGTGCTGATCACCTTTCTAATATTATTAATTTTCTCAGAGAAGAAAGAGGCAAACTCACTGCACTTCCTGTCTGAGAGCATTTCACTGGGAATCTGGCTTGGGGGGTTTGTCAGTCTCTCTACAGTAGCAAAAAGAGTGCGTGTGTTGTTTAAGTTGCTGTTTATAATATTTGAGAAGAAAGTCTGTCTAGCTTTGCCTAGTTCCATATTGAAAGCATGGATGCTGTCTTTGTAGATGTTATAATGGACTACAAGTTTTGTCTTCCGCCACATGCGCTCTGCTTTTCTGCATGTTCTTTTCATATTTTGCACAGCTGTTGTGTTTCTCCAAGGTGCTTTTTGTCTAACACTCTTCCTGACTTTCACAGGAGCAATATCATCAATTACACTTTTGACTTTTGAGTTAAAGGAATCAAGGAGAAAATCAACAGAGTCAGCAGATATGCTTGGTTTTAAAGATATAGCCTTCGTAAATAGCACACTAGTGTTCTCATTTAAGCATCTCTTCTTGACAGACACAGATCTAGCTTCAATGGCAGAAGAGATCAATATATCAAAGAAAATACAGAAATGATCAGACAGTGCTACATCCTTAATAACAATCGATGAGATGTTTAAACTCTTACTGATAAGTAAATCTAGAGTGTGTCCACGATTGTGTGTGGGACCATGTACATGCTGAGTCAGATCAAACGTTTTTAAAACAGTTTTGATTTCTTTTGCCATATTGTTTTCTGCATTATCTATGTGAATGTTAAAATCTCCAGTAATAGCAAAACAGTCAAACTCTGAGGAAATTGTTGATAACAGTTCTGTAAAGTCCTCAGCAAAGGCTGGAGAGTATTTTGGAGGCCTGTAAATAATGGTAAGTAAAATACGTGGGGCACCTTTTAACACAATACCCAGATATTCAAAAGAGGGGTAGTTACCAAATGATGTTTGCTTACATTGATAGACATCTTTAAAAAGAGTAGCGACTCCCCCTCCTCTCCTAGCAGCTCTGCAGACACTCATAAAAGTAAAGTTAGGAGGGGATGTTTCATTGAGGACTGTTGCACTGCAGCTGTCTTCTAGCCAAGTTTCATTTAGAAACATAAAATCCAGGTTGTATGTGGTTATTAAGTCATTGACTAGAAGTGATTTATTTTTAAGTGAGCGGATGTTTAAAAGTGCTAACTTAACAGTCTTACTTTTTGTTACTTTTGTCTTAGTTTGGCGTGCAATAGGCACCAGATTAGATGGGTTTGCTGTACGGCTTTTGAGGGCCTTAGACTTTCTATCATGTAATCGAACAGCAATAGGGAAAGATACAGGCACACTGGGTTCCCGCTTGTTCTGTAAACATTTGAGAAAGTTACTGTTATCATAGCGAGGACCCGGCACATATCACTGAGAGCTGCACTGTTAACTTTCGCTGTAGATTTAGCAGCACAGTACTGTAAAAACCTACAGTACAATACTGCATTTCTATATTACAGTAAAATACCGTAATTTGCATTGCATTCTGGGTAATTTTGTTTGAGCGGGAACATTGTACAGTACATTTTAGTGTTGCTGTAACCTAGCTGTAACCTGGCTGTAATATGCCAGGCAAAAATACAGGGTTGCTGTAAACAGAGAGCGCGCGCGCCGCCTGACTGACGTCAGAGCACAACTGCGGCAGTTCACTCACTCTGCGCGGATATCTCACTCTGCGGATATCTGGAAATTTGGTAAGTTCATTTTGGATTTTATAATAAGGTTTTAGGATTTTACGCTCTAGTGTGTAGCCTACATAGCTTTTAATGTGAAATGACAGTGGAAGTTTAGCCAGCGACGGTTGCAAAAACACTGTTAAGTTTGTTAACGTTATCTGCTCTTTCACCCTGCTGCTTGTCCTGACATTTTCAAATCTAACGTTATAACTCCGTGAATTAACAATAGGCTACCTTACGTTTTATTTGGAACAAAACAGATTTGGTGATTGCGGGAACGGTGGAAAGACAAATCGAGATGGTCTTTTGTGAGTTTTATTTTGTTTCTGATGATTTTATGATCAATACTGGACCAAATTGAATAAGTCGTTTAGACACAAAATAAGACGCGTGCAAATAAGGCTTAAATATACTGCACTTTCCTTTGGAACGCAAAATGGGTGATTTATTTGTGCTTAGAGAGATTGGCTATTGGTACCAGTTTAGTCTTTTACTTCATTTCTTTTTAGGCGGGAGACCCATTTATAATGATTATTATAATAATTAAAAATATAAATAAAGGTGTAAATTGTTGAAAAACTTCAGACTATCAGAGTTAATGATATATTCGCCAATAAAGACAAGTCAAATGCATGCCAAAAAATCAAGTTAGAATATTTAGAGAGGTCAAGTGAAGCTTATGTTTTATTAACCTAACTTAGATGTATTGTAAGCAGATTTATGAGATATTTCCTCAACAAGAAACACATAACCGTTAACTGAATAATATTTATTTTGATTTCTTACAGCTCTACAGTGTAGGACAATTTGCAGCCTGGGAAGGAGTTGTATGTAAGTATTAGCCATGTTAATACAATGTTTTAAACTTAAAGTTTTAAAACTTTTTTTTTTGTGGCTGTTTTTGTTATTTCAACAGAATTCTCTCTCTTCCACTGTCTGTCTGCTCATCTTTGGTGCTGTGGCTAACAGATTTTGTCATATGTGTTTTTGTGTGTCATGTCTTTTTCAGTTTTGGTCATCGGTCCAAGGTTCCAGTACCACCTCAAAATCCCAGCCAAGTTTTTAAAGGGCTAGTTCGGCCAAAAATGATATTTAACCCATGCATTACTCACCCTCAAGCCGTTCGAGATGCATATGTCAATCTTGTTTCAGACGAACACATTTTCAGTTATTTTAGAAAATGTCTTAGACCCTTCAGTGGATATAATGTGAAGCAATGGGGTCCACCTCCTTCAAGTCCCAAAATGTGCATACATCCTTCACAAAAGTAATCCATCCGGCTCCAGGGGGATAAACGAAGGCCTTCTGAGGGTAATCCGTGCGATTTTGTCGAAAAAATATACATATTTAAAACTTTATAAATGAAAATTTCTGACTTCCGGCAACGATCGACGCGCGTTCACGGGTGATGGAAGTCGGCGTACGAGGTAGGACGTTGCGTAGGAACCGTCGTGACGTAGAACGAACGCGCCAGCGCAGCCAGAGAGCAGAGCAAAACAAAACACGAAAGCACGTGAACGCGCATCGATCGTTGCCGGAAGTCAGATATTTTCATTTATAAAGTTTTAAATATGTATATTTTTTCGACAAAACCGCGCGGATTACCCTCAGAAGGCCTTCGTTTATCCCCCTGGAGCCGGATGGATTACTTTTGTGAAGGATGTATTCACATTTTGGGACTTGAAGGAGGTGGACCCCATTGCTTCACATTATATCCACTGAAGGGTCTAAGACATTTTCTAAAATAACTGAAAATGTGTTCATCTGAAACAAGATTGACATATGCATCTCGAACGGCTTGAGGGTGAGTAATGCATGGGTTAAATATCATTTTTGGCCGAACTATCCCTTTAAGTATGTCCAGCTATAGCTGCAAGTCATGCAGTTTCTCAACCTCTTCTTAAAGGGATAGTTCACTTTGAAATTAATTTTTGGTATGTTTTAGCTTACCTCAAGGGCATCCAAGATGTAGGTGTCTTTGTTTCTGCATTAGTTTCAATTTTGATATTTTTAGGTCAAACCGTTCTTGTCTGTCAGTCATATAATGCAGGTCTATGGTCACTTCCTCAAAGAGCATGCACAGAGAAGTCCAAATTAAACATGATTTAATGACTCGTAAATGTAAGTACACATTGATGGCCTAAGACACGAAACGAGCGGTTTGTGTGAGAAAACGAACAGTATTTATATCGTTTTTACCTCTTGTAATCACAGCCACATCCAAGTGATCTGAGGGCGCGGGCGACCTGCATTATATTATATGACTGACCTAAAAATATCAAAATTGAAACTACTGCGGAAACAAAGACACCTACATCTTAGATGCCCTTGAGGTAAGCTAAAACATACCAAAAATTAATTTCAAAGTGAACTATCCCTTTAAATGCGTTCACCATACATGGTTTTAATAGTGTAATTGATCAATAAAAAATGTTTTTGACCAGAACATTGTTTGGATTGTCTTTTGATTTGCAGTTATTCTGAAGTTGCATATTACCTATAGATTTATATACTGTAATAACTACATATTATATAGTTATAATATCATTAGTAATTTGAAAATTACGTTTTGCAATAATGTATCAATATAGATATTACAGTACAATACCATATAATTCATTACAACAGAAGCAGACAAAAATGACAAAATACAGTAAAAATACAGTACAGTACTGTTTAGTAAGTTTACAGTACTGTTCGTGTGTACTGTAAATTGAATTACAGTACAGTTACTGTAAATCGAAATACAGTACCTTGCTGGCAACCTTGCTGCCAGTACTGTACTGTAAAAATACAAGAAAATTGTTAACAGTGTGGTATCAGTTGTTTTTGGTTCACCTCGAGCCGATGGAGGAGGGTGTGGGCCCTGGCGTTTTTGCAGAGGCCGAAGAGCTCTCACAAGCGGAGAGCGAGCTGGGCCCGCAGGCTTTCGTGGTTTTGGGGCCTGACTTTTTTTGGTTGATGTCTGGGGGCTTGCAGATAGTTTGGTTCCAGCAAACACCAGTTTTTCCATTTTCTCTGAGAAACACAGAAGATGCTGTGGAGATGCTGGAGATAGGGATAACGTGTCTGGTGATAGGGTAGAGGCGGGAGGGGGCTGTTTCTCTGGTGTTATTGGAGGCTGTAAAATGCTGTCCTGGTTTTCCAGCAAGTCGTCCTTGGGTGCTGAATGTTGGAGCAGTTCTAGTATGTCACAGTCTGTCTGTGGTGAGCTCTGTGGGCAGGGCTCTGCTGAGATTGTGTCCGTGAGCAGAGGCTGTTTTGGCTGAGTGGTGTTATCATTGTCCTTGCTTGACGTGTCAGCCGCATGTCCATCCAGGTGCTGAAGTGATGTCCTGTGGTCATTCATACTGTGTCCAGGTGTGTGTGTGCCATTCAGGTTGAGTGTATTGGCACACACTGCGGAAGGATGATTGAGGGAGAAGTAGATATTGTCCTTTAGCACTCTTGAACCAAGTTTGTTTGGGTGGAGCCCATCCTGTTGAAACAGTTGCCTCTGACTCCAGAAAAGATTGAAGTTGTCAATGAAGTTTACTTCTTTTATATTGCAGGTTTTTTGGAGCCATGTATTAAGCCCAAGCAACCGTGAAAATCTGTTTGTTCCTCTTGCTGGGAGTGGTCCACTGATGAATGTTTGTACTTTCAGTCTTTTGAGTGTTTCAAAAAGTTCATTGAAATCCTTCTTAAGGAGTTCTGACTGCTCTTTATGAATATCATTTTTCCCCACATGAATGATGAGTCGATTTGCAGTCTTATGTTTTATCAGAATGTTCTCAAGTTCCCTGTTTACATCAGAAGTCGTTGCTTGTGGAAGGCAGCACGTAGTTGTATCCCTGCTAATAATGTTTCTGATTATGGAGTCACCCACTATCAGAGTCCTGTGCTTGGCTGCGCTCTGAGCTGAGTGCCGCTGTCTGCTTGACCTTGAGCGCCAGTTAGCATCAGTGTTAACTACTGGCTGATTCAGTCTTTGTTCAAACACATTCATCACGTTTGGGGATTCCTCATTTACATTCACTAATACTTCAAATCTGTTCTCAAGATGTATAGGCGGTGGTAGGAGACCAGTATTTGCAATCCTTGTCAGAGCCGTATCTGGGGTAGAGGAGGCTACCGCGGCAATATGTGATGCTCGTGGCAATCTGATGTCTTGAGTGCCTTTGGGTCTCGCTCCCTGTTTGTGCCACCGATTTGTAAGTCGATCGGCTTGTTTCCCTACACTCAGTATGGCCTGTCGAGGAGGACTAGATTCATGGGACTCACCGGCTGTAGGCTGAGGCCGTCCATGACGAAGCTCTGTTGTGTGTTCCGTCTGGTTTGGTGGTCCCACAAATAACTTTGTTTCAAGAGCTACAATCCTTTGTAAAAGTCTGTGGCAGTTAGTGCAGCAAGTAGATTCCAGAAGAGGCATTTTCTCTTATCCTTTAGAATGTAGGCAGTTGTGTTTTCCTCCCCGGAATGTAAGCAGTGGGAGGCTGGTTGAATAAAAGTATTCTGCTTTTTTTGTAGTAATCCAAGCGTTTGAGCACTGTGTTGATTAGCTGAAGTTAAAATTAGGTGATAAAAAGAGATGAAATATAAAAATATAAAAGCGATAGAGCAAAGCGCGGAGCGGTAAGCAAGAGCGTCCGAACAGTAGCAGAGCAGGAAGTCCAGCCTACATAGTTATCACAACATGTTAATAATGTAAATGTTAAACATAAGCTTTTCTTGGATAGTGTAACGTTGAGGCAGGAATGAAGCGGAGAGGATCCAAATGCAAGCACTAATTTAATTAACAGGTCATCCAGGGCAAACAAGGGCCACGGAACTCAAGACAGGAACATGGAGACAGCTACAACAACGACCGACAACCAACAACTGAAGCACAGAGGTTTAAATACACAAACAAGATAACAAGAGGGTGGGGCTAATTAGAAACACCTGGAGAGACTCATAAACAAGAAAAACTACAAAGGACTACAAAACATGGCACAGAACAGGAAATAACTAAAGTCCACACAAGACAAGGAAAATACAAGACAGGAATCGTGACATAGCCCCCCACTTAAGGAGCGGATTCCAGATGCTCCTCATGAAAATAGTCCAGGAGGGAGGCGGGGGCGGGATGGAGGGCCAGGCCCGTGGAGCGGAAGAGGGCCTGGAGACTGCGGCAGGATGGAAGGCCAGGGTTAGCAGACGACCAGGGCGGAGCAGACCCTTCGGACGGCCACGGCGGAGAAGACTCTTTGGGCAGCCACGGCGGAGCAGGATGTGCAGGCGGCCAGGGAGGAGACGACCCTTCAGGCGGCCAGGAAGAAGACGACCCTTCCGGGCGGCCAGAAAGGAGCAGGATGTGTAGGCGGCCAGGGAGGAGACGACCCCTCGGGCGGCCACGGCGGTGAAGACCCCTCGGGCGGCCACGGCGGTGAAGACCATGGCGGCTCAGGAACAGACACAGGAACAGGAATGGTCATCTTGTCCGGAGACACTGGCTCGGCAGACGTGACGTGGACAGTCTCTGGCTCGGCAGACGTGACGTGGACAGTCTCTTGTGCGGCAGGACTGACGTGAAGTGCAGGCTCGGCAGAACGAGACTCTGGCAGAACGGTCTCGGCGGGACGAAACTCAGGCATGTCGTGAAGATCAGGCATTTCGTGAAGAAGCTCAGGCATGTCGTGAAGAAGCTTAGGCATGTCGTGAAGAAGCTCAGGCATGTTGTGAAGAAGATCAGGCATGTCGTAAAGATCAGACATGTCGTGACGAAGCTCAGGCATGTCGTGAAGAAGATCAGGCATGTCGTAAAGATCAGACATGTCGTGACGAAGCTCAGGCATGTCGTGAAGGTCAGGAATGTCGTGAAGAAGCTCAGGCATGTCGTGAAGATCTGGCGTGACGTGAAGAAGCTCAGGCATGTCATGCAGATCAGACATGTTGTGAAGAAGCTCAGGCATGTCGTGAAGCTCTGGCGTGATGTGAAGACCTGGCTGGACGTGAAGAAGCTCAGACTTGGCAGGCATGGAGTTCATGGCGGCAGCCCTCCTGGGAATAAGGCCCAGGCGTAGCCGCCTACTTGGCTGGAGATTACCTCTTAATGCTGCTGGATTCATCTATGGTCGGTCGTTCTGTAATATTGAGCCAGGAATGAAGCGGAGAGGATAGTGATGTCACGTATGACACTGAAGCTTCGATGTGCGTATCGCAAATGCGATGCAATTTCTATTGAAGCCCCGTATCGGGGTGTGTATTGGTTTCCCAGAGTCACGTGATCGATGACAAATGAAGCCTCACTTTCTGTCCAATCACGTGCGCGTTTCGCTTTGGGTGTCAGAAGGCTCGCAACCCAGATCTTACTTACGAGTCTTTGTTGGCTCAGTCTGGTTGATGGATTTGTGAGGAGAGTGCTGTACTTTGAAAGTTAATCAATACATTACATTTAAGGAATCAAAACTACTTATTCTGTTTTATTGTTGTTGTGTATTTTTTTTGTTTTTGTAAAATCTTTACACTTTTGGTGTTTTTTAGGTATTATTATTGTTATTTGGGGATAGGGTGGGCTTAGGCGAGAGGGGATAGGGTGTTGGTGTTTGGTGAAGGGTTTGTTTGGCAACAGACAAAAAAAGGAAGACTTCCCCTATCTGGGAATATTTTGAGAAAATAGCTTCCGTATATAGTCTATGCATTTCTAAAAAAGGAGAAGAAAAAATATTTATTTATTTATTATTTAAAATTGTACTTAGGCCTATTTTATTGTTGTATTTTATAATTGTTGACCGTTGGTGTGTCTTATGTTCAGTCAATGTACATGTACAGTCACTCCCAATCATTTTTTTTTTTTGTTCTCCTCACACTTCTGAGGTGGAAACCTGTCTTCTGTCCGACAGTGCTGTAGACCAGCACAAACAAAGCTCAAATGCCACTTCTGATGCGATCATAGAAGTGGATAAATACCTTACAGAGACAAACGTACAAAAAGCTGAAGATCCACTTGATTAAATACTGGAGAATGCAGAAACATGTCTACCCCCATCTATATACAGTACATTGGCATTACAGTTTCCTTGTACCCCAGCCTCCTCTGTGTCATGTGAAAGAGTGTTCTCTACTATCTAAGAGGAGAAATAAACTCCAACACTGTGAAACAGCGTTTATTTCTTTATAAAAATAATTAAAAACTTTATCACCTTTCTGTCATTCCTACAGTTACATAAGCACTTTCACTGCCAAGTGTCATAAGCACATGTGTGTGTGCACTCAATGTCAATGTCCTTATTCACTGTGTGTGTGTGTAAAAAGAGATAGTAGGCCTACTTTAGATCTTATTGAATCATATAAGCCCATTTTATATTTTATTGTCACACTTTAATGGGTAAAGGAATTTATTTAATGGACAAATCAAACAGAAACGTGTAGGTCCACGGGGGCTTTAGTCTACCACACTACTGTAAGACCC
Organism: Tiaroga cobitis; assembly: GCA_030578255.1. Lineage (NCBI taxonomy): Eukaryota > Metazoa > Chordata > Actinopteri > Cypriniformes > Leuciscidae > Tiaroga > Tiaroga cobitis. Next base: position 36,054,444 of record CM060595.1, on the reverse strand, counting down.
AAGACCAATCTTGGAAATGTTAAATAACATTTAAATCACCTACATATGGCAAGAGCGTTTACAGGTGTGATGCAGACAACGCAAGCGCCTTCTGTTCAGTAGGGGGCGACATTGTTCCGTAAATTAAATTTAATTATAGCTCTGAAGCAGACAATCAATGCTCTGAGTCTGAGTCTGAGTCTGAACCTTCTAACCAACGTGTGCATGGTAGTGCATCTCTAAGTATTGAGGAACAAAGTTTAGGCTGAACTCCTTGTGCAGTTTAGACTAGATGATTGAACAATAACGCCTTTCACTTGAATACACAGCATTTCCACTTAAGTTGCTATTAATTTTGGATAACTTTCACATTATGCAGCACTTCTTATGGACGCTTTATGACTGTTTGTTACGAAATGTATAGTATTAATTCGTGCAATGATTTTGAACACTTTCATACACACAACCCCCCTGGTGATATGCAGCCTACTAAAATTCCTAAATTATTATTATTATTATATATACTAAATTATTATATTAATGAGCCCCACCAACAATCCCTTTATCTCTGCCAGTTTAGCAGTCTATCTCCTCCCACATTCTCCTAAAGAGCAATAGCGCTCCGCCTCTCTTTCTTCCTCTAAAAGCTCACACCCCGTCCCCGTCAGCTGTTCACTATTGAGAGAGACCTGCACGCGAGAGCTGCTGTATGACGATACGAGCAAATGTATTTGTGCACCGCAGTCACAAATATAGAAGAAATAGTTTTCTATGTAGCCCAACAACAATATACCAAACTATGCTTGTAGGCTAATTTCTTACTTTAAAAGAATCTGGATTAAATTGCTCTTCATTTATTTATTTTGTGGTTTATCCACGCGACATCGGACGCTGTTACCAGAGCGCGCAGCGCCGCTAGTATTGTGACTGTCCCTGTCGCGTTGTGGCATGTTCGAGGGCCAAGGCAGACGGAACTGAAGTCTTCATTGCTCCTGAGCAGGTAGGCATATTATTTTTAAAATAAAAAAATAAAACAAAAGTCTGTATTTTCATAAATGTAAATGCACGTGCATTCTTTAGTCACCATAGGTTGGCGGAACATTTCTTCTATGATACTAGGCTATGTTTTGGTGAGGGTTTGTTTATATTAACGTGAAATAAAAAATATTTTTAATAAATAAAACAAGTAATTATTCTTGTTCTTATTCATTATTATAATAATAACACTTTAAGTTGTAATGTATAATTGTAATGTATAATAATACAACAAATAGTGATGTGTCTGAGTGATGGCATCTGTCATCATTCAAAATTAGATTTCTGTAACATCTGTTGACACAGACATAAATGGTGATTCAAACGCAGTTTTTCACAGAGTTTACTTGTTATAACACTTTATTTTATTGTAAGTTATTTACTGGTTGTTTATGCTTTATGTATACCATCATTCACATTGCTATTTTTCACTGCTGTGTTGCAAAATAATTAATGGCCAAATGTCAGCACAGGGTTTCTGGCTCTTGTACTTCACAGCTGTGGCCAATTTAAATGGATTATTGGACTGTATCAGGTGTGATACATCACCATTGCTTTTGTGTCCTTAATCTATTTAGCTCAGTTCGGAACTACGTTTTGCCTCTGCACAACATTAGCAGAAACACAATTAAATTCTCCCCGGAGGGATGTTGACAGCCGGCAGGGACCAGGGGGCGTGTATCGGTTACATGGAAATTCAGACTGATTGGATTTGAATGTCCACCATATAGGCGACCAGATGGCAGTCGGTGACATTGACACACTTAGTGTTGACTCTGTGCCTGGTGTTCAACTCTTTGTTCGCTTTTCCACAGTCAATTTCAGGCAGCGGTGTTTACTTCTGAAAGTTTTTTTCCCCCTGTCAGTTTCCCCTCCTTATCCATCCGCCTTTGAACACCTGGTAATGATTAGACTCCCTTGCATTTGTTCACATTCCAGTCGGCTAGACATCAGAGAGGCTTCCAGTTGTTTTTTTTATGTTGTGTTTGCAGAATTACATCATCTTTCTCTTCCTTCATATTGAGGTTTGACATGCTCTTTGAGTACTTTGCTGATATTGATCATATCACTGTTCAAAACAATGTCAGTCAACTTCTGAAACGGTTTAAATACCGTTGTTTAAAGCTCACCAGTATGCTAGTTTTGTCAATGGAACAATTTCTCTCTCTTTTTTTGTTTCAGGATTCAATGAAAATGTCTGTCTGTGTCCACGAGAACCGCAAGTCTCGTGCCAGCACGGGCTCTATGAACATCTACCTGTTCCACAAGTCCTCGTACGCAGACAGCGTGCTAATGCACCTGAATGCTCTTCGTCAGCAGAGACTCTTCACGGATGTTCTGCTCCACGCTGGAAACCGCTCTTTCCCATGCCACAGGGCTGTGCTGGCCGCCTGCAGCCGCTACTTTGAAGCAATGTTTAGCGGAGGGCTGAGAGAAAGTCAGGACAGTGAAGTGGACTTCAGGGACTCCATTCATCCAGAGGTATTGTTGTAGTGTTTAATTGTCCAAGTGTGTTGAAGTGATAGTTCACCCAAAAATGAAAATACTATCATCATCTACTCAACCCTTATGTGGTTCCAAACCTTGTATGGCTTTCTTATGTGGAACACAAAAGAAGATTATTTGAAAAAATGTTGATGAATAAAGGTGATCTTTTCTTTTTTTTCTTTAAGTCAGCGGGGTCCAATGTTTTCTGGTGACTTTCATTGTAGGACAAAACCATTACAACACTGTTCAAAATATCATCTTTTGTGTTTTATAAAGGTTTGAAATGCATGAGGGTGAGTAAATAAATAAAAAAAAATATTTGGGGGATGTCTCTTTAAATTGTATGCTTCTCAAAGGTACAACTTATGATTGATTGAAGAGTTCTGAAACCTTGGAGAACCTCTGGGTTTGAACATCAGACTTGCTTTTGCAAAACAATAGCTTCATGGGTTTCAAGTAGCCTAATTCATATTGCAGTTAGACTGCAAAAATTAGAGGTTATCACTTTTAGGTTAACTTTGTTTTTACTCCGCATTGTCAAGGTATTGGAGCTCCTACTGGACTACGCTTACTCGTCAAGAGTAATAATAAACGAGGAGAATGCAGAGTCTCTCCTTGAGGCCGGTGACATGCTGGAGTTTCAGGACATTCGTGATGCCTGTGCCGAGTTCCTGGAGAAGAACCTTCATCCATCCAATTGCCTGGGCATGCTGCTGCTTTCGGATGCTCACCAGTGCACCCAGCTGTTTCAGCTGTCCTGGAGCATGTGTCTCAGTAACTTCCCGGCTATCTGCAAGACTGAGGAGTTTCTCCAGCTGCCCAAGGACATGCTGGTCCAACTGCTGGCACACGAAGAGCTCGAAACTGAGGACGAGCGTCTGGTCTATGAGTCAGCTCTCAACTGGGTGAACTACGACCTTGAGAGCAGGCACTGTCATCTTCCGGAGCTGCTCCGTACCGTGCGTCTGGCTCTCCTGCCTGCCATCTTCCTTATGGAGAACGTCTCTACGGAGGAGCTCATCATCGCACAGGCTAAAAGCAAAGAGCTGGTAGACGAGGCCATCCGCTGCAAACTGCGTATCTTGCAAAACGACGGCGTCGTCAACAGTCCTTGCGCCCGGCCCCGCAAGACCAGTCATGCCCTTTTCTTGCTGGGCGGTCCCACGTTTATGTGCGACAAGCTCTACCTGGTGGACCAGAAGGCCAAAGAGATCATTCCAAAGGCAGACATCCCCAGTCCACGAAAGGAGTTCAGCGCCTGTGCCATTGGCTGCAAAGTGTACGTGACAGGTGGCCGGGGCTCTGAGAACGGTGTGTCTAAGGACGTTTGGGTGTACGATACATTACAGGAGGAATGGTCTAAAGCGGCTCCAATGCTGATAGCACGCTTCGGTCACGGTTCCGCTGAGTTACGCCACTGCCTGTATGTTGTCGGAGGTCACACAGCTGCCACTGGCTGTCTGCCTGCATCACCATCTGTGTCCTTGAAGCAGGTAGAGCAGTTTGACCCAGTTTCTAATAAGTGGAGCATGGTGGCACCACTGCGAGAAGGAGTAAGTAATGCAGCTGTGGTCAGCGTAAAGCTTAAGTTGTTCGCCTTCGGAGGGACGAGTGTGGCCCATGACAAGCTGCCCAAAGTTCAGTGCTACGATCCCTCAGAAAATCGCTGGACAGTCCCGGCATCCTGCCCGCAGCCGTGGCGCTACACTGCAGCTGCTGTTCTCGGCAACCAGATCTTTGTAATGGGGGGCGACACCGAATTCTCTGCTTGCTCTGCCTACAAATTCAGCAGTGAGACTTATCAGTGGACTAAAGTTGGAGATGTTACAGCGAAACGAATGAGCTGCCAGGCGGTGGCCTCTGGAAACAAACTTTATGTGGTGGGTGGCTACTTTGGTACACAGCGCTGTAAAACCCTGGACTGCTATGACCCTACGCTCGATGCCTGGAACAGCATCACTACCGTACCTTATTCCTTAATCCCTACTGCCTTCGTCAGCACCTGGAAACACCTCCCAGCCTAAAGCACTCCTGTACTTCCTTTTGTGACCCTACTGTTCCTATGAGGTAGGTTGTGCAATCTAAAAACAGAATTACCAGACTTGTAAAAAAAAATATATCCAATTATAGAAAGGGATGCAATATGTAGTGGTACAATACCAGTAATCTGGCAATATTAGATTTGTTATCACTATTGTTAATTAATCTTTTAAAACAAATAATGTAATAACACCGTCCAATGCTATATTAATCAAATGTAAAAATCCATTCAAAACATCCAGTTTTATACTGTACATCATAAAGTTGTGATGCCTAAATTAATTTAAAATTAGTTAATTATTCATTATTAAAAATTAATTATTATTTTATAGTAGACTAAAATACTTATGTAAAATAGTATATCATTTTAATATGTGCTATTTATGTTTGCATGGTCACAGTAGTTTGTAAGGACTGAAATGCATTTAAGAGAAGTTTTCCTTAACTCTAGGGAATTTCAGAGGATGTGTTAATGTCCTTAATTAACAATGGGCTGGATGAATCTCATTAAACATATTAAAATAATATTTGTTAATTTTCCCAATATTCATTTTCAACTGAATTAACGTCCCAGTGTTGTGGTTGGCATGCACATTACCCTCTTTGTAAGCGTACTGACACAGGAAAAATCCTGTGTACAAGGTTACATGGCTCTTTGTTTGTTCATATGCACACTACATTTGGATATAGGGATTAAATTGATCCCTCATGATCTGCATTGTCCATACTTAGCAATTAGAGCAATTAGACTTTGTTAGGAGTCAGAGAGGAAAGGAATGGCAAGGCAGCATGCTTTTAATATCAACCTGGTCAACTCTGCTCAAATGTGCAATCAGATATTTTTATTTCTATCTATAATTAATAATAATAATAATAATTTGTTACATTTATATAGCGCTTTTTCTGGGACCTCAAAGCGCTTCACATATGGTAGGGGGGAATCTCCTCAACCACCACCAATGAGCAGCATCCACCTGGATGATGCGACGGCAGCCATATTGCGCCAGAACGCCCACCACACACCAGAGATTATTCTGATATATATATATATATATATATATATATATATATATATCAGAATAATCTCTTCACAGAAAAAAAGGAAAACTGTGAAAAGACCATCAGACAAGGGGTGTAACCCCGGCATCCTGGCCAAATTTGCCCCTTGGTCTCTGTCCATCATGGCCTCCTAATCATCCCTATATACTAATTGGCTTCATCACTCTGTCTCCTCTCCACCAAGAAGCTGGTGTGTGGTGGGCGTTCTGGCGCAATATGGCTGCCGTCGCATCATCCAGGTGGATGCTGCACATTGGTGGTGGTTGAGGAGATTCCCCCCTACCATATGTGAAGCGCTTTAATCGAGAACTTTCAAAGCTGGTGCATTAATGGATGTTTTATAATAGGTTGCTACAGATGTCACGTCTCCTGAGAGTCCATAAAAATTCTAGCTGTTAAGCATTGGGCCTTGCTCAGTCTCCAGGAAAACAGGCTTTGGTCACAGCAGAACTGCATCAGAAAAGGGCATCAGGCTTTCCAGTATCTACCTCTCAGCAGTGATATGCCCACTGATGCAGTGTTTGTGTGCTCTGTCTGGTCTGGCTGATACGGAGGCTCTGCTTTATCAGATCAGTCTCCAGTCTGGGAGAGAGAGAGAGAGAGAGAGATACAAAAAAAGAGATCCTTTCTTGAGAGAATTCAGAGCCTTCATCTTTGAGCTGGAGATTCAAGCTTCACGCACCTATCATAGAAAGATGCTAGACTACACCTGATTTTTAATGTGCGTATGGGCACATGCAAATCTTCATGTAAAATTTAGATCCAAAGTAAAACTGTGTGTTTGTGTGCCTGTTGTGAGGAGGCAGCTTGCGGTAGGGCTGAATGAGTTATGAGAGTGCAGTGAGGGGCGTTGCACCGAGGGTAATTGAAGCAGAATAGACGACTTTTATTGTTCCTGAGGGGGAAATTTGTCTAAGGGTGGAGGAATTAGGGAAGAGAGGTAGGGTGAATGGAGAAGGAGGGAGGGCTTTGAGAAAAGGCAGAGAAAGTAATGGTGAGGTGTTGTGTATTTGGATGAGCAGTGTGTTGACAATATGGAGCATGCTTGCATTAAGTCTGAGCAACAGTTCAGTAACTATGCAGTTAATTTACAATGGACTGTTCTATTGTTGAGCTAGAGTCTTTATCTTTGTTTGAGTATACATGCCACAATGCATAATCAAATATATGAATGATTAAATGCATATTGTTCATCACCGCTCTCTCTCTGATTAAAGGTGGTGTCACATTTACCATTGTTTGGTGAATTTATCCAGGAAATCCAGTCATTTCAATAGGAGTCCACACAATCAGGAACTTTGCATAAGGGTAAAATATTTCCCCACGCAGATTTCGCCAGATTGACCAAAAGAAATGTATGATGTCTATCGCAATTTTGCTAATGTGACCACACCTTGAAGTGTGTACATGCTGGAAGAAGTAGAGCTACAATCGCATTATCTTGGTACGTTAGTTCAATGACACCAAAAAATGTAAGTCGGACTGAGGTGTGTATGTGACTAAAACAAATGAATTGCTGTAATCCGATGGATATGCATGTAAGCATACTTGTACCTACTGTGCCGGTTTAATCAGGTTTAATTTAAATTAATTTAGTCAATGTACACTGATAAAAGTGTGTGGCAAAAAAAAAATGAATTCAATAGATTCGTAACTGTAGTGGAAGCTTAGAGATGAGCTTAATCCCACGCTGTTGTTGATTCAAATTATTTTTTTATTCGGAAATCTTTTTGGCTTGACTTATGCATGTTTTACTCTGAAGCTAAGCAATCTATACAAGTGAGTGAGATGAGGTAATTCAGATGAGTCATAGCTGTTGTTTTCCATAAATGGTTTCGGTTCTGTTAATCGTCATGTTTTACATTGTGCTGAAATCCTTGTAATTCACATTGTGATGTGAGTTGGGGGGCAAAACTGAAATCAAGCTGGATGCATTTATATGTTGTGAGTATTTCATTGGAAACAAAAGACAATGTATAGACCATTTTTTTGTTCTTATATTATGAGAACATTTTCAAAAAGAGCCAAAGACATTGTGGAAAAAAGGAAGAGACAAAACAAAAAAAAATTTAGCAGTTTTCTTTACTCTCTGAATGAAAGCACCTAACAAAAATATTTATCTCTGCCTGGTAGAATGAAATTAATATTTTATACAGTAATTTCTTCTCTGCTATGGAAGGTGGAGTGAGAACAGAATAACCCCTAAATACTGACAGTCAACCAAACAGGACAGTAGACTAAACAAGCTCTAGACCAACTTGACTTCCTCCCCAATGAAAAACACTCATTCCAATCCTGACCCTTTGGTGCTGGTCATTTAGCTTTGCTTTTAAAGTCTCTGTGACTTTGTGTGCCTGTGAAATGCTGCCCACCTCGGCAGGGCAGTTAATTGCAAAGTGGTGGTCCTTCCTTTTGTTCACTGAGCGATTCCAATGCGTTTAAAAGACCATGAAGTGTTCTAAGCAAGCTTCCTCCCTACTAACAATGAGGAGCCTCACTGCTGGCCAGAGGAGTGGGAGGAGAGAGAAGACAGAGCTGAGGGGAGAGGGGGAGGACTGGATAAGGGAGGGTAAACAAAGATTTTCAGTCTTGCTCTTTCGTTCTCTCCGACTGGCTATGTTTTCTCACACTCAAAACTCCTGCTATCTCTCTCCCATGGGAATGCATCTGGTTACAAAGATCCTCCCTTTTCTTACATACATAGACACACTGCTCTCTGTATCCCTTATCTTTTCCCTCTCTCTGTATCCCCCCCCCCCCCCCCCCCCCCCCCCACCCCCATTCAAATGGAGGATCAATGATATGGGATTATTTTGGTCAAACTTTCAAAACTTAAGTCATTATTTCAAAAAGAAAAATTAAGAAGCCTGCAGTATGTCAATATTTGACCTTTTTTAAATGTAGTAAATGCTACATAAATAAAACGTATGTATGTACACTACTGTTGGGGGAGGTCAGTAAAAATGTTTTTGAAAGAAGTCTCACCAAGGCTGCATACATTTGATCAAATTCTGTAAAAGGTAATATTTTAAATACTATTACAATTTAAAATAACTTTTTTATTTGAATGTATTGCGATGTAATTTTATTCCTGTGATGGCAAAGTTGAATTTTTAGCATCATTTCCCGTCTTCAGTGTCACGTAATTCTTCATTAATCATTCTAATATGCTGATTTGGTGCTCTACAAACATTTCTTATTATCAATGTTGAAAACGGTTGTGCTGCTAAATATTTTTTGTGGAGACAGCAAAGAAAGATTGAAAGGACAGGTACAGGCTAGAGACAGAAAATGTCATTAGCTCAGTATAAAAACAACAGACATCAATGGAAAACATTCACCATGGTTAAAAGCTGTATGTTCATGCGCGTGTGCACAAGTGTGATCTGCACATACTTGTGTGTGTGTGTGTGTTTATGCCAGGCTTGAGTTGGTCTTGTGTGGGAGTGGAGGGAGGTCATTAGTCTAAGCTGTGTTCATTCACCGTCAGCTCCATGCTGCTTCGATGAAGTGCCATGGTTCATTGAACATTTTGTCTTCAAAAACAGCTCTGTAGAATCTACACCCAGCCGGCCCCGGGATCGATGGAGGGATGGATTTGGTTTTGCCCCTTCCAGTCTCTTTGGGCTTCTGTTTGAGTGTGTTTTAATTGGCAAGCGTTTCTTCTGTAACTGCAGGGCTCTGTTGCCCTTTACTGTCGTTTATATGAACTATGCACAACTTAAAAGAAGAAAGTGGGATTTGGGAAGGAAAAGAGAGGGAGAATGCATGCTAACGACTTGATTTGGATGCTCTGGGGGACTTTTGCTTTCAAATGATCACCTTCACTCCATTTTTCTCTTATTTCGAGCTAGAGACTCATGGGAGAGAAAGAGAATACATGACTCAAGAATAGATATTGGCCTTTGCAGAAGCTTAAAGCTGTAAAACGATAGCGGAGTCAAAGCTAAAGAGGAAAAACGCATTTGGTGCAACAATAGACAGAAGAGGAAGCTTTTGTTGCACTACATTTAGTTGTGATTTAGGTTCCTAAATGCTTCTTTGTTAACTTAATACCACCAATGATCTGACTGAATGCAGAACGTTTTTAAAAGAGTACAGGGCTCTGTGTGTGTAATTTCTTTAGGCTTGTATCTGCTGCTGAACAGGTGTGAGGGTCTGACCTGTCCTCTCCTTTTGTTTTTTCCTTGGGGGGGAAAAAGAAATGATCAGAAACAAATGGTCAGGGTCAATGTCAGAATTATGTTTGAGATGTTATTCTTTTCTGAAATGCGTGAATGTGTGCTGTAAATGTGAAATTATGTGTGTTTTTTTTTTTTAGCCTAGCTTTCAAAAGTAGCATAATGAGAGAGAAAAAAAACCTCAATAGAAATTTACATTTCTAATGTTTTTTGTTGTCTTTTATTTCCACAGAGTTCCTTGTGTCCACTTGTCGTTATTGTCTACTGGATTCCAACTGTGAAGAAACGCTATAACCCTCCTGTGCAATTTTACAAAAAGGCTTTCTCCCATAAGAGCTAAGTATTGTGCACGAAGTCCAGTCACAAAGCTTTTTTCTGCTGCAAGTTCGCTCAAATCTTTTAACTTCCTGCTTGGAAGTTTCAAGAACGTTGTGATGTCGTATCCAACATTTTGTGAAGTATCAGAACGTGGGCTTCACAGTGAAACCAAAAGAACTGCGATGCATCCTGAAAGCCCAGTCAGCTTCCATCATAACCAGGATAATCATCACTTTCGTTCCCCCACGTTTGTGTACTCAGACTGTTTTTTTTTTTTTTTTTTTTTTTTTACAATGCTGATGCCATGCAAGCTAAAATAGACCTGTATGCCTGTCTTAATTTCTATACTGCATGAAGGATGAGTGGAAGCTTTTGATTGGGAAGATCAACAGGAGTCTCAATGCATGATTGGAGATCCAGGAAAAGTACCTCACATCCTGATATGTATATACCTTTTCTTCTCCCATGGTGATGTTAAAAAATAGACCTTGCTCAAAAGGAGAGGGACTGAGGCGGGCTTGTAATTGACTGATAAACGTAATATTTTACTGGTTTAAAGAATAAAAAGGACAGAAGGAAACATGAGAGCTTTTTTACATATTTGTCCTTCACACATCTGTACAAGGAGGACAGACTGATGCTGAACTGTTCCTGTTGAACAAACCTTAGCAGCTTGGTGTGAAAATAGACATGGGCACAGTGTGTCCCAAGGTACACGCGTCAGCTGTGCGTATGTGACTGAGCGCGGAAGAGGCATGTCCCAGCATGTTAGTCTGAACAAGAGTCCATCTGACCCCACTCAACACCCGGTCATACCCCCACCCCCTCCAAAATAAACACCCAACAAACAGCGTGAGCATGCCCTCTGAGAAACTGACAACAAACACTATCCTTCCAGCTTGATCACTGACCGACTCGAATTTCAAGATTCTCCTGCACAAAACTCGAATTGTGCGAGACACTTCTGCTTAACTGTTTTTGCTTGTACTATTCTAAGCACATACAGTCACGGTAAACGTGAACGACAGAAGGAGAGAGAGAAGATGTGAGAGCCATTTCGTCACCCTGTGAGGGAATGCAGTCTCTATGGCAACAACAACTAAACTGTTAAAAAAAGGACGATAACGAGAGAAGTGCAAGAAACTGGCTGTCTGGCTTAAAAATATTTCAGTGTCTATTAATAGTCTTAATTTATGAGGGTTTTTTAAAGCTTTTTGTTATCCATTGTGTATTAATAATTTTATTTTTTATTTATTGTTCTTTTTTTTTTTTGCTTGCATACATGTTTGGATGTATAGAAGTTAACAGGTTTTTGTCCCACGCATGGCCCAAAACGCTCTGTGTTCCTGCTGCTTTTTTGCACATATACGTAAGGTAATTTTGACTGAGCAGTTGGAATTTGTAGTGGTCAGCGAACGCTTGAGCCTCTTGCTCATCTGATCAAAAACAGGGAGGCTTGGGGGTCAAAGTTCTTTGACAGGATAAGAATGGGCCGAATGATGTCACAGCCTCAGATTACCCTGGGTGCAAGTGGGGGAGTGAGAAAGTGGGTAGGCAGTTCACCCAAAAATGAAAATTGTCATGTTCTCACCCTCAGATTCAGAATTGTCATTTTTGGGTGAACTATCCAGATTCTTTAAATTTATTTAATTGAAGTTAAACATTTGTTCTTAAACCACAGATCAATCCACCTGGTTGTAATGGTGCACAGACCTGCATCAACTTTTGTTTTATACAGAATAATTGGATCTCAAACCACCATTTAAAAAGCTTTAAGTTTCATCTACAAGAACATCAGCATAGTTTATCAAATGCTTTCGACCAGTGCCTAGTAGTGACCCATGCCAATCTCGTTCCAGTATGCAGCCTCTGTTCCCCTGCCTCTCTCAGGACTGGAGCTAAGGCTGACCCAGGGTCTCTGTGAGCTGCAAGGTTCGTGTAGAGTTATCTGGGGAATGTGACGTATGCAGCTGCTCTCAGAACAACTGGAACTGTCACAAGAACGTCGTAACTTTGACTGATCCATACAGTTCAGCTGTGCTGTGAACATTATGATTGGTTTAGGAATATGTCACAGACACCTTGCTGGATCACTCTTAAAAGTAAAGGTAATGCTATAGAAGAACCGGTTTGGGTTCCCCTAAGAACTTTTCAAATATTTTTTTTTTGTCTTACACCATGTCTACACTGGACGTGAATGGTGCAACTTGACAAAAGCAAATATAGCCAATTGTAAAAAGAGTAATTGTAATTGTAAATTAATTGTAAATACTGTCTACACTGGATGTGACACAGACAGTAAACCAATGCCTTGTTCTATTTCTGAACATACTCCATGCACGTGCACTACTTCCAACAACAGTACGAATGGATTCAGAACTTTCGCTTTGGCGCAGTCAGTGTAGACAGACTCAAGCTGTTGTGACGCAGTGCCCCGTGTAGACAAAAAGTTAGTGTGAAGAAAATGTTAATAGTCTTATAACCAAAGAACTTTTTGTGCATTGAAACGGTTCAATTGGTGTTAAAATGGTCACAAAATCCTAGTTGTCAATAAAGAATTTTATTTTAAGAATGGTTGTTAGTTGCTACAGTTTGTGGCATAAAAAAGTAATTATTTTTAATCAGCCAAATTTAATGATGATGACCACAATGGTGTAATGATAAAGCTAGATCTCAAATGTCTCAAAATGAGTAAAAGCAATGTCTACAGAAGGGCACAGACCATAGTGCTTCGATGCCACGTCAATGCCAAACGCACTACCTGTAGAGATGATCCGTTTCAATCTTCACTGTGGTGCTACACGTCACTTTTGGGTTGAATAACAACACTGGCAGTTTGCTATGCCATAGCTCTTCTACATGCTTCAAACTAATTAAATAGCTTTATATTAATAGAATATATATATATATATATATATATATATATATATATATATATATATATATATATATATATATTTTTTTTTTTTTTTTTTTTTTTCAATTGCACAGCTTCAAAATTGAATTGAAATCCCTGAGAGAGAGAAAATGGTAGCAAGGGATTCATGTTCCTCCCATAAACCCTCTCATCTCCTCCAGGAAATTCTTGCTTAAAGTTCCCTTTGGCCTTTAGGGTCTTTACACCCCCCACCTCCCCCTTCCAAAATACCTTTTCACAGAACACTGCACACTCTGACCTCCAGCCAATCAGAAAACCCCGTTCTGCCCCCCTCACATAGCACAGTTGCCACAGCAATGGTCGACAATCATTGCTCACCTCTCCATTTGAACTGATAATAGTCGAGTGTTTTGTTTTTTCTCCTTTTTCTCTCCCTCTTACCTCTTTGCCCTCCCTTCTTCCCCCTGTCCTCCTGCTTAAGTGAAAGATTGATTCGGAAGTGACTCATAAGCCTGTGTGCATTGAGAACTCTTAAACGCTGTATGCCTTCACAAACAGACGCATTGCTAAAACATTGTCAATGTTGGCCTGTACTCTTGTTTTTGTGGGCGTCATTTTTATTTTCATTTCTATATGTAGTGTTATATAATTGTATTATTTTATCTCAACCACTGCGGTTAACATTATTTTGTACAAGTGATTTTTTCACAATGTGAAATTCATGGTTAAATAAAGATAAGAGTTTTTCCTCTTGATGGATATAAAAGCGTATTGCATTATTCAGGTTTTCATAACTGCCAAAAAAAAAACTTTAGTATATGCTTACTGAAGTAAGTTTTCCGTTCTTTTATGCAGAGAAATAAAGCTTTTAATTCCAGCATGGCTTATTTGGAGCTTATTAAAAACATTTCTCACATATCTGGCCAGCTATATATGGCAAGCAACACATTTCTGTACGAAGTGTTAAATGGGTGTGTGTGTGTTTATTAAGGGCCCCTATAAATGTACAGAAAAGGCCGAGATCATCGTGTGTGTCTACAAGACAGGAAGTAACAGCCATACGTGACCCATAAGATACTTTCCCTTTTATTCCAGGGTTGCTATGACAACACTGACCATTATCTGCAACTCTGGCAGCTGATGTGAAGCATGAAAATTTAAGAAGACCTCCTCCACCACAGACCTCCTTTTCCTGTCCTCTTGCCATTTTTTGTGGAAGTTCCTCCTACATTTATTTATCATCTTTTTACCTTGTTCCTTTTATTCCGTAATGAATATCAAATAACCCCAGTCTATTTTTAACCATAACGATAATATTCTGCATCCTGCCTTGCGTAACGTCTACCATGAGTAAGCAGACACACACGGTGACACACGTTACAAACCTGCTCTTCCTGAGGACAAGAGTGTTTACATTCCTGTGATAAAGTGACTCCCTTTCAGCAGGTTAAAGTAAGACCAGTTTTACAGGCTCCTGACACATACCTAAGCACACTATGGCAAGATGATAAGGATGTGCTTAATCACACCCTTAAAAAGACATAAAATTCACACTTTTCACAGGCTCATATAACCCAAGTGATTACAATATATCTCTATGATAATAACATGTCGACTTAAGATAATAAATATTAATGCTTATATTGGAGATATGGATTGTGTAATGTCATGGCAATTTCCTCCAATCGATATAATCAGGGCTCTCAAGTTTTGAAGACAGGCAGGAGTGACACCAGGGCTTTCCTCTCAGGGCGAATGAGAGGATGCTTAATTGCTTTTTACCTGACATCTTTGAAAGACGGATGCAATGATTAATGCATCCATGGCCAGGATATAATTATAAAATATGACATGATTTTAAAAGTGACCTATCGACTAACATCGACTATGCAATACACTTTAATTTATTTAGTGCTAATAATATTATTAAGCCTATTTGGAGAGAGAGATGTTTATAATGTGACAATATGTCAGTCATCGTGTGATAACGAAAATATGACTTGGCCTAGACTACTTGTTCTAAGCAGGTGTTGTCAGTGAACAGGCTGTAAAACTGTTGGCTAAGTTACAGACGCTCATGAAAAACTGATGCTAATTATCTGGGAAACATTCTCTAACAGCAGTCAAGTTGTCATTGTTTGTGTCAAACAAGTTGTAAATTTGTTGTAACATTAAAGCTGCAGTCCGTAGTTTTTCCTCCTTGTCGCCATCTCTGTTAGAAATCTGCAATTGCAGTTATTCACGGAATTATCAGCTTTACGTGGGTTGTGCCTCGGCACGGCACAGCGCGGATGAATCCAATGTTTTGAGGAGATTGTGCGGCTGTCAGTCACCGTGCCGGTGTGGATACTGTCATTTGGAATCACAGATTCTTCTTTTTGGAAGTATGACCAACATAAGAATTTTCACCGGAAAATGTAATCTGAATAAGTACCATCCACTTTTGTTCTGACCAACTAAGGGAAAAAAGCCTTGCAGTAAATCGCGCTAAATAAATCTAATGATCGCTTATCATATCACGTCAAACCGTGCAAATTATACTTTGTTCTCAAATTGTTAATGCTAACAACATCAGCATTGCGTGACTACTCTACATTTAATGACCTTCAGATATGTATTCTTGTTTTCGCATGGGCCCGGTTGCAGTCTCTTTTTTTCTGTAGCCACTCCAAAGTCCGAAAGTCTTTTGCATTTTACAGCGGGTGAATCTCTAGTTGTCACTGGTGATTGTCGTTTGAACCTTTCTGGATCCGCCATCAAATTAATAGGTTTAATTATATCAAGTGCTGTGAGAAAAGGCTATAAATCTCCACCTCCAACATCCTCACACGCAATATAGCCTACTAGCCGAGACTCTTCTTTATGTGTACAGATGTGACGTAATGACGCAAAGACATGCTCGAATCTCCCGCGGAAATCCACCAGTACCACTGGAATTAAAAACATTATTACAAGCTAACCGTTTTGAATCGAGCTAAGACAAGCAGATAGTTTTTGAACACTGGCTGGTTATGTACTTGCCAAAAAATGTATTTTGAATAATTTTGAACCCCAAAAAGTTACTAACTGGAGCTTTAAAACAGGAGATCATGACTTACTCTGTGCTCAAAGTGATGCTCAGAGCTCCAGTGGTTTCCTCTGTGAGTAAACGAAACTTTCGGAAAATGTTGTAGCAGAATCATGTGAACAATTCTAGGATGTGCTTTTTTTTCATTGGTTGTTGTGTTAAATCTTACCCAGATACAGTAGTGTTATTTTCTGATTGGCTATTGTGTAGCCCCTTCTCTTTTTTTTGATTGACTGATAAGTGGCAGGCTCGACAAAACTCCAGGGGAGACGCGCCTGATTCCTGCCGCTGGTTCCATAGTGAGAGCGGCGTGGCCTGAGAAATTTTGGGTGCTGCGGCATATATATTATAAATAGTTTTTCTGCATGAGAAATAAAATGTGTTAAGGGAGTGCGTGACAAAAGACCGAAATGAGTGACACTTGAGAGCCCCAATTACATATCTGCATACATATATACACACAATCAACACAGTCATGTGATATGATGTCCCTCAAGTTCCTGTTGCCAGGCAACATGTCAGTCAGTTCCAGTGAGCTGGCACATGCTCTGTGTTTTCTGCCATAGTAAGGGCCTCCTTGAGATGTCACTGTCTCTTGGCCAATAATAGGCCCCTCTATGTGAAATCAGATCCAATCATCAATCAGGTGCAGAGCACCCTGTTATTCAGCCAATGGCTATAATAAAAGTAGCAAAATAATGGCAAAACAAGCATCTCTTTCTCTCGTGGCATTCTCTAATTACCAACGCTTGTGGCATTGTCTTACACCCTTTATCATTTTACGAGTAATAATCAGAAAAATCAGTAGAAGTATGCGTATTTTGCGTGCTGTCCAAGGAGAGGGCTCCTAGCTCGAACCCAGAGTCCCCCCGTATCTCTGGTTAGGATAGTACCAGGAGAGTGTGAGGAGAAGGGGTGGTGGAGTCATGCTGAAAACTGTCGAAGAACATATGGTGTGTCGGCTGCGCATATACAGTAGGCTATAGGCCTCCTCTTGTGCTGATTGGATAGATCATTTGAACGTGTTCCTCCCAAACTTTGTTAATAAAACATCCTTCCATGTGGTTTCGGTAGTTTTATGAGCTGAACACTATACAACCCCTGAACAGAAGCTGCATACTTTCTAAACAAAACAAATCAATCATGACTTCAATATATTTTTATTATCGTTTTCATTTTCATAACCTTCCTAACCTCCTTTTTTTTTATAACCCGAAAAGCACCTCCATAATGGACCTTTTTTACAGACTATTTGAGCAAATTGGTACACAAAAAATATATATACTGTAATGTATTATCTCAACTAGAAGTTCAACTATGACGACTTCTGGAAATGTGAAAAGGGTCAATTGCATTAACTTGTTGCTTTTCTGCAGCTCTAACGTTTCTTCACCAAAACAATGCTTTTATCAGCTGTAGTCACAATGAAATGGACAATTCTTTTTTTTGGAATATGAAATATTGCAGCATTTAATTTAAATGATTTATCTGTGTTCATCCTTATTGTTTTTTAATCAAAATAAATTCCTCTCCCACTTGCATTTTTCTCTGAAGACGTCTTGGCGCGAGGTCTGGACAACCTCTTAACTCATTATGCTATTTAAATGTTATAATAGAGTTTTGACAAGTTCTGAAATATATCTCCCTGACCCGACTGACTCGTATATAGGAAGATTATGCTTTAAATCATCCACATCAAAAAATAATAGAAATATATGTCTCATATGTTTTAATGATGTTGTCTCCACTCCTCATGTTGTTTCAAGATAGAAAAAGACTCTTACAAACAAGTATCTATTTAAAGACATGTATTTTAAACGTATTCATCTGTATTATCCTGTTAAAACCTTTATTGTGTCAAAATTTAAATGGAGTAGCCTATATGTGAATTGTACTTTCTGCAATTCACAACCAGAAACTCTATTGCATCTTTTTTTTGGCATTGTGATCATTCAAAAAAACTCTGCAAGATATTTGCCAGCTCATTGTAGATTTCATAAATAAAGACTTTGATATTTTTTTTAAGGTTGGGTTTTTCACTTTTGAGAGGCAATATGAAAAGCCATTTCACTCGGATATGTCACAATATGAAAGAAAAGACAATCGCAAAACGCTTTAATAATAAGACCTTTATTTTTTTTTCTAAATATGGCGTCACGACAGGTAGCCCCGCCCACACCGAAGTGGACAGAAACACCGCTTTACGTAATTATCAAACACGGACTGGGATTTTCTGTGGATTCTGGAAGTTTATGATATTCTAAATAATATTTTCGGATAAGTTACACAAAGAAGATCAAAACATGTCCACTGAAGAATCACGGCAGACATGAAGAGGTAGGCCTATGTTTTTACGCTGGTGCAGTGAGCTGTGACAGAGATCTGTTCTGGTTGGCTGTCTTTGGTAGGCTAGTTGATTGTATTACGCTCCATTTTCGCGATTTTTGTTTAAGTCTTGTCATATCGTCGTTGGTCACTGTGTATGTGTTAGCTACAGTGCTAATATTTGACCATTTTCCTTGAGCATAAAATTGTTGTAAGAAAACGAAAATTATGTCATCATTCATCAGTTTTGTGATGTGAGTGCAGAAGTAATCAGTTACTTTTTCAGGTAACTAGTAAAGTAACATGTTTCTTTTAAATTTACAACAAAATGGCTGTTACTTTTTTAAATAAGTGGTGCAAGTTACTTCCCCCCCCATTTATTGACTGTACAGCTCTGTCAAGTTTTATTTATAGCACAAGTTTAACACATCCGTAGTTGATCCAAAGTGCTTTACAATACAATAAAATAAAATAAAGAGTAGAATAGGCAGAAGTAGAAAAAATAGATAAAAGATAAAAATCAAGTATCGAAATACATAGGCTTTTTCTCGTGGCCTCAAGATAGTATCTCGTGGCCTCAAGATACTATCTCGTGACCTCAAGATACTATCTCGTGGCCTCAAGATAGTATCTCGTGGCCTCAAGATAGTATCTCTATCTTGAGGCCACAAGATACTATCTTGAGGCCACGAGTTACTATCTTGAGGCCACGAGATACTATCTTGAGGCCACGAGATAGAGATACTATCTTGAGGCCACGAGTTACTATCTTGAGGCCACGAGATACTATCTTGAGGCCACGAGATAGAGATACTATCTTGAGGCCACGAGATACTATCTTGAGGCCACGAGATAGTATCTTGAGGCCACGAGATACTATCTTGAGGCCACGAGATAGAGATACTATCTTGAGGCCACGAGATACTATCTTGAGGCCACGAGATACTATCTTGAGGCCACGAGATAGAGATACTATCTTGAGGCCACGAGATACTATCTTGAGGCCACGAGATACTATATTGAGGCCACGAGATACTATCTTGAGGCCACGAGATACTATCTTGAGGCCACGAGATAGTATCTTGAGGCCACGAGATACTATCTTGAGGCCACGAGATAGAGATACTATCTTGAGGCCACGAGATACTATCTTGAGGCCACGAGATACTATCTTGAGGCCACGAGTTACTATCTTGAGGCCACGAGATACTTATCTTGAGGTCACGAGATAGTTATAATTAATTTTTTTGACAAAGTGGGACTAGGGGGGCTCCGTAGTATGGCCTAATAAGATCACAAATATAATCTGGGGCCGAACTGTGAAGTGCCTTGTATATGCGAAAAGAAGGATCTTAAAGTCGACTCTAAATTGTATTGGTAGCCAATGCAATGAGGCAAGAACAGGGGAGATATGATCCCTTTTCTTAGTTCCTGTTAACAATCTGGCTACTGAATTTTTAACCATCTGTAACCGAGACATGTAGTTTGAGTTAGGCCAACATACAGAGAGTTACAGTTATCCAATTAGCCTTTCGCCGACCCCCGCCCCCCTTAGTTACTGTTGCTACGTCCGACAAACAAATGGTCAAACACGACCAGCGCGACAGATTGCCATGACGGGAAGAGGTGTACCCGTGCGTGTCAGTGACCTTTTTTGGGCAAATACCTCTGCGCACCGCTTCACCATCTTGCTTGGAGTCAATGTTTGACGGACCTGCTCACATAGTAACGGTTGCTATGATGTGTGATTGGACAATGGCCGTTTTGGGGGAGGGGCCGGCGAAAGGTCAATTGAGAGGAAATTAGCGCATGAATCACAATTGACCCTTCGCTAAGCCACGCCCGAAAACCGCCACTGGCCAATCGTGTCTTAGCAACCGTAACTAGGCGCGGGAGGTCTGGCAAGCTTTAGAGCGAGGGAAACATGCCGAAGCGTTGTGCGTATGGATTGTGCAAATCTGATACCCGGTATCCTAAAAGTTTGGACGGTGGGGTGGAATTTTTTTCCTTCCCGAAAATCTAAAAGCCGAGGGGAGAAATGCCGGGGCGTGGATCAAGCAGTGTGTGAGACCCCATTCACAACTACATGTCCACAGGATTAACAAAAACACCTATTACTTGGAAGTTGGAAATAATGACGGTTCTTTGTTTATAATGCATATATTTTAACGTAAAATAAGACGATTAAAGACAAGATGGAGGCTCACTGACATACTTTAAAATATACTTCGGCATTTTGTTAATCGACGGCCTACTACCCCTGACTGAGTAACGTTAACTTTAACCCAATCCGACCGCGGCTCTCCCGGTGTTATTCCACAAGATTTATTTCCTGTTTGATTAATAATTATTCGATTATTTTCACATCACTTACCCTGCTGTGCACGGACATAGCTGTTCCTCAATTTGTATGTTTCCCATTTGAATGGTCAGCGTATGAGGCCTTGCGCTGGGACTATAGGCTTTAGCTTCAATTTTTATGAAATTATTCTCTAATCGGTGGCATATTATGTCGTGGACATATCACTCGAATGCATACTGCAGTCCCTCTTGTCTTGCTCTCTCAGATATTTCACATGTTCGCCAAAAATGACTAATTATCTCATTGGGAATGTCTGACACCGGTGCATACACACTGTAATAGACGTGCCAGGCACGAAAGCTTGACAGGCTTAGCAACAGTAACTAGGGAGGGCGGGGCTTAGCGAAGGGTCAATTTCAAGGTCTTTACTTGAAAGAAAGTTTTTCACTTTTGCTAGATCGAAGTTGAAAAAAGCTACTCTTTACAACTGATAAAATAATTTAGAGTACCGTTTCTATGGTAACACAACATTTAATTTCAAAATGGTTTTCACAGGATGAATTCTGAGTTCGTAAGCTTTCAAATGATACCTAATTTATGATAACTACTAAGATATGTGATGTAATAAAAAAAGGTGATAAAAAATATAATAATATATTTTAGAGGATAATATATATAATATACTTTTTAGAGGATAATATTATTTTATATATTTTTATTGACAAATACAAGATTATATATGTTTTATTGTGAACTTTTAGCATGCAAATCAAAGTCTGAATGATTAAAAGTGTGGTTGTTGACTTTTTGTTACAAAGGTGAAAACTCCTGTAATGATACAGATTTTTTGATGCATACTCCTGTCATATATTAATCCATTATATATTTTCCAAATATATTTTTTCTGCAAAATCATTAACAAATATGTATTCTTGAGTCTTAGACCTTTCCAACGATATATAGTTTGTCATGACTAGGTTTTAATTAGGGCTGGGCAAAAAAATAGATTTTTCGATTAATCGTTTTTTGAAATGTGGTCGATTCAAATTCGATTCTCAACGGCCACGAATCGATTTTTTCCATATTCAGGGCTCGCGGTGCTGCGTCTTCTCTCTCTGCACAAGGCAAGCGTCAAGCGCTGCAGGCGTCGATACACACTCGCGTTTAGGAGTCGGGACATTATTCACTTGCACAATCGGGCCAGCATTGCATCCAACTAACGTTTATCATTTTCACGTCTTTTTAAGTTTTACCAGTTTAAACATTCAAGCACTTTACAATCTATCCAGTGCTCGCGCGCTCTCAGAGATGTTTTTCACTGCGTGCACATACAGTAAAGCCTAAATCCGCCTCACAAACAGCTCGCCAGTAACAAAAGTAATTTTTCGTGGATTATATCGCTTTAACAGTTAATAACACGCAAAATTATGTCAAAACTCTGGTCTTGTTGAGTAACCTCGTAAAGACAGTCGGTTATATAAGCATAAAACGCGTGTGACAGACAGTATAATGAAACAGTAATGAATACGTGCACTAGTTCTTAAAGTGAACGCAGCCATATGTGTCTGTCATTAATTTTGTTGTCAAAACAACATAATATAGCATGAATTGTAAGGAATCAGAATTAATAGCCTATGTATTTAATTCAGTCAGGACTAAAAGACTATCCAGTGTTATTTTACATTGGATTACTTATTCAGTTTCTGTAGTATTTCTGACCTACCCAAAAACTTTTCTTTTTATGTCTCTTTATTTGTGTCTTTATTCTATAATTGTATTTATTTGTGCTACTTTTTTTAATTTAATTCAAAGATTGACATCAAGCTTCCATGTGTTGCATAAACTCTTAACAAAAAAATTACCCCATTGTAAAAACAAACATTTAGGTGAGATCAATGTAATAAAAAATTGTCTAAAAAATGATAACTGATATTTAGACTGAGATTTGTATTACATCTATATTCATTATAGTCGAATCGAGAATCGAATCAGGAATCGAAATTCGAATCGAGAATCGAAATCGAAAATCGAATCGAGAATCGAAATCGAATCGAATTGAGAGCTTGCGAATCGAAATCAAATCGAATTTGAACATCTGAATCGATACCCAGCCCTAGTTTCAATAGTAATATAGTGAAGTAAATTTAGGTTGCCCGTATACGGGCAGGAACCTAACTGTGTTTTAATGGAATTGTTGTTAGCAGCAGGACCCAGCAGAAGCACTTCGGTTTTATTTTCATTCAGTTGAGGTATTTGTCATCCAGGTCTTGACTTCATCGAGGCATGTGAAGAGGTTATCTAATGAAAAGTAATTTCCTGGTTTGATTGGAAGATATATGGAGGTCGTCAGCGTAACAGTGATAATTTATGTTATATTTCTGGAATATTGAGCCTAAAGGTAGCATGTAGAGGGAAAACAAAAGAGGGCCAAGAATGGATCCCTGTGGAACACCACAATGGATTGGCGCAGAGGGTGAAGTGAATGACCTGATATTTACAGATAAGGTCCTCCCCTTAAAAGGTGCACTGTGTCATTTTTAGGGGCATCTAGGCAAGGCAAGGCAAGTTTATTTATATAGCACATTTCATACACTATGGCAATTCAAAGTGCTTTACACAGAAAGGAATTAAAATAATCACAAAAAAATAAAAGCAAGGAAAATTAAAATAGTTATAAAAAGGAATTAATAGAGATATATGATACAGTTATAAAATGAATTAAAACAGTAAAAAGATGATACATAGATGAACTTCTCATCTGGCAAAACAACTGCCAGTTTTTACTCTGAGATTTTCCCATGTTGATTACACGGTGTCTGTGGTGTTCTCTCAGTGCGCCTAAGAAATGTATTGGACGATTTTTCCCCAAAATCGGACAGGATCTAGTGATGAGGTTGCGAATTGCAACCAAAAGAAGTTACGGTGGCCGACAGGAAAAGATGTCATCGTCTGAGAAAGCAGAGAGTAGCCAGTTAAGCAATGAGGTTTCTTTACAAAGATTAATTAAGAAATTAAGTTTACTTAATTGTTCAGTAAAACGATATGTTATTGCTACTTGTGCTACATGTAGCTACTTGCTACGTGTTTTATTCGCTGACTTTAGCTAGCTTCTTTGCACGAATAACAACATAGTGACGAAACGTGCTCTGTAGTAGTTTCTCAGTTTAGGGCTACTGTAGAAACATGTCGGTGTAAAACGGCTATTTCATGGTGAGAGAAATTGTTAGTTAAGGTGCAGAGGTGTTGTGTGCGCTGTGTGAACATGATGGTTATTGTAGTTTTAGACTAAATGTGAACATGCATTTACTCAACAACTCACTTGCACAAATTCAGTGTTCCTCATGGATAAAAACAGTGAAATGGAAACTCACAATATATTACATAAACATACAATAATTAAATGTGGTAAATTACACAAATGTACTTTATTTATTTTATTTCACTTTATTAGCCAATGTCTTTGCTGCTGACCTTCTATGATCCAATTCAGCCACAGTAATAAGTGTGTTTATGTTGCTGAGGAGTGCTGATCTTTCTTCTCCTGCACCTTCCTCATTATTTCACTTTTGGTGTGAAAGGGCCTTTACATTTGACAAAAGTAGAACATTTGTGTTTTTGTTATTAAAAAACAAACAGGAAAAAGTAATGCAAAAGTAATGTAACATTACTTTCCATAAAAAGTACTTTTTAGGGGGTAACACAATAATGTAACACATTACTTTTAAAAGTAACTTTCTGAAAATAAATACATAATATTTTACATGATTAAAAAACAAGAAGGTGAGTATGTGACTCATTATTGGGTGAACTAATCCTTAATCCAGGTTCAATACCAAAATCGAAATGATGTGACATATTGTCCATCGTGTTTTTGGTTGCAGGCAGGGTTAAAAGCAAAATATATTCCCAAATGACCAACATAAACTCTGAGACCACACACAAAAATAAACACACACATAATGGCCCATATATTGACCTCCAAGAAGGTTAGCTGCCCTCAGTAGTGCCTGTTTGTGATCAGGCCCACCTGTAGCACATTAAATAAGAAGAGGAAGAGAGGGAAAAGAAGTGACCATGTAAACAGAGCGCTGGATGGAGAGAGAAGGCAGCAGAGGAGGGGTGGGTCTCAAGGGGCTTGTGATTGAGACCACACACAAAAGACTGGAATCGTCCAAGCCTGTTCCCTCTCTCCTTTTCTCCTCCAAATCCTGGCTGCACTCCTTGGATCAGTATTACGATGCCTGGCAGAGTTGAATAACATCTCAATAGCTTTACCCCCCCTCTCTTTTGCATATCTCCATCATTCGGATCTCCATCATAGATTACCAGCCGCTGTCATAATTATCCTGCGACTCTTGCAAAAAAAAATTGTACTGTTGGGGATGAATTTTTAATGCGTTATTGAGTGATGTAGCTAGCACATACAATCTGGATGCAATTTAATTAAAATTACATTTTAATTCTATAATACCATTGTATAATAACCTTGCTTCTGGAATTCAACTCTTTGTAAGTGCACAATTTTCTTTTTACACCCTGTTATTGCCATCTCATTTTAACCTCTATCATGAACTAGAAACAGCTCATTACATATCAAAACACACTGTCACCCTCTCCATTAACTCCAGCACCTGCATAAAGGTCGGCTGTGATTCTTTGATTGTAATAAACACCGGTAAAACATTGTTTAAATGTCGATTATTTCGTACTTGGGTACAGTTTGCTATTCATCAGCTTTGAAAACACAGCCATGCCCAAAACCACAGCGACACACGCAGATTTGATGCTGTTTTTCAGTGCCAAAGAAGCTGTTAATCTCAATTTTTTTTTTTTTTTTTTGAGGGGGTGGGGGAGTTAGTGCAGTCTCTCTAAACCCTTCTTCTCTCATTAATCCCAGAGCTGTTGAAAATGCTGGAGAAACTCTGAGACAGACGGGCTGTCGTAACAAGAAAACCTCATTTAAAACAACAGACTTGAGGAGCGTGCTTCACTGATCAGTCTGAATCTGTGATGGGCACCCTTCAGCAGCATGGACTAGTGAATCTCCACTCAGGCTCAAACTGAAATAAAGAAAAGAGAAATATATCAGGTTTATTGACCTTTAATTAAAGGACAGAATGCTCTTGCTTCAGCTGCCCCGAGTGGCTCCACTCTTATCAGTCTCTGCCATTCTCGTTAAAGACGCTCGTCTTTAACGAACTGGAAAAGTAATTACTGAGGGAGGGATGTTGTCAATATCAACCTGCCCTGACCCGGACATATATTGACTGTTTGCTCTGTTGCTTTGATTAATTTAACATTAAATACTTGCCTAATGCTTAGTTAAGAAAGGGCTGTGCACTTGACGTACATGACATAATCTGGTAAAACTGTTAATTTATGACTTCAATGTACCACAGTCATTGATTTTTATCTACTTTTTACATTTTTAATCAATACCTTTAATTTTCACTCTGATCCGTTTTTGCAGTAAAGAATTTATGAAGAGATATAGCAAAAATGAGAAGAAAAAATAATAAAAGTACAGTAAAACAGTAAAAAATGTCAAAGGATTCTTTAAAAAAGTTCAAAAGAACAGCATTTATGTGAAATAGAAATCTTTTTCAACATTATTGTCTTTACTGTTACTTTTGATACATTTAATATATCCTTGGTAAATAAATGTATTATTGTATATATGTGTTTGTATACATTATTAGAGGGGCAAGCACTGAAAGTGCGGAGGCACCTCTTGAAATCGTTGGCGTTCTTATTATTCTTCTTCTTCCTTTTCTTCTTCTTCTTCTTCTTGTTCGTCTTCTTCTTCTTCTTCTTCCTTATGGAAGTCTATGGCAGCCCATAGAACCGCTTGCGGGAAAGTTATGAAATTTGGCACACTGATTGAGGACAGTCTGAACAGTCACCATAGCAAATTTGGAGTCTCTAACTCAATCCCTTTAGTGCCACCAACTGTCCAAAGTTTCACTTATGTTCAAGCTAATAACTTTTGAACCGTAAAGGCTAAAAACAAAAATAATGTAATACTGATTCCTTGGCTCAGGCTGATTCGATTGCATGACGTAATTTTCTGTCATCTTTCTGTCATCATCTTTCCGCCATTTTGAATTCTCATAAAAAAATATTTTTTCGAACTCCTCCTAGGCTGTTGCAATGATTTTCAAGAAAATTTTACCAGATCATCTTCAGACCATGCCAAGTAAAAGTTATGGAATTCAAGTTGATTCATCAAACTGTTCTCGAATACTGCGCAAACTAATTGTATGTAGCGCTTGCGAAAACAGACGTAAGGCTGTATCTCCGCAACGCTTTGTTGTATTCAGACCAAACTTGGTACATGTCATCACAAGCATGACCTGAGGCTACATGCTGTGTTTGGGCGCAGCGCCACCTACTGGTCCAGAGATAGGAAAAATGGCTATTTTTGGTTATAACCTCTGAACAGTTTGTCCAAAAATAATCAATGGCGTCAGCCATTTTGAATTTTGTACTGAAATGCTGTATTTTATGAACGTATCATTACAAAACTTGGTATAGGTCATCGGCACGATGCTCTGAAAGAGTCTGAGAAGTTTCGGACCAGCGAAAAAATTTTTTTTTACATGCTTATAACTTTGGATTTGGTTGACTTATTTTCAAGGGAGTCATCTCCTTACATTCCTGAATCCTTTCTGAGTCCAACGATACCAAACATTCTAGGTTTTGCCTTATGGTTAGCGCAATGTTGTAAATTAGCACTTAAAACATTTACCAATATCTTCGAAACTGTTTGACTGATCGAGACGAAACCACCGTAGGAAGTTTGGAACATAGGTCGTTGGCTTTCTGCTAATACCCAAATGTCAAAATTTTGATAGTAAGTGGCAAAAAAATCCAATCAAAGTCGCCCATGGGTTACACGCCCATTATGCTCTCATACATATAAATGTCTATAACTCCAAAACAAAATGAGATATTTTCACCAAATTTGATACACACATGTATGGGTTCACTTTGAGAACACATAAAAAAGTGGTGTCCTGCGCCACTCAGTGGCGCTATAGAACAAAACAAGGACATTGCCATTAATTACAATATAATATCATGATATTAAATGCAACCCTTTACGAATGCATTGGTGTACCGTTACAATACTCGGTATGGGTCCTAATAATCCATTAAATCATACTTTTAGTTACTGTATCATGTCTTTAATTTCTCATTGTTGCAGTTGGTCTGACACTCCCCAGCCATGTTGGCATGTCTTATTGTCTTCTTTGCGCTTGGCCCCGATAATTGCTGCTTGCAGCTATATTTATTATTATTAATATTTATTTTTATTATTACTATCCTTTTTTCAAATCTATTTCTATTTTTTTCTGTAGTATAAGGGGGAACGCAGTGGCAAATTGATTTACCATATCTCACGCTTGGATAATATGAACCAGTGAACTTGTGAAATAGATGTTGCACTATATAGAACAGAGGAATTTTTGTCATGTCTTTAAGAAAACACTAATTAGCCATTTTAATTTTACATTATATTTGACAAAGAAAATTATCCTCTTTGCATATAGGCATACTGTATGAGGTTCACTAAAAGTTACAATTTCCATGTCATTATGTGGCTAGAACAAGATGCAAATATGAAACATTTGCAATACGCAACCATTAAGTGTGTGTGTGTGTGTGTGTGCATGATGTGTAGGATGAACAGAGAAAGAGACCAAGTCAACAGTTTCTTTTAACACCCCTCAATAAAAAAAAACCCCACTAATAAGAGACCGTGTCATTAATCAAAAGGGGTGGAATCGGTCAATGACGTATGAAGTTAGGATAGCCACCATTAACGAGGCTGCATAAAAGCACACAAATACCCAAAGGCAGCCTCTGAGGCACCAGTTTGTGTTGTTAATAGGGTAAAACACCAGAGGCATTGGATTCTTCACTGGGATTGCGGTCTGCCGTTTGGGGTCCGCCTTCCCTTTCATCAGTTAAATGAGCTGCTCCCTAATTAGACAGCACGCGAGCAGATGGAGTGTGTGCGAGCGTGTGTTTGGGTGAAAGGAGGAACCTGGAGAGTTTGTAATTACTAAAGTATCGTAGGAATTCCAATAGCTGTTTGGAATTGTAACATTGTTTGGAAAATTTCCTCTCTGTGACACTTTGTTGCCTTTCTATACAGCACACTTTCTATTCTCCTCCACAGTGCTCAAGAAACAGTTCTGGGGATCTTTTTTATTATGTTTTGTCCTCTTAATTGTTTTGTATCCGAGTATGTATGTATGTATGTGTGTGTGTGAGTGCATGAGTCCTGTATCTCCCACAGTGGCTTATTAACTGTAGGCTGTCGAGACAGTCTGCCAAGACTCTCCAGTGAATGTTTCTTTGGATGTCTCCCTCTTCTCTTCTCTCTTTCAGTTTGTTTCTCTATTTCCCCCATCTCTTTTAATGAATCAATGTCTTTTTCTTCTTTATTCTCCCTTCATTTTCCCTGCCTGGCCTCGCTATGTGTGTGGCTAAATAAGATCCAGAATCTTTTTTTTTTGGTACAGCGAGCAAGCCTACCTTGCAAGTTTTAAAATAGGAATTTAGAGGTGTGAGCAGGGAACACAAACATACATTCTGAGTGAAAAACTAGCCTATGTTCTGAACAAATTTGATTTTTTTTCAGGGACCACACAAACATACTGTACAATCGGCAAAAGTCAAATGGCAAACATACAACATAATTGGCATGCTCTCAAACAGCCATGTCTGCATTAGTTTATTGTGTATGTGCATGTGTGGACACTGCTGTGACCTGCTGGAAACATTTCCACAACTATGGACTGAGTTAAAGGTATTGTTCACCCAAACATTTAAATTCTGTCATCATTTACTCACCCCCATGTTGTTCCAAATGTGTATGACATTATTTTTTTCTGTGGAACACAAAAGATATTTCTACACTGTAAAAAGTGATCTGTTGACTTAACTTAAAAAAGTGAGGAAGCCCGTTGCCTTAAAATTATTTATTAAATAAACTTCATGCATGCAACTTGACAATTTGACAAACTTATTTTTTTCAATTATGCATGCATGAAGTTTATTTACTTAATAATTTGAGGCAACAGGGTTCCTCACTTTTTAAAGTTAAGTCAACTGATCAATTGTTACAGTACTTATGGGGTCCATTACAACATTGACTTTCTGTTAATGGACAAAAACAGTTGAAAAACATTCTTCAGAACATCTTTTGTTCCTCAGAAGGAAATTCATATTTTGAATTAGCTTTTTTTTCCATTTTAAATTTTTAGTCATTTTGTTTTGTGCTTTTGACTTTTTTATTATTATTTTTTAATATTTTTAAATCGTTTTGATTTTATTTTTATTGCACTTTTTATTTTATTTCAGTTTTAGTTTTATTTTATTTACTTCATCTTAGACTTATTTCAGTTAACTGCCAAAGCCATTTAGAGTTTTTCATATTCATGTTTTATTTTATTTCAGGTTTATTTCAATTAACAAAAAAGTTTTTAATTTTAGTTTACGATAACAACATGATGGTAAAGGATGACAGAATTTTCATTTTGGGGTAAGATTAAATTGTATTTTCATCTAATATTGCTTTTCATTAATGCCTGGTCTGATTTTACCTTTAAAGTCCACACTAATATGCAGAATGTGTGTGTGTGTGTGTGTGTGTGTGTGTGTGTGTGTCTGGGTGGAGCCTGTGGACTCACTGACAGCCCTTTCCATTTAAGGACTTGAAGATCTCAAAGTTTACTAACACAACTTGACAAATAGGTGGACAGCTGCAGAAGAACAACACATCTCTGTATAGACTCTGGATGGACATCACTGACTTATTTGCTTAGTAAACACCAGGGTTATTTTACAAGGGTTAACGATGATTTGTGTTTGCACAAACAAATGTCTGCTGGATGAGTCACTTCATTGAGTGAGACGAAAAACAAAGTGTACCGACAGTACACGCGCTCCAATCTGACACTATGTCTGGACTGTCAGGATGCCATGTAAACAGGCCACACTCTTGGAAAACATTAAAATACTCAAGTGCCACATGGACAAACTAGCAACCAAGCGAATGCGTTTTCTCCGTGAATGGATGAATTGATTGAAAGATCTATGTAGCATGGTTGAGTTGCTGAAGTGATTGTGTTTATGTTAGATTGTAATTAGCAGAAAACAATTACTCCACAGATGGTTTTATCCAAATCTTAGGCTAATCCCTTTGTGTTCCGATATTAGCTTAGCAAGCAGCCTAATCTAGGTCAACGTTTCTGACGCATATGTGAAATGTGTTTGGACACAAGATGTGGGGAAGGAAGGATGGGAATAGGAAAAAGATTTTATGAGTGTGTGTTTGTACTTTCTCTTCCTTTACTCTGTACTATTTTATTTAGTATTTCCAAGTTTAATCAATGAAAAATAATTATTATTTGAAAAAAGAGTTTAATGTTGCACCACCACTCATAATTGTACATACATAATTGTAGCAATGCTATGACTGAGAAGAAGATGAAAACACAAGGGAAGCTTTAAAGCTGACATTGATTATAGTGTACAAATGAACAACTGAAATCTGAGAATTGTTTGGGGTCAGTAAGATTTTAATATTTTTTAAGTCTCTTCTGCTCATCATGGCTGCATTTATTTGATCAAAATAAAGTAAAACAATAATATTGTGAAATAATATTATTAATACAATTTAAAATAACTGTTTTCTACGGAGCCCCCCTAGTCCCACTTTGTCAAAAAAATTTATTATAACTATCTCGTGGCCTCAAGATAGTAACTCGTGGCCTCAACTTCAACTTCAACTTTTATTTATTTATATAGCACATTTAAACGCAACGTAGTTGCCCAAAGTGCTTCACAGTTAACTAAAAACAGTAGGACATTCATGTATAAAGCATATAAGAAAATAAGACCATACACTCTTAGACATGCCCCCTCGCATAACAATATAGTGAGGACAGTGTAGATAGTAAAGATAGTAACTCGTGGCCTCAAGATAGTATCTCGTGGCCTCAAGATAGAGATACTATCTTGAGGCCACGAGATAGTATCTTGAGGCCACGAGTTACTATCTTGAGGCCACGAGATACT
The DNA here is from genome assembly GCA_030578255.1 of Tiaroga cobitis. Classification (NCBI taxonomy): domain Eukaryota; kingdom Metazoa; phylum Chordata; class Actinopteri; order Cypriniformes; family Leuciscidae; genus Tiaroga; species Tiaroga cobitis. The sequence goes on along the minus strand of CM060595.1, from coordinate 36,022,681 downwards.
TCTTAAGGCCACGAGATAGTTGTAATTAATTTTTTTGACAAAGTGGGACTAGGGGGGCTCCGTAGTTTTCATTGCAATTGAAATTGTTGTTTTTTTTGTTTTTACTGTGATGCAAAACTGAATTTTCAGCATCATTACTCCATTCTTCAGTGTCACAAAATCCTTCAGAAATCATTCTAATATACTGATTTGCTGCTCAAGATTTTTGGATCAACTAAACATTTGATGTTGAAATAATATTTAGTTTTAATGTAAAAGTCTTTACTGTCACTTTTCAATTTAATGCATAAAGTAGGCCTATACATTTATTTTTTATTTTTTAAAGGGGTCATGACATGGTTTTTTGTTTTGTTTTATTATGTTCCCTTAGGTGCAATTATAGTATTACTATAGTTTTTTTACCAAAAAAACTTTTAAAATGTAGTGATTTATGACCTTTTTCCACACTGTTTCTCCCCCTCTGATTCAAACAGTCTGTTTTGGAGGTGTTTCCCCTTTAAGAGTTCAGTGTTAACGCCCACTGTTATGATTGGCTAACGTCAGTGCGGCTTATGCATAAATTATTAACGTTAAAGGGTTAGTTCACCCAAAAATGAAAATTAAGTCATTAATTACTCACCCCCATGCTGTACCAACCCCGTAAGACCTTCGTTCGTCTTCGGAACACAAATGAAGATATTTTTGATTAAATCTGAGAGCTGGATCACTGCTACATAGGCTGCCTAAGGGACTGACACTTGACGGTCCAGAAAGTCATTAAAGAAAATGTTTAAATATTCCATGTGCCTACAGTGGCTCAATTATAAGTTTATCAAGCGACGAGAATACTTTTTGTGCGGAAAAACAAACAAAAATAACGACTTTATTCGACTATTCCTTTTCTTCCTTGTGGGCCTGAAACGAGACTTCAAGAGATTTCCACGACGCATGCGCGAGAACTGAGATGAGGACGTTCTTCTTCGACTCCTTCTTGTTACCGGCTGCTCACCGCTTAGAAGTATTACCGCCACCTACCGTATAAGATGACGTGTTGGAAGCGCAAAACTTTCTGTTTACAAGCAGAGGAAGACGCGGGCTGTACATACGCGTTTCAATTCGTAAATATGTCTACTGATTTCGACTTTTTAACCATTGTATATAATATAGCGAGACCTACAGGACATTAAGTGTCGAATTGAAAAGCGTATGTACAGCGCACGTCTTCCTCTGCTTGTAAACAGAAAGTTTTGCGCTTCCAACACGTCATCTTATACGGTAGGTGGCGGTAATACTTCTAAGCGGTGAGCAGCCGGTAACAAGAAGGAGTCGAAGAAGAACGTCCTCATCTCAGTTCTCGCGCATGCGTCGTGGAAATCTCTTGAACTCTCGTCTAAGGCCCACAAGGAAGAAAAGGAATAGTCGAATAAAGTCGTTATTTTTGTTTGTTTTTCCGCACAAAAAGTAGTCTCGTCGCTTGATAAACTTATAATTGAGCCACTGTAGGCACATGGAATATTTAAACATTTTCTTTAATGACTTTCTGGACTGTCAAGTGTCAGTCCCTTAGGCAGCCTATGTAGCAGTGATCCAGCTCTCAGATTTAATCAAAAATATCTTCATTTGTGTTCCGAAGACGAACGAAGGTCTTACGGGGTTGGTACAGCATGGGGGTGAGTAATTAATGACTTAATTTTCATTTTTGGGTGAACTAACCCTTTAATCATTTTGTATCACATGTAGACTACACAATGCTCCGCCACGTGAAACTTCGGTCTTCGATCTTTTACCATCGTGTCAACTCTCAATTGATTTTGATTCATATGCGAGAGAGAGAGAGAGAGAGAGAGAGAGAGAGAGAGAGAGAGAGAGAGAGAGAGAGAGAGAGAAGAGCAGGACAGTTTGAAGGCGCGCGCGCGCGGCCGGGGCTCTCTCTCTCTCTCTCTCTCTCTCTCTCTCTCTCTCTCTCTCTCTCTCTCTCTCTCTCTTGTCGTTCTTTCAGTAACATGCGCCCTGTCACACTCATCTACATCACTCACCGAACAAATAAGGCTTTGGCGCGCTGCATATGCTGCAAATAAACTGCGTCCAACTGCTTTCCCTGACGTCTGGATCGTTCGGCAGCATTCAAACATGTTGCTTGTCCACAGCAGGAACAGCACATCTGCGTGGTATCCAGTCACTCGTTGCACGACAGCACATGCGATGATGCGAAATGAGGCGTAGTTGTCTTGCGCTGGAGGCGGTCATATGCAAACGACTGGTACGTCACTTCGTACCGTGACGTCACTAAGAACACAGGATCTAGAACGAGCTGTATTTAGAGCTTGATTAAATAAATGCTTCGTTTATAATGGGGACGACGTATTAAGCTATGAAATTTGCAGGAGGTTTTAATGGTACAAAGACCTCTTAAATACCAAAAGATCAAGGCAAATTTGGTTTCTCATGTCATGACCCCTTTAAATCTGACCCCCAAATTTTTAACTGGAGTGTATATTTTGATACACATCGATTTACAAAAATGAATTTATATGGATAAAAAGAGACCATACTCTTCATATTCGTAAAAAGCATAAATTTCATTGAATGATTAAATCTGATTAAATGAGAATATGGTTTACTGTTACGACCCAAGATGCTTTAATTTGTGTCTAAGGATTTTAAGGGAGTAACATTTATTTTTGTCACTGAATATCTCCAGAAAGTACAATGCAAACAGTGGTAATAATAATAATAAAACGGAAATTGGAGTATGAGTGATTTATTCTTCCCAGCCCATAAACACAATAGGAAAAATAAACTTTAAATGTTTCCAAATATAAATAATCAAACAAATAAAGAAAAATACAATGAAATTCACCAAATGAAAATGAAGAGCACGAGTGTTGCCAAAATCAAAGAACTAAATAAAACAAAACACCTCTAACTACAACCATGAAATCTAACCTCACTAAATACAAAAAAAAGAACAAAAAAAAAAAAACATCTTCGGCGTGCCAAAGCACCCCTTAACTTACCTCCACTAACTAACAAACAAAAATTACAACAAGGCAACACTCTCTAAACTAGTGAACTAATACATAACATACGCTAAATGTAGCATGATGTATGTCACGTGACATTCTAGCTTTCTCTTCTAAGTAAGCATGAGGACACACGATCAAACCCGATCAAATAAACTGAACAACAGATAGAAAACTAAAGAAACAAATTAACAATAAATGAGGGACACAGGTCTAACATGGGCTACATAATGAACATCTACGAGGGGCGCGTGCGCGCACACACACAGCCAAAGCCCAGCCAAATCCAGCCAAAGCCCAGCCAAATCCCAGCCAAAGCCCAGCCAAATCCAGCCAAAGCCCAGCCAAATCCAGCCAAATCCAGCCAAAGCCCAGCCAAATCCCAGCCAAAGCCCAGCCAAATCCAGCCAAAGCCCAGCCAAATCCAGCCAAATCCAGCCAAAGCCCAGCCAAATCCAGCCAAAGCCCAGCCAAATCCAGCCAAATCCAGCCAAAGCCCAGCCAAATCCCAGCCAAAGCCTCCCCGCCCCTTGAAGACAGCTGGCATCGCCTTTTATAGCCAGCTTCCGGCAGAGCGTCATGGAGACGAACGAATCCCAGAGGACGAACAGGATCTGAAGCCAAACAGAATCTGAGAACAAGAAACAGATCATAAGTACACAAACATAATCGTAACATTTACTCTTATGAGCATTAAATATTAAAATATAAAGATTAATTCTTGCATATTGAATCATACTTAATCACATGAAGAAGTGACTAGGGAGGGTTTCCTCAAGTTCTACTCCAAAGCACACTTCAACTTCCTTTGCTAAAAGCTTCTCATTTTGAGACCAATTCCTTTTAAATTACAAGTGAACTGTAACACTCAAACTGTAACACTCAAAAGTGATTGTTTGAGTTTCTCTTTTTTCAAGAAGTGATATAATAAATGAGGAGTTTCTCAGATGTAATATAATTAATTATGTTTGTTTACTTTCCAGACTGATGTGAATCTGTCACAGAAATGACTCAAGTCTGAAATGGATGTGATGATTCTACATTATTGTGTAGTTTGAGTGATGAGAGTGTCGGTGTGAGTGTCCTCCCACCTCACTTCCTCCCATTCACTCTCTCATACACACCAACACTGTGCGCTTCAATACTACGATATTGACTAAACTTTAACTTTGCGTAATCAGCTGCACTCTGATTTATGAGTTGTATTCTGTTCTGGTCTTAATAACTGCTTTGTAGTAGAAATCTCAAAAATTATGAACAAAGAGTATTGTGTTTTTATATGAGCCTTATCATAAACAGCATGGTATCAGTGTACTGATGGAAACAGTGCCAGTGACCCATAGCAGTGTGTGCGTTGCAATACTATGTTTTACTTTTTATTATACTTCCATTATAAAAATTAATGAATCAAAATGATCAAAATAGAATCTCTCTCTTTCTCTTGCTCACTTTATTTTCATAACTGTGTCCCTGAACGAAGCAATAACCAAAGGTCAATGGCGTGAACATCTATTATTCCAGTGCTGATATTTTTATGTGGCAATTTTTGCTTTATCCAGTCTCTGGAACACTAATTTTATGGCTTTTGACATTTATAATCAAAGTGATCTGAGTGGAAAAACAGACATTGAACTGAGTTAAGTGAGAGAGAGAGAGAGAGAGAGAGAGAGAGAGAGAGAGAGAGAATATCAATGGAGCTTTTGTCTCCAGTCGTTCCTCGAGCTAGGGTTTACATACCTGCTTTTAAGATATCTTTATATTATCGTAATTGTACCACACTAATGTATGTATAAAGTAAATACGCTCTTAAGAAAAATGGTTCTTAACAGTGTATGGTTCTTTGGCTTATACAATTGCAATAGCAGAACAACAGCAGAATCCTTTTTGGAGCTAGAACAAGTTTTATAATATTCCATAAAGAACCATGCTTTGAAAGTGCTTTGAAAAAAGGATCTTCATGATGTTTATATTCAAATACGCATGATTTTAATCTCTTTATCTTTTTTAGTCTCGTATTTTAATGGCTGTTAAATGTTTTTGTTTTGTTTGTGTTTTTGAAACTCTCTTTGCTTCATTTATAGAGAATGAGGGCCGACAATCACAAAGACTGACTCACACACTGTCTTGCCTACTGAAGCTGCTTTTGACCCCTCCACGCACACATTTTATCATTTCCTAGCCCATTACCAGACATGAGGCCAATTTTTCCCAGATAAGGTTCTTCCTCAGAGGAATTCCTCCTGATCAGGTCTAGTCTGATGTCTAGGGAAGCTGCTTTATCTGTTAGCCCGAAGCTTCTCCCCGCCACACAGATTACTCATATCCCACAGACAGTCAATCAGACTCATCGTCACTTTGTTTATCCCTCCTTCTTTTTTGTCCCAGTATTTTTTTTCACCCATTCTTTTGTTGTTGTGTATCTTTGTCATACATTTTCTCTCTCTCTCCGTCTGCATCCTACTGGGAGTTCAGGTTGAGTCTCTCTGGCCCAATATCAGGAAGGTTATCCAAAGGGCAGCTCTTCATCTCCACATTTCCTGTAGCCGCAGGAGGATCATGTGTGTCAGCTCTCATGACTCTTGTAATTTTAGTGTGTATCAGTCCTTGTTCTACTACAACAGTCCATTTGTTTAACTTGTAGTACTCTCAGTACAGAGGTCAAAAGTCAGAGGTTACAACAAGGGCCTTTATAACCTCCACTGCTATCCTGTGTCATTCAATGGATTTCCATGTGACCATATGGATTTTGGATTGCTAATTGTATTTCATTATGCCATGTTTTGTTTGGGTTTTTGTATTCCAGCAAATCTAATTTGTAAATGACCAAAACAGATTAACAGTTTGATTCTTTGTTTTTCAAGTGAGACGTATTGAAACGTTGCATGGTAGTAGTATGTTTATTATTTATTAACCGTGTTTATACTCTCACATTCCTCGTGCTATAAAAGACACGAATCAACCAACTATTGATTTAGTTTACATACTTTTGAGAACAATGTTTTTTTAAGGGTTTGAATGTTGTCCAGATCTCTTCCTCTCATACCTTATTTATTTTCTGTCTGTCTGTCTACCTTTTTTTCCTTTCTTTAAAAAAATAAAATAATAATAATTAATGTCATAACCTGATGTTTGCCAGGCCTGTCTGGCTGAGAGGCTGATAGATGAGTGTTATGATGTAGAGATGAAGGAAATTGAAATTGTGGACGAAGATGTATTGCATATCTGGTTAAAGTGCTTAAAGTAATTGTTTGCTTTTATGGGTGGGTAAATTTGTTTGTTTGAATGTGAACACACTGGCTGTGCATTCATTCAAAACGTGATGGGATTTTTCATAAATAAACATCTTGTCACCTTGTTTCTAAGCACCTTTTTTTTAATGAAGCCATAGCCAGTGTGTTCATGTTTACACAAAGATGCAAATTTACCCACCCATTCGTTCGCAGTTCGCACCCCCCTTTTCCTCTTTAAATCAATAGCATGTGTTTTGGAAAAGGGCCCCAGGCCAGACATTTTAAAGGCACCCAGACAAACCAGCTTCAGAGAGTCATCGACCACAGACTAGAAACCTTTAGCCCAGCATCCTTCTGATGTGACAACAGCTGATTCCATAAACCTTCACATACAGAAGACCTTCAGACCAGACTATGTTTGAACTCTGTGAATCACGATGCTGTACATACGCTGGGACAGACTGAAACTCTGCAGGAGCTTCATGTTCTCAACATCATCTTAATCCAGGAACATTGAGCTTGCAGTGAGCAATCACCACACATTACCGGACTGGGTATACTGAATTAGTGGACAAACCATAAAGCAAGTTCACCACGAACAGAACCAGCGAGTCTATTGTCCAAACTGCTCACAGACCACAAGATCCCATTTACACTTGATGTTAAGAGCTATCATTATAAGTATGAAGTTTTCAATGGAAAGCAACCACTTAAATAAAGGTGTAAACGGGGTTCAAACACTAATGCCCGGTTTGAGTTGTTTAAACTGAAAGCATCTTGAACTGACATATCTTAAAATATATCAGTGCCATTGTTTGACTCAAGATGCACACCAGTAATGTTTTTTTCTAAAGCCGGGTACACACTGTGTACAATTTATAATAGTCCTTCAGGACTGTTATCGTTAAGACTGTACGGCTGCATTTACATGCAGGATAGAAATAGAAGCTAGCAAATAAAAACATCTGCAGCATTAATATTTGTTGTGGGTTTTCTTAAAAAGAAAACTGGGAAAAAAATGAAGATGTGTGTGGTTTGTTGTTGTCTCACTAATTTCATCATCAAGTTTTGCGCTCCTATTGGTTTTTGATTTGACTGTTGTCGAATCTGCGAAACACGAGTCTAAGGGGATAGAGAAGGAGATGGGGAGGCAAATCCATAGCTGGAGACTTGTGCCTCCGTTGGTAAAAAAAATAAAATAAATGGCCAATCACCATTGAGTATTTCGCTTTCAGCGATTCGGAGTGTTGAGAAAGGAAACATGGCAGAGGAGGCTAAACTCCCTTGGTATATTAACCAGTCATTGAAGAGACGTGATATTAGTTTGAACTGCTACCGCTAATGCACCAACTACTTATGCAGAGTAGAGATATTGAATATTAATCGCAAACAAATTTATCAAACTAACATTCGATTAAAATGATTATAATTCAAAATTTAAAATGAAGCAAGACCCCAAGGACTATTAGGCTAAGCTAAGATAGGCTATAGCAGTCGGCCAAACGTGCTCTGTTAATGGACATTTAAAGGACAGAAGGGTGGATTTTTGCTTCATGTAGGCTAGGTGAGTGTAATTATATATTGTTTTGTGTCGTTTTATGTAAATGTTCTGTCTAAAAGTGACCAAAAAAGCCATTTAAAGCAGTTAAAAAGCAGTTTACCTTGGGAGGGGATCCGACCGCTAAAATTTAGTGTGCCTCCTCTATTTTAAAACCCACCAGCCGCCACTGGTCGTAGGAGAAGCCACACTGCAGGACTGTGCCTCAACTTCTGACACTGTCATCATTTCTTTGGAGGTAACATTTTAACGCAATGATCATTAATCAGCTATCGGTGAACATGTCAAACTAGCGATAAAATACTTATGATTTTGACCTATAGTATCAGATTAATCTTTTAGGATTCACAAAATTTGTCTCAGACGGCCAAATCATGGCCAAAATCATACAGTGTGAATCCGGCTTAAGGCACTTTATAAAAGCTAAATGTCCTAATTTAAATAAGGCCCACTCCTGGCTTAATCTAAGCCCTGTCTCTGAAACCAGGCCACTGTGATCTGAACTTTCAACATCCTCTACAGCAAAAAAACTCAGTTTTCTTCTCAGTTGTCAATCAACCACTGCGAACAAAAGAAAAAAAATTGCTGGAAATGTGTGGTTAAAATAATCAAAACTTTGGGGTCAGTAAGCACTGCACTACAGCTTTTTTCTACAATGATAATAATAAGAAAGGTTGTTTGAGCACCAAATCGTCCAAATCGAAGGACACTGGAGTACAAAATTCAGCTTTGCCATCAATATTACATTTTAAAATCTATTGGACTAGAAAATAGTTATTTGATCAAATAAATGCATCCTTAGTGAGCTTAAGAGACTTCTTTCAAAAACATAAAACTGTAATTTTTGTTTAGTTTTTTGCTTCTACAGCTGTTGTGTACACCGAGCTGGGCATATAATCACAAAATCAGAGACTGTCCCTTAAAAAAATTGATTGAAAATAAGATTGGTCAAATAAGACCATTATGCATGTTACCACCAGAAGTAAATGGCGATCACCCTCATCTGACCACTTGTTATCATCTGAAATCAGTGCCTAATAGAATAAGGGCTTTTCAATCTGCTGCAATCTTTTTGGAAGCTGATTTTGGAGTACCTGAAGCTTGTGTGTTTTAATAAAAGCACCTCTGGGTGCTTTTTTGAGTTTAGCTATTGGTGGACTGGCCACCTAAACTTTAATAAACAGTGAAGTAGTAGTGGACTGTTGGAGATTGGGGTATGTTGAGGTTGCTTAAGTTGATGTTTTTAGTGTTGCTTAGGGGTCTGAAGTAATCGGTTTGGCTCTAGAGGGGGCAGTTAGTGATTCGGAGGGATTGCTGCAGAAAGGGAGTGGGGGCGGTGATTTTCATTCTTGAATTCAGTGGGGTGCGTGCCTGAAGGCCTCTCTGTTGGAAGTTATCCTTTTAGGCAGAGGTAGATATGAATGGCAAGCGTCCTCTGCCATTATGCTGCTAATAGGAAAGGTCAGAGGGCACATTTAACCCCCATTTCTTTTATCCTATGGAGCCGCTAGCTGATCCACACTGTCATCTGCACGTTAGCATCCAACTGAGAGACTTGTTTTTTCATACTGACACACACATGAAACAAACAGATACACATTGTTTGGTAACAGTACTTAAAAAGCTTTTCCCTAATGTTCAGTCTATTGTTCACATTATTCAAGATAACCACAAACCAGTACCACCAGCAACAATCAATTCAACTACTATCACTTCCAGCTGTACTTGTTGAGTAAACTGAATATTGCAACACAAATTGCAACGGTAACTGTACGTCCTATTTTGACCTGATAAACAAGAGAAACTAATAACTAGTTTCTTTGAACAAACTGAAAATATGATGATGCCACTTATTAGTGCATTTTATTATTTGAATTTTATCAATTGTAATATTTGAATATTAATTTATGATCTAAATTTTATTAAAAATTGTATACTTTCACAGCAAATAAAGCACAGTTTATGGAAGAATAATTTCTTTGATTCAATTGTTTTTATAGATTATAACGGTAACACTTTAAAATAAGGTTCATTACATTAGTTAATATATTAACTAACATGAACTATGAACAATACATTTGTTACAGTATTTATTCATCTTTGTTAATGTTAGCTGTTGTTAAAAAAGCTGTTCATTGTTTGTTCATGTAAGTTCACAGTGCATTAACTAATGTTAACAAATACAACCGTTGATAATAATGTATTAGTAAATGTTGAAATTAATATTAACTTAGATTAATAAATGCTGTAGAAGTGTTGTTCATTCTCAGTTCATGTTAACTAATACACCTTATTGTAAAGTATACCATTATAACTTCATGCATTGTGCTGTTTGTGTACCTTTTATGTTTTGTGTTACTTGTGCTTTACTGGTACATGGCCAATTGCTATCTCCTACACTGTCTTTAACTTGTCTGACTCTGTTCTCCTGATTTATGTCAGATGGAAATGTCCTATTTAATATAGCAAGAGAGCGAAAATTTGAATATGACTGAGTCACTCATGTGTCTCTTGCTCTTTTTGTGTTTGTATGAGACTCTGACTGACCTGTCTATTAACTTAATTCTCTTCTTGAGAGAAGAGAACACAGTCAGCGGAATTGTGAAGCTACTTTTTTTGAGGCGGCCAGCACTAGTGGCAGTTTCTGACTCAGTTGGTGCCCTAGGCGAGATGATGACAAAATGCTTAGTATTTAAGTGCAAGATGTGTTAGTCTATACTGGTGCTGTTTTTAATTAGTGTGCATGGGGACACTATTTTTAAGAAGAAAAAAAACAACTTTTATTCAGCAAGGATGCATTAGGTTGATCTTTAAATTGATGTAAATAAACTTGATTGGACATTTACATGTGAATACTGATTTCTGCCACAAAGCCATTTAGATAAACAATTTTATCTTACACTAATTGTTCAACTTGATTTTCAAAAGTGCAAAGTGTCAAAATTCTCAGGGGGTTGATGTTTTCAAACACATTTACAGTACATACATAGTGCACGCAGTAAGATATAAGTAATATTTTAATTAATGTCTTATGTGTATTTCACAATGAAGACACCATGTCAACGACACAATGTGACACAATAAAAGGCATTCCTTCCATTTCAACGTAAAATGTGGGCAGTCAAATTACCTGTCACTGGAACCTTGTCAAGTTGCATCAAGTGTGGTTAGTCTATTAGAACATTTATAAGACGTGGCAGGGAAGTTCCCATAGTATGAACAAGGATATATAAACAAGATGCTGTGTATGCACATAGACTTCTGTATGCACACTCATATTGAAATTTGATGGGATATATTTGATGTAAAAGCCTTCCGTGTTATGTAGTCAAACCACACGAGTATCTCAACGCACATTTCTTGAAATTAGACACCTATAGTTATCCTTTGTAAGGATAGTAATGAGCACTATTTTTTTTACCACCAGACTTCGCTTTCTCTCCCATTTAAATCTTTGCTTTTGAAAATTGAACCGTGACAAAGAAAAAGCAGCACATAGCAGCTTTTGACTTTTGTTAAAACAACTTTAGCATCTCCTGGTTTTAGTTTAAGCCACATCAAGTGCAGGACAGTTTCGCCGCCTGGAACGCACAACATCACGTAAATTAAAGTTTAGATTTGCATATAACTTCAAAATAATAGATAATAATACGTAGTACGTTTATCCATTTTGTGTGGGATTGTGTTGTGTGTGTGCCAGTTATATGCACATGTGGAGGAGCATTATTTGAGCTATAAATTAAAGGGGAAGAGTTTTTGTGTATACGAGTGTGTGAGAGATGAATGAACATTGAGGTCAGCGTGTCGTGGGATAGACGATACCTACTAAATGGTAGTGGGTGGTCTCTACAGTCTCTTTAACTCAGCACGTTTCTCTTAAGCACTCTAAGCCTGTTCAACAGCCACGCTAATTAACCAGAATAATTCTAATCTCTCTTACAGTTAGGCTTTTTACGTTTACCTTCTTACTCTTCATCTTGGCGTCACTAGAAATTGGGGTCAGTGGAATACAACCAGGGTCCACTAAGCTTAGTGCTCAGCGCTATGTTATGTGTCAAAAACACTCGCCCCATATGACACGGTCCAGTCTGAGCCGGGCTCGATGCTAACGTCCAGATCCGGGATTGGGTTCCCGCTAAACTGGGGGTCTTGTTTTGACAGATGATAAGATTAAATTTCTCATGGTCTTTTAAAAACACATTTGTCCAGCCGCCATGAGAGCCGTGTTAAGCAGAAGTGAAAGGGAAAATAAACAGAGCAATAACAATGAGTGATCGGCTTGAGGGGAAAAAACAAGAATAGAGAAAGAGAGGCTGGGGTGAAAAGGAAAAACACTTACTTATAAAATACTCATTGTTTGTTGAGTAAGCACTGCAGCTAACTGCTTAATTATAGTAATCCTCAGATAACTTTGCAAAGTAACATCTCACAACCTTCAGCATTAGATTCAGTCACATTCAGTCACATTCAGATTAAGTCACATTGGAAAACACTGCATTGTATTTTAAACATTATGTTCGTCCACAAATATCAGACACACATCTTTAAGGTCCCCTGACATGAAATTTTCACTTTCTGAGGTTTTTTAACATTAATAGTAGTTCCCCTATAGCCTGTATTTGGTCCCCTCGTGTCTAGAATTTTCAATCGGTGTAACTGAGGTTTGGCTATTTTTCTCTTCTCTGCAGCTCAGACGCTGCAACGCGCTGATCTTGAATCTCCCCCGTATGACGTCATAAGGAGGAAAGGTTACCTCCCCTTTCTCTGCTTTGCCCGCCCGGAGAATTTGGCTCGCCCATGAAAAAATGAGCTAGGAAGTACGAACGCGATTAGAGTTTTTCCCCGAGAGATATCATGGCTTGCAAACGAGCGAAGCATGGCAGTTGATCAGTGTTCGGATGTACAAATGAACACAAAAGTATTTTTTAGTTCCTTCATGAAGAAACAATGGGTTAATTTTATTTTCTCTGGAAATGCGCCGACACAACTTCCCAAAGTTGTGTATGGTCCAATCATTTCACCGACGACTGTTTTCTCAACTTGGGCCAATACAGAGCTGGCCTCGATGAACGTCTGAAAATAAATCGATCGAGCTAACGTTACCAAGCAACAATTTCTGATGTGTAGCCTAATTGTTCAAGTTCAGACAGGTAATCTTTCTCTCAAAACCGTTCAATACTGTTTATGACTTATCAGTAAGTCAAGCCAGTGACTAAAATATCAACTTCACATTGTTTCTTTTAGTAGGATGAAATTAATCTTATTTAAATTGTGAACAAATTATATACAGAGAGCGATCAAAGAACAATCTTTCCACACAGCGCGAGTTTATCTGGACAACTCGTTATGAAATCAATGACGCACGTTACACTCCACAACGATGCTCTTACTGTACATCATCGTGTTTGCATTGGTGAAAGCATTAGAGAGAGTGCAGAAACTGCGTTGCAATGATAAGATCTTCATTCTCGCGATCAACAGACTGTCATCTGCTTGCTCAATGCTCATCACAGCAACATTTTATGTGATGGGAATAGATCTAAATACTTTAAAAAGTTCTCATGATTCATTAATCTCGATAGCTGTAATAGTAAAAACGTATAATAGCTGTAGTAAAAATTTTCGAGAGAGTTTCACATGTAATACGTAGCTATTTCATATGCAAGCATGTCAGCCAATCACAGCAGTGGCCAGTTACACTGAATCCCACAGCAGACACGCCCCTTCAAACAGAGCGTTCAAATCAGAGGCTAAAATCAGGCTAGGAAAAATCCCTTTTATTTCTAAATTCTGACAATTTTTGATCTAAAAAACATACTGACATTATAAGGGCAACCCAGGAAACATTATAAAATAATAAAATAAACCCATGTCAGGGTGACCTTTAAAAAATGCGGGAAAAAATGCAAAAGTATCCAGGTGAGAAGTCCACGAGAAGACTTTGAAACAGTGCATTTCTTATGGACCTATTCACAACCAAATATACTACAAAAAAGTTGTTTTTATCCTGTACAACCTAACTTTTTATCCTGTTTTTTTTTCTTCTTCATTCTGTTATTAAAGAGGTCCTATTATGCCCTTTTACGGAGTCTTGGTTTTGTTTTTGGTGTGTACTAGAATATGTTTTTGTGCTTGATTGTTCACAAAACACAGTATTTTTCACATATTTTACATTATTACAGCACCTCTCTCCCCAGTCTGGCTCGAACACGCCCATTTCGATGAAACCCCTCCTTCTGAAATACGAAATTTGCTGTGATTGGTTAGCTGGCCCAGTGTGTTGTGATTAGCAGTGCTTAGCGCGTTGTTGGAAATTTCAGAAGCGAAGCCCCGGAGACTTGGTTTTATATTCAGCAGGATTCTTTATTGAGAACACCGTAGCCGCAGTCCATCAAGTCTAACTATGGAAGCTATTCACTGTAGTTTTATGCACATTTTAGGGGGCAGTACTTACAAGTGAAGACAAAGCACTTAGGTGACGGCCTTAAAAAAATGCATGAAAATGAAGTATTATGTATTTGTCTCTTGTTTTGTGTGCAAACACATGGCCGGTTGTTTTGGGCTATGTGTTGGCATTGTCTTGTGTTTTACCTCGTTTCGTTGTTAATGTTGTATCAGTGTCACCTGTGATTGTGATCATGTGTCATTACCACACCCCTTGTTCCCTCGTTAGTATTGATGTTCATCAGTGTCACCTGTACCTTTTGTGATGTGTTCTATGTAAGCTCCCGGTGTTTGTTCCTCACTGCTGGTTCGTCTTGTTAACATTCGGTTCTGTGAGTATTGTGATCTGTCTGTGAAAGTTCCAGTTCCTATTTATGGTCAAGTCTAGTTATTGTCTGAGTTACTGTTTGTTTGTTTGTTTGCCCCATTGTGGGTCTTTGTTTTCCGTTTGTAAATAAACCGTGTTTTGTGAAAGTACTGTCTGCGCTTGGGTTCTATTTAGCGTAACGTGACAATTCGGGTATAGGAACCCAACCCTGTTTCTAGGGTGTCACCTGTCCTAATCCAATCAGCATAATTATTCAAAGAATGGGACAGGGGCTCCAAGAGCCATTAAAAACAAGAGAAGAGCGTCTCAGTAATCATTCTGGCTCATTTGACTTACAATAAAGAGAACATGACTGGCAGGAAGATCTTGCTGGAAACTTTGCTTAACTGAATAATTCATCTGATATCATCATCATAACAATAAATGCTAAATTAATGCACCTCCATAACTGTGAGATATTCTCTAGTGTAAATATTAATGATGGCGTCAATTTAAAACCACTTCGAGCCCGATTCAGACCCTGACAATGTTAACGAACAAGAGGATGCTGCAGAATGGATTTCATGCACGGATTTAGCAAGCACAGATTTCACAGGATGTTTCAGTGTGGTATGTTTTTTGTAATTTTCTTATACATTATAGATATGATGTTATCCACCATTTAATTGTGATATTTGTCATAAAACTAAGATAATATTACTATAATCGATCACTAAACCATGGTTCATTTTCCTAAGGAGTGGTGAATTGTCTTACAAAAGCGAAAGCTTACAAAAGCAACAGAAAACAAGCTGTTCTTCATAAAATGTGCAGCACACAGATAAACGTTTAGGTTTTAATGTCCAGGAACAGTGTTTAAAATAGATTTTAACCACTCTAAGTTCATCAGCCTTAGGAAGGTAAAAAAAAAGTGTCTCTTTGACATGGCGACAACACTGTCTTCGCTAATGCTCAACCAGGCCTCGCACCTTTTTTGCATATTCCTCAGGCTGGGATTATTTAAATGAGGAACATTATGACTTCATAAGATCCGTAAAAATCGCATTGTAGTCCAAACGAGCCAGTCGTTGTAGTTCTTGAACTGTTAAATAAAATATCTCCTTTTGGAGTGGACTTTGAGCTTTGTAACCTTGCAGATGTTTTTTATGCTCAAACAGCAACATTACACATTACTAAAGTTGAAAAAGTAGAAATCATAATACGACCCCTTTAAAAAAAACTCCCCAATTAATAAGATATATTATTTAAATTTCTTATCTTTTTAATATGAATTTATATCAATTTGCAAACCTTTGGATAGATATGTATTTGCTTGTCCTTCATCTTTTTGTAACCTTTTACAGTATTTGGCTTTATGAGAGATGAAAGACTAGCAGCATTGAGCCTTCTTAGGTTCAGACCAGCTATTATCCATTTCAAATATTTGTTTTGTTTTATTCTTGGTGTGAACCTTTAGTATTAGTATAAACTCTTTATGCCTTAAGTAATAAAATAAGGTAATTGAGTTATATAGAAACAATGTGATAAAGTTGCAATTCTGAAATCTAAAGTTGCAATTAGGAGATATATAGTGGCATTTACGAGAAATAGCTATGGTTAAAAGATAGCGTAATTCACTTTCTTTCTTTTTTTTTTTTGAGGCAGAAACTACTTCAGCAATATTTTCCAGATAAGCAAACACTCTAAATATGACATTTTCCAGATGAAAACACATACACATTGAACCATCAGGGAAGAAACTCATGAGAACATTTACCATTTCGTAAGATCCTGTTTTGTTATGAATTGATTAATCAGTTGAGAAGACGGTATATGCAGAGAGCTAGAAGCTGGCAAGACTGATGTTCAACAATGGCCTGCACATGTCTGCTTATTGTAAGAATAACCCACTGCTCTGAGTTGGTTTTGAACATTCACTGTATGTCTGAGAAAAAAAAAAGAGAAAAAAGGACAAGGTCGCATTCCTCAGAGGTGTGTGTTGACTCTTCTGGACAGCTGGAAACTACAGTCTCTCCCATTTAAAAACACAGGCCAACTGGCTGCGAAAAGGAAAGTTTTGAAAATGACAAATAATGATAGGAGCAGGAACTGGGAGAGAGAGAGAGTAGAATTAAGTGAAGGGAGTCTTAAGCCTTTTGTGAGGGAGTAGTCAGTGTGAAATACTAAAGGCAGCATTAGTAAGCCTTGGTTGCCTCTCTGGCTTAAGTTTGAGCATTAGCTTCTCTGTTTATTGTTTGCTGGGCTTAAGCCCCCTTTGCCATGGTAGATATAACAATGTTTCCCAAACATTTCATTACAATTTATATCAAGGCATTTCCAATTTTTTCACTTAAAACATAAAATTAAAACTAGGGATGGGCATTTTTCAAAAATATTGCATTCGAATATTCGGCTGCGAATATTCGAATATTCGCGCTGTGACGTCAGCCGCGCTGTCATTGATACAGAGTCTAAGTCTGTTCCCAGAAAGGAAATTTTCTGGCTGGGAGACAGCGAGCTCTTGGTCCAGTTGACTTGGAGACCCAAAACTTGCAAATGGCTGAGTAATAAAGCCCTGTGTGCTATCAGCTCTGTCTCTGACTGACCTAGAATTAGCCAGTCGTCCAAATAGTTCAATATTCGCATCCCCGTAGTCTCAGGGGGGCGAGCGCCGCGTCCATGCACTTCGTGAATGTACGTACGGGTGCTATATATAGACCGAACGGCAGGACGGTGTACTGATAGCTCTGGCCCTCGAAGGCGAATCGCAAGAAAGTCCTGTGATGGGGCGTTATTTGAATCTGAAAATAGGCATCCTTCAGATCCACTGAGATAAACCAGTCCCTCGGGTGAATTTGCGCGAGTATTTGTCTGGTTGTGAGCATTTTGAACGATCTCTGCATGAGGGCTTTGTTCAAGCGCCTGAGATCTAGGATGGGTCTGAGACCGCCATCTTTTTTGGGGAGAAGGAAATACCTGCTGCAGAAACCTGATTCGTTCTGAATCAGAGGGACGGTTTCTATAGCCCCTTTTTTCAGCAGTTTCGCTATCTCGGCACGAAGTAGATGTGCTACTTCGTCTTTCACCGTAGTTTCGACCCTGGCTCGAAAGCGTGGGGGTCTGCGAGCGAACTGTAGCGAATAGCCTCGCTTTATAGCATTCAGTACCCATTCTGACACGCCCGGGATCATTTCCCATGCTTTCATACTTAAAGCTAGAGTGAGAATGGTATCTGGGCTCTGGCCACTGCGCGTGTGTGACACACAGCATGCAGTGTTTGCTAGCGGGCGCGCGCTGTGCTCTCTACACACAGAACACATTTCGTTTTAATAATTAACACATTTACAGCTCTGAGTGAGTGTGTGTCACAGGGCAACCAGTGTTTGTGAGTAGGGGTGAGAACTCCACAGTGGGCACATTTCCTACGTTTAGAACACACGCGGCGTGAGCCGGTTTTATTGATGTGGGCCGTGAATGAGTGTGTGTCATTGAACGGGCCATGCTTATGTGTAGGGGTGAACACCGGGAAGTGGGCACATTTCCTACATTTATAACACCTTCGGCGTGAGCCGGACAAACAGACATAATGCTCTTAGCGCCACAGGCGGCGGCGGCGGCGGTGGCGGTGTTCCGGTTAGGCGGCTGCTGTTTCGAGCGACCTGTCGCGGAACTGGAGCGCCTGGGGATGAAATGTTGCATGGCTTGCGACGTTTTCTGCACCTCTGAGTAGCGCTCAGTGAAGCCTGTAACCGCCGGGCTGAAGTGACCGGATGGAGACACAGGCGTGTCGAGAAAAGTGGCTCTGTCGGACTCTTTCATGTTGGACAAGGTTAACCACAAGTGTCTCTCGGTGACAGTGAGAGACGCCATGTTTCTCCCGATAGCCTGTGCAGCGGACTTGGTGGCTCGTAGAGCTATGTCCGTGGCGCTTCTGAGGTCTGTGAAATTCTCAGGATTCGGGCCCACCTCATCCATAGTGCGGAGAAGGTTGGCCTGATAAATTTGAAGCACAGCCATAGAGTGAAGCGCTGAAGCGGCCTGACAGGCGGCGGCATAGGCGCGACCGATGAGAGCCGAAGTAGTCCTGCAGGCTTTCGAGGGTAGAGCGGGCTTGGACTGCCATCCAGCGGAGGGCGGGCATAAGTGTGTGGCTACCGCTTCCTCGACCGGAGGAATGGAGAGGTCCCTTGTCCTTCGCGCCGTCAACAATAGAGAGTGTCGAAGAGACAGTAGTCTGCAGCCTGGCAGAAAATGGCGCCTTCCAGCTCTTAGATAGCTCCTCGTGTAGTTCCGGCAGGAAGGGAGCGGGCCTCGCGTGAGGCGTCGAGCGTCGTCCGGGCAGGAAACAACCGTCAATCCTGCTGAGCGCGGGTTCCTCGGCCAGCCACCAATCGAGGCCGAGGTCCTCCACGGCCTTAGTGATGAGGCGGAGAAGTTCGGCGTCGAAGCTAGCCCGCACCCCGCTCGACTCTTGCAGGGAAGGGGCGGGGTCCGGATTGGAGCCCGACCATCCTTCGCTCTCTGAAGCGATAAGGGAACAGCCGTCCTCTTCCGCGTTGTCCTCGTCGAACTTGTGATGCACGGTGGGAGCGGTAGGGCACTGACCGGCCGTGATCGAAGTGGGGGAATCAGAAAGCGTTGCACACGGGGAGTTAGCCGGCATGCATTCGCTCACAGAGATGACCTCCGGAGTTCGCTGTGAACGGCGCTTCTTACGGCGTGGCCCAGACGAGAGAAGCGGAGGGCTGGGGTCCACTTTGAAGGTGGCTAGTCGAGCCCGCAGAGTCGACACAGCCATGCCGTCGCACTCCGGGCAGCCGCCCTTGGAAAGCGCGTGGTCTGCATGGTTCTGTCCCATGCAGGAAACACACAGGATGTGGCGGTCCCCGTCGCTGAGGGAGGCTCGGCAAGAGCCACACTTAGAAAATCGAGGCATTTGCAACAACGCCTCAGCTCTTTTAGGAGAAGTGTGTTGCGGGGCGAACACACAATGCAAAGACGAAAGGATATGGGCGCCGGAACAGCGGTTGAAGCGGCGAGGAGATGGCCGGCTTCTGGTCTGCGAAGCAGATGGCTCGTCCCGCTGTAGAGCTCGTCGACGGCGCAGGCTTCTCCGGAGAACCAGCGTTGTGTACACTTCGCTGAAGAGATAAAAAATCAAAGAACACCCTATCTGGACTCAGCTTATATAGACATAAGCCACGCCCATTCTGGCTGGACGTGACGTGCACGGGCGCCCGCGCCCTCATTGGTGCTTACCTCACGAACAGTCCCTCGATAGGTTGCAGCATTTGCTGCAGAGCAACCAATAGGCGCGCGAGCCGCCTTGCCTAGGTCTGCTCTGTGCAGCAATGCGTTTTAAATTAATGCAAAATTAAGGATATTTTTTTGGCTTCTGTATTCTGGAGAAAAGGGATTTTCCCATAGCGTAAGCGAGCTTACGCAACACGAGAGTACTCTCGTAAGAGAACAATAATATTCACATGCTCAAGTGAGAAAACATGCTGCGCTGACAGACGTTGCAGAGACATAATGTCCAAGATAACGGTGTTCTAAGCGAAGTTTCTAACAGCACTCTGCATTTTCTGTTCTTAAACCTGTCTCCCTCAACGAAATTTAAAGGAAACATATGTCAAGTCAAGTCAAGTCATCTTCATTTATATAGCGCTTTTAACAATGGATTGTTTCAAAGCAGCTTTACAGAGATAAACATATAATTTAAGGTAACAGATTGTTTTGGCATTATAGCGGTTTTTGAATAATGTTATTTCCAGCTAAAGTTAACTTTGATTGATTCACCTCCGTCGAAATGATCAGACTTTTAAACGCGAACCTGTGATTAACGCTGACGGCGTTCACATGCTCATTCAGAATTGATTCTATAGTTATGTGCTTTTTAAAATATGTGCGCAGGTTTATAATTCATACAACCCAGCCTAAACAAACTACTTTTCTTGCCTATAAATTTTGATACAGAATTTGTTTTATTTTATCACTTCGGGGTACGCGAGCCGGAATTCACAACGCTTTATCTGTAGAGTGGGAAAGGGATCCTCCATAGGGAGAGGATAGTGGACACTTCAGCACTGCATTGTCATCGGGTCCAGGCGGATCTCCTTCGTCAGATCTGGACACGGCCTGGATCCGTCAGGCTGCGGGAAAACCTCGGGATAAACAAAGACACTAATATTAGCGTAGATGCCATTCTTCTTATGATGTAGCGAGTACATCAAGATTTAAGGGAAGTGTTCCCAGTTCCGGCTGACCTAATCTATGCAGCCTAACATTGAATTTATAGAAGTCTATAGTGTGTTATGTGTATGCTAGGTCAAAGAGATGTGTTTTTAGTCTAGCTTTGAACTGACAAAGCTAGACTAGCAGAGTGTGTCTGCTTCCCGGACAATGGTAGGAAGACTGTTCCAAAGTTTTGGTGCTAAATAGGAAAAGGATCTACCGCCTGCAGTCGATTTAGATATTCTAGGTATTATCAACTGGGCGGAATTTTGAGATCGCAATAGACGTGAAGGACTATAATACGTTAAGAGCTCGCTCAAGTACTGCGGAGCTAAACCATTTAGTGCTTTATATGTAATCAACAATATTTTAAAATTTATACGATGTTTAATAGGGAGCCAATGCAGTGTTGACAGAACCGGGCTAATATGGTCATATTTCCTGGTTCTGGTAAGAACTCGAGCTGCGGCGTTTTGAACTAGCTGTAGTTTATTTATTAAGCGTGCAGGGCAACCACCCAGTAGAGCATTACAATAATCTAGCCTTGAGGTCATGAACGCATGGACTAATTGTTCCGCATTTCCCAATGAGAGCATATGGCGTATTTTAGATATATTTTTAAGATGGAAAAATGCAGTTTTACAGATACTAGACACGTGGCTTTCAAAAGAAAGGTTGGTATCAAAGAGCACACCCAGGTTCCTAACCGACGACGAAGACTTGACAGAGCAGCCATCAAGTGTTATACAGTATTCTGGGTTATTACGTGTGGAAGTTTTTTGTCCAATAATTAGAATCTCTGTCTTTTCAGAATTTAGTAGTTATCCAATTTTTTATATCAGCTATGCATTCGGTTAATTTTGTGAATTGGTAAGTTTCGTTGGGTTTTGAAGAAATATACAGCTGAGTATCATCGGCATAACAGTGAAAGCTAACTCCATGTTTCCTAATGATATCTCCTAATGGTAGCATGTACAGAGTGAACAGCAGCGGTCCTAGTACTGAGCCTTGTGGTACGCCATACTGAACTTGTGATCGATAAGACATCTCTTCATTTACTGCTGCAAACTGATAACGGTCAGATAAGTATGATTTAAACCATGCTAGTGCAATTCCACTACTGCCCACATAGTTTTCTAGTCTATTTAAAAGAATGTTGTGGTCAATTGTGTCAAATGCAGCACTAAGATTGAGTAACACTAATAGAGAGATACAACCACGATCGGATGATAAGAGCAAATCATTTGTGACTCTAATGAGAGCGGTCTCAGTACTATGGTACGGTCTAAATCCGGACTGAAAATCCTCGCAGATATCATTTCTTTCTAGAAAGGAACACAGTTGTGAAGATACTGCTTTTTCTAATATCTTTGACAGAAAAGGCAGATTCGAGATCGGCCTGTAATTGACTAATTCTGTAGGATCAAGTTGTGTTTTTTTAACATATGCGCCACCCAGTGCATATGTCTCAAAATCATTAAGCTATAAGATAAGTTATCATCTCGGATCACTCGGGGTATACAGCTGCGCTTTACCTGCAGTCGTGATGCAGTGATGGACAGCTGTCTTTCCTCAGTCGACTGGTGTTTGGATTTCATGTGATTTCTCATGGTGGTGATATTATGATAAATCAGATTCATTAATTAATTTGATCAAAAGTAATTCCATTTTGTAAGATCATTTAGTAAGATAATTTTCATTTGAGTAGCCTAATTCCAAACTTCGCGAGGCAGACGAGACGACAACATTATGTGATCAAATACAAACAACTTGTTAATCACGCTCCACAGCGCCACCCACTGCATTTAATTATAATTGCGAGTTAGTGCTTGGGATTTATCGTGGATTTACTGCATTACGGCCAGCAAAGCAATTTAGTAAAATTCGAGATTGAATTAAAATTACAGATTGAATATTCGAAAATTCGAATATTCGTGCACACCCCTAATTAAAACACAAAAATGTCTCAACATCACAGCAAGATTGTTTATTAAAATGGTTTATTTCTTGTTTTAAGCATGTACATTTAACAAAATGTTGTGAGGTCTATGTGCTTAAAATATATATATTTTTAAACAGTTTGCCAATGAGGTAATAAATGTATAAATAAATATATAGCCTATTATAAATATTTTCTGAATTCTCTGAAAAAGTATCTTAAGCAATTTCATCTTGTTTTAAAGATGTTTAGATATTTTAAAAAGAAGCACAGTAGGCTACTCGTTAAGTAGCTACTCATTATTTTATTTTTTATTTTATTTAATGTTGGGGTAACACTTATTTGTTACAATATTTGTCTCATTTGTTAATATTAGTTAGTGCATTAACTAACATGAACTGACAATTAGCAATATATTTTACAGTATTTATTAACCTTTGTTAATGTTAATAAAATGTCCATGTTCATGTTAGTTCACAGTGCAGTAACTAACGTTAACATACAATTTTGGATTTTAATAATGTACTAGTAAATGTTGAGATTAACATTAACTAAGAATAATAAATGTCATAAAAGTATTGTTCATTGTTATTGATGTTAAATAATGTTAACAAATTAAAACCGTATTGTAATGTGTGTTACCAGTTTTGCATGTATATGTAGGCCTATTACATTTGAAATCGTAAGTTTCTTTAGTCATTGTGTGGGTTTGTGTTCATATGCGCATGTGATTAGTTGTGTATTTGTGAAAACCATTTAGCAGTGTAATGTGTCTCATCTATCAGACGCTAATGTACGCAGCACAACAGTAGGCCTACACAAGCAGCGATCAGCTTCCTTTGTCAACGTCACTTTAGCGAGTCTGCATATCTCTTGAAATAGCAAAGTAGTCACAGCCTCTTGTTGATCTTCTCATTTACATCAACAAGAATTGGCCTATCTTTTACAAAAACATAAATAGAAAGCTTTCTTCAAGCATTAGTGGTTCTGGCTGTTTATTTGTGTACATGTAATTCTACACGTCCTCTGTTTAAAAACGAAACAATCATGTCTTCGAGAGATTGTGTCTGGAAGTTGTCTTTTATCTTTGTGTAACCCCCCTCCTGAAACTTGTGAAAACAGCATCAAATCCTGTTCCAGAGATGAGGCTTTCTCAGGGTCAGTGAGGATTCCAGCAGAGTGTAACAGCCACTCAGATGTAAACTGACCTCACATCAGTCTGACATGAGAGAGACTGTAACTGGATCAGTCCTGCATTTAAACATGTGGTCTGTGAAGCCAAAACACACACATTGGGGCTTTAATGCTGATTTGGTGCTCAAGAAACATTTCTAATTATTTAGGCTACTTATTATGGAAACAGTGTGCTGTTTAATATTTTTTATGGAATCCATGATACTTTTTTTTCAGGATTCTTTGATGAATAGTAAGTTTGAAAGAATAGCATTTATTTGAAATAGAAAACTTTTGTAACATTATAAATGTCGGTAACACTTTACAATAAGGTTTCATTAGTCAGCATTTAGTTAACTACATTAACATGAACTAATAATGAACTGCACTTCTACAGAATTTATTCATTTATTCGTTCATGATAATTTCAACATTTACTTTTACATTATTAAAATCAAATGTTGTATTTTTTAACATTAGTTAATGCACTGTGAAGTACAAGCAAACAGAGGACAGATGGATTTTTGTTAACTCATTTTAAAAAAGATTAATAAATACTGTTACAAATGTATACTGATCATTAGTTCATGTTCATACAATAAAGCAGGGGCGGTGTCTTCATTAGGGCGATTGGGCGACGCACCACCAAAGTGTGAAAGTGATTTTTTTCAATCACATTCACAATCTCATTCAACAACAGAGTTACGCTAGCCGTCACTATAGTCCAATCAGCGTCATGTCACGTTCTGTGGAGTACCGCCTCTTTTTGGGCGATTTCACTCTGGCTGAGAATCGCCCCGAGTGTTCCCATAGACTTCCATTCAAAGATGTTTTTTTTCGAACTGGAGGCACTGCAATGCATTCTCTATGGGTTCCGGGAGGGCTCGCACTAACGTGCTTACGTCATCATACGTATCCTTAACTCAGCGATTGGTGGGAACAAACATACACTATTAAATATCTTTAAGATTAAGTGACAAATAATATTTAAAAACAATTTGAATTTGAATAACAAGAAAAAATGAAACACTACAATAATATCTTTATCAAATGTGATTAAAAAGAATGAGAGCGAGAGCTTGAGAAACTGTTAGGGATCTCGCGACTCGCGCGTTGAGGCCAGCTGAACTTGAACAACGTCATGGCAAACGCAGTCATAACGCAGTCATTTATCGTGTCATTAAAATAAATACCAGTCAGCCCGTCGTAGTAATCAGCATACATTGAGCAGGAGCAAGTAGCAACAGGAACAACAAAATCTAGGCGGGCCTTGGGAGAAGAAGACAAGCGGAGGCTGTCTAAAGAGGTATTGCTGAACATTTTAATACTCGAGTGTTGAAAAATCTCACTTTGTTTTTACAATCAGTTGAGGAAAGGATGGTAGCAGTCTTTTTTACTCCTAGCATTTTACTTTGAAATTTGTACATTTCCATTCGAACACCAACACAATCTTGTATGTCCAAAACTGTTACTTTTCAGGAAACGAAAGAAAACCTTTTTTTTCCCCAAAATAATTTCCAAGCTCTTTTAATGCTTTCCATTGGTAAAATATTTGTAAAACACATTGACAGATGTAAAGGGTGACCAATAGCATTAATTTTTGAAAAAATAGGGAGATAATACAATATGGATTCTGCCTGATACATTGTTGCTGTCGGGATGGAAACCTTGTATCTCTATATTTATATTATAATAAATAAATTATTTTATAACTAAAATAAATGTATTTATTTTGTCAGGTCTGCGACACAATCTTAAAGTAGTGAAGTTGCCTTTACATGCTTAAGCTGTTAATTTATCCATTGCATGGGTGGACCTTATCCTTATCAATCATCCAAACATTTGCCCCCCCTGAGAGATTTTGCAGGAGCCGCCACTGCAATAAAGTAACTAATATTAACAAATTAAACATTATTGTAAAGTGTTACCTAAATGTTTTGATCAGTTTAAAAGGTAGGCCTACAATGTGTAAGAATTTTGTAATAAAATATCCAAAAATCACTTGCACGGTGTGATATATTTCCTGCAGTTGTGTACTTACAATATCCCAAAAGTTCCCCAAGATTTTTAATTGTCCCGGAATTTTTACTTGTCACCGGTCACTGACGTAATATCCACGTTATCCCTGGTTTCCGCTCGTGCAGAATGAGCATAGTAACCATTGCGACAGACGTGGACAACTGTGTTACATCTAGCAGCACGCTGTTGCTTCGTTCAAACATTATGGACCATGGCAAGCAGACTTTGGGGAAAAAAAGCAGTAGCACCTCATTGCAGTACACGAGATCCAGGGGGCGGAGTTGGATCCAGATCTAAGGGGTGGAGATGGGTAGGATTAGGGGTGGGGTTAGGGATCAGGGGGTGGAGATGGGTAGGTTTAGGTCAGGCGTAGGCAAGTTCGGTCCTAGAGAGACGCTGTCCTGCAGAGTTTGGCTCCAACACAGAAAAAAACCTCTTCTGCCTATAGCCTTATGCTGCGTCCCAATTCGCCTACTTATACTACGCCCTAAAAGTATGTACTCTTTTTGTGAAGAAAAAGTACATACTTTTGAGTGTGTAGCAAAAGAGTAGGCAAGCTTTGGGACATACTACTTCGCCATCTTTAACGGACAGCTCTGTCGCGTACATCCTGTCACCGTAAACTGCCCTGTCAATCATCTCGTCACAGTTAAATTCCTCCATTCAATCTAATATAACTTCTTACCATTTCGGAGAGAATTGTTGTCGCACGTTCATCTGCCAGTCATGGGGCTTTCATGCCGAGACTCAACTCATGTGTTTGGAATTTGAATATAATAATGCATTTAAAAGTTAATGGCTAAACGTATCTTTGCCAAAGTCCACAATGCTGCAGATGCAATATAATGTGGACAACATTGAATAAATACATTTTCGTGAGGTTAGATACTGATCATTAATCACTCAAACCCCTTTATCTAAACCTCTCTACATAACCGTCGGACTCGCGCGTCCTCCATGTCTGTAGTTTTTGAACACTTTTCAGTCGTGTTTGTAGTTCTAACCGAATCCTCGTCCAGCGCGCGATGGGTTGTGGGCAATATCAGCCGTTAGAGTGCGCAACGATCTTCACTTCGGATTCTGACCGGATATAGTAGACCATCCGGGTCTCTTTGGAACACTCATTTCAACATACTACGATTTGGGACGTACTAATTCTATTTTCGAATACTATTTAGGACGGATAGTATGCAAATTGGGACGCAGCACTAGTAATCCTGAAGACATTGATTAGCTTGTTCAGGTGTGTTTGATTAGGGTTGGAACTAAATTCTGCAGGACAGCGGCTCTCTAGGACCGAACTTGCCTACCCCTGGTTTAGGTATATGTAAGGTGGGAGGAGTTGGATCTGGATCCAATTCCTCCCCCTGGATTTTGTGTTCTGCAGTGAGGACCATCTCAAAAAAAGGAGAACTAAAACGAGGATCAATATCAGCGTGGCGTTTTTGAGATGCCGAGAGCTCCGCATCCGCGACAAACTTCGACTTGACAGAGCTCTTACATGTACTTTATTAGACAGGTGAGCAAATGTACATAAAATTAACGTTAATCAATGTTATATAGTTCAACATGATGAAATGTTAGAATATGATCAGTATTCTAATGTTGATCTAACTTAGCTTACTGCTAGTCTCATATAGCCAACAAACTAACACATAGAATAACATTATAACTTTAACACTCAAATGCAGTTTAGTGTGATAGTGTAGACCAAGGGAAACAACGCTGCATTACCTCACAAGCTTCATTCGTTAAATAAACTGATCTGTGTGAGTAATT
This sequence comes from Tiaroga cobitis, assembly GCA_030578255.1. Taxonomy (NCBI): domain Eukaryota; kingdom Metazoa; phylum Chordata; class Actinopteri; order Cypriniformes; family Leuciscidae; genus Tiaroga; species Tiaroga cobitis. Next base: position 35,994,996 of record CM060595.1, on the reverse strand, counting down.
CTGCACTTGCGGGGTAGTTTGGTAGAATTAAATGTCCTTATTCCTTTATATCCGCGGGACTCGCGTGTGGAGCTTATATCTGTCTCTTATTAGCAATCGCGCCCTGCTTCATACCACAGTCACGATAAAAACATCAATGTATTCACTCATCCATAAGCATTATTAGATCCATAAGCTTGACGACAAGTTCCTTAAAGAGTTAGTGCACCCCAAAATGAAAATTCTGTCAGTAATTACTCACCCTCATGTTGTTCCAACCCCGTAAGACTTTCGTTCATCTTCGGAACACAAACTAAGATATTTTTTATTAAATCTGAGAGCTGGATCACTCCTCCATAGGCTTCTTAAGGGATCGAAACTGGCCGGTCCAAAAGTTATTAAAGACATCGTTAAAATAGTCCGAGTGACTACAGTGGCTCAATCTTATGTTTATCAAGCGACGAGAATACTTTTTGTGTGCTAAAAACAAACAATAATAACGACTTTATTCAACTAATAATTTCCCTCTCTGTTGGCCTCGAGATTTCACCTAGTGGAACTGCGCAACGGTTCTGTGTTGTACGTCACACGCAGGCTCACTATTGGCCGACTGGTTATGTGTGTGATGCGTGTCACGTACAACATAGAAGCTTTGCGCAGTTTCACTATGTGAAATCTCGAGGCCAACAGAGAAGGAAATAAATAGTTGAATAAAGTCATTATTTTTGTTTGTTTTTTGCGCACAAAAAATATTATCGTCGCTTGATAAACATAAGATTGAGCCACTGTAGTCACTCGGAGTGATCCAGCTCTCAGATTTAATCAAAAATATCTTAATTTGTGTTCCGAAGATTAACGAAAGTATTACGGGGTTGGAACAACATGAGGGTGAGTAATTACTGATATAATTTTCATTTTGGGGTGAACTTTAATTCAACTGGAATTTTGCATCATCAACCTACACCTTTGTTATTGTTAGAGGTTAGCGACAAAAAAACAAAAACATATTGTATCTTTAATGCATGGTGAATAAAAGTAGCCTATATAAAAATAAAAATACATTTATTGACACCAAACTTTTGAATTTTACTTTTTTACATTACATACACATTATGAGGTATAAATATGTACACCACATATACAAAGGCACTACTAGTAGATCTTCATCATCCCTGTCAAGTCCGGGGACCAGAACTCAAACGCAGACCAGTCTCAGTTCAATTAAAGGTGAATTTATTAACAAGTGCAAACAGAGATGTGAACTGAGCAGTAAATGTTCTGGTTGGACAGATGGCTTGTGGTCCGGGTTCCAGTGCTCTGTGTTCCGTGGTGCTGGTGAATGATCCGAGGTTCCGGCTGGAACTTGAGTGGTACAACGATCCGGCGGGGACTGGAAAGTTGATCTGGCTTTTATAAGAGAGTAGATTGCATGATGTGGAACAGGTGTGCTTGATTGACGTGATGACCCTCGGATGAGTAGACAGGAGCATTGGAGACCACGCCCACCAGCAATCTCACAGCAGAAAGAAAGCCAGGATCACGACCGGGGGTTAGTGACAATCCCCCTGTCTCTGCAACAAAAAATGAGGAAGTGATATTGCTAAACTTATGCAATAACACCTCCAGCAAAAGCAGAATAGCAAATGATATCAGAACTTATGCAGAATGCTGGACAGTCTCAGACACTGTGGTAAAAACTGAACACCTGAAATGCAGCTGAGTTTTGGCAAAAGAACAGAGAGTTTGTATGTGTGTCAGGTGAATGATTGGCCCTGAGGGTTTGTCTGTTTGTAAGTGTTTGCAAACTTAGAGAGTGTAACATATTTCAGATCAGCTCAGCTTTGTCATCACATCGCATAAGAGAGAAATGATTTATTGAACAACCTGGAGAATAAGGCATGAAAATCTTTTGGCATGTGCCATGGCTGACTCGAGGCTGTTATTTTATAGAAACAGTGAGGAAATATATGAGAAGATTCATTAGCTAAATTTGTGTGTGTGTGTGTGTGTGTGTGTGTGTGAGAGAGAGAGAGAGAGAGAGAGAGAGAGAGAGAGAGAGAGAGAGAGAGAGAGAGAGAGAGAGAGAGAGAGAGAGAGAGAGAGAGAGAGAGAGAGAGAGAGAGAGAGAGAGAGAGAGAGAGAGAGAGAGGCAGATTTTCATGTAGGCCTATGGTTGACATGCACTCTCAAACAGTATCTGAACACATAAAGACGCATAACCTCAATGATGTAGCTACAAGGTTAAGTTTGTCAAACACATAATGAATAAAATAGGATGTAAGAGGTTAAATTTAACATCACCCCTTCATTTGTGGCTCACGTATTTCCATATTCATATTTTTACACATTTTCATATTCTTCAACTAGTCTGCAGTGACTCCATGGAAACCACATCAGAGTGGGAAGCGCTGTAGACGGCTGCTATAATGAGTGAGAGAAATCTGTGACTCGCTCTGTAATAATAATGAAAGTTGATTCAAGGATTATTTAGCTATTAATCCATTCAGCCTTGGTAATGAGACATTGCCAAGAAGAGTGAATGAATCGTGCAGATGAGAATAAAAGAAAGAGTATCAGACACGAGTTGAATGAGAAGAGAAGCAGAGGAGAGAAACTAATCTAATCTGTTAATTCTTTATTTACTTCTATAGATCACTGATGAAATATTGGGCTGTGATCTGAAGTTCATTTGAAGATCTGGGTTTAGAAATCCATAATACTTAATGCTCCATATACATAATGCAAAATGAATCATATGCACTTACGGATTTAAGGGATATTAAGGGAGTCATTATCACAAAATAAACCCAGACAGGGTTTAAACGAAGCTCAATTGGTACTAATGGGCCCACAGTGTGCCAAGAAAATATTCCCCACTCCATTACATCACCAGCAGCCTGAACCGTTGAAACAAGACAGAATGGATCCATGCTTTCATGTTGTTGATGTTAAATTCCGACCCTATCTGAATGTCACAGCAGAACTCAACACTCATCAGACCAGGCAAAGTTTACCAATTTTCTATTGTCCAATTTTTTGGAGCCTGTGTGAACTGTAGCCTCAGTTTCCTGTTCTTAGCTGACAGAAGTGGGACCCGGTGTGTTCTTCTGCTGCTGTAGCCCATCTGCTTCAAGGTTCGACGTGTTGTCCGTTCAGAGATGCTCTTCTGCATACCTCAGTTGTAATAAGTTGTTATTTGAGTTACTGTTGACTTTCTGTCAGCTCAAACCAGTCTAATCATTCTCTTCTGGCATCAACAAGGCATTTTTTGCCCTCAGAACTGCTGCTCACTGGATATTTTCTCTTTTTCTGACAATTCTCTGCAAACCCTAGAGATTGTTGTGCGTGAAAATCCCTGTACATCAGCAGTTTCTGAAATACTCAGACCAGCCCGCTTGGCACCAACAATCATGCCACGTTCAAAGTCACTTAAATCACCTTTCTTCCCCATTCTTATGCTCAGTTTAAACTTCAGCAGATCACCTTGACCATGTCTGAAAGCCTGAATGCATTGAGCTGCAGCCATGTGATTGGCTGGTTATATATTTGCATTAACAAGCAGTTGAGCGGGTGTACCTGTAGGCGTGCATGTGTGTGTGTGTGTGTGTGTGTGTGTGTGCTTTACATATTTTATCTTTAATTGTATATTATAATGAAATATATACTTTAAATGTATTCTGTATAAAGTACTAAAATTTGACCAATCACAATTAAGTATTCCTGAGAGCTGTAATAAATGTACAGTGTATACATGGATAGTGCTGTATCGTTTAATAATATACTGATCAGAACAGACAGACAGACAGACAGAAGATACCTCTGTATTTGTAGGTGTCTCTGATTTATTTCTGTTAATTTATTATGTATTATTCAATATTATTAACTTTAATTAAGTCATGGACTCCATCACGGACAGCAAGCCAAATCAGTCTAACTTCATTTGACTCAAGGTTATGAATGTGAACTCATGAATAATGAATATTCCATAATAACATTTCACTCCCTCTGTCTTTTCTCTCATATCCACTGAATGATGACGACAATATAATCAGAACAAGTAAAAATGAGTAGGCTGCGCTATACTCCCAGGGTCAGATAGAGTTACACCTAACACACACTGAAACACATGTGCAGCTGCAGAGATGAATATCTCATAATTCTGTAAAATGCAGAACAAAACATATTTTTCCACTGGGGCTAACTGAGGCTCTCTTTGGAGAGACAGAAAGAGAGGATCGTCGAAAGTCAGGGTGGAGATGTTAATCCGTTGAGGTAAAACTGTCACACAAACCAAATGTCTTTTAATACATCCATGATGAAGACACACACATGAAGGAACTCTTACGTATATGGACTCAGACAGACTCATACTCTGACTCATTTCCACACACACAGGACGCTTGTCACATTACATCAAGGCAGATGTGCTTTAGCTCCCCACTTCAGTGTCTAAATATTATGTCTTTTTCTCACACACACACACACACACACACACACACACACACACACACACACACACGCACACACGCACACACACACACACACACACACACCTTAGTTATGTAAGGGACATACAGTTGGGTCCAAAAGTCTGAGAGCACACTGAAAATGTAACAATTTAATGGAATGGTAAAAATATATGTGTATGATTCTGGACCTATTTCTAGAACAGTATTCATCAAATATTTGTGACCTTGAGCACATGAACTGTCAGAACAGATGCAAAATCAGTGCATTATCAGTTTTCAGATCATATTATACATTTTTCATATTGACTGATATTGAATATTTAATTGTGCATGTTAATTTCTATTTTTACATTTAGATTATAATTTGCTATCATCTAACATGTGTTTAAAATAATGTATCTTTACAGTTTTTCTCGATTGTTTACACACATTTTCTGAAAGCTTGCCTCATACTCTAAGAACTCTACAGTCAAAAAAACACACACACAATGGACAAAACCCCTCAACTATCCTGCAAAATGAAACTTTACATTCAAAACAATGTTATTTCTTCTCAAAATGGTATTTTGTTTTCAAATGACACACACAAACCATCATATGAGTAGACATTTACAAGAACCAGTTGAACACTGATGTGCTCAATGTAAAACACTATGATGAATGGAAAACACTTCTTCTCCATTCATCATAATGACTTAGGCCTTTGTTTTGTTCAGTGTTACACTTACTATAGACAGTACATACATAAGTGTGTTGTAAAATATTTGAGAATATTGTTTTTATATTCTGAACACACAAATACACGGTAACAAATATATTTGATTTTTCCCACAAAAACAATGTACACAGTGTACATCCCAACCAACACAAAGTTGCACATACAGTGATCTACATACAAAACAACAGAAAAATGTACTGTATACAGTTGTAAACCTATGCTGCATTCTCTCTTCTGTTTCGGTCTTTTATGCAAAAGCTCTGATTGCTAATTGTAAAACTGTGTGATGTGTTTGCCCATGTGACGAGTCAGTGTGCATATCTGAATGGCAGTGTGTTCCTTGTGAAAACAAGAGATTTTCTGCATGAAAATTGTGCCAAAAGCAGAGAATTGTGTGTAGTGTTTTGAAAAAAAGTGTGTTTTAGAACAGCAATTTGAGTGTAAAGCAGGAATTGTGCTTGTAGTTTAGCAGAATTGGTTCATGGGGTTGGTGCATGAGTTACATGTTGTGGTCATTGTGTCTCAAGTACCAGTATTTGTGTGTAAACAATTGAGAAAAACTGTAATACAATAATTGAACAACCTCTAAGTAATATTTAGCCAATTTCAAAATTAAGATCTGTTTTTTTTTTATATTGTAGGCTATGTTATAATGTGATGCTTAAGTTCTCTTTTTACAGTCTTAGACAACATATAGAATTATAAATAAAATTTTAATATCAGCCGTAAAATAAGGCTTAGTAGTATTGGTATTTTGCATACACTTTTGAAGTGCTGCTGTCATTTGAGAAAATACTAAGTCAGATACTACCAATAGGCACTCTGACAAAATAAAAATGGTCTTTACAACATTTCTTGCTATGTCTGGCTCTGTATTCTTTACAGACTGCATTTACTGGACTGAAATTTGCATTTATCTTAGTATTTGTGATTAATTAATTCTACCATTATCCAAGCACACCTCACGGTCAAAACACGTGTCAAGTCAAGTCACATTTATTTATATAGTGCTTTACAAAATACCGATTTTTTTTAAAGCTGCTGCACTGTATTAACTGCAAAATAACAGTGTTAATGTTGCAAAATTAATCAATTATGAAACCCCTTCAATTTCAGCTTTAAAGGAGCCCGACTGAAGACATTATTTAGCTCAAGTCAGTTTAGTGTTGATTCAATCCAGTTCAATAACTTAGGGCGTTTTCACACCTGAAAGTCCGCACCAAGGTCTGAACCAAAGTTCACGTTTTGATACATTTTATACTTTCAGAAAGTTTTGGTTTGGTTTCACACTGCAATTATGCGAACGCACTAAAGAACTTTACGTGACTTGCGTCCACTCCTGTCGTCATCATCTATGTGGGCTGCATCTTGACATTGATTGGTTTTGTAAATGGACCTGCGTCTGACGTCAGCGTTTTGTCAATTCGGTGGGTAACTTTGACAACATGAATGAACAGACGCATATCGTTGCAACTATATTGTTGTTTTTATGGCATAATTACCTGCAGCACCAACTATACACAAGGCTAGGTCAAATTCGCCAAATGAACGTCCTCGTCATGCGAACATTTTATCGTCGCCGGCAGGAAAGGAGGAGAAGACGGCAAGTTGACTTCTTATTATGTCATCAGACCATACTTCAATTAAAAACATCGTCTCCTCCTCTCCCCATGTGCTACACGGCTCATTTTTCCTGCCACCTTCTGTTTTTTCGGCTATGTGGGAACCACTGGAACTTCCTGTAAAAGGTCTGAAAGTCTGAACCATACAGAAATGCTTTCACACTAGAAACGAACCAAACCTTTGTTCAGTTTGATCCGGACCGAGACTACCTCTTTTCGTTGGACCAAATTTCATTTGTTTGGTTCGGACCGTGGTGCGGGGGAGGTTTCACACCTGTAAGTTTGATTCGGACCAAACTGAAAAGTCCGAAAGTCCGGACCAAACAAGGTAGGTGTGAAAGGGCCCAAAGTCAATGTTGCAAAGTTCAGTTCATCAATTAGCAATCACATTCAATTCAGTTAAAGCACATAAAACAATTGACCAAAAGTTCTCAGAAGGAATGTATAAACATTTTTTTAAATTTGAGAAAATGCTGACCTCTGAGCCATTTCTGTAAAATTTAGGTTTCACTGTATTTCTGTGTGAGGATGTGTATGAAATTATTACAAGTCTCAGAACAGGATGAAAGCCAAGGTGTGAGATCAAGGAGTTATCTGGATCCATTTGAGCAGAGACTTACAAACGATAAATCACTCAAAAGCATTATTTCTATCTGAAGGTGTGTTGATGTTTTCCTTTTGGGAAGTGAATTATTTATTATTCTGAAGTTTACCATGAGAGATTGCTTTCAGCACATTTCTTTTCAAATGTACAGTCTATATTCAGCAACCGTGTGCGAAATCATCTCTCCAAATAGACAGGCACACATAACATAGTCAATTTATATTACCCCCTGCATAGCGGTTTGTGCCGGAGAGAAGTTGGGAGAGCAAGCGAGAGAGAGAGAATTAAGGAGAGAGAAGATAAAAAAGGGACATCTTCCTCTTCTCTTTTTTTAATGGGATATGCTGTTGTTTGGCTGAAAATTGTGCAGCGGTGATGGCCATAGCTACATAAATCATAGCTCCATAACTTCAGTAATGAAGAAACTGCCGGGAAGGGTAGAGAAAAAATCCATTTAATGTCAAGGACGCAGTCGCAGAGGGTGTGTGTGTGTGTGTGTGTGTGTGTGTGTTCGTATGTGTGTCTGTGTGTGTAAAGGGAGTCTGTTTGATTTATGGGCCCAATCTTGAGCAGTCCTTGGCAGTGTGATGCATAAAACTCTTATCTGCAGTGTGTGTGTGCTCGTTTGTGTGGGTCTTTGTCAACTCATCCTTAGAATATTTAGTGTGTTTGTTGCCTATAAAATACAACTTCCATGAGAGATTCATTACAGTCACTGAATCTTTCCTGGCTATAGGTGTAAACAACAATAATATACAGAACAAAACTGCACAGCTCAAACTTTTTGATTATCCTCCTAACACAAACCACAATAAATACCCACAATGTACGCCAACAGAAATTGGCTGTATGAAAAAAGGAAAAGATGAACAATAGATAGAGAAAGAGCACATTAAGCAGAGATGAGGTTATGATTATGAACAAAAGATGCATGTAGGCATGCATCGCAGGTGTTTCTCCTTTAAAGACGTTTAATTACTAGTTATTTAGTTAAATCTGCCCTGTCTCTTTTTGGAAACAATGCCCCTGACCAATAACAAATAGCTATTTCAACACATTTCTGAAAACAAACTGTTTATGTTTTTAAAATGTTGGTGTGTTAGCCTATCACTATATGTAATATTATTGGCCCTATTTGTTATATCTTTTTTCTGAGAAGTATAGCAAGGAAAAAGATGGAAAGAGAGAAAACAGACATCTAGAACACTACAGGTAAGCTAACTGTGACATTTTTTAAAGTTGCCCTATATTAAATGATCTTTGGATGTAAAAAATAAATTTGAGGCTGAAAAGAGAGAGAAAGTATATATCTGTCATTTCACAGAAATGCTTTAAAACTACTGTATGTGTTTGTCAAAACCACAGAAACCCTTGGAGGACATATATTATTTTATTTTCTGCCTTGTTTTGTTGTGATTCCAAGTTTCTTGAGCACAATAAACTTCAAAAGTTTTTAAAAAGAAATCGTACTCGTGATCCCAAACGTTTGAATGGTATAGAGTAAATATATGTAACAGAGACCATCTAGTAGTCGCTGTGCCTCCTATTTAGAGTGCCTAACTCCCATGCCGGAGACCCGGGTTCGAGGCCTGCTCTGAGCGGGGCTAGTAGGACCTGGGTGAGGGGTTACATTGGTGCCATGACCTGGATGGGAGTGAGGTTTAGGGGGTGAGTGTAATGGAGGCCAGCTAGTAGTTGTTGTGCGAGTAAAACCTCACTTCCCTGATCTCAAGAGGTGCTCTAGCGACTGATGCTAGAGGCTGCAGTCTTTAGCACTCCTTGTTAGAGTGCCTGACTCCCACATCAGAGACCCGGGTTCAAGGCCCGCACAGTGCGCGACGAGTAGGACCTGGGTGAGGGGTTACATATGTTTAATATTTTGCCAGTGCTCCAAGTAGAAGTTGCATACATCTGAGGTGGTAACCTTAACAGCATTATTAATCATTTTTTAATTTATTACAGATTGTTTACATATCACAAAGAAATTAAAACAAAAGTTTAAAGCAACACTAAGTAACTTTTCAACCTTCATAATATATTTCCAAGACCCTTGTGATGGTACATCGACTTACAATAGGTTGAATGACACGTCTGCCATAGCCTGATGTGATCTGTATCGCTTTTACTTGCACTATGTAACTTCGGGTTTTGGGTAGGTACCGGAGCACAAAAAAAAAATACAAAATTCGACTGCTTTACGGCATACGTCACTTCCCCCACCACTTTCTCAAAATGTCTGTGGCCATTGCAGAAATCCCAAGTCTCCCCGGGTGTCTCCCGCATATTGATAGCGTCTCCCCGATGCCCGCAAATTACTTCAAATCTCCCTGAATCTAGAGCGCACATGCGAGACAGAATATACTGCGCGCATAACATACATAGCGCGCGCACGTCAGAGAGGGAGAGAGGGAGAGACCTTGCGAGTGTGCCTCACGAAATCTAGTAAACCCCTCCGTCAACAATCCAGTTACCAAGATATACCTCCCTGAAATGACTTCTTGCAGGTTGGTATGTCTGCCATTGTTGATTCCAAAGCCGGTGCTGGATAAACAGCGAGCGTGCGCAAGCGTCAGTAGGCTGAAGTAGGCAAAAAAATTTACGACAGCGGTAATGGACAATTGGGTTTTATTGTGAAAAACTTTTTTTTGTTTGCCAAGGCAATATGCGAATGGGCTTGAACAGTCCAAGCCCCATCATGAATAATTAGGTGATTCTCACCTGACCCGCATAATAATGAGCCTTTCATTCAGGTGTGGAAGGACAACATACAAAATTGAAAGGACAACATACATATATATATATATATATATATATATGAAGAGTTCAGATGCAAAAGCCTCTAAGTGCCATTTGAAATTTTCTTCTAGAATGATAATTTTTATCAAGCTTGTATATTTAAGTTCAGTAATTTACTAATTTCACTTAAATGGCAATGAAGATTACCTAATAATTGTCATTTAAGTGAAATTACTGAACTTAAAATGTACAAGCTTGATAAAAATGATCATTCTAGAAGAAAATTTCAAATGGCACTTAGAGGCTTTTGCATCTGAACTCTTCATATATATATATATAAAATCAAAATATAAATGAAAGTCAAAAACCCATTTTTAGTCATACCAGGAAACAAATCCTGGTCAAATAGGTTATATGGGTCATTGTATAGAATTGGTTCAAAGTTAGAGTTGGAAACATCTTGAAAATAATTTTTTTTCCATATAAAGTATTATAAGCTTGCATTGGATAACAGTTGATTAGTTTATTTTTTACAAAACATAGGATACTATATATTTAACATATGAGCAGAAGCTGTCTAGCTAAAGCTTATTTGATCATTTCGACGGAGGTGAATCAATCAAAGTTAACTTTAGCTGGAAATAACATTATTCAAGAACCGCTATAATGCCAAAACAATCTGTTACCTTAAATTATATGTTTATCTCTGTAAAGCTGCTTTGAAACAATCCATTGTTAAAAGCGCTATATAAATGAAGATGACTTGACTTGACATGTCTATTTTATAGTAAAAACTTTCTAATCTATTTCGTCTGTAACAGTAGGCTATGCATCTGTGCGTTCGTTCGTACACACACACCCAGACACCCGATTCATATTTAAACAGTCTTTTTGGTTTTACAGATACTATTCTATATTGCGATTAGAAGAAATCTCAGTAGTCTTACTAATGTAGGAGAGAGTGAATGAACGCACAGCGCGCGCGCGTCTGTGAATTCGTCCATTCATTCGCACACAGACACGCATTTAATATTTAAACAGTCTTTGTGCAGTTTACAGACACTATTCAATAACGCGATTAGAACAAAGCACTTAAGAATAAATCACTTACTACATCAGCTGAATCCGTGCTCCTCGAAATGAAACAGGTAACTGAGTTAACTTTTCCAGCCAGGAATTATTCCTCACTGCGCAGCAAGACGAGATAAAGGTTAGTGCGTTCTGATGTGGCCGTTTTCATGGCTTGCCTCAACATTAATGTTTGAATAGCGCGCGCTCTCAGTGGGCGTGGTCACATTAACACGTCATACGCTATAATTAGGTGAAAGGAAAAAGACTGACATCTCTCTCTTTTCATACAGATTACATCAACTGAGAATAGTTGATTTTTTTATATAAATTACTTCATTTAAAAGAAGAGAATTTCAGCTTCATAAAGAGAAAACTTTCGTGTCTCTGTGACAAGTATTTATTGAGTTACAGTTCATTTTTCGGACGCGTTTCAGAAAGATTTTTGCGGAGACAGTGTGAGCTGAAAGCGCACCCTGTTTATTTGATTTATTTTACAAAAACATAAGGTTTTGATCTTAATAAGAGTGTACACACAAAAAAGAAGACATTTAACAGTATTGAATGATGTGTAACACTTATATGTAAGATCAAAATCAACAAAGTTTTATGAGTTTGTTTTGCACTAATAAGAAAAAAAGTGAGCAGATCACGCCGGCGTGATTGCCGACCCCAGAGGGTTAAACAGTCTGCATGATTGCATAATGTGTGACAGATGCCAATTCAATAGTTTGCGGCCGACTAGAGTAATGGTGAGTGCTTTCCTGTGACAACTTTTGATATGTTAAACGTACAGTATGTAATTTTTGGCCACCATTGGGCACTCGATCAAAATAATAACAAAAGACGTACTTTGATGACGTCGGGAAAGAGCGTGGGCTCACGGGAGTTGTTGTCGCTGTCAATGACAACCAGCCCTCCGAGAGAGAGAGAGAGGGAGAGCGCGCGAACCAGCGATACGATGTTCATTGGAACACGCGCGATCTGTCATTCCCCACATTCCTCACTCATTCTAACTATGTATTTTTATAATCACGTCTTTTCGAACAGAGAGATATATGAATTATAAGACCCCTATTGAATCAATATTCCATCTAGCTAGTATTAATAGATGTTTAAAAAACACGGTCACCTTTTGTTAAAAATATAATTACGTTTATACTATGATATCGAACAAGATAACGTTAGTGAACTGCATATGAAGCTACTTTCTCCAGCTATATATAGAACAAATATAAATTTACATTATAGCTACATGAGAGCTCGCCCGTCTGCATTTTACACATGACATCGTTTCACAAAATATACGGATAGATATAGTTAGCTGAATGGGTGCTTACCTGTTTATTAGAATCTAAGCGAGATCGGCATCTCTCTGTAGCCTATATTTAGCTTGTCACGAAGCCCTCTACATTTTTTAAATGCAACCCTACAGTTTACCCGTGTCATGCTTCTTCTCCTGTCCCAAACCCTTCTCGGGTCATATTTTTCACCCGTACGTTTGCTAGGGTGACCATATTTTGATTACCAAAAACCAGGACACTCGGCCAGCAGTTTTTTTGAAAACCAGGACATTTTCATCACTTTATTAAAACAGCCAGGACGGCCAGGACAGAACGTGAAAACAGGACATGTCAGGATGTTGGTCACCCTAACGTCTGCGCTTTGAGCTGGCTCCAGCAGCAGAACGTGCAGGCAAAGCGGAATCGTGGTTCATAACTTACAGGGCTGCCAACTCTCACGCATTCAGCGCGGGACTCACGCAATTGAGCCAATTCTCACGCTCTCACACCACACCCCCAATTTCTCATGCTGAAGTTTCAACCCGGTCGGTCAAAGCCAGAAAGATGAGTTTATCTATAGATCTACCTGTTGAGCCACTCGTGATCGATTAGTTTTACCGCAAATTAGCTAAAATATCCTGTAATCTAGAGCGAGCGTGCATGCGAGACAGATGTTGAGCTCCTAACCGCGCACGATGTCAGAGAGGTAAGCGAGCGAGAGATCTTGTGGGTGCAGCCAAACCCCCCTCAAGTTTGGTGCAGTTGCAAAATGATACTAGCTACTACTTTTTTTTCTACGTCGTTTTTTTTCTTTTCTTTTATTGGCGGTAGTCCGGTGTTCCCCTTTGTGTTTGGCAGTTCCGCAGGAAGTTAGAGAAAATAGAGGAGTCAAAGGTTATATGATGCCATAGACGGGCGACAAAACAGAAATAAAGAAACGGCCCATGTCTTCGAATTAAACTATACATTTCTCCGGATTTGAAAGTTGGTGGAAACTGTCGGGATAATGTAAGTACATATCTCATAGAAATATATAACATAGATACAGTTATTTTTGCTATATTTAAAGCAGAAAAAAATACATATTGTGCCTTTAAGATCACAAGAAAAATATGGTGAGATCGCAAAAAAAAAAGCATGGTCTCTTAAGACTTCTGTACAAAATGGCAATCCAAAAGGCAATCTAGACAGAAATCAAACTGAATGAGGAAAGATTTCAGGAAGGAAGGAAATGTGTATTTTAGGAAAGATACTATATAACTAATGAAGAGATGTTTAGTTCTGAAAAGACTGAGCCTGTCTTTGGCCTCCATCCATGATGCTGGGTAGCTCTGTGTAATTTAGTTCCTCTTGACCTGATTGTGTCGGTTGAAATCGGGCTGTTGTGTGACTCATAGTCTTAAATACACAGGACACAGACACACAGCCCACTTTAGAGTCAGGCAGTTCCTAACCTCCACCATGGTGATTCAATACTATTAATCAGTCACATAAAAAATGTAATAATCATAAAACTACCAAGAAAAATATCAAAAGGTGTATAATCAGCTCATAAACAAGGCATGATTGCAGCATTTTCATATAGCGACATGACATTCTGCCTGGCGTGAAGCTATTTCTGCCTTTCTCTGAAATTATGCCAATGCTAATTAATAGATTAATTTCACAAGGGTTCACATGAGTTAACCTGCATGTGACTGTATGTCATCAAGCTGCTATGTGCGGTATGCAGGCTTTACCATTCTGTTGACTTCTCAGTAAGAAGCTCTGTCATCTGGTATGTGGACCTTTTCTCCAGAATCTCTCTTTACACACTGGTCTGACAGCCGTGGTAAAGAACAGCCCGAGGCTTACAACAAAACAATTACCTTTTTATGTTTTTATAGGCATAATGTTAATGACTCACCTGTTCAAGTATGTGTGTGTGAGTTTCAGGGGATGTAAGTGAGATAAAGGTATATACTTGCATTTGTGGAGGTAAAAAGATGTATTCATAGGAAAGCGTGAAAAAATGAATGAATTTTAATTACTCTTCTGTGGTTCACACCAACACACCCTCAGTGTGATTCAGAGGATCTGGAAAACCTGCTTGACTGCTAACAATAAGTGAAATCACCTGAGTGCAAGTTCTTGTCAATAGATCGACTGTAGATTTTCATTAAAGCAGAAGAACAGGCATGAAAAAACAGTTCATTGGCTCTCAAATGACACTGAGAGATAAAAATTTTACAAATAGTTCATTGTCCCATGAACAGCAGGAAGATGGTTAACCTCATCTGATAAAATAAACATCAGGGTCTCTGAGAGTTAGTTACAGAGAACATCTGCAGTACACATGCACAGTTTGACTAATTATTAATGAAAACAATACATGATCGTACAATAATCATTATACTGTAAGAGCTTAATTTTGCTTGGCCGCAGTGTGATGAAAAAATGTAGCAATATATATGACCACTTGAAAGGGACAGTTCACCCAAAACTTTAACGTCGAGTCACTGTTGAATCAACATCAGGTGCCAGTATTGGATAACCGTTGAATTTTGTTTAGATTTTGCAAATCAGATTGCAAATTGGATTTTGGAACAACGTTATTTTTCTACTGATATATTTCAACAAAATGTTTAAAAGTCATGGTTGTAAAAATAATGTTGATTTGACGTACAACTCAAATTTTTTTGACATTTCTATGTTGAATCCGTAGTGAGTCAACAACACAACTTAAACTATTTGGTGTTCAACGTTGTTTTAACGTTGAATTAATGTTTTTTCATAAACTGACATTATTTCACCCACATTTAAACGTTTAATGTCAGTCGAATGCCAGCTGGGTAATATTGTAATATTTTACCAAAACCTGTATGATTTTCTTTCTTCTGAAAAACACAAAAGAAGATATTTTGAAAGGTCTAAACATTGGACCCCAAAAATGACTTTATTGTATGGACCAAAAACATTTTCAAAATATCTTCTTTTGGTTTCCAGATTTTGTTACCTCAAGACCATGAAAAAAACAGGGAAAAAAACATTTACAGAAAACGTCTCGGTTACTAATGTAACCCTCGTTCCCTGAAGGAGGGAACAGAGACGTGACGTCGACGTGACGACGTTAGGGGGATCACTTTAGGGAGCCCTATCAACTTCGAGTATCTAAAGAACAAGCCAATGAACGTTGGCGTGCATGAACGCGTCACACGCCCCCGCCCCGCAGCGCGGGTATAAACAGGAAGCGGGCGCGCGCACCATTGTTTTTCGCTGAGGAGCCGAGATTGTGACGGCCGTGCAGCGATGGTCAGCAACTGTGGCGGCGGGACGTCACGTCTCCGTTCCCTCCTTCAGGGAACGAGGGTTACATTAGTAACCGATACGTTCCCTTTCAGTCGCTCACGTTCGACGTGACGACGTTAGGGGATCCCATGGAAAACGCCATCGGTTGCTGCCACATCCAGCGCCCTACGCAAGACTGACAGACCCCCAATTGCTGGGGCGGAAGACCTGCGTAGAGGGAGTTCAACTGCTGTTCCATTATACTCCATACAGAGAACTCTTGGATAACACTGGGAATGCGTACCCTTCCAGAGGAAAGGGGGCGCTGCGGAACCACATCCTGCCCGAAGGGAGGTAACATGTGGACAATACACATATGGACTGGCCGGAGGGGCAGTGCAACATATGGAGTGTCACTGGGGTGGCTCCACCCGAAGGAGGAGGCAACACCGACGGTGACGGCAGAGCAGACTCTGCCAAGGGAAGACACGGGCTCACCGCAGGGAGCTGGTCGTGGAAGAATACACATATGGGATCGCCGCAGGGATCACTACATATGGAACCCAGGCTAGCACAAGTTACACAAGCATACGAGCACTAGGCCTGGCGTCGGACGCTCCGCAACGTCCTCTATACTTTGTCAATGCGCATGCGCGTGCGGTCTGTGTTTGTGTTTGGAGCTCCGTCGAATTGATTTATTACTCCTTGATTTTCTTCGTTACCACTCATTTATAAACAATCACTTTCTATTTTTATATCATGTGAACTTATCCTCGATACTATTCCTTATAAAAAACAATCGGATTGCTTTGATATCGCTACTTAGATCCAACTTTGCAAATCTCGGCTACTAGCCTTTAGTCCACTAGCATTTCACGCGTGGCCTCGCGCCTATCGACCGTCTTATTTTACACCCGTTTCACTGAAAGGATACAGGTTATATCCAGCATTTCAGTCCTAAATTAGTAGTGATATTGGTAGTATCACTACTAATTTACTGTTCATCTGTTATAATGGCGAACATATCGGATGCGTGTCTAACGTTACCTCTGAGTGCAGGTGAGGACACATTCGAGCTGATTTCGGTACGATTGGAGCTGGAATCGGTGGAGAAACAGATCCGTGGTCTGCTGGAGAAACAAGCCGAGCTGCGGGATCGGCGATCAGCGCTTGAAACGTCACGCGCCGATGCTCACAAGTCAGTGGTTAGTAACTTTTTGACTCCGACTTCGTCTACTCCGTGCTTTTCTCTGCCCAGGAGGTCGCGATCATCTCTGGCATCATTCACTCCGGCACCGACACAACACCATGGACCCTGGGTGATCCCACAGCGGAAGACACGAGCCAGGACCAGAGCAAGAACCTCACCGCCCCTCCCGGTCTTCGAGATCTCCATCCAGAACCGTGATCATCAGCAGTTCCATGGTCCGTCATGTCCGTGCTACCTCAGGTAAGGGTAAGGTGCGCACTCACTGCTTTCCTGGTGCTCGTGTTCTTGATGTCACCGCACAGGTTCCCGAGATCCTGAACGGTGACGAGCGCGTCGGAGCTGTTGTGCTGCACGCGGGAGTGAAAGACATCAGGCTGTGGCAGCCGGAGGTTCTGAAGAAGGACTACAGGAGCCTGATCGAGACAGTACGCAGCACAGCGCCTGAGGCAACGATCATCATGTCTGGACCGCTTCCCACGTACCGACAAGGACAGGAAAGGTTCAGTAGATTATTTGCACTAAATGAATGGTTAATGTCATTGTGTAATGAACAGAAACTGCTCTTTGTAAATAATTGGAATCTGTTCTGGGAGCGACCTACGCTCTACCGTGCTGATCGCCTGCACCCCAGCAGAATCGGAGCGGCTGTTCTGTGGGACAACATCTCCAAGACGTTACACACCAACTGACTAGTAACTCAAAGTCCAAATCGCAGTCTTTGCTGTCCCAACTTAATTGATATAAGTAGTGTAGA
This sequence comes from Tiaroga cobitis, assembly GCA_030578255.1. NCBI lineage: Eukaryota > Metazoa > Chordata > Actinopteri > Cypriniformes > Leuciscidae > Tiaroga > Tiaroga cobitis. The sequence goes on along the minus strand of CM060595.1, from coordinate 35,977,286 downwards.
ACATTATATAGAAACTGTGTCTATTCCTCGTTTAGTGAGGCCAAACAATAAATCTAGTGTAGGATCTAGGAAAAATCTTATTGTAATTAAACCAGAAAATCTAAATATCAGTGAACAAAAACAATTTCTAAAACTAGGTCTTCTAAACATTAGATCGATTTGCCTTACTGAAACCTGGCTAAAACCAAATGAGTATTTCGGTCTAAATGAGTCTAGCCCACCAGGATACTGTTATAAGCATGCGCCCCGTCTGATCGGTCGTTGCAACAATCTATAGAGATATTCTTAATGTTACTCAGAAAACAGGTCACAGGTTTAATTTGTTTGAAGTACTTGTGCTAAATGTTACGCTCTTAGATGCAAGAAAGAAATCCCTATTATCTCTAGCCTTGGCTACTGTATATAGACCTCCAGGGCCATATGCTGAATTCCTAAAAGAGTTTGCAGACTTTCTCTCAGATCTATTGGTCAATGCCGATAAAGCAATAATTGTTGGAGATTTTAACATACACGTAGATAACACAAATGATGCATTAGGGACTGCGTTTACAGATTTATTAAACTCCTTTGGGGTCAAGCAAAACGTCAGTGGTCCCACTCATCGTCTAAATCATACACTAGATTTAATTATATCATATGGAACCAATCCAACTGATATAGATATTATACCGCAAAGTGACGATCTCACTGATCATTACATAGTAACTTGCTTAATACGTACTGCTGAAATTTGTCATGTTGCGCCACGTTATAGACCAGGCAGAACAATCGTTCCAACCACTATAGATAGATTCTCAAATAGTTTACCTGATCTATCTCAGCTGCTCAGCGAACCCAAACAAACAGATGAACTAGAGGAAATGACTAGCAGTTTGAGCACCATTTTCTCTAGTACCTTAGATATTGTTGCACCAATTGCATCAAAAAAGTAAAGAAAACTAAAGCACCATGGTACAACAGTGCTACGCATTTTATCAAGAGAGAAACTCATAACCTAGAGCGTAATTGGAAACAAACTAATTTAGAGGTCTTTAGAATCACATGGAAAGACAGTATGTCACGTTATAAAAAGGCTCTAAAAACATCCAGGTCTGAGCATCTCCGCAAACTAATAGAAAATAACCAAAATAATCCAAGGTTTTTATTTAACACCGTGACTAGACTAACAAATAAACAGACATCACCAGAGCAAAATATTCCGTTACAGTATAGAGTAATGATTTTATGAACTACTTCAATGAGAAAATAGAAAGCATCCGAAACACAATTGTAAATGTACAATCCTCTATGGTGTCTTATGATTCAGCCTCAACTATGGCCCCTCTGGAACAACTACACCGCTTTACTATAGGACAGGAAGAGCTAAATAAACTTATCATTGCATCTAAATCAACAACATGTTTAATTAATACCCACTAAACTTCTGAAAGAAGTGTTACCTGTAGTGGAAGAGCCTCTTCTTAATATTATTAACTCGTCTTTATTTTTAGGTCATGTTCCAAGAATATTCAAGCTGGCAGTAATACAACCTCTTATTAAGAAACCGCAATTAGATCCAAATAACTTAGCAAATTACAGACCCATTTCAAATCTTCCATTTATGTCTAAAATACTAGAAAAAATTGTGTCCGCTCAATTGTGCTCTTTCTTGAAAGAAAATGAGATATATGAAAAATTTCAGTCAGGATTCAGACCGCATCATAGCACACAAACTGCGCTAGTTAAAATTACAAATAATTGACTTTTAGCTTCTGACCAAGGCTGTATCTCAATATTAGTTCTACTCGATCTTAGTGCTGCGTTCGACACTATCGATCATAAAATACTCTTGAATCGACTACAAAACTACACTGGTGTTCAGGGACAGGCGTTAAGCTGGTTTAGATCGTACTTATCGGACCGTTACCATTTTGTCTGTTTAAATGGGGAAAAATCAAAGATAACGTCAGTAGACTATGGAGTGCCGCAAGGATCGATCTGCTATTCTCAATATACATGCTGCCACTTGGTAATATTATAAGAAAACATGGAATTAATTTCCAGTTATGCTGATGACATTCAATTATATATTTCATCACGGCCAGATGAAAACACTAACTTTTTTATTTGACAGAGTGCCAGATATAAAATGCTGGATGACGCGTAATTTCCTGCTACTAAATTCAGATAAAACGGAGGTATTACTTATTGGTCCAAAAAACTACCCACAAAACCGCTTACAATACAACTTTAATATAGAAGGATGTCCTGTTACTTTATCCACTACAGTAAAAGACCTGGGAGTTATACTAGACGAACTTGTCTTTCGAAAATCATATTTCATATGTTACAAGAACAGCCTTTTTCCACCTTAGAAACATTGCAAAGCTACGTAACATGCTATCTGTCTCTGATGCAGAAAAGTTAGTTCATGCATTCATGACCTCGAGACTAGATTACTGTAATGCCTTATTAGCCGGTTGTCCTGCATCCTCAATAAACAAGCTACAGTTAGTGCAAAATTCAGCTGCTAGAGTTCTTATTAGGTCAAGAAAATATGATCATATAACACCAATTTTATCATCTCTACACTGGTTACCTATCAAGTTCCGTATCAATTACAAAGTTCTACTACTGACCTATAAAGCCCTAAATGGTTTAGCTCCTGTGTATTTAATGGACCTTCTATCGCCCTACAATCCATTGCGTTCTTTAATATCACTAAATTCGAGGCTTCTGGTCATTACTAGGATATCTAAGTCCACTAAAAGAGGGAGGGCGTTCTCACATTTAGCTCCAAAACTGGAATAGCCTTCCTGATATTGTTCGTGGCTCTGACTCGCTGTCCCAGTTTAAAACTAGATTAAAGATGCATCTCTTTAGCCAAGCATTCACATAATGCTTACCTTTTATACCACTGTTGAATCAGATCAAATGCATTTAATATTATAAAACTTGAAGAGTCTGTAGGTTATTTGTATAGGTTGCATTGTATTTACAGTCATTACGTTCCTGTGTATATTGCGTGAATGACGGGTGGTTGGGCAGATATTGTGTTTTGCGGTAGGTTGTATGCCATACGGAACCGTTGCCACTGAAACTGCATATTAACGCACCAGTGGGGCTCGACAGCCTTAGTCAAACGGGTTGGCGCGTATGGTTGGGTGGTTGGGCAAATACTGTGCTTTGCGGTAGGTGGTATGCCATACGGAACCGTTGCCACTGAAACTGCATATTAACGCACCAGTGGGGCTCGACAGCCTTAGTCAATCGGGTTGGCGCGTATGGTTGGGCTCCGGAGAGATTGTAAGATTGCGGTTAGGTCTCAGCAGCAGGAGGGATGTAGAGGTCAGTAAGCTGGGCTGAGTTGAGTGGGGACGGAAGGGGGGTGACTCTGGGACGCAAGGGTCACTGTCTTCATGTTTTTATCATCTACGCTCGTATTATGGAAATCATTATGAACAGCAGCTATGCTAATTATTTTCCCTTTTTTGCTTTTCTGCTGTTATCTCGGGACACTAGTCCCGAGGAAAATGGCATTCGTCAGCTCCAGTTTGTATCCAGCCTCTAACGGAGACTTCAGGTGCCCCAATCACAAAGCCTGTGAAGAGACGACTCAACGCCTGTGAAGAGACGACTCTATGGTGGACGGCACTGATCCTCAACAACTCGTCTCCATACCGGCGTGATTACTTCGACTTCCAAAAAGATGGAAATGGATAAATACTCTAAATGTTCCGATCCAATCTGACTTGTAATGCTGCCCGAATCATACACTGTTCCTTCGTTGGCCAGAGGAGAACTGGCCCTCCGACTGAGTCTGGTTTCTCCCAAGGTTTTTTTCTCCATTCTGTCACCTGATGGAGTTTTGGTTCCTTGCCACTGTTGCCTTGGCTTTTGGCTTGCTTAGTTGGGGACATTTAATATTCAATAATATTATTGATCTGCCTTACTTAAGGAGGACGTTGACGCAATTTTCTTTTAGAAACAAACTTTGTTGTATTATTTTCATGTTATCACTGTGAAGCTGCTTTGATATAATCTGTATTGTAAAAAGCGCTATATAAATAAAGGTGACTTGACTTGACGTCCGACTGCCGAAGCGGTGCGGAGGAACTCACAGGGTTCGCCAACGGGGAACTCGACCGGAGCAAAAAAGCGCACGTATCCGCTCCGTGGAGGGGAGTGGCGCAGCAAGCCGACACTAGAGCCGGAACTTCGGTGTTACCGGCTGGTTGAAGCGAGCACACAGGAAGAAACCGGCCCAACACGTAGGCTATAAAACCTAGCGAGCGTGTTAGGTGTCGCCCAGCCTGCAGCTCTACAGATGTCTGTCAGCGAGGCGCCGTGTGCCAGCGCCCAGGAAGAAGTGGGCTTTCAACCCAGGCGGGCAGGGCACGCCTTGGGCATCATAAGCCAAGGCGATGGCATCCACTATCCAGTGGGCCAAACTCTGATTGGAGACAGCCTTCCCTTTCTGCTGGCCTCCGTAACAGACGAAGAGCTGAACTGAGGTCCTAAGGCTTTGCGCTCTGTCCACGTAAAGACGCAGAGCGCGAACGGGACAGAGAAAAGCCAGAGCTGGGTCTGCCTCCTCCGAAGGCAGCGCTTGCAGATTCACTACCTGGTCCCGAAAGGGAGTGGTAAGAACCGGACACGTATCCGGGCCGGGGTCTCAGGATCACGTGAGAGTTATCCGGGCCGAATTCTAGGCACGATTCGTCGACCGAAAATGCATGCAGGTCCCCTACCCTCTTGATAGAGGCCAATGCAACTAGGGCTGAGCAATTTTATCGATTCTGCGATATAAATCGATATTTTTTCCCCCAAGAAAGTATCGATTTTTAAGCTTCGTCAAGAGGCCGTTCACATATCGTGTCTTTTGCGCACACTCAAGTTCGTTATTTCAAACATAGGCGCGCGGTAAGCGCGCTCATAATTGAAGCGGCGTGCTCATTTTTCCCAGGCGCAGAGAGATGAAAACAACTGGAAACACTCAACTTTTCAGAATGCCGCAAGCGCAACGCAGTTCATGTGACAAGAACCAACCATCAACCTAACCCTTTCCGTAACGACATTGAAAGCTCGGTCAACATGAAGGATGGGGGTGCACCCAAACACTACGGGTGTTTTTCTCTTCTTTGTAAATAAATCTTATAACTTAGCAGAGCTACAGCAAGCGTTTTTCAGGGGTGGAAATCTATTAGCTACTAAAACTTCTTTGTCGTTGTGGAGAGCGCAGTGCATGGTTGCTTAGCAATGACAGACGCCACGGGAAAATCGGACCGAATTTTACTATTAATAATAAAAGATAAGCTAATGTGCATTGTAAATGTCAGTAATTTATCTTTTTTGACTCATTCTTTTTATAAAAATGATTTAAAGGCTGAAATATGTGAGGTTTATCTTTTTATAAAACCTTTTTTCTCAAAACTTTATTTGCACTTTTTAACTCTGCATTGTTAATTGCAATACTGCACTTTATGTACTTTTCAAAGGCTTGTAAGCTACAGTTTGCACTGTTCCAATAAATGGAACTAATTTTCTCAACACATCTTTGATTAATTTTGTCCAGCATTTGCAAGCTGTAGAGATTCTGTCCAGTCAGAGACATATATTGTGTAATTGATGTTCTCTTTCATAGGTTCACTCAACGCTGCGGAAAGCGCAGTGGGATATCCTCCGGATGTGCCGATTGCTGAAGCCCTATAGAATCACGCCAATCCATTGGCTGATGGCGCTCGCGCAAAGCTGGCTCCGCCCCGACGCTCTTACGTCGTAGCATGATGTACGCGCGCGCGCCATCTTCTCCTCAGATTTCTCTGCCTTCACGAAGCGGTCACATCTCGCCCTTCGTTCGGTTTTTCTGAGCCCGAATTCTTCAATTCAACTTCAGCTTTCGTCTCGACACTTCAGCGACTGGTATAAGTGGAACTCTGTTCTCCTTACAGTGAAGTGTCATGGATTATCGACGCTGCTCTCCGCCATGCGTTCGTTTTATCTCGAACGACGACCCTCACAGTAAGTGTGTTAAATGTATGGGTTTTTCGCATGCGCGTGAGGCTGTATTAGGATTGTCGAAATGTAAATTTTGTGACAATCTCCTTCTCAAAACCCTCCGCTCTAGACTCGCGGTTTTTGAGAAGGAGTCATTCGTTCCCCCCCGTCGCGCTCCCGAGACTGCTGAGGCCTCTCGTGGATCCGCGGCCTGGGGCTCGGATGTTGAGCTCGAGGATATTGAGTATGAGCAGACGGGCCTCGCCCTTTCTCTCCCTCCCTCTCCCGAGCACGCACGCGGCGCGGTTGAATTCGCGCATGATTATTTATGTCCCAGCCCGGGAGCCCGCGAATCGGTTTCTTTCGGTCTGGATGACGTGATTTACACTGCAGCCTCCGACTCCGAAGATTTCGGGCCTGCTTTGGCTGATGACGTTATCCCGCCTAGCGGCCAGGACGCGCGGCCTACTCCGGCCTACACTGAGCTTATTGAGGTGCTGTCGCGCGCTACAGAGAAGCTCTCTATTGACTGGCCTGATGAGCCCCGCGAGTCTCAATCGTCCAAACTCGACGAGAGGTTCCTACGTGGCCCTAATTCAAGGCCAGAGCGAAGAAAGCTGCCCTTTTTCAGTGATCTGCATCACGAGATCTCCAGATCCTGGAAGCAGCCATTCTCCGCACGCCTAACTAATGCGGCAGCCGCTGACTTCACCAACCTTGTGGGTTTTGTGGAGCAGGGTTATTCCGCTATTCCAGCGGTCGAGGACACGCTGGCTAACCACCTCGCCCCGTCGTCTGCACCGTCTTGGAAGGCTCGTCCCCTTCTTCCTTCCAAGGCTTGTAGAACTACTTCCTCCCTTATTGGGAAGTCTTACATGGCGGCTGGTCAAGCAGGCATGGCCCTGCATACCATGGCCATCCTTCAAGCCTACCAAGCGGACGTCTTGAAGGACATGGATGAAGGAGAGGGACTGACGCCCGAAGCTGTCAAAGAGCTTCGCAAAGCCACGGATCTGGCCCTAAGAGCCACCAAGCACACTGCTCGGGCTGTAGGTCGCTCTATGGCGGGCTCGGTTGCTGCAGAGCGCCACCTCTGGTTGAATCTCACGGAGATCCGAGACAAGGATAAGAGTTTCCTCCTGGATGCCCCTATCTCCCACTCAGGTCTTTTCGGGGAGGCGGTCAACACGGTGGTTGAGAAGTTCCGCGCCGCTAAGTCTCAGTCGGCCGCGTTCAGGCAGTTTATGCCCAGGAGGGTCAGAGGGCCCAGTGACTCCAACCCTCCCCCTTCTCATACCCGAGAACGCTCTGCTCATAGGGCTGAATTCCCTACTAGCAGGAGTGACCCGGCTCACCACCCACCAACTACTGTCTGGGGAGCCCGAGGTCGTCCATTTCCCCGCCAGCGCCCTCACAAGCGCCTTCAGCTGAAGCGGTCCAACAAATCGGCCGCTCCAGCCTCCTCGAGTCGTTCCTGACCCGCAGGTCAGAAGGAGGAGAGCCTCTTCAGATCTACGAGGTTGGGACAGACCGCGCAAGCGTTTCTGCCCTCCTCCAGCCGGCTCTCCTCATCCAACCCTGTCACCTTCGCCACCCAGCGTGTTTCGAAGTGCAGGTCCTGTTTCACTCTCTTCACCCAGTCCGGCGCAGGAGGAAGGAGACGCGTCTTGCTTTCTCCCCTCGCTCCCGGTGCACGCTACACCCGCCATTCGCTTCCTCGGAGGCACAGTTCTTTTTCCTCTGGAGCAGGCGGAACCAGTTACTTCTATCCAGGTGGTGGTACCCCCCAGTACGTGTCAGGACGCCAAGCGCTCTCCTCCACGGTCAACCGCGCCTCCCCTTGGGATCCAGCGCGACACCCTACCTCAGGTATGTCCCTTGCACTGCAACACTCCTCTGCCTCTATCACATTTCGTTCAAGAATGGGAGCGTTTACCAGGGGTATCGCCTTGGATCCTTCGCACAGTTCGGCTCGGCTACACGCTTCAGTTTTGTCGCAACCCCCCCTGCTTCAACGGGGTCTTTCCTACTGTAGTCGACAGCGCCGCTCAGGCTTCTGTACTACAGCAGGAGATTTCATCCCTTCTGCTGAAGGGGGCGATAGAAGAGATTCCTTCGGGGGAAGTCGAACAGGGCTTCTACAGCCGTTACTTCCTGGTCCCGAAGAAGGGGGGCGGCCTGCGGCCGATACTAGATCTTCGCCGGTTGAATTTCTATCTTTACAAAGGAAAATTCAAAATGTTGACGCTGAAGGCCATCATATCTCATATCCGGCTGGGGGACTGGTTCGTGACGGTAGACCTCAAGGATGCTTATTTCCACATCCAGGTCGTACGGCGACACAGGAAGTTCCTCAGGTTCGCCTTTGGGGAAAAAGCGTACCAGTACAGGGTCCTCCCCTTTGGCCTCGCTCTAGCGCCAAGGACGTTCACAAAGTGTATGGATGCTGCTCTGGCCCCGCTGCGGCTCCAGGGCATCCATATACTCAACTACCTGGACGATTGGCTCCTTTTAGCCCACTCCAGAGAGTTGGTGACTCACCACAGGGACATTGTCCTCCGTCATATTCAGTCTCTCGGTTTGAGGTTGAATACGGAGAAGAGCGTTCTTACTCCAGCTCAGAACACGGTTTTCTTGGGGGTATGCATGGACTCCGTTCTTATGCAGGCCCGTTTGGCTCCTGCACGGATTTCCAGTCTGGTGACATGTCTGTCCCGTTTTGCACTAGGCCAGCATGTTTCCGTGAGCACCTGCCGCAGACTTCTGGGCCTTATGGCCGCGGCCTCCCCTGTGCTACCTCTGGGGCTACTCCACATGAGACCTTTTCTGTGGTGGATGAAGCTCTCAGGGGCTCGGCCCACGGGGCCAGCCCTTCGCCTATTGAAGGTGTCGCGCAGTTGCTTTCGCGCCCTGTCAATCTGGCGGGACCCCCTCTTCCTTCAGAAAGGAGTCGGTGTGGGTGCGGTATTCCGTCGCCAGATGGTTACGACGGATGCCTCTCTGACCGGCTGGGGAGCGGTTTTCGAGGGCAGGCCAGCGTGTGGGGTTTGGACTGGCGAGACCCTCTCGTGGCACATAAACAGCTTGGAGCTGAGGGCTGTCTTCCTGGCTCTTTGCCACTTTCTCCCTTTCCTCGAAGGACACCATGTCATTGTCAGAACGGACAATATGGCGGTAGTGTCCCATGTAAACAGACAGGGGGGTTCGCGATCGCGCACCCTAGACAGGCATGCGCGTCACCTTCTCCTGTGGTCCCAGGACAAGTTCCTCTCTCTGAGAGCAGTTCATGTCCCAGGGATTCTGAACCTCGCAGCAGATTTTCTGTCGAGGCAGAAGCTCAGGTCTGGGGAATGGATGTTGAACCGCCAGTCGGTGGCCCTGATCTGGGAGGTGTTCGGAAAAGCGGAAGTGGACCTCTTTGCATCTCAGGAGTCGTCCCAATGCCCGCTTTGGTTCTCTCTGAGCCCTCCAGCTCCATTGGGGATAGATGCGTTCGCCCACCCTTGGCCGATGCAGAAACTCTATGCCTTCCCGCCCATCAAGCTGATCCAGGCGGTTCTGTCCAGAGTGAGGGAGAGCGGAGTCCGCCTCCTTCTGGTAGCCCCATTCTGGCCGTCCCAGCCATGGTTTTCGGAGCTGATCCCTCTGTTGGAATCCTCCCCCTGGGAGATACCGGTCAGGGAGGACCTGCTTTCCCAGCTTCAGGGCAGGATATGGCATCCTCGCCCCGACATTTGGAAGCTGTACGTTTGGCCTATCAGAGGCCGTTAGCTTTAAGCTTTGATCTCCCAACCGACGTTCAGGAGACTATTGCTAATGCTAGAGCCCCTTCGACGAGGAGGCTATATTCCTCCAAGTGGAGGGTGTTCGAGACATGGTGCTTAGCACATGATAGGAACCCAGTTAGCTGCCCAGTAGGCTCAGTGCTGGAATTCCTGCAGGAAAAGTTTGCTTCCGGAGCGGCCGCTACCACTCTCAGAGTATATGTCGCAGCTATTGCCGCTCATAGAGAGTCGGATGAGATTCCCTTGGGGAAACTGAGATTAGTTTCGGCCTTCATGCGTGGGGTTAGGCGCCTGAAACCGGTTCGCCCCCCTAGTGTTCCCTCGTGGGACCTGTCAGTTGTCCTGGAGGGTTTGACAGAGGCTCCCTTCGAGCCCTTGGAGTCAGCTCCTGAGCGGATTCTGACTCTTAAGGTTGCTCTTTTGTTGGCTTTATCTTCACTGAAGAGGATGGGGGATTTGCAGGCTCTCTCTATTAGTGAGTCATGCTTGGACTTCGCTCCTGGCCTGGTTAGGGTTACCTTGAGGCCGAGGTCGGGGTATGTACCCAAGGTTCTTTCCACGACGTTCCGCTCTCAGGTTGTTAACCTTAATGCTTTCCACCCTCCTCCTTTTGCCTCTGAGGAAGAAAGGAAACTTAACTTGCTCTGCCCGGTCCGTTCTTTGAAGTTGTATGTAGATCGCTCAGGCGGTTGGAGGAAATCAAACCAGCTCTTGGTATGTTTTGGTGCTGGCCGCCGCGGGCTTGCAGCATCAAAGCAGAGGATTTCCCACTGGGTAACGGACGCTATTTCGCTGGCTTACGAGGTGCGTGGTTTGCCTTCACCTCTTAGCATCAGAGCACATTCCACCAGAAGTGTGGCTTCCTCTCAAGCTCTCTTTAGAGGGGCCCTCTTGGAAGACAGCTTTCCGCAGCGTTGAGTGAACCTATGAAAGAGAACGTCTCTGGTTACTTGCGTAACCTATGTTCTCTGAATAGGGAACGAGACGCTGCGTTCGCTGCCAAGCTCCTCGCGCTGCCGACAGTTTTTCTTTTCGGCAGAGAAATCTGAGGAGAAGATGGCGCGCGCGCGTACATCATGCTACGACGTAAGAGCGTCGGGGCGGAGCCAGCTTTGCGCGAGCGCCATCAGCCAATGGATTGGCGTGATTCTATAGGGCTTCAGCAATCGGCACATCCGGAGGATATCCCACTGCGCTTTCCGCAGCGTCTCGTTCCCTATTCAGAGAACATAGGTTACGCAAGTAACCAGAGACGTTTTTAGTTTTCAGTTCAATTAATTAAATCCAAGTAAATGGAACACTCACAAGATGTCACCAAAATCACTCTGTCCCCTTTAAATCTTTCAGAAAATTATGTAAGTGTATCGAATTATATCGAATCGTATCAAATCGTATTGTTGGCTGAATATCGTGATATATATTGTATCGTGAGCTGAATATCGTGTATCATATCGTATCGTGAGATAAGTGTATCGCTACAGCCCTAAATGCAACCAGGTGAACTGTCTTACAGGACAAGTGACGTAGTTAGGGTAAGGATGTTAGTCGAGGAAGGAACATACTATAAAAGTATAAAAAAGGGGCCAATGGCAATTTGTGTGGTGTGACCCCCATTTAAGACGTCGTAAAACTTACCAGACATACCAACGCCTGTCAGCTACCACCGTAAATCAGAAACACTTTTTTACTTGATACAGTCTTGACCGACATGCACCAACTTAGGGCCATAAATTACATCATAAATCATAAAAAGTGACACAACGTTTATGATAACACTACTATTATCCATGTATGGCTGTATACTAATACATATAATATAGGCCTATTTATGAAGACAAAAATATCATTACACGTAATATTCAAAGTTTTATTCTTTATTGTGAAGGCTACATTTATTGCACATACATGTTCCCATATAAATGTGAATGTATGTTCACACACACACACACAAACACACACACACACACACACACACACACATATATATATATATATATATATATATATATATACACATTCACAAAATGAGTTACAACAGATTTCTAGTTCCCAGCATGGTTTGCTTCTGCTGTTAAAAGGAGAGCAAATGTTAAAATGAAGTGTTATTTAATGTGTTTTGCTCAATATTAATATAGGGGGAGATCTGTTAGTGTTTAATGTTCTATTATTTTGGAATTTAAAAGGTTTTCTGGTATGTCTGAGTTTCTGGGGTTACCATTATGCTGAAGAGTAGAGCCTGTGGTTCGGTTGACGATTGGACGATGATCAACTGGCCAGTCGCCGGCCCCTCTCCTAAAACGGCCATTGTCCAATCACACATCATATTAGCAACCGTTACTATGTGAGCGGGTCCGTCAAACATTGACCCCAAGCAAGATGGTGAAGCGGTGCGCTCACGGCGTTTGTAAATCGGACACTTGGTACCCCGAGAGATTGTCTGGAGGAGTTGTGTTCTTTCCGTTCCCAAAGCCGAAAACACAACGTGAGCGGTGCCTACAATGGATCAAACAGTGTGGACGGCCCCACTCCCAGTTAAATGTGTTGAACATTACGTGGTATAATTACGTATGCTCAAAGGTAAGGCTAACAGCTAACTAGTTAACTTACCGTGTTGTCTAGATCTAACGTTACGAACTAGAGGCAAGAACACAAATTGGACCAAAGTTATGATTACCATGGATATCATTGCCAGAATGTTAACTCTCTTAAGCTAAGTTTAACAAGCCCTTTAGCTTTAGCCAACATTAGTTATCTATTTCATTTTATTATATTATCTGTTATGCACCTTTTCCATCAACAATGGAAATAAAACATTCTGATTCTCAAAACGGCTATTCTCAAAACAACAGAGAAATGTTAGTTATAGCTTTGAATGGCTTTGACGCACATGTAGGTTTAGCTAGCTAACATACCCTTGTATTTGAACAAAATAGCTACTCGCAATGGACAATAATATACCATAACATATGAAAGAGAACTTACCCGGCAGTGCAAGAGCATGACTGGTCCACAAGGCTGTGCTGGTTGCATTTGATGTACAGGTCATGGGGTTTCTCCAATTTCGCTTGAGACCGGTAAGCATTAGCCTCGATAGTAGTCGTGTCTCCTTCATTCCGTATTTTTATATGTTGAATATATCCCTCCACTGCGTACTGTAACCCCTTTTGCCTCGATCTGGAGGATATCGCGGAGGTATTTGCCCAAAAAAAGGTAACTGACACGCACGGGTACACCTCTTCCCGTCATGGCAATCTGTCGCGCTGGTCGTGTTTCACCATTTGTTTGTCGGACGTAGCAACAGTAACTAAGGGGGGCGGGGGTCGGCGAAAGGCTAATTGCAGTAGCGGAGTGGCAATCGGGAGAGTCGGGAGTTTTCCCGGTGGGCCGGTAGTGTTTCGAGGCCGCGAGGGCCGGTCTGATAAAATGTATTTATTGGAAGCTCGCCATGCGCACTTGGGGCCCAAGTGAGGGGACGAAAATTTTTTTTTTATGAATATTATCTAAAACGAAACGTAGTTATGCACTAAGCTTTAGTGGCGTAGGTCGTAGGGTGTGAACCTGAGATACTCGAGGTGCAGCTTTTGATGCGCTCGACGCGAGTTCGAATCCGCCTTTTGCCGAACTCTCTCTTCTCCCTTTTCCCAACACATATGTAAAGATGTAAAATTTATAACCTAACATTAAGGTCTCTAGCGTTATATTTTGCCAACGAACTAAAATTGAAACCATGATATGGCTTTGTGCATTTATAAAACAGCACAAGACGTTCAGAATAGCATCCTGTTTGTGCTGCGTGATTACTTGCTCACGCGATCAGCATGGTGTTTTCTCCTAAATAAAAGCTCAAGGGTTTATAGTGAAGAAATTAGGACAAAAGTATTTTAATTTTCCTATATTATAGTGTAATGTAGGCTAAAATATACTTTTGAAATATTCATTTTCATTTACATATAGTACATTTATAGGCTAAATGGATTTTACGTCATAGGAATAATTATATAAATCATTATTACATTATTATAATAATTGTTTGGCATCCTAAAACACCATTGATAATGTAATGCAGACTGAGACTCTCATAACTAAAAAGATGTTTGAGCCCTCTTAAAATCATGGCTTTTTCTTTGTTCAACGAGCAGTTCATGGGTTGAAGCTCTTAATTTTGATCTCTCAGAGAGCACGAGATTGATGCATTTAACCTTAAAATGTACAAAATTGTCTTGCGGGGGAGCATGCCCCCGAACCCCCCTAGAGGCACAGAGTCCACCCAACATAGTATCACAAATTCCTATGGGAAAGAACGGCCATTTATAAACTTTACTCCAGCATAGTACAACAAAGTTCCTTTTAAATCAGTAAAACGGTAAATGCTAGCCTATATTAAAATCCTGCCGGCGACGAGGGCCGGTGGTATATGAAATTTCCCGGTAGATTTTTTGGTCCCACTCCGCCCCTGGCTAATTGTATTGTATTTATTATACTCCGTGCACTCTTCAACAAAGTGATAGTTTTTTGGCTATATACTATAGTATATGCAGTTTTATTAGTTTGAAAATAAGAGATGTTTACAATATAAGTAATAAAAAAATGTAAGAAATATATGACATAAAGTTACATATTTCTCTTTATAGCCTATATGTGTTTATAATGCATTAGTAAATATATCTGCAGTTTATTACACAGTCATGCAATAAACCAATCAGAGTTTAAAACCCATTCCCTTTAAAAGCCAGTTTCGCTCGCGCCACAGCAGATTGCTATTTACATAGTGGAATTTGTGAGCGGAAAAGACTGTTCTTCCTCCAGAGAGAAAACGGATCTGCTCCTGCGCGAGGTTAAAGTGTGCAAGCAGACCATCTACGGGACAAGCTGGATTCCATCATATCTTTATGTACACAATAATAATCTTTTACATTGTAATCCTTTTATTTTTAATATTTGGCATGTTTGTGTGCTGCTGCACGTCCCTGTGTAGGCGCGTTGTGCACCCGCCAGGCTCATATTACTAATGCACCCTGTATATCACAAAAAAAAAATACTGCATCATTGACTTTAGACCAGTTTTTTGTTGGTCAATGGCACAGTCTATTTCAGTTGGCTTAAAGTAGCAACGCACCAACAATGCGCCTGAACACACCTCGTTTTCAGACCAGCACGCTCATGGGTGCACATAATATTATAGGCGCAAATGCATTTGCTATTTAAACAACGTGGCGCAGGACATGAAAAAGATAACTGCGTCGGGCTGAAACTTGCAAAAAAACAGTTGCGTCGCACCTTGCGCCAGGTGAATGATAGGGCCCTGAGTGTGCCGGAAGGCCTGCTGCTTTTGCATAATTTGTGATAGCTGTTTAATAATCATTTGAAACTTTGCAAACTGGCTGCTCTAGTAGTTAGATGAAAAGATTTATCTTGAACTTTGTCATGGAAACTAGCGGTTTGTCAAATGGATGGATGGATGATTCATCTGTTGGTGCCATCTTCTGGTCAGACGTGGGAATTCATTTGGCACGACCATCAAAGTGCATTATGATTCTCTAGCTGTCCAGCGTACATCGCTTGTACACTTGTTATTGCAGTGCATTGTGGGATTGAAAGAGTATAGGCCGGGGGTGATTTCGGACACAGCCAAGGATACATCTGTGTATTCTCGCTCATGACTCCTCAGGAAGCTCTCTCGCTCCTCTTCCTCGCCTCTGCACAGCGCAATAGACCTTATTCACAGCAGGGATTTTTTTACACGAATGAAAGCGAAGCAGTGAGGGATAGACATACATCTCTTCAGTCGCTTGTACTGTTATTTAATGTGTTTTTGGATTGTTCTGCTGAAGAAACACTGTAAAAATATCTTTTCCGATAAACATCAGTTGACAAAAAACTCCAGACAACATGAGCTGTGGAAATAAGTGATCCAGGAGCCTTTTTACAGCAGGTGCCATTGAAAACATGGTTTTCGCTGCAACAGCTTGAGGCTGTCTACCCTAGGCGTGACAATGCGAACTTTGCAAATCCATTTGTCCTTTGTTTCAGAAGTAGCGCAAGCACGTGGAGTACATCAGAAATGGAATGGGGCTTCAGTTTACAGTCAGGGATTTGTCGTGTTGCATCAAGCCACTCCATTACGCATAGCGTAGACAGAATCAGTGATTAAATGGGTTCTATTAGCTTTTGATATATGTAGCTATATATGTGTACAATAAAAATCTTCAGAAAAAATTACATTACGATGTCCAGAAATAAATTTCAATAGTACATTGAGTTTAATTTGTCGTTTAATGAGATTTACTAATATATATTGTTAGTGCCGAGAATTTTCACGTGAATAAATCTATAGATCCGCATAAGTTCCATGTGCATTTTAATGGTCTTGTGGTAGAACTTTTGCCAAGCGTGTCAGAGGTTACGCGTTCTAATCCGCACTCATATAATATTTTTATTTTTCATCAAAACCGAATATGTTCATCAGTAGTTTTATATCAAGCAGGGACACGTTTGTGTGCAGTTTGTTTTGTGATTTCACCGGAACGAATAGTCAAGCAACAGTGTCAAGCAATAGATTGAAGCGCGCGTCAGTGTGAAGACTGTGCGCGAGGCACAAGAGAAGCAACGAGCGCTCAGCTTGATTTAAAAAAACAACACATTTCAGCACTAGATCGCCTCTTATTAACGAAATGAATGCTCTGCTGCTAGTTAACTGGAGATGTTTTATTCATTTGTTGGTACACCTGTGCCGCGAGATGTTTCAAAAAGTGGTGGGGACAATATCAACCCTGGCAAAAAGTGGTGGGGACATGTCCCACCCGTCAAGTACGCCTATGTGTAGACAGTGTAACTCTGCCATCTACACTTATGCTCACTATAACCTCCTTTACCTTTTTCCCTTAGTTGATAGGAGGAACCCAGTTTTGTCTTCTGCTGCTCTTCTGCACAGCATTAACAGATGATTATGTCAGTTACTGTCACCTTCCTTACAGTGTGAATGAGTCTGGCTATTCTTATCTGACCTTTCTCATTAACAAGCTTCACACAGAGCCATTGGTCTCTGAATGTTCATTGTTTTTCACACATTCTCTGTAGAAACTGTTGTGCATGAACATTCCAAGAGATCAGCGGTCATTAAGATATATACAAACTACTCCATCTGGCACCAACAATCATTCCACTGCCGAAGTCACTTGGATCACATTTTTTAGCCATTCTAATGTTTGGTTTGAACAGCAATAACTAAACCATTTCTGTATGGTTTTATGAACTGAGTCTCTGGCACATGATATTATTATTGGACATCTCATCACATCTCAAATACCTAACTTTATTCATGAATTTGTGTATATAAAGTGGCCCCTCAAAGTGTTTGGACACTTAGAGTTCACACCTGCCTCATTTAGTTTGGTTGAATCGGACTAGAGTTCGTTGTCCCCCTTGGTGTGGTTCATTTGAGCAGGTGTGAATGCAGCAATCGCACTCGGGTGCGCATCAAAAGCAGACCAAACAAGCGTACGAGGAGGTCTCAATACGCTTTCAAACGAACTCTGGAGCGGTTTGTTTGTGGTGAGAACGTGATCCGACCTCGAACAGACCCAACTGCCAAAGATCTGCGGATTTTTGGACTAAACCAGCTGCCGTAGTCAGCTGCGCTGTGCATTATATGATGAGGACTAATGTTTGTTGACAGTTTGCACTTTTAGCATGGCAGCTCGCGGACAAACTTGGGGTTGTGAGGAGGTGCGGAGCCTCGTAGAAATTTGGTTTGATGACCATAGGTCCCAACTTTCAAAAACTCACAAGAGCAGCGAAATCTTCGCTTTGTTTAGCAAACAGCTCAGGGAAAGGGGGTTTGATAGATCTGTGGAGTTTTCCCGCATGTTAATTCTGACCAATCAAAGTGCAGTTATGGAAATACATTCAAGACACATCTGGCAAACGAGTGATGTGGATGTTGTCACATGACTGCATTTTGGTTCGTTTCATCAACTCATCAACTGATTCGGACCAGAGCAATCAGTGTGGTGTGAAAAGGAACCAAAACGCCTGAAAAATGCTACAAAGTATAATTTTTCGCCCTTGGTCCGGACCAAATGAACTGAACTACAGATGTGAAAGCAAATTGTTGTAATAGCAAAATACAAAACTAGTGGCAGTTATTTTAAAACTACATTATATAGCACAAACACACTTTTTTCAATCAGAACATTTCACAAAGTGAAATCTGTTTGGCTTCAGAGTATGAAGCCAAAAATATATTAAATGTAATGAATATAAAAAGTGTTGAACACTTTCTGGTTGTCAAATTTTGTGGAACTATTTTATTTGTCAATATGAAGAACAACACCAGTGGCCATACCACACCTGTGTGAACTTAATAAATCCATGAAAAAAAAGAAAAAAAAAGATTTTTGATATTTCGCAATTTGACATTTTGGTCTCAGTGTGGAGTTGATAAAGATGCTTTATTTAGTTTTCAGATCTTGTCATGTATGTTTTTCTTGCCATAAATTCAGAAAAATTGTGTGGAAATGCCTTAATAGGTTGATGAGCATACAACTGCATTGCACAAATATTTTACACTGAATGTAACCAGCAAGCACACAATACATCTATGCACACATCCCAACATCCACAGCATCCACGTGCTCCATTCAGTGTTTTATTTTACGGCACATCTCGCTAAAATCACGGCTGAGTGCCTGGATTTGTTAGCGCCATTGACACAAATGACTTGACAGTGTAATGACAGGGAAAACCGTTAGCCTGAGGTCAGTGGACTTCAGATGGACCGGCTCATCCCATGCTAATGCAAGATTAGTCTGGCAGTTAGAGAAATGGCCCAGCACCGATCTGATCAGTGGTTTGATCTCCAGTGGTGGACATGTCAGCTGATACTATCCAACTTAGCCCACCTCTGTTGTAATGTGTTTAACCTCTTGATGTACTGCATTACAGCTGACCCTAGCTCTGACCCTCAGCTCTGTCAGGATATTGAGATGGGAATCCTTTTCCACAGAGGAGAAGAGGCGTGTAGAGTCATGAATTCATATATTGACTTTTGAGGTTTGTGTTTGTTCAGTCCTTCTCAATAAGACTATTTTGCATGAATAGGTTTTTGTCAAGGAAGTATCATGGTTATGCTAATGAATTGCTATGGGTGAGTACATTAGATGTACAACATTGCAGTTAGTTTATGAGGCTAGCAACTCACTTTTTTGAAGTCCTTATGAAAAAGAAGTGTGCTTAATTATAGGAATCTGGAATCTGCTCTTCTAGTGCACTGCAAATCTTAAAAGTATATTTTTTAAAAATTGCAGATAATATAATTTAAATAAAATAAAAAGTCACTTAAGTTTACTTATACACTTTCATGACTGTTTCTTAACACACTAAAGTAGACAAAAGAGCCCTTTGTAATTTAAAATTAATTAAAGCACTTTTTAAATCATTATGTTTTAAAAATCTTTTTCTAAAGTCAGCAAAATTGGGACACATTTTGGTAAACTGTGTAAATGCAAATAAATATATACCTACACTATTAATGTTTTAAACAAATGCTCAAGGTCTCTAGATTCAAAAATGACAAGAACCCATTTTTATTCTACGGCTGTTTTCAGGTAAATTGGGACAGTGCAATTGGTAAAGTGGGACATACATTTTCATCTAGTTTGTGCTTGGATAATACAATTGCTTACAACAGATATTGTACAAATTCTTTTAGAATTTTTTAACTTTATTCAAACATACACACATGCGGATTGTGTTGACGATGCTGTTGATGTTTAATGCACAGCTCTGGGTTCCTTTTTTAAAACGTTTTGGAATCAGTAATAACCTGCTTTGTTTTTGTTTTTAGAAAACCATTTAAATCCATTAGCGTTTGCATATTCAAAAGCTATTTTTTGCACATTTCTGCAAAAGAAGCTTTAACATGTTTGCTAGTTCCTTCTCAGACGACTCTGGATGAAGTCATGCCTCTGGCAGAAAACCATTTTTGTCACTCACAACACCTTTCACTCTTTTTTTAATGGTGAATCTTAGAACACACCATGCCCTGGCCAAATAAAAAGAAATCTATAGGTTCCTGGCCTGCCTCCACTCTTACCATGTACTCATTGTTTGCCCCTTTCATTCTTTCTTCACTCCACTGATACCTCTTTTCAGTTTGGCTGACATGTTTTCCCATTACTCCTTTCTGCATAGCTTTGTAATATTTTCTGTAAAACAAAACAACTTTTTAAGCAATGTATTATTTTTATTTTATATGATGTCCCACTTTAGCTGAATGCTACTGTCCCATTTCATCTAACACGTTAAGGTAAATTTGGACAGTCACAAAACTTGATGTGTTTTTTTTTAAACTAGAACAAAGAAACTTGCACATCATTGTATAAAATGTAATTATCACATAAACAGATGTAATAAAAATGTATATATTGTATATTGAAATACTGTTTGAATGTTTGTATTAGAATATAAACCTTAACAATTGTATTTGACTTATGTAAGGGCACTTAACATGTGCTTTCTCAGACATCAGCACTTGAGTTGTAGCCACACCTGCATGGTTTATATTT